>CM077085.1:3906989-5106989 GCA_039513925.1 Platanthera zijinensis | reverse complement strand
CAGTCGGTTGTTCGGCTCCCTGGCCCCCCCCCATGCTGCTGTCCCTACCCTCGGGGCTCTTCTCTTCTCCTATCTTCCCTCGGCTCCCTCTGCTCCCTCTGCTCTCTCTACTCTCTCTGCCTTCCCACTACCGGCTCCTTCACATCATCCTCGGCCAACCTGGCCAGCTTCCTCGCAAACGCAGGGTTTGCCCTCTCAAAATCTATCTCCTTCGCCGTCCTCTCCATGAGCTCCTCAAAAGAGAGAGGGGGCACCCTCTTCAACTCCATGCTGAAAAACCCTAGTCTCAGCCCCAGGGTGAAGGCAAGCATCAACGCATACCCCGGGACCTCCTGGACCAGGAGAATCTCCTCTTGGAACCGGTTAACATAATGACCCAACGTCTCCTCCGGCCCTTGCCTTACTGCGAACAGGCACTCAGCCTCCTTCTTCCGCTTCTTTGAAGTTGAGAACCTCAACAGAAAACCCCTGCGTAGATCCTCAAAGCTGTAGATGGAACTCGCCGGCAACTGGTGGAACCAGTCTCTGGCCTTCTCTTTCAGAGTGATGGCAAAAAGCCTACACTTGAAGGCATCCGACATTTGTCTGATGGACACCACGTCCTCAAACCATTGCACGTGCTGAACCGGGTCATCCTTCCCGGTGTAGTAGGTCATGTCCGGCTCCCGGAACCCCTCCGGCACTGGAGCCGAGACAATGAGCTCACTAAAGGGGGTCTCGCCTCCCGCCTGGCGAGAAGGCCCGTCTCGCGACCTCGGTTGGCTGGACCGATCCGCGAGACCATGCCCGGGGAAGAGTTCCCGCACCGTCGCCTCCTTCTCGCCCAGATCCGCCGGAAGCTCCTTCTCGGGACGCTGGCCTGGGAAAAGCTCTCGCGCGGCTACGTCCCTCTCGCCTGCCTCCACCGGGACTTCCTTCCCGGGACGCTGCCCTGGAGCGTTCTCGCCTAACAGCGGAACCACCTCCACCGGAACCTGCGGCGTCTCCCACTCATTCCTTGCCGAGAAGGCCAAGCTGATCGTCTGCATGACTTCTCGCCTGAAGTCCTCAAACATCTTCTTCGTCGCATCGTCCACCCGGGTGGGGGATCCTCCTGCGCCTGATCCTTCACCTTCGCCTCCTGCCATGGGACTTAACTCGAGATTTTCTTACACCGACTGCTTCCACGCTCACCGCACCAGAACTGTTGAAGCCAAAATTGACCCCAACGAATGTTCACAAACCCAAGTGTAGCCGACGCCTACTTCTCTCTTATCTCGACCCTTGACTGGCTGCTAAGGTCAAAAGACTGACCCAAAGCCTCAGCTGGGAGGTCCCACCACACACCCGGAAGATCTCTGAGAGCTTCCCCTCCAAAGTCAAATGCTGGGCTGGGAGCTCCTCAGAAGGCACTAGAGTTGGAGACTAAATGAAAAGTCCTGCCTTCCAAAGAGCCCCTATGGGTCTTTTTATAGTCTTCCTTTGACCTGAAAATACTGTAATACCCCGGAGGGGTCTGCCAATAGCCAAATCCCGCTGTCATTCCAAGGGCATTTGGATAATTTTACCTCGGGATAATAATAAAATAATCCCCTTTACGAGCGCCGGGCCCTACCACGTGGGCCCACTGCGCGAGAACCCTGGCCGTGAAGGCTCTCGCTGGACCCCCAACTGGGCCAACCTTGGCGAGACCCCTTGCCAGGGAGGTTCGCGCCCTTCACGGTCTTGAAACTATCGCGACTGAAGGCTTACTTGGGGCCTTCTCGCCTGCCCTGGGCGGGAGCCTTCCCTAAGGCGGAAGCTTCCGTGGTCGACGATCTCTCCTACCGAGAGCTCGACTATCTGCTTTGGTCGGTCGACGATCTCTCCTGCCGAGAGCTCGACTATCTGCCTTGGTCGGTCGACGATCTCTCCTGCCGAGAGCTCGACTATCTGCCTTGGTCGGTCGACGATCTCTCCTGCCGAGAGCTCGACAATCTGCCTTGGTCGGTCGACGATCTCTCCTGCCGAGAGCTCGACTATCTGCCTTGGTCGGTCGACGATCTCTCCTGCCGAGAGCTCGACTATCTGCCTTGGTCGGTCGACGATCTCTCCTGCCGAGAGCTCGACTATCTGCCTTGGTCGGTCGACGATCTCTCCTGCCGAGAGCTCGACTATCTGCCTTGGCCTCTCCATCTTTTCCCTGCCCTTGGCGGGAGCTCCTACAGGACGAGAACTCCACAAGTATGCCCTAGGGTTAACCCGAGGCCAGCCTGAGACTAGCCCAATCCTGACCACTAAAGCCTCTGGGTCCCTCCCAGCGAATATGGGGTTGTACATCTTAAGAATGAACGATCCACAATTTTTTTTATTTTGGGTTTTATAAAAAAAAAATTAATTTTCTGTTAAAGAAAAATTAAACAACGCAATCAAAAACAAATGAAAAACATCGATGATCGTTACACTCACATTTACAGTTACCTAGATCATTCGGGAGTTCTCTCCGTAATTTCAACCGGTGATCCTTTTTCGTTGGTGCTTACTCATGAGTTCTATAACAACCTCAGGGATCCAGCTCACACAAAGCTGTACGGAGGAGTGCAATCATGTATTGGTACTGAGATTGTGACTATACTCCATGAGGATCTTTAATGGAAGTACGTCTAGTTCCTCGGTGGGGAGCGACTCGACATTATTGAGTCCTTTAGATCTATACGGGACTGGAGAGAGATCAATGAGATTCTCCATGGTGTGGAGGGGTGTCGAGATCTCATCACCACCATGGACACACCCACTCTGAATGCCCACATCATCCAGGACATTCTGCGCCACTCCCTCATGTTCAAGGTTGTGCACCACCGATACATAAACCAAGAAGATTACGGCTCAGCTTTCTATGGTAATGTTCTGTATCTTAGTCGGACGGCACTTCAATATATCTGATCTTATCCTATCGATGATGTGCTACACATATCGGCTTAAATATCCAGACCTCCAACGGTAGAACACTTTATAATTGGGCGAAGTGATTCAGAGTATCCTCATGAAGAAGTACACTGCCATTGACTGGTCATCGTACCCTACTGATAGCTGTCCCTAGATCTACAGAGTACGTGAGATTCCTACTACATCACGAACACGTCCACCTGTTGCACAGCCTCCATTACCCTGTGCAGGATCCCTTAGGGAAACCAACCGGGATATCTACGGGATGGTGGAGGAGCAAGGGCGGGAGATTAGGTAGACGACGAAGGGCGTGAAGGGCGTGAAAAAGATGCTTAAGAAGATGATGAGCAAGCTCAACATTTCTCCAACTTCTTCAAAGGATAGCTTCTACGCTTCATCACTTCATTTTTTGGTGTTCGATTACGCTACCCCCTTTGATGTTATTATTATTATTATTCATGTTTGTAATAAGACAGGTTAAAACATTGTGTTGGTAGTTATTCTACTTGTACTATTAATCATGTGTTTAGTTTTATTTCTATTGATTAGCTTTGTGATACTAACCTGCTTTAGCAAGATTTTGTTCATTCTTCTTATTTTTGTGGATATTTTTATTGTGCTAGTTCAAACATATAAAAAAACAAAACAAAACAGTGGAACAGAAGAAGAGAGGAAAATAAAACTAGTGAGCATAACGTGAAGTAAGACATAGTGTTGTTCGTTTTGAGCTTACTTCACGCGATGGGTGGATGTTATCTGAGAGGAGATTTAGGTATCCAAGTGAGATCGTGTGTGGCGATTTTCCTGGGTACCTATGTAACATCCTCATCTGTCACATATAATATAACAGAAGGTCCGGTCGGGGCCCCGTACGGACAGTTAGTAGAGTTACTTATTAGAACCATAATTCAAACGTGTATCCTAACTCAGAGTGCATTCTAGCGGAAATATTTTAATTGCTTAGAACCCAACCATTGTAATGTCCACTAAACCAAATAGGAATGATAAGATGAATGCACAAATAGTTTTGGTCTTAAGACCTTACTAAATTTTCTCAAATATTAATGTCTTACATACTTCAGCATGCAAGCCGGCCACACATGAAACGATTAATAAAGACGGGCAATTTTGCTTTGGCCTTCAAGGTCCGGCTTAACAAGCATGGGCTTTAGCCTACTATTTCCCGCTTGGCTTAGATGCACCTACACGAAGACATTCCACACAAAATGTGGTAAACAAGGCAATAGTCAGCATTAGCTGACTAAATTATAACGACCCTACCACTCGCTCGGGATGACGGTGCTCCTTCCCTGTTGGCATTTAGCATATATATATATAATGGCAAACAGAACGTGCAATTTAAGCACCAATCACCGCAGACATTGGCACGGCTGTCCAACTCCTCGTTCTCTCATGACACATTCTCAGTGCACAGGACCTCGAAGGGTCACACCTCCATCCTTTGCGACGGTCAGCAACACTTGAGCTTTTTAGTCTTTCAGGGCTGAAGTCAAAGACAACGCCCCTATGCTACGATAAAGTCATGGTGATCCTCAGGAAACACACTTTAACTCACTCCAAGTCGATCGTCATAGGGTTAGGTGCAGTTCAGCTATTTCCTGTGCTCAAATCGTCTGGCTCGCAAGCCACGATGCGGGTCAGCATCCCCTTTCCCATCCGTACGATTCATAACCCCGTTATGATCCTAGGATAGCACTCACGCTGCCTAAGCTGGGCTACACAGGCTCTCAGCTCAACACATTGGCCCCTAGGTCTTCATGAGATAGGCCTCACCAAATGGCTCTCAGGTCTCCACGAGATAAGTCTCACAAAACATTGGCCACCAGGTCTCTACGAGACAAGCCTCGCAAAACATTGGCGATCAGGTCTCTACGAGATAAGCCTCACAAAACATTGGCCACAAGGTCTCTACGAGATATGCCTCACAAATAATATTGCCCACTGGGAGCTACTGCCGGCGGTAGCGCTACCGCCGCGCGGTAGGGAATAGACTATTGATTCTTCCCCTTCAAACAGGTGTTTTCCTGGAGTCCTTCTCTAGTACTCTCTCTGCAGTTACCCGCACACCCCGCAACTCCAAAATTTACACGCTTACCATGAAGTCTCCGGCATACAAAACAATCATCACCAATCCAGACAAACCTGTCTGGATGGGCTTCACACAACATGCTTATACCAAACTTCGATTCTGAATTCTAAATGCAAAGACAACGGGAATATAATCGATCTACCCATCAGGAGAACTACTTCCACGTGTTCGTGGAGCGTCTACCCTCACATGCCAAAACAAAGGACTTCACATGTCCAAGGAAGAGGATCGTTACCCTAGAAGTTCGTTTCAGCGTCATGGGAGAGATTCTAGCCGGATGGAAATGACTGCTACGGCTTTGCCTCCGTAGATCCGAACTCATCTCTCGAATCCGAGCTCCGAAACTCCAACAATGGTGGGATCTTCTTCCTCTTCCTCTTTCTCTTCCTTCACTCCCCTTCTCTCTAACCCTTAGAAAGAGAAAACCTTGGGATCAAATGAAGAAAAAACGTCCTAACTGGCCTTATACCGCCTGAGATGACACCCCACCATCAGATCTCTATTAAGAACCGGCGAATGACCACGATTTACTCCAGATTTTGGTTTGCGAGACTTACCGCGGCACGGTAGAAAGTTACCGCCGCGCGGTAGGTCAAGCGTTAGCTTGTCCCGCAAGCCACGGTTCAAAACCTCCAAACACACGCTGACACATGTCCGCGTCATAACTGCTCTGCTACCGCCACGTGATATCTTACTATCATCGGGCGATAGCTGGTTCGTCTTGTAACCGACGCGGAAACGACAAAAGCACAGCTACCGCCAGCGCTAACCCTACCGCTGGGCGGTAGCTCACCGAGAGCTTTGACAAATAAATCAGCTATGCTGCCGCCGCGCGATAACAACCTACCGTTGCGTGGTACCTAGCAGAGAGGTACTCCGATAAAATAGCTTCGCTGCCGTCGACGTTTATCCTACCACTGGGCGGTATCTTACAGAAGTCATTTCTTGCCTTAGGAAACTTGGGGCGTTACAACCCAAACACTGTGTGTCAACTTATGGGATGGTAATGATAAATGTGCTCTTTCGAGTAGTATAAGTGCGTCATTTTTAACTACGGGTCTCCATTCATATTTCGGTTGAAGTTTCTGTTTATATTGCAGATTTCCATTAAGATTTCTACGAGTCTTTCTGTGATGATCTTCAATTGAATAATATTGCGTTGGAGGTTTAGATATATTGTGTTTGTTCTCCAAGTTAAAAATCTTTGGCTTGACATAGGGACTCAGTGTAGTGATTGTTTAAAGGAAATTTGCATTCATTAACTTTTAGTTACGAAGTAAGTTGTTTTTGCACGTGAAGATGATTTCTATAGCTAGGAATTTCACATGCTTTAGCTTGAACTTTTCTACACTCTTTGGTTGACTCGGTCATTAAGTTACAATTAATATTGAATGTGCTTTTGGGTTTTTCGTTAAACTTAGGAGTTATGTTTTGTGAGTTTTTAAAAATAATTTTCTTAAGCATGCTGATTTTCATAACTAATTCTTTGTTTTTAGTTTTGAAATTATGTCTGACTTTGTTGTATATGATTGTGCTATCTTTAAGAGTAGAGACTCAAATTCAATATGAGCTTCATACTTATTTTTGTATTCCTCAAACGCATCATCCTTCTCTTTAATTTCAATTCTATAATTCTTGTACCCAACACAATCACTTCTCAACGATGAATTTTTTAAACATCATTTATCATTTTGTTCTTTTGCAAAACAAATCTCTTTTTCAAGAATCTTATATTTTTCTTTTAATTCATTATAATCTATATAATGTAACATCTCAGATTTTGACGTCGCGCTTAAATTAATTTCAGGGTCCGATCGCGAGCTAAATTGATCAAGCCGGTGGAGTATGAAGGTAACTCATTATTAGCATATTGTGACGATAATAGAAATTGAATAACAATGATAATTATAATAATAATAAAATGGGATTTCCCTCCACCCCCCGGTTCACAGTTACGAAAACCGCACGATTCAATATAAACCGCTCCACTTCAGCCGTCGCTTCAAAGTGGTGCCCCTCCTCTTATTTCCGCGATTTTCTTCTTTCTCCCGCACCTCACCCGTTCAGCGACATCTTCAGAACCGTCTGTCGATCCAGCGAGCAGAGCCCTAGTCGACCCCCATTTCCTTACCGGTTTTCAGCGCCAGGCTCTTCTTCCCCCTCTGCAACCTCCGACGATCTCTTCCCTTCCTTCTAGTGTTGGGAAAAGCATCGTTCCTAACCCTGGCCGGTGTTAGAAGTTTCCTCTTCCGCCATTTTTGGTATCAATGAGTATGTTTTACCGTTTCTCCTTCTGTTCTAGGGTTTCTTCATTTCTATTTTGTGGCAAGACCCTTAGGTTACCAATTTCAGATTTTTAAAGGAGATTTTCTTTTCCTAAAGTTAAGATTTCAACGGTTTTGGAGATTCAAATTTTCGGTGGTCGTTGGAGCAAGGGATTGGAGAAGTTTTCTTTAACGATCAGATCTTTTGGGAAGGAATGTCATGTCACCTCGACGCGTGTACGAACGTCGAAACACCGCTGTAAGAAACTCTACTCCTTCAATATAACAGTTTAGATTATGTTTAATTCATGTATTAACGATGTTGGTATATGCACTTAGAAATTACAAGTTTCTATAGTTTGAACCAGGTCAAATGGGTAGGTATACGCTTAGGCTTAATTTAACAGATTCAGTGTCATGAAAATCCTAAGCCCAGTGTATTTAACTAGAGTACTACTTTGTGTTTTGACTCACTGAACACCCGCCTAAGTTAAATTCAGAAAAGTGGCGAGAAAGGATTTCCCTCGTGTTTTAGGTGGATGCACACCACCATATTCTCAGGGTCAATAGGCCACTACCATAATTTCAAGATCAGGGTTGATGACCCTTACTACAGATATGAACTCCTCAGATAGGAGTCTGTGTTCACTTGAGAGACATACAGATCAGGGCACCATCAAGTTTGCCGCTCAGACACCAGTTACAAGTTTGTGCACAGTCGTCGTTAGGGACGAGAATTAGTAAGATGATATTAAAACTTGTTGAAGCTTACAAATCATATTTCTAAAACTTCCAAAATCATAGACCTAACCAGTTAAGAACATGGTGTGTCAGAACACACCAAAGGTCGATTCTACGGCTGATTATAAACTCAAGTACCAAGTCATTGTTAGAAAAATCATGCACATTTTAAATTCAAGTAATATTCATTTATAATATATTTAAGTGTTGTTGGAGAGAGTAGTTTTTTTTACTCTTCAGTGAGCCTGACCTATTTAGAACTTGTTTTTACAGGAGGCTCGGGTCAGGGGATCCGCTTAGGATAAGCGGCTCAGTCTTCAGTCGTCAGTTTATTCAGTTGCACCACTGTTGTTGTATTTTGCTTATATTTACAGACAATTGTATTGTAGTACTTCACTCGTGCTTTGATATATCAGTTATTTCAGTTTGACAGTAATTTAATTCCTTAGTGTTATTTTTCAGTTATTGTTGACTCTGTGAATTCAGCTTCTCAGATACACTTTTAACCTTAAGATTTTTTCACTTTTCCGCTGAAAATCTTTGCTTTAGCACTTTCATTATTTTTACCAGTTTTATACCATTTTATATACCGTTACTTAGTTTACTTGTTTTTGCGAACCTGACCGGACTGCTGATTCCTGTTAAACTTAGTTGGGGTGTTACATATAAGGTGTAAAAATGTTTTCTATTGAGCATGTGAGAGAGCTAGGCAAACCACTAGTAGATTCTATATTGACATTTGCTTTCAGCCTATTATTTTTTAAACGGAATTTTGAGTTAATACTCATCAACTTCTTAATTCTATGTTTAACATTATTTAACACACACAATGTAGAGATAGAATTACAAGAGAAGTGAGAATGTGACTGCCTTACAGTGCTCTTGAATGAGGCAAGATTGAAGCATAGAATTTCTTTGACTCCTTCATGTGTCTCCTCATCCAATGTTGAGATCTCATCTTCCCTTTCCTGTGTTGTGGTTGTCATGTCTTTCTCCAAGAGCAAGTCTCCATTTGGTTCTTCACTTGGATCCAGGAAAAATAACTCAGACTCGTCATCTGCAGAAGGAGAGCTATAATTAGACTCAAGAAATTTCCATATATGATAAGCAGTGGGAAGCGTGCATATGAGTTTAAAAATTTCTTGACCAAGCTCATAAAATAAACTATTCATAGCTTTAGCGTTTATATGGCACTCATAATTAGTTAAGATATTTGGGGGCTTGATACAAGTTATGTTATACACTTCTATGTCGAGTAGTATAAAGAATTTTCTCATAAATGTCCTCCATTTGTTATAGTTCAATCCTGTGAATAAAGGTGACACTAACGAATTTTCTGTATATAGCCTTTCATCCCCACCAGTCGATTCAAGATCAGGGTTGGCCATTATTCTCAGTGGTGAATCGTTTTGGAATAACCTCCCTCTGATACCACTTGTTGGATCGTGTGGCAAACCTTAGAGGGGGGGGGGGTGAATAAGGTTTGACTCGTTAATTAAAAATTCGAACTATTTGATCCAGAAAAACTAGTTCTGGAAGCTACCGCAGGGTGCTAGCGCGGTAGCGAGCGATAGTAGGTCACAGACCTTGTTTTCTTGGGAAAATTTCTCCTTGGAGAAATACGCACCCTTTAGAGATCCACCGGATAACACCCAGGACATTACACGCAGAAATACGAACACAAAATATTTTATTCAACCAAAATCAAACGTGTTTTGCAATTACAAAAGTTTGATCTCCGTGAAGCCGAAGATCGGAGGCGGTGAAAGAATAATCTCTTTTGGTTTTTTATACCGACCCACTATTCAGACCAGTTGGCTCTCTCCCTTTCCCTCCAAGAAAGGTCTTCGAGCCGGCTCTTCACCTTCTCGCAAAAAAGTGTCTTAGAGTCCCGCTAGATCCCCCGATCTAAACGTCCCTACCCCGGGACGATTTCTCACGAAATCCTCCCCAGATTCCGACGACCTTCACCGATCGATTTTCCTCATTACAACAAGGAATAAAGAAAGTTTAAGATTGAATCTCCCTCAAAAGGAATTTCTACATTGAGCGATGCGTGATCAGTGCTAACGATCTTCGTTTGGTTGCAGCCGATCAACTCCTCATAGTCGTCGTGGTTCTTGTCTCGCCAGAGATTTTCGTGCGCGAATGGGAGGGAGACAGCTTTCTCTTCCTTTGATGGTGACGACGGAACGATGCTCAGAGGCGGCTCCCAAACCCTAGAAAGAATTCCTGTTTGCCTTGATTTGTCCAAGGAATGAGAGAACGAACGCCTTTTATACGACTTTGAAAAAACAGGCTACCGCCGGCGGTAAGGCTAGCGCCCAACGGTAGGTCATTCCGCATCGACGTGACAACTGCCACACGTATTTGGAAATATATCCCGAAAAGATTATATTCTGCTTTTTCATGCTAGCATGGCGTGGTATCCATCTACCACCTGGCGGTAGCCCAAGCGTCTCGACAAATCCATCTCGACGATTGTTGAGTGAGCTAACGCTGTGCGGTAGGAAGCCAGCGCTGCGCGGTAGGTTCAAGAGTGCTTGTTCAGATTAAATCCAGAAGCTAGCGCGGGCGGTAGCGCTAGCGCCATGCAGTAGGTTCCAGAGCGCTTATTCGGGTTGAAACCAGGCTAGCGCTCGACGGTAGCGCTAGCGCGCGGCGGTAGGTCACAGAATGGAGTTCCTCACTTTGCTTGAACTTGTAAACCTGCATACTATACAAAACACAAGATGTGATCAAATACAACATGTGAATTGTTATTATCAAACTAAGGATATGCGAACCGTCGGCTCCAACACAGAAGTCTTGAGAGGTTTAGTTTGCTATGAGAGACCACCACTAGAGGTGGAGCAGTTGAAATTAGCTTTAAGGTGAAGTGTTTCTAATATAGCCACGTCAATCCAGTTTGTGTGTTACTCAAGATTGAAGAAGATTTTTTTTGATCCATTCTTGCAGAAGTACTTTCAGTTGGTTCCTATGGCATTCGCTCTTGGTGACCGTTAGGGCATCTTGGAGTTATCTCAGCAAGGTAGAGCATGTCATAAAAGAGGCGTCAAGGTGGAGATTGTTGCATATGTCGTCTCTTTCCAACCACCCCTCCTACTTAATGCATACAGCCGGCCCCCCTCTACCCAGTTTGATTAGGGCTTGACTCATGCTTATAAATAGAGGTGTTGGTTTCCCCTTTGAATACATTCAGACAAGCAGGTGTCATCTACATGTTTTTCTTCCCATTACGGTGGTGCTTTTCGACCGAAGGTCTCGCGAAAAATCCTGGGGAAGCACAGGTCCCTCTTCGCGCGGTTTCTTCTTCTTCGACCACGATGGTGCTCATTCGTTTTTTATTTGTTGTTGACACGCTCAGTCGGATTCTTAAGAAGCGAGATTGTCAACGTTCTTGAGAAGGGGGTATTATCGACAAAGTAGAGGAAGGATAGTGATATTTTCTTTTTTGTCATCCTCGTAGGGCAATACTGATCTCTCTCTTTCTTGCTCTCTTTGTAGTTATGAGTTTATTAGTAAAGGAGATTTTTTTGCTTGTGCAGTGGACGTACCCAAAATTCGGGGAACCATTTTAAATTTCTGTGTTCTTTGATTGTGGTTGCTTCTATTTTTTGTTTGTGGCTTGCTCAAATTGCTCTTTGTAACCGTACTAATTTTTGTCGTTAGATTATTTTTTGAGGATCTGAAAACTATATGTCTAGACTATTTTCATAACACTTCATTTCAAAGGATATTGTGATGTTCTATTAGGATTTTGACAATTAAATGAACTCCGGGTGAGAGTAATTCTTGGACGTAGGAGTAAACTCATCATGATAATTACTAGTAAGACAATCTATGAAACTAAAAAGTTGCGAGATTCCAACTTACAAATGGTATTGTTAGGGATCGCTCAACGTTCCGGTAGACCGGACTAAATTGGATCGTCTTTTCCCGGGAGCGGTCGAACGCACCAACAATCACAGTAAGTTAAAAGCTAGAAAAGGAATTTTTTAACGTGAAAAACTCGTCAATTGGGTGAAAAACCACGTGGTCGGGTTAGTGTCGACCAAACCTCCACTATTTTTTTGTTGATGTACATAGCTTTCTTGAAAAACTCGAGGGCAATAGACCGCCTCTCGTTACAATTCTGGAGAGAGAATGAGAAGGACTCAGAGGGTGACAGGCCACTACTCACTGGACTATTTCTGCTTCGGCTATAATTGGGAGCTTTACGCTGTGAAGGCTTTGACGTTAGCTTTAAGGTGGGAACAGCTTGTTGCGGTTATACGTCTCGGGTTTTAAAGTTCGGGTGATGCGCTTCACGTGCCTAATCCCCCCGTGATTTGTCTTCTGTTGTACTTAGAGGAGTCTGAAGTGGCAGACTTGTCGCCGTCCGACGAGTTTGCTGCTGAGTCAAGGACGCTGGGAATAATGAGCGTTATGCGCGTCGGAATGCAGTTGAGATCAGCAGCAAAATCCAAGCAAGCCAATCACTTTGTATGAGTATCAAATTTGCGGAATTTCCTTTGCACATCATTTTCTGGATTCAATCGTTTAAACCCTGCTTTTGCACATGAAAACTGTCTTGCTTTGACAATCCGAATATGCGTCCAATATAAGATATGTTCTTTGCGCACACTGAATCCAATTTTGCGTGCGTACTCTTTGTACATATTGTAGGTTTTTTCATCAGAGTGTACAATCGAAAAAACAACGTCATTCTCTCATGGATAAATAGAAGACGTAATTAGTTTAAAGAACAAACGAAGTAGATATAGTAGTGAATGGAAGACATCAGAGTGCACTATGTATTGACCTTATGGTTTTGACCATAAAAGCAGATTATGTCGCACAAAATCTTCTGCCATGTGCATTGTATTGGTGTTATGATATCAAAATGCACAGATAGAAGATAGTTGGTGTTATGATATTGTATTTGAATAAATTACCCAGACATCTAATAGACCGGCCAAACCAAGACCCCGAGTAACAACTACCAAATCTTAATGAATCACCTAAACAAATTTAGTTTGTAAGTTAGTATAGGGAAAATTTAGTTTCTTGATATGTACATGACAAAGTCTATTAAAAACTGCTTGTGTGGAATGATATTGAGAATAACCAAGATACCCAATTAAAAGATGTTGCAAAATAATTCTGGTAAAATCCGGCCGGAGAAACACTCAGTTTGCCTACAAGTAGGGTTGTTCACGAACCAAATCGAATCGAATATCTCTTCAATCGAATCCAAATTTCACATATAATGCAGAGATTCAGATTCGGATTCGTTCGAATATTTGGATTTGGATTCGGATTCGAATTCGATATGAAATGTTGGATTTGAATTCGGGTTCGAATTAAGATTCGAATTCGGATTCAAGCACGGATTCAAATTCGAATTCGATTTTTTCTATTAGGAATAATTAAATATATAATTTTATTAAATATATATAATTTTATTTAAGTAATTTTACTATTCGCGAACTATTCGCGAATACTTCGAATAGGGATAAACTTATTCGGATTCAGATTCGAAAATATTCGAATCCAGGATTCGAATTCGAAAATTACGAATATTTATCGAATCTTCACGAATCGAATCTCGAATTATTCACGAACTATACTATTTGTTAACAGCCCTACCTACAAGTAAACAAATTCAGGCCGGACATAACTCAATCAAAAAATAAAATAAATTCGCATTACAAATTATCAGAAACACACCTACTACAGAATCACACATACCACAAAACACAACAAAAAAAGGCAAATAGACACATCGATTACCTTAACTGTTAGACTGTTGTCTAAGATTTTTCCATGGTGGCGGGAGCGGTGCAACGTTTAGCAAAAGAAGATGATGTCTGAAATATTCTGAGATAAAAGGGGAGGAGGATGACCGACGGTGTTTTGCACTTCTCGGCGAAAGAGAGGAGTGGTGGAGGTCGTTTGGAGGAAGTTTGCGAGGATGACCGATGATGCGATGAGCTTCTCGGCGGTAGAGAGGAAGAAAAGAGTGAGCAATCTGCTCATCGGAAGAATGAGTGGAGGGAAAACCCGGCTGCTCGCCGGAAGATTGGAGGGAAAAACTGCGGTAAAAATGGAACTGGAGGAAAAAAAAATCAGAAATGCATTTATACTCGGACCGACATTTTTTTTCCGAACTATGACGGTGCAATTTAAACCGGCCTGCACAAGTGAGCCACAACATGTGTATTTTTAGTTAATTAAATGGTCACACAAGCTGAAATTGATTTGCATGTAACAATCGTCCGAAAAATATATATATTAAAACTATACGATTTGTATATCTCGGGTGAGTATTCGTCCACCCTCCTAATTTCCTCGTACAGATCGTATGCTATCTCTAATTCTCTCTCCCGTTGATCTGAACCCTAATCGGACGGCGAATTGATCTTCTCTTGCCGCGGAAGACCTCGTGTAGTATTCCCAAAAGGCCCAATTTCTTCTCTCCCGTCCTCTCTCCGGCGACGCTTGAATCCTTCTGGGCCCTGTTTCCTCTCCTGCCACCGTGGCTTCTGATCTCCCGCGCCATCATCGAATTGAGTTCCTTCGTGTAATGACACTTCGGTATCACTACCGTCCCCCCTCTGACATTCCTTCTGTTTCACCAACGTGGTCAGATCCTTGCTGGCTTCACAAACATAACTAGTAAATCTATTCTATTTTGATCTGTGGTAAAATATTTGCTTCACTTCACCTCTTTCGAATTCAGATCAACTAACTGCATTTACACCTTGTACTTTACTTTCTGATTGACATTTTGTTATAGATTTCATGAAGATATGTTATGGTTCATGTTTCATTGTGCTATTTACTTGATGGTTGTTCCAGGGTGTTGCAGATTTGGAAACTCCTTTAGCCTCTGGAGAGAGATTTCAAGATCCTTGCATAATCACATGTAGTTAGGGTTTGGAGGAAAGATTAGTATCTTCTTATTACCAAACACCCATCAATTTATAGGAGAATATGATATGGTTCAACCCCAATAGACAAAACACAGAATACACACACACACACAAGCCAACCTCCAGAACACAACTACACACACAAAGAAAGATAAGGACACCACGGATCGTTCCTAAGAGGCCGACGATGTCGCTGTCTGAACGGAAGATCACCGGAACAGGGAAGGAACACTCCTCCGTTGTAGTCGTCAGACCTCACACACAATCCACAGAATAACATAGCCGGTTTAGGTTACACCACACAATATAAATAGCTAAGATAATTGACTAAAACCCCCTCACACAACCAGAAATCACGAGCCCGCCCCCTAATTTGCTGCCACGGTGGATTGGGTACGTAACAGGGCCCCCTCCATCATTCGTTCCTTGTCCTCAAGGAACTTGAAATGCGGATATTGCTTCTGCAGCAGCCATAGGTCTCCCATGTCGTCTCCGCTACCGGCCCTTGGTGCCATTGAATTAATAGTTGAGTAATGACCCTGTACGCCCGCTGCACAATTCGTCTCGCTAGCATCTTCGGGGGTTCCACTAACACGTTACCCTCTACCGTAACCGCAACCGGTAGGGGCAAACACTACTCCAACAAGGTATCTTTATGCTCCCGTAGTTGTGAGATGTGGAAAGTGTGGTGGATTTTCGCGTCAGCCGGGAGATCTGCCCGATAAGCTATCTCGCCAATTTTCTCCATCACCTGAAAGGGGCCAAAAAACTTGGGTGAAAGTTTATGAAAATTATGCTTTCGAACACTAACTTGGTGATATGGCTGGTTGCGTATGTACACCCATGACCCAACATCCAGTGTCCGCTCTCACCGTTTCCCGTTGGCAAGCACCCGCATTCGGTTTTGTGCTTGTGCCTAGTTGTATTTAAGTATTGATATCATGCGCTCCCGTGCTTCCAATGAGCGGTCTACTTCCTCCACGACCGCCGTCCCTTCGATGTAAGGAGTGTGCAGGTTGGGCTCTTGCCCAAAGACCACCTCGTAGGGAGTCAACTGTGACGCGTTGTGTTGTACCACCACTCTGCCAACGGTAGCCACTGCATCTCAGCTCGTCTGAGGATGGTAGGCCGTGGGCATTCACAATTGTACTCGGAGAATTCAGAACAACTCTTGCCAGAACTGACTGAGAAACACTGTATCCTGATCACCACAATCGTGGCCGGTATTCCATGCAGGCATACAATCGAGTCTAGGAACACCTGTGCAATACTCGCGCCTGTATAGGGGTGGGTAACGACGGTGAAGTGCGCTTGCTTGCTCAACCGGTCTACGACCACCAAAATTGTAGATTTCCCCTAGCTTTTCGGTAGGCCATCAATAAAGTCAAGAGAAATATCTTGCCAAATGCGTTCCGAGATGGGAAGCGGTTGAAGTAGACCCTTCGGTTTCTGGTGACCCGATTTACATCTTTGGCATACCTCACATTTTTGAATATAGGCATAGACTTCAAGTTTCATCCTCTTTCAATAAAACAACCGTTTCAAGCGTTGGAAAGTGGCCGTTATCCCCGAGTGGTCGCTCAATGCGCCATCATGATATATTTGCAATAACCGGGTTTTGAGCTCCTCATCCTTGCCAATAATTAACGAGAATTGATATTAGCAGTCCATAAATGGCTATATGCAGTCCACTTCTATTCGCAGTCCATAAATTAAAATCGTAGTCCAAAATAAAACTTGCAGTCCAAACAAAGTTCTTAGGTAGAATAAAAAAATATAAAAGTCCAATTATACAAAAATAAAATTTCAAACAAAATTTTTAAATGAGCAAAAGTGTTGATTTAGAGCCCTCGTTGCGATCATCTGCAAGAGAAAACAAACACAAAATAGATAAATACTCGCATCTATTGGACCTTAGAAAACCTAAAATTTTGGACAGGAAGAATGGAATTAGCCGGCCCCGTTTTAAAAAAAATAATTTTTTTAAAATAAATAGGCGCCTTTTTGAACTGCATCTTCTAGGTGCATTTTCGGGAGAAGTGTTAAACATGAAAGTTGTAGATCTCGACGATATCTATAACTTTCATGTAATACTTTTTGATTTGAAGCTGTTTAAGCCCCCGATTTGACCTCCGAAAAAATCACGCGGATCATTTGAAAGTTCCGCGTGATTTTTTTCGGGGGCCAAATCGGGGGCCTAAACGGTTCAAATAAAAAAGTGTTAAACATGAAAGTTGTAGATATCGTCGAGATCTACAACTTTCATGTTGAACACTTCTCCTGAAAATGCCCATAAAAGACGCAGTTTTAAAAGGCGCGTAGGAGCAGTGTAGGAGCAATGATATATCAAGGAATTTATGGACTGCGAATAACCATTTATGGACTGCGAAGAAAGAAGGATATTTCCTTACATTTTGGACTGCGAATAGCCATTTATGGACTGCTAATATCAATTCTCATAATTAACCTCCCCTTCCTCTTTAAAACCCCATTCCTACATTGAAAGCTAGGCTTGGTTGAGGGGCCAAACTCCTTTAATCTCATTATCTTCTAGATGTGCTGATCTTGCACCCAGGAGTTCTTGACCATGGTGAGAACATCGGGCTGCAGGGCCCCCATTGCGTGGATCTCTATAGGTGGTGCATCATGTTGTCGAGACAATGCGTCTGCACACATTTTCTTTACCCCGGCGAAATTGAATATGGAAATCATACCCCATGAGCTTCATAATGTATTTCTGCTGTGTCGGCGTGGCCATTTTCCGGTCTAAGAGGAACCGTAAGCTTTGATGATCCGTTCTGATTATAAAGTGGCGGTCGGCTAGGTAATGCCGCCAATGTTGCACGACAAGAACCAAGTATTTAACGTAGATGATTTGACTCCTTACTACGAGGAGCACGTGTATGTGGACCCCTTTTCCACACCTCTACTAGTGCCTTCTTTTCTCTTAGCCCCTCTACCTGAGCCTTCACCTCCTATTGCCTCCACTAGTCCCTCTTTGTTGCCACCCGCGGAGTCACGCCATACAGATCGCATTACACCATCAGCGGTTCCACCGACACTGCAGCCAGACGGAGATACGTTATGGTCAGACGAAGATACATTATTGTCAGATGGAGATGCATCACAACCAGCACGATCAAGTTCTACAGACGGTGTTCTTCTGATCATCGACCACGACTACTATACCGCGGACGAACGAGATATTGGGCGTTATCTTGTCTGTTGGAGCGGTCGACCACTACACAGTGCCATTTGGATATCTTCAAAGGAGCTAGAGAGACTTGCCCAGTGGCTACACAGCAGGATGACCACCTGCACGCACCGGAGGGAGTTGACGGCGTGCCAGGACCGACACACGTATCTTCCCGCAAGTGGCGGTGATCTGCTGCCCGGACAGACGATCAGAATCCGTGTTTGTGTCCAGATGATTGTTTCGAATCAAATTCATATTTTAATTTTTAATTTTTGAGTTGTATTTAGTGTCAGATTGCTTGAAACATTATAGGCCGTCCGATTTGGAAAGTTATGATGTGGTTATGCTACAACAGTTATTTCTAGGGTTTTATATATGCAGGCGGAGGCTTGTTTGGGGGCATTAGTGGTTGGCGCAGTTCTCCAACCACTTGGTCCTTCCTTCCCATTAGTGAGACGCCGACGGAAGTCTAGTCCGGTGACTCTAGACAAGATACCTCCACCTCCTTCTTTCCAGTCTAGCCCGCCGCACCCTAGCCGTGGTTTCCTATTCCCCTCCCGTATCGTCTGTTGACGACCCTCCCAGCCAAACCCGACGCCGCCACCCTTCCGCTTGACGCAATCCACCGCGCCACTCCCGTCTCCGCCTTCCCCTTTCCCCGTTTCCCGTCCCAGAAACCCTGTGCCAGTCAAAACCCGTCGGCCTCCATCTGTTCCCATCCAGATATCCTTCCCGCCCAGACTACCTTTCCCCGTGTCCCTCTTACCTGCTAGGCCACCCCGTGACATCCACCCAGTCATTCGTTTCCCCTTCCCCTTCGAAGCAGAGTCCCAATTCCTCCACCCCGCCATCTGCCTCTCCTCCACCCAAAAATTGGCCGACTGATTCCTCCCCTACCCCTTGTCGTGGATCCACTTCAAATCAGCCAGCCCCGAGGTTACAACGACCCTGGATGATCTCCACATCCTTCATTGTCGCCGCTTGCACGTGTAAATTGTGGCATGCAGTTTTATTTTCTATTGTGAGTACTTGGAACCATATGTTTGTGGATGTGTTTATTATTTGCTATTAGTATTGGTCCCCTTATGGTTTGCGGGGTCGATTTTGTGCTTGCTTCATTAATTGCTCCTCTTTCGTTTGAAAATTAAAACTTGTTTCTGTAATCAATATTTGTGACTGTTTGCGCCACTTCTAATTTCTTATAAAATCGTTCGCAGCTGCATCGTCTGAGTGGCCGCCTTTTGCATTAGCATAATAGTTTCATAGAACATAGGCCGCATTTAGATTATTCTCTGTGTTCTGTTCCACCACTGCATCACATTTAGGGCTATATTTAGAGTGTCCTCCCCGAGTTTGCCGACCTACCACTGCATCAGATATACCTAGAAATGACTAACACCAATAATTTTTGTCAGTTTACTTTCTAGTAGAACACATTAATGCATCATTAATTAGAGTAAACAATCTCGGAACCAAAACACATAAACAACCCAACGAAGCAAAAATCTTAGAACCAAAAATCGCTCGCATGTGTCCTACTTGTGTCAGTATGTGTTGCGATCATGGTGTGGGGTGTGTCCCAGATAACATACCATACACGATTGTCATTTTGCCAACCACTTGTTAGGGAGCGTTTGAGGAATGCTAGTGTCCAACATATGTATGACACAAATACAAAAGACTTCTTGAAGTGTCTAAATTGTATAGTTCTAAGAACTTTACATAAAGTTCATTGCTTCATTTCCCGTGTCTTTAATATGAGGAACCACAAGCATATCGTTCTACATATAAATCTCGTAATCAGATAAGGTAACCACTTTGATCATAAATCGAGATATTCCGTTCCAAACACACTGTTATGGCCCTTTCCCTTGGAGCGTGTTGTCGGTGGTTGAGTGATGGTGGTGGAGCTGGATGCGCGACGTCAATCGAGCGAAGTACGCGGCTGGAGGAGCAGTGCGGGTGTCGGCTAGGGCAAGCACGGGATAAGAACCGTGGTTTAGAGAGAGAGAGGGAGAGGGAAATAAGAGAGAGAGAGATTCTTGTTCTAATTTTTCTTCCCCCAAAATTAACACAACTAGTCACTTAAGTAGGTTCCAATGTGCTCCCCATTTGGGCTTACTACAAATGGGTAAAAATACTACTAAAAATTAACACAACATAAACGACATAAAATTAAGATAACTGGCGTCGTCACGCCTCATAACATCGCCGCCCCCGTCTGAAGACAGCTTGTCCTCAAGCTGGATCGAAAGGAAAAACAGTGGCCTCTCCCCCTATCGCATCATCATCGGGAGGATCATCCACTTCGAACCAAAATAAGCGTTTGCATCGATGTTCCGGCGTGAAATGGTCATCACAATTGTAGCACAAGCCTTTCGCGCGACGCTCGACCATCTTGGTGCGGGACAGACGGCGACGAACCGTAGGCCGCGGTGTATCATCCCGGGACGGAGCCCTGTCTGGCAAGCCGGCTTGAGAAAAAGAGCCCTAATAGTCCCGACGTCCCAAAGGCGGACGATCTAGTAGTAGTCGCCGTTCACAAGCCTTGACAAGGCTCATTGCTGTGTTGAGATCACGAGGCAAAAGGAACTCCACATCCCAACGTAATCGCTCGTGGAGGCCGGCGGTGAAGAGGGGAACCTGCTGCTCCGGTAAGACGGATGTTGCCCTAGACAGTAGGATTTGGAATTGTTCCAGGTAGGTGTCAATAGAGCCATCTTGTTTGATCGCCGAGTGGGTTGCCTTGTAGAGCCGGGCCGAACCGAAGGGTACAAGCCGTGCCAAAATCTTCCCAGGAAATGTTGGGTTGTTCCCGCAGAAGTTGAGTGAACCATAGTTGTGCGGGGCCGAGTAAATGGAAGGAAGCGATGCCGACGCGTTCTTCATCCGGTGTGCGGTGGTTTGCAAAAAAAATATTGCAACGTGTAAGCCATGGAAGGGAGTCTTCGCGGCCCTCGTAGATGGGAAAATCCATCTGAATAGTACGTGCGTAGAAGGGATAGTCCGCGCCCGGAGGAGCGGCTGAGTCCACCCGGCTTGCCGAAGGGTGGTCGGCCGTAGTTAGAGGAGGAGACGACATGCCCTTGTAGGGCATCCAAACGGGCGTTGAGGGCGTCCATCTTGGCGTTCTTAGTCGCAAACATAGAGTGGAAAAGAGCCATGAGCTCGGCGATGGAGGGAGGAGCATCTGCCATCGGAGATAGGGCAGTGCGGTTGGCGGGTGGTGTTGGAAGGTGGCCGGCGAAAGAAAAGAGACTCGAAGCGGTAGGGACGGGGCTGGAAGACCGGGCGGCAACCGCCAAATCGGTCGGATCGAGGTCGCGGCGCTAAGCGACTGGCCGGCGAGCGGGTTTGGCTGGCCCTGGCTTGCCGATGGACTGGAGGAGTGATCCCGTGCGCAGGAGGAGAAACCGGCGTAAGCGGCGGAACGTGCGATCGGCGGAATCGGCAGAACGACCGAGTCGTGCGATGGCGGGTGCGGCCGAGCGGAGGAGAGTCCCTCTGATACCAAGTTGTTATGACCCTTGCCCTTGGAGCGTGTTACCGACGGTGGAGCGATGGTGGCGGAGCTGGATGCGCGACGTCGATCGAGCGAAGTACGCGGCTGGAGGAGCAGTGCGGGTGTCGGTAGGGCAAGCACGGGATAAGAACTGTGGGTTAGAGAGAGAGAGAGGGAGAGGAAGAGGGAAATAAGAGAGAGAAAGAAGAGATTCTTGTTCTAATTTTTCTTCCCCCAAAATTAACACAACTAGCCACTTAAGTAGGTTCCAATGTACCCCCCATTTGGGCTTACTACAAATGGGTAAAAAACTAAAAATACTACTAAAAATTAACACAACATAAACGACATAAAATTAAGATAACTGGCGTCGTCACGCCTCATAACACACACACACCAACGGATGGAGCATTTGATCTTGTTTGTTTGTTCTACTTGGAATTGTCAATTAATGACTTGTTCATGTGTCTGTCTTTCCCCCTCTTAAAGCTCGCCCATCGAGAAATTTCCTTACCTTAGTAAAAACTTCTTTTGGTCCTTGTGGAAAAGGATTTTACCCTTTCGAGCCTTGACAGAGCAAACATTTGTGTCAAATTATGAATTTCTTTGGGAATTAGGATGGGGTATTTCAAAGTTTGGTAGTGCAATTCCACAGTGAATTTTTTGGGAAAAAATATTTTTTTGCATTTTTTTAAGATGCTTAACTTTATCTAAACTTCTTTCTACTGTATCTTCCTTAAATTGGTAAATGGGTTTCTCATACAGTGCGTAACTTTTTTGCTTTCAGTTGAAATGTTACCTGGATGCATAATGGCTCCTATTATGGATGTAACTGACGGAATAACTCCAGTTCCACCAGGTTTTGTTTCTTTAAAATCATTCACCTTGCAGAGGGTTCAAGATAGCTCTTTGGCCTCTACACCTGCCAGTGATCAGAAAAAGTCTAAGATTGGTGATGAGAGCAGCTTAGCTGCGGCTATGAAGTTGAGGAAGTCACTTCGGCATAGGCCATGGGTAAACTATTCTCAGCTGGATAACAGCTCTGATGAAGAGGGGTCTGAATTATCTGACCAAGTTAGCGCTATTCTCAGCATTTAACCCTCATCTCATGTGTGTGTGTGTGTGTGTATATTTATATTTATATATATTTGCACTCACTTTAATACTCGTTCATCATGTCATGTATGATTCGATTGATCTAGTAATGCCACATAATTTTCTACTCTTCTTGTTCTGCAGGATGGCCCTTCAGTACCTTCTCTTCCTAAAGGTGTTATTCGTGGTTGTGCTGAATGCGGAAACTGCCAGAAGGTTAACTTGGATGGTTTTTCTTAATGTCTAAATTTCTTTCTTCTGCTTAGAGTTCTATGGTATTCACCCGGTGATCCAATTCTTTAATAGGTTATCGCCAGATGGCATCCAGAAGGATCATGCAGGCCCAAACTTGATGAAGCTCCTGTATTCTATCCAAGTGAAGAGGTTTTTCCATCTTATTTTCCAATAGAAATATTAAAATTTGTTCTTTATATTTGAGAGGAATGATTACTATTGTTTTTTCATATTTTTGTTGCTTCTAGGATTTCAAAGACACTATAAAATATATTGGCAGTATACGGCCGATAGCAGAACCATATGGAATCTGTCGGGTTGTTCCACCGCCTTCTTGGAAGCCTTCTTGTCCTCTTAAAGAACAACATCTATGGGAAGGATCCACTTTTACCACTCGCGTCCAGAGAGTGGACAAGCTTCAAAACCGCGATACAACAAAAAAGTTGCCCACAAGCCATAGCATGAAGAAGAGGAGAAGGCTCGAGAAAATGAAGGATGCTTGCAGAGAAAATAATTTAGATATTCCGGAAATTATTGAAACTGAATCGTATTCTCAGAGATTTGGGTTTGCACAGGGTCCAGATTTTTCCCTAGAATCTTTTCAAAAGTATGCAGATCATTTCAAGGAGCAATATTTTTGCAATATCATGAATGCTAACTTGAAGTCCGAAGGATGGGAGCCATCCATTGAGAACATTGAAGGGGAATATTGGCGAATTGTTGAGTGCCCAACTGAAGAGATTGAGGTACTGCAAGTACTGAATTGTGTTTGCAGCAATAGGCATTGAACACGTTTTTGGCTCCGTTTAGGAGAGCGGTATCATCAGCTCTAGTAGAAAATGGGGCTCCGGTGATAAAATGCGCTCCCACCCTTCGGTGAGAAATAGAGCTCAAAATGAAATTTTATTCTTTCTCACCGTCGCTGGAGCTCCAAAATGAAGGTTATCCAAACAATTGCATTTTTCCTGTGACGTGAATCAGGAACACCGCCGGAAGAAAAATGGAGTGCCAAATAGAGAGCCTTAGTCTTATTATCATTTCTTATATTGCTTTTTTTGGCCTCTGCAGGTTCTCTATGGTGCTGATTTGGAAACTGGTGTGTTTGGTAGCGGTTTCCCTAAAGCATCTTCTTCTCCACTAGATTCTAATTCTGTTGATTGGGCTAAATCTAGCTGGAACTTAAACAATGTACCTAGGCTTCCAGGTTCTGTGCTTGCATTTGAAAGTGGAGAAATTTCTGGTGTTCTTGTGCCATGGTTGTATGCGGGCATGTGTTTTTCTTCATTTTGTTGGGTAAGACTCGTTGAACACCAATATATTATAAAAGGGCAGGAGCTTTACTATGTTGGTAATGAATTTTACAAATTTTTATATACAATTTAGGATTGTAATTGGTATCTACTTTAATTTGCTACTTTGCCATGCATCTTGAAGTTCTGAATTTTACTGATTGTCGTTATTTTGGAATAGCACGTTGAAGATCATCACCTTTACTCTGTGAATTATTTACACTGGGGCGCTCCTAAAATTTGGTATGGAGTTCCAGGAAGAGAAGCCTTGAATTTAGAAGCTGCTATGAAAAAACATCTTGCAGATCTATTTGAAGAACAGCCAAATCTGCTCCATAACCTTGTGAGATCTTGCAAGCATATTGTATTCAGTAATATCGGCATAAATTGGCATGAGAATGATGTTAATTTTACCGTGAAATGTGCAGGTTACTCAATTTTCACCTTCCATTTTAAAGTCAGAGTCCGTGCCAGTTTACCGCTGCATACAACAGCCGGGAGAATTTGTTCTTACTTTTCCACGAGCATATCATTCGGGTTTCAACTGTGGATTCAACTGTGCAGAAGCTGTTAATATAGCTCCTGTTGACTGGCTACCTCATGGACAAAATGCCGTGGAACTTTATCGTGAACAAATGCGCAAAATAACCATTTCTCATGACAAGCTTTTGTTGGGAGCAGCTAGAGAAGCTGTTAGGGCACTGTGGAATGCCTTGTTCCTTAAGAAGGATACACCTGAAAATCGCGTATGGAAAGATACCTCTGGACCCGATGGAATCTTAGTGAAGTCACTCAAGGTGAAGATTTGCGTACTGAATGTCAAGCTTTTTTTTGTTTTGTTTTTTGTTTTGTTTCTCTTCCTCTCCTTTTAAAGGTGATTTCTAAGTTCCCCCTACTCTGTCCTGGTTCTTTCTTCAGGCCCGAGTAGAATTGGAGAAGTTGAGAAGGGAATATCTTTGTTCCTCTCAGGTAAGGAAAATGGAATCCTCATTCGACACTGAAAGTGAACGTGAATGTGTCCTGTGCCATTATGATTTACACCTTTCTGCCGCTGGTTGCCGATGCTCACCTGATAAATTCTCATGCTTGATACATGCAAAACATCTTTGCACGTGTGAATGGAAAAATAGGTTTTTCCTTTTTCGCTATGAGATAAGCGAACTGAATACTCTTAGTGATGCTGTAGGAGGAAAACTGAGTGCAGTTCATAAATGGGGGTTGCATGATCTCAACTTGACTTTGAGTTCTTGCATCAACAAAGACAAGTCAGCATCTCAAGCCAGGTCCTCTGGTCAAGCGTGCTCAGATGGTAAATTAATTGATAAAGTTAGCATGAGTCGAAATTTCTCAGTTAGTTCTAAGAGTACTAGTTCAATTCAAGATGCCAAGGCACCTGTACCGCAAGATTCTGTTCCAGTTTCAAAAACCAGCACTAAGATGTCGACATTATCTTCTGGTGCGAAGGAACAGGGCCTACAAGAGGATAATATACTGAAAGTTAAACATGCTCAGAACCTAAAACCCACAGAAGTGGGCTTCAGTTCATATGACAGAAGTTCTGAAGAACTGATAAAGACCACTCAAACTATGTCAAGTGCTGAAAAGCTGAGAAATTATATTAGTTGTTCTACCTCGGAACCAGAAGTAAAGCTGCAAAGCAACTTAAATTCTGGCGTGCCCTCTGAAGGAAATAATCTATCTGTAAGCGAGAATGATCAATTACTATCCGGAGCTGGCACGCTAAAGGAACAAATAGTGCATCAAAACTTAAGCGAGGACAAGCCACGCGATGGAGAAGATGCTAAGAAGGTTTTAAACAAATTTCAGAACAAACAAGTTCCAGTATCACCCAAGAAATGTTCAACCGTTGTTGAACACCAAATAGATGATAAGCAGGGTGGTTTGAAAAATATTGTAAATAATCTCCGCACTTCTTCCTCAGAACCCAAAGAGCAAGGAAAAGGAGAAAGTTCCGGGAATAATTCCTCTAATAATTGTTCTCCTGTAGTTTTGATTCCCCAGGGAGCATCTAATCATAGCAAAGGTGTAAATGCATCTAGGCATGTTTTGGAAGCTGAAGAAGTTGATGAACTTGGAACTAAAACTGCTAGGCGTGATCAGAAGCAGCAATGCTCTGGAAGCTCAAACTCAGATGAGAGTAACAAGGCCGGAAAGGCTAATGAATCTGAGTCATCCATGAACATGAAGGATAATGGGGAATCCGCTGAAACATGTTCATCATTGTCATATAAACAGAACTACATGCATAAGGGGCCTCGAATGGCAAAGGTAGTGCGGAGAATAAACAGCAAAGTTGAGCTTTTGGAATGCGGTTCGGTTTTTTCAGGAAGATTATGGTGCACCAGTCGGACAATTTTTCCTAAAGGTACTTCTCCGGTTTTGATTTTCTCAGGTTCACTATGCAATGTGATGTAGGGTGAGCTAGTTGAGTGTGAGTCCTAAGAGGCTACCCTAGGTGCAGTTCCCGTGGAAATTTTACTAACCTAGAATGTACATGCAACACATGCATAAGATCCGACAGAGAACCACAACCAGTAATTTAAAACAATAAATCTCAGGCAAATAACTCTAGACAATTCAACATAATTCTTAGAGCATGTAGATTCCGGCTTTCCTCCGCAAGGAGGGGTAAAGCAAAATCGCGCATGTGAATGAGTTCTGCAGGTCAAGATGACTATAAGAGAACAAGCACCACTAAAGTCAAAAATCTAAAATCATATAGGTAAACAAGTTCATACAACAATGAAGAGAACAAAATCCTACAATAAGATAACTCCATAACCATGCATACTAGAAGGCGGTGTAGGGTATGCAGTTGTGACAAGGGAGTTCACATGTGTTGGAGGAATGAGGGTTGCGGTTTTGGAGGAGGAGAGGGAGTTGTTGCTGAAGAGGGGGCTACTGTTGGATAGGGGTGTCACAGGTGGTCGAGGTGCGAGGGTTGCGGCTCGGAGGGGCATTGAGGTCTGCGACTGTTAAAGTGGTCTCGAGGAGGAGATGGAGTAACAATTGTGGGTAGGGAATGCCAGCGGGCAGGGAGATGGTGTCCGCCGACTTGGGAGCGGTACACACGGGGAGGGGGGGGGGGGCTGAGCGATTTGCGGTGGGGGTGGGTGGGAAGAGACCTGATCAGTTGCCTGGATAAAGCGATGGACTCCAGCAACAAAAGGAGTTCGGCCTGCTGAAAGGGGGTCGGGGATGGGACGGATGGTGAGAAAAATATATGGAAATAGTAGGGATTACCACGGAGTCTTCACCGTGAGAGGATCACCGGAACCCGCAAAGAGGAACTCTCCAAAATTTTGCAATACACCCATGATGGTTGCCCCGTCTTTATTTATAATAAAAACAGATTAGGGCATTCTTACATCACCGGTTGTGATTGACTATTAATGTAAGGGATCCAATCTCACTAAATATAAAATAAAAACAACAATGCAAAATATGAAAAAAGTATGAAAACGGAAATCTAGATGCATCTATGAAGTCAGATCGTCAATCAAGTCAAGTCCGCCTGCACGAATGGATGAATGTGGGTCCCACTGTGCCATGAACCAAGTGTGGCAGATGATCCCCATCACAATGTCATATTGATCATGTCTGATTATGGGACATTTGTTTAATTCATTTTGAAAATTTCTTTAGTATGCATTGTTATTCCACTATTTGAATTATCTGGATTCATGAGAATTACTGAGAATATGGTTCTGGTCTTTGATATGCTCCAGGATATAAGAGTCGAGTTAGATACTGGAGCATACTAAATCCTACGCAGATGTGCTATTATGTTTCAGAGGTTTTGGATGCTGGACTACTTCAACCTCTATTTATGGTAAATTTTCTTTTTGAAGATTGATTCGATAATTGGTATTTTATGCTTATTATTAACTGGAGTTCTCTTTACTCCGAATATCTCTTTGGTTTCAATATACATTTATCTAGCAGTTTAGTGCTTTTTCCAACTTGTGCTATTTTGTTTTCTACTTTCCGCCATCCTTCAGCAGCATCTCCGAAATTTGTTTGTTACAAGGCCAGTTTGTTTGTTAGTTTGTTATTTTGACTTTCCACTTTGGTGTTATCTTTTTATTATGTCAATTCTAAAGTTTTCATTATGTGTGTAAATTAAATGATTAATGTGCTATATAGCATCTGATTGGCATTATTGGTAGATCAGATTAAATTGGAGCAAAGCCCATGTGAAGTGTTCTTCCATATATGTGCTACCAAGTGTTGGAATTTGGTAAGGGAGAGGGTGAACAATGAAATTAGAAGGATGCACAGCCTAGGGAGAGTTAATCTTCCTTCACTTCAGCCCCCAGGATCAGTCGATGGTCTTGAGATGTTTGGATTTACTTCCCCAACCATTATACAGGTATTTGCTAATGCTTTCTATAGATTATATCCATGTTTACTTTGAATTATAAAATTCATTTATGGTGATTTATTAGCTTAGGACAAATTATGTTTTTTCCCATGGATCTAAACCCATTTACAAAAACCTCCCTTAATTTACCTTTCTCGGCCCTCATATATAGTTATATTATTTCCTAATGTATGTTTTCTATTTTTCAAATATTCATTTTAATATTCTCATGTTTGTCACATTCAATTTATTTATTAGCTAAATAAATAACGTTTTATCGTAAAATTCAATTATCAAAGATAAATAATGCTCTAAAGAAGATGAAAAATAGAAAGCCGGTTGGGCCAGACGATATACCCATCGAAGTATGAAAACGTCTAGAAAATGAAGGAATTTTGTGGCTTACATGTTTTTTCAATAAGATACTGAAGTCAAAGAGGATGTCAGATCAATGAAGAGAAAGTATCTTGGTACCTTTGTATAAAAATAAAGGAGATATATAAAAATGTGTTAATTACAGGGGAATTAAATTGGTGAGTCATACCATGAAATTAAGGAAACGAGTAATAAAAAGAAGAATAAGACGGCTGACTAACATCTCAGAGAATCAATTTGGATTCATGCCAGGGCGGTCGACCATGGAAGCTATACATCGCTTGATGAGACTCATTAACAACTACCGAGAAAGAAACATGATTTGCATATGTTGTTTATCGATCTTGAGAAGGCTTATCATAGAGTTCCAAGAGAGATCTTATGGAGAGTCTTAAAAAAGAAAGGTCTAAATGTATCATACATTGACATAATCAAAGATTTGTATCCAAATTTAGTGACAAGGGTGAAGACATCTGGAGGATTAACACAGGAATTTCCTATCAATGTTGACTTACATCAAGGTTCAGCTTTAACCCCTTATCTCTTTACCCTTATCTTAGATGAGCTCACTGAACATATCCAACAAGCAATATCTTCGTGTTGATTTTTTGTGGATATCGTTTTGGTCGATGAGACACGCGGGAGTGTAAACACAAAACCTGAATCTTGGCGAGACACTTTAGAAAAGAAGGGTTTTCGGTTGAGCAGGACAAAAACAGAGTATATGGAGCTTAAATTTAACAGTGCAAGAAGGATGGATGACTTCGTTATTAAGTTGGGTGATCAAGATATTTCCCGTAGTGAAGGTTTTAAATATCTTGGATCGATAGTTCAAAAAGACCGAGGTATTGATAAAGATGTGACACATAAAATCCAAGCAGGTTGGTTGAAGTGGAGAGGCGTGTCGGGGATCTTGTGTGATCGCAAAGCACCATTAAAACTTACGGTCAAGTTCTACCGTATTGCAATTAGACCAACAATGCTCTATGGTTCTAAGTGTTGGGCAATGAATTGTGTACATGAGCAAAAAATGGGTGTTGCAGGGATGAGAATGCTTAGGTGGATGTGTGGACACACGAGACTGGATAGAATTAGAAATGAATGTATCAAGGATAAGACAGGAGTAGCACCAATTGCAGAGAAGATGCGAGAAGCTCGACTAAGATGGTTTGGACACGTGCAAAGGAGACCATTAGATGTACCTGTTAGGCGTTGTGAGAGTCTTGTCAGTAGGCATGTTAAACGAGAGAGGGATAGACCAATAAAGACTTGAAATGAAACTATAAGGAAAGACATGATGTACTTAGACATTAGTGAGATTATGACACAAGATAGGTCACAATGGTGACAAAAGATCCATATAGTTGACCCCACTATAGTGGGATACAGGCTTGAGTGTTTTTGTTGTTGTTACCTTTCATTCTTAATTTGAGCGACTGTCACTTGTCTTCGTGCTTGGAAGCTAAATTTATTCTCTGAAACCAACTATTGTTTCTCATGTACATTCTATTACTTAAATATCTTCATTGTATGAATCAAAAGTTAGATCCCACTATATTTATCTGAAGTGTAAACATCTTTTTTCTTGAATATTGATATCAAAATACTTCTCCACTTATTTGTCATCGTCCTCATTTTTAAAGTTTTATAAAGAAAATTTATTAACCAAACCTCCGAAGTATCTCATATATCTGCAAATTTCAATAGAAAATTTCATTTAGATTAAGGCTCTGTTTGGGGTGGGGTGGTGGCAAAAAGCTCTATTCGTCACCGCCATTTTTAGTTGTTTGGATGAAGAGTTTTTTCAAAAAAGTATTTTTGGGGCTTTTTGGGTAGCCGGTTCAACATGACTTTCTAAAACCGCTTTCTCTACTTTCAGTTTTTCCAAAGTCATACCCTAACCAATCGCCATTTGCCTTCCTTTTCACCACAACAAAAAGTTTTCTCCTCCCATTCGTGATTCTTCACTCATTACCGATCTTTGCTTCTTGTCGCATAAGCACTTTTTTATTATTAAAAATTTACACAACTATTATTAACCAAACAAAAAAATTTAAAACATCTTTTTGAAAAGCGCTTCAATAGAGATTTTCCAAATAGTCTACAATGTTTTCAAGTAACTTTTGGACAGCTCTAGTCAGTGGCGGAACTAGGATTTGAGTGTCGCCCGGGCACAATAAATTTAACATACAATTCATTGTTGAAAATAACACTATTTTTTGTTATTTTATTGTTAGGTAGTATTAATCTTTGTTGAAGGAAATGGAGCAGGAAGTTACTTAATTGATTGTAGGTAGAGATAACAATTGTATGGGGGGGGGGGGGGGGGGTAGAAGGAGGCATACCATCTAAGATTATTGCATAATTATTATATTATGCAAGGTTGTTAACGCCTCATTTTGGCTGGTGGACAGGGTGCCTTTTGGTTTGAAGTAGTGCTACATTAATTGTTCTTGCATAAAAAATTCCATGAAAGCCTTGTAGTTTTGGTGGAATGACTTAATTTATCTGTTGGTAGATCTACTGCTTATGTGAAGCCCATGATAATTATATGCATGATCATGCTTTTTCCAATTTGGATTTAGAATTCAGTCTAAACAAGTTCAATTGTGTGCTAGATGGGTCTCTGTCTTCCTTATCCCTCTAAATTAGAGACCCATGATGTAGATGCTAAGGATGATTCTACCTTCATTTGTCAAACTTACCATAGATACTGTTTGGAGATCTGGAATGGCCGCTGTGTTTATGTCACAATTTCCTAATAAATCAAAGAAGGCAGAATAATAATAAAGTGAATTTCTCCTGCAGTAATACTAAGTGGAGACTTTTCTTATGACAACATCTTCACACAACCATCTCACAGCAACTTTGGATTCTATGCTCTAATTCATTGATCCTTAGAATCTCCAACTATCTTTGCTAACACAATTGACATTGGAACTCAGTAAGCAAAAAAGGCTCATAACCTCTACCTTCTTATAAGTTCCCTGAATTTACCGCGGAGGAAATAGAGCTAGCTAGAGTGATCAATTTCCCATATTTAAAAAAATAATCGGTGTTTATGAACCCCTTCTGTTCAAACTGTACGTCTTGGACTCACCAAATCTAAGATGTTTGTTTGATAAATAATAGTCATGCTATCTGATCGTGAACAAACTAAAGATTCCATTTACAATATCTCCAACATATTAAAAGCAAAAAAAGAAAATAGGCACATAAAAAACAACTAGCAGAAAAGCTTGGGTAAGGATCACCTTAAGAGAGTACTGCAAGCGTCCCACATTCAAACAAAAACCTAATCTCCTGCGCCGCAATCAATAATGTTGATGAATCTGGTGATGCCGTGCTCTAACAGAGATCACCTAACGGATGAGTTCAGATCCAATGAGTTTTCTTGGGTATCAAAAGCCGTCGGTTGTACGGAAAGGAGAAAGGGCAGAGTCATAGAAGTGGCCTCGCGATTCGTCGATGACACCAGAAATCGGAAGGGAGAGTCGCCGATGTCGCCTGATATTGCAGAAGAGGCCTGGCTCGCCACTCGCCAGTCATCGACGCCGCAAAAATTGGAAGGGAGAAAGGCTCGCCTGGAGAAGAAGGGGAGGAAACGGAACGCCCTAGGCACGATTACGCGAAAAAGGCGCTCGGGCACTTGCCCGACCGTGTCTTAGGGTGGGTCCGCCCGTGGCTCTAATGCCACCATTGGTTTCCTAGCACTCTTCTTTCCACTCCCACTGCCGCCCCAAATAGAGCCTACTTGATTAGCTTTATGTATCTTCTTTAGCTTTTATTTATTGCTCTATAATACACCTCACCTTTTTATACATTAGGCTTTTCAATTCAATCTAACTCTTTTAATTTTTCCTTAATTTAAGGAGTATTTTCTTCCTAACCAATAGGTTTGTTATAATCATTAATAAGGCTCCATATTTAACCTTGACACTCTTTAAAAAGTAGTTCTTTTTTTCCCTTCATAACCTTGTTGTACCTCCTCAGTCCGCCCACAAATCTCCTTGTTAATGTAGGATTTATTTTTAGAGTCCTCAAACTTCAATGATCTTTTTAACAGAGCTTAACATTTTATCCAACCTCACATTTAACTTAACCAAAAAATTCTAATTTGCTTCTCTCAGCAGCATACATCTCTTGAATGATTTACAAATTCTTACATCTTTTAATTGAACACTTAATCCTAAGTTAATTATTTCTTTTGATCATTTTATAACTCACATCCATAGCTAGTTTTCGTTGTATGGACAAATTATATTTTGGAATCACCTTACATTTTTGTAAATGACCTTTTTTCTCCAAAGTAAATAATATGTTTTTTGCGATTTAATGGGTCTTTTTTTTGAAGCTATTTGAAGTATTTCTCATTTATTAAAGTGTGTATTTGGTATCTTAATCTGTTACTATGACAAATATAATCTCCTCTGTTCGTCAACTTTCTTTAGTAACTCGGCCCAATTCATTCGTGTTTGTGTTTTGTAGAGAAAAACTCAACCTTGTATATACTATCTCAATAATGAAATACAATGTATGAATACACATTTATAGGAGGGAGAAAGAGAGAAGAGAGTTCTATACAAGATGTGGGACTAAAGGGGAGAAAAGAAGAAAACCAAAAATGGGTCTATTTACATGGGCTTTTCCAACGCTCCCCCGCAAGCTGGAGCGTACAAGTCGTATGTACCAAGCTTGGACAGGCACTGGTAGAATAGGGTGCTAGGTAGAGTCTTTGTGAGAATATCCGCCACTTGTTCAGTACCAGGAACATGCTTCAATTCTATCTTCTTCATTTGGACTTTCTCCCGGATAAAGTGACAGTCTACTTCAATATGTTTTGTTCTTTCATGAAAGACTGAATTCTTCGCAATATGCATGGCCGCTTGGCTGTCGCATAACAAGATGACAGGTGAAGGAAGTTTTACCCCTAGATCGACTAGGAGACTCTCAAGCCAGGTAATTGACCTCCAAAATAGGTACAAAAACCACTGGTTGACCGGCGATCATCCAAGGAGCCGGCATAATCAACATCAGAGTATGCAACCAATGTTGGAGTAGAGGATGAGGTTTTGTATACCAATCCCTGACCCGGGGCTGTTTTAAGGTATCTAAGGATGCGCTCAACAACTTGAAGGTGAGATGTTCGCGGAGCAATGCATAAACCTGCTGACCACCCCAACAACGAAGGAAATATCCGGTCTTGTGACCGTTAAATAGATTAATTTTCCAAACAGTCGTCGATAATATTCCGGATTTTGAAGATGGAGGTCTGTATCAGAAGAATGTGCACACAACTTATGATTTGAATCCATTGGAGCAGTAGTAGGCTTGCATCCCGAGTAGCCAACATCTTGAAGGAGATCCAGACAGTACTTCCTTTGGGAGATGACTATTGGAGTTACCCATTTTTCTTCAAATTAGAACCAAAACCTTATTTGGTTTGATCGGTTCCGTTCTGATTCTGGTTTCCAGCTAATTTTTTGTATTACGGTGTGTTAATAGTTGTTCCAACTTCATATATTCTTGAGATTATATATATATATGAGTCTTCCTACGCGTGTAGACTGCCACGCTCTTGCGAACGTTCATGCTCAACCGTAGTTAATGCTTTTCATTATTCATACATGCAAAAATTGGTATCAGAGCCGGTCCACGAGTGCTTCCGCACGATCTAGGGATTTGCGGTTCTACTTCGCGTCTCGCTAAATATCTTGACTCCCGCATCCACACCGGGACGGTTCCAAAATCATAATTTGCCGCTGCTTCACCGACTTCCACTGAGATTATATATATATATGAGGATGACTTCTTTTCATTATTCAACATGGTATCATCGTTGCCTGCTGCGTAGGTCGCCTTGCCGCGTCTCGCCTTCTCCTGCCATGATCGCCTGCTACATCGTCTCCCGTCGGAGCTTGTTGCGTCGCTCGCCCTTCCGCTGTCGAGCCGGGATCATTGTCGTGCCTTCCGCTCGCCCTTCCGACGTCGCTGTCGGGCCCTTCCACTGTCGTGCCCTGCTGTCTGCTGTCTTGTCCAGCCGGTGTTGTCTAGCGGTGCGCCTGCAGCCGCTGCTACCTTGTCCGAGCCCTCTGCTACTCGCTATCGTTCTTGATGCGTTGTATGTGATTCCTCGTCCTTCTTCGTCCTTCGGTCCCCGGTCTCCTTTGCGGGAGGGATCTCGTTCCTCAGTTTTTGTGCTCTGTGCTTCATGGATTCCAAGGATACTTATGGTACTATAAGACGAATTACTAGCGTCCTTCTCGATGAGAAAAATTATCCTTGATGGGCGACTTCGATGAAAGTGGCCTTTGCCGGCCGGAATAAGCTTTCCTGGCTGACCGGCGGCCCGTCGATGCCCAAACCGACTGACAAAGATGACAAGAAAGAGGAGTTAGTCAAATGGTCGACCAAAAAGTACATGGTTCTGGGATGGATTCAGTGCTCGATGGAGCCTCGCATCTTCAGTCAGTTCATGCGGTTTGAGGATATCTCCGAGCTTTGGTTCGCTCTCCAGCGCACTTTTGGCCACACGCGTGTTGATGCCCAGATTTTCTGGATCTTTCAAGACATTGCTTCCGCCACACAGAGGGAGCGCTCTGTTCAGGAGTACTTTACTTACCTGCAAGACCGTTTTCTTGAGCTTAACGATCTTGAGCCTCTCAGTGCCCTGGAGTCTCTTACTGATATCACCTTTATTCGGAAACAGCGCCAGAGACAGGAGACGTACCAGTTCTTGATGGGGCTTCACCCCAAATATGAGTTTACTCGTGCCCAGGTTGTGGGGATGTCACCTTTGCCAGATCTCCTTGAGGCCTACTCCATTGTTGCAGAGCATGAGAAACGTCTGCAGAGGCAATCTAATCTTCCCGGCCTTCGTGCTACCTCCTCTCTCCCTACTGAGCAGATGACCCTTGCTGCTTCCCACCGCCCTCCCACCTCCAGCACTCGTAGTCGTGATGGTTGGGGTTCTTCTACTCAGTCTGGTGGTCGTGGCTCTACGGGTCCTCCTGGCCCTTGCTCTCACTGTGGCCGTTTCTACCATGATCGCAGTCGTTGCTATCAGCTCTACCCACACCTACAGGCTCTGAGCGTCCTACTCCTAGCAGTGTACCCATACACACTGTTGCTTCTACCGAGTCTTCCGAGCCCGTTGAGCGCACCTTGAGTGCCAACTCCTTCGACTTCTGCCAGATGATGGCCCAGTTTCAGCAGTTTCAGCAATTTCAGCAGTCTCTGCCTTCCACGACTGTCTCTGCCTCCACTGTTTCTTCTTCCCCAGGTACTCCATTTGCTTGCTCCGCGACCATGGTTGACCAGGATTCGTCACCCTGGGTGATTGACTCTGGTGCAACCGATCATATGATTAGTACGTCTTCCCTTCTGCTTCAGGTTGTTCCTTGCTCCCACCGCGATGTGCGTCTTGCTGATGGCTCAGTTACTCCTGTCCTTAGTCGGGGCCACGTCCCTCTCTCTTCTTCTCTCTCTTGACTTTGTTCTTCTTGTCCCTCAGTTGGCTCTCAACCTTTTGTCTGTTAGTAGTATTACTCGTACTTTGAACTGCTCAATAACTTTCTTCTCTGATCATTGTGTTTTTCAGGACCTGAGATCCGGGAGGACTTGGTACGGGATATGAGAAGAGTGAGATGTACTACCTGGAGCTAACCTCTTACCACCGCTGCTACCGCCACCACTATTACCTTCCCGCCTACCTCTCCTGCTGCTTCTCCTGCTTTATCGTCGAGCTCGCTTTGGCACACACATCTCGGCCATGCCAGCCCTCAGCGGATGTTGTCTGTTTGTCCTGATGTGTCTTTTGTTTTTCCTTTTCGTTGTGATGTATGTAAGCTGTCCAAATACACACGCATCACGCATGTTCCTTCTGTTAGTTGTGCTACTTCTTGTTTTGAGTTCATTCTGATATGTGGGGCCCTGCCACTGTTATGTCATTTGATGGTTTCTCATATTTTGTAACTTTTATTGATGACTATTCTCGCTGCTTATGAGTTTATCTCCTCAAACATAAATCTGAGGTTCTATCGGTTTACTCCCGTTTTTCACGTATGATACAAACCCATCATGGTACGTCAGTTCATATCCTCCGCTCTGACAATGGAGGTGAGTACACTTCTCGTCCCTTTGATCTCTTCCTCCGTGATGAGGGCACTCTACATCAATTTTCTTGTCCGGGGACCCTCGAGCAGAGTGGGGTGACAAAACACATAAACTGCCACCTCCTAGACTATGTTCGTTGCCTTCTTCGGGGAATGAATGTCCCTAAGTCCTATTGGAGCGCTGCTCTTCTTACAACAACTTTTCTTATTAATAGGACTCCCTCTCGTCCTCTCAGTGGCGTTACTCCATATAGTCTCATCCATCCATCTGTCTCCACATTTCCCATCCCTCTCCGGGTCTTTGGTTGTGTGTGTTTTGTCCAGAATCGGCGCCCCTCTCGGACTAAACTCGACGACAGGGTCATCCGCTGCCTCTTCCTTTGCTACTCGACTACCACTAAGGGTTACCACTGCTATGATCCCTAGTTGTGTTGTGTCATTCACACTATGGATGCGACATTTCATGAGGAGGTTCCCTTCTTTCCTGCACATTCGACCCCTCATGCGCTTCCCACTATTGCGCAACCTCTCCCAGTCGTCTCTCCTCCACCAGATGTTACACCTTCTGTCGCTCCGCCTGTTCTGCTGACTTACTCTTGCCGCCCTCCGCCATCTCCACACGGTGTACTCCCTTCTCCTCCAGTCCCGGATCCGCAGCTCCTTCCGGTCGCAGGTATCTCTCTTGAGCCTCGCTCCTCTCTTTCTCCTGTTGATTTACCTATTGCCCTTCGCAAGGGCAAGCGTACTTGTGTTCATTCCTCGGTTACTGAACACCCGTTGGCTAGTGTTGTTTCCTACCAGCGTTTCGCACCCTCTTACCAGGCTTTTGTGGCTGCTGCTGATTCTGTCAAGCTACCTACCTCGTCTGCTGAGGCTCTGCTTGACCCGCGGTGGGTTCAGGCCATGGATGAGGAGATGTCTGCTCTTCGTCGTACTGGGACATGGTCTCTGGTTCCTCTTCCTCCCAGGAAACGTACAATTGGGTGCAAATGGATTTATACTGTGAAGTACACTGCTGACGGTACTATTGACCGCTACAAGGCTCGTTTGGTGGCCAAGGGCTTTAGTCAGACTCCAGATGAGTTTGGTTCCACGTTTGCGGTGTAAGAAATAATCCATCGTATCTCGTTCGTCTGCTGAGTCAGAGTTCCGCGCCATGGCACACGGCGTTACTGAGTTGGTCTGGCTTCGATCGCTGCTGGCTGAACTTGGTCTATCTCTTGTTGATGGCTCGACGCTCTACTGTGATAATAAGTCAGCTCTCCTACTTACACAGGACTCGGTACTACATGAGCGCACCAAACACATCGAGATGGATGTTCATTTTCTGCGTGATCACGTTCGTACTGGGACTGTCCTTCCATCTTACATCCCCTCTGCTGACCAACTTGCTGACGCCTTCACTAAAGCTGTCGGTCCTACTCGTTCAGATCTGACCATTTCCAAGCTGGGCATGATTGACATCTTTGTTCCAGCTTGAGGGGGAGTATTGGAGTTATCATTTTGTTATTAGTGTTAATATTGTATTAGTGTGTTAATGTTGCATTTATATTCTTGAGATTATATATATATGAGGATGGCTCCAATTTGGAGTTAAGCTTTTCATTATTCAACAATGACGAGTCCATATGGTCGTCTTGCGACCTCAAGACCAGGGAAGTAACGAAGATGTCTCAGATCCTTTGTTTGAAAGACGGAGCTGAGGTGTTGTTTGACTGCTTGGATGCCCTTTGAATCGTCTCCAGTAATTAAGATATCATCAACATAAACTAACAAAAGAACAGTTCCCGTTGCCTGATGACGAGTGAACAGTGAGAAGTCAGCTGAAATCCGAGTAAAGCTGACTTGTCGGACGGCCTTACTGAACTTGTCAAACCATGCCCGAGACGATTGTTTGAGACCATAGATGGACTTCTTAAGATTACAAACTCGGGACTCTCCCGTGGTCTCAAACCCGGGCGGTCGCTGCATGAAAACCGTTTCCTAGAGATCGCCGTTGAGAAAGGCATTTTTGATGTCCAGTTGGTGTAATGTCCATTGGCGATGCACAGCCACCGAGAGAAGAACACGAACGGTGTTCAGCTTGGCCACAGGGGAGAATGTTTCCTCATAATCGAGGCCTTGCTGTTGGGTGAAGCCACGAGCCACCAGGCGGGCCTTCAGACGATCAATCATCCCATCAGGGGCATGCTTGATCACAAAGACCCATTTACACCCAACAGGAGTCTGACCAGTAGGTAATGATACCAAGTTCCAGGTATGGTTAGCCCAGAGACCGCCATTCTTTTTCCATGGCCGCCCGCCAGCCAGGATGTTGGAGAGCCTCCTGCACATAGTTAGGTATAAAAATCGAGGATAATGAAATAGCAAAGGTCTGAAGTTGTGGAGACAGGCGATGTAAGGATACATAATTCGTCATGGGATTAGCTATAGATTCTGGTACCGGATCAGCGGGACTCGGAGCATCAGAGGGCAAGGCAGAATGCAGTGGGGCACTGGAGGCAGGATGGCGACGAGTTTAGACACGAATAACAGGAGGCTTGACAACAGGGGGCCTGGGCTGGAGGTCTTGGTGGTGGAGGAGTGGTAACGGGAATGACAGGACGTAAAACGGTTGGTAGAGGAGGTGTAGGATCTGAAGCACAAAAGAAAGGAAGATCCTCCCGAAAGGTAACATCAACAGAAATTGTCACCTTTCGGGTAGCCGGTGAGTAGTAGACGTAGCCTTTCTGTGTCCGAGAGTAGCCAACAAAGATGTGTATGGTTGCCCGGGGGTCCAATTTATCCAAGGATGGACCAAGGGTGTGAACGTAGCAAGTGCACCCAAAGATGCGGGGTGTGAGAGAGAATATCGGAGTAGACGGGAACATGAGACTGAAAGGAGTGGCATTGCGGAGGATGGGGGAAGGAAAACGGTTAATCAGATAACAAGCCGTCGAAAGAGCAAAGTTCCAATACGGTTTGAGAATGTGCATTTGGAGCATGATGGAGCGGGCCACATCGAGAAGATGTCAATTCTTCCGCTCAGCGACTCCGTTTTGTTGGGGGGTATAGACATATAAAGTTTGGTGAATAACCCCAAAGTCAGAGCAAAGAGTCACAAATCCGTGACTAGTGTATTCATGAGCATTATCCGTGCGGATAGTTTTGATGGTCGTGGAGAATTGCGTTTGGGTCTCAAGAAGGAACTCCCGAAAGACCCGAGGAAGCTCAGAGCGATCACGAAGCAGGTATAGCCACTTCATTCGCGAATAATCATCAATAAACGTTAGAAAATAACGATAACCAGAAATGCTAGTAACTTTGTACTGACCCCAAATATCGGAGTGTACTAAAATAAAAGGAGCAGTGCTCCGAGTACAATGAGATTAAAAAGAGGAACGAGGCTGCTTGCCTAACACACATGATTCACGCTGAAAAGATGGTAAAGATATATCTTGGAGAGCTTTTTGAAGGACTGGTAAAGGGGCATGGCCAAGGCGCCGATGCCAATCGACGGAGAAGACTGAAGAGAAGATAGCTGGAGAGTCATTAAGGAGGTAGAGCCCGTTCTGCAGTCGCCCCTTACCAATGATAGTCCGCGTTCTGTGACCCTGTATCAGAAAAGAAGAAGAGGTGAATGTTACAGAACAATTCAAACCATTAGTCAGGCGAATAACAGAAAGCAAATTAAACGGAGAGCCCGAAACATGAAGAGCCAAGTGTAGAGAGAGAGAGGAGGTGTGAGGGATGTCAGCCGAGCCAGAGACAGGAACAGTGTCCCCATTGGCCACTGTGATACACTTAGGATGAGGAGAATCCAGGTATTGATGTGTTCGCAGGGAGGTGATGTGATGGGTGACACCTGAGTCCACTATCCAGCGCGGACTAGTGGAGAGACAAGCGATACCTTCGTGGGAGATATAGGCAGCAGCGACAACTGAGGCATGTGGGCGACTGAGCAGACCATGTAGTTGTTGGAGCTGAAGGCGGACCTCTTCTAGGTTAGTACGAGCGGCGGAGTCGGTAGCAGCAACAGTGGCCTGTAGACGAGGAGGAAGCCCATGCTTGCGATAACACGTGGCCTGAAGGTGGTCGCCCTTTCCGCAGAAAGAACACTTTGGGCGAGGCCGGCCTCCCCGTCTGCGGCCCCGAGAGCCAGAACGCCCCCTGCGAGGAGGAGGGGGGAAGGCAGCAGGGGAGCAGAAGTCTGCTGCAGGAGAGCCGGGGACAAATGAGCAGAACTATCCGGAGGCGGTGAGAACTTGAGCACCATAGAACACACATCTGATAGTGAGGGGGTAGCAACCGAGGAGAGGATCTGGGCCTGAACGTTGTGAAGATGAGGTGGAACACGAGCCATCATCATGGCCACCCCGACGGCTTCTTTCTGAGCCCGTTGTGCAGCAAGGTCCAACGCAGGAGGTTGATGTTGGATCCATGCTTCAACAAGAGTCTTGGCCCGAGCAACAAATGAGGTGAGGTCGGTGGTCCCGCCAACATCAAGAGACTGGAGATCAATAATAATGTCATAAAGATGCTGGAGACTATCTTTTCCGGAATATAGCGACTGGAGCTCATCCCACATTGCCTTGGTCGTTTCGTGATACATGGCCATGCGGTAGGGTTCAGTATCATGGGAGTTGCACAACCAATCATCAGTAGGAGCAGCAGGAGGCGCTTGGGTGAAGTAATGGAGAAAACCTTTGGACTGTAGTACTCGACGAACAGAATGAACCCACTCCATGAAGTTCTTCTTCTCGGCTAGCGAAATGGTAATAATCCGCAACTCATCACGGAGTTCAGGGGCAGAGGCTGGGCGGTATGCAGAGAAAGACGCCGTCTGTCTGGTTGACTCTGGAGATGTCGCCATGACTAGGCGTGCAAGAGGCTAGGCCGGCGGACAGGAGAAGAAACAACGACCAGACAGGAGACCGCACGATTTGGGTGGTAGTCTACCAGCGGTAAGGCAATGAGGCCGCCGCGACCAGAATGCGGAGCGGATAGCTGGTCGAAGCCGCACGGTCACGGTGATAATACCAGCGACAAGGAGAATGCCACGACCAGTATGCGGAGTCCACAACGAAGGGAGAAACCGCTAGCGACAAGACAGGTCGCAACGACTAGGCAGGAATCCGCACGGTCAAGGTGAGTACACCAGCGGCAAGGAGAGATGTCACGACTTAGATGCAGAGCTTGCCGAGAAGAGGAGAAATCGCTAGCAACAAGACAGATCGCAGCGACTAGGCAGGAATCCGCACGGTCAAGGTGAGTACACCAACGACAAGGAGAGATGCCACGACCTAGATGCGGAGCTTGCCGAAGAGGAGAAGCCGCAGCTACAAGAGAGGCAAAGCGCGGAGAGAAGAGAAGCCGCGGCGACTAAGGCAAGCCGCGGCGAGGAGAGAGCAGAGCAGCGAGAGGAAGATCGCGGCGGGTAGACAGTAAGACCGCAACGAGTAAGAGAAGAGAGACCGCGGCGACAAAGTCATGTCACGGCGACTTTAGACAAGTCGCGGCGACTATAGACAAGTCGCGACTAGCGGGAAGAAGGATGACGGTTAGAGCTGTGGTGAGAAGCGAGAGGGAGACCGCACGGATAGAAAGGGAGGCCGCGTGAGCAGATGAAACAAGGAGGGGAGGTCCCCACCCGTGAGAAAGGTTATAAAAGGGAGGAAGAGGAGGAAAAGAGGTGGAAGCCACGAGAGAGACAAAGCAGAAGAAGCGGTTAGAAAGACCTTGTCCGCTCGGAAGCCGCGGTTACGGAGACCGCACGACTAGAAAGAGGCAGGCCGCACTAGACCGTGGCTAAGCATAAGAGGAAGCCGCCCAGTAAGCCGGAAGAACAGACGGTTTCAAAAAGGACAGGTCGGACCGTTTGCTCTGATACCATGTAGAGAAAAACTCAACCTTGTATATACTATCTCAATAATGAAATACAATGTATGAATACACATTTATAGGAGGGAGAAAGAGAGAAGAGGGTCATGTGAGACTAAAGGGGAGAAAAGAAAAAAAAAAACAAAAATAGGCCTATTTACATGGACTTTTCCAACATGTTTCAACATGGCATTGTCACTCCACAACCAACTACTTTTCTTCCTTCGAGAATTTCCCTTTTTTCACTCATTCTTGAAGAGGAATTGAGAACCAATGCATCCCCTCACACATTCACACACATTTTTACAATGGCAGCCATGCACGGTGTCCCCCTTGATCAGAAAGAGAAGCGAGAAATAACTTTTGCCACTTTTGCTACATCGGGGAGATTAAAATCAAAGGGCTCTGATTCATTTGTTGGTCCTATTTCAAGACTATAACCACCCCAGATTTTCTTTTCAATATATGATATAGATATAGATATATTCTTATGGCAAATTATCCGCAGGCAATTGAAGCTATTGATAAGGGCCGCGTCTGCTCAGAGTATTGGAGTTCGCGGCCTAAAATTTTGAATCCATCTGACTGTGGAGATCAAATGTCAGCTTCCATTAATGTGGGGAATAAAGTCCTCATCCAGTCTGCATCGGAAGGAGCGGATGCCAAACTGAAGGACCTGCTCAAGAAAGCCACTTCGGATGAAATGCATGCACTGTATATGGTATTGAGCAGCGATCAGTCCGGCACCATACCTGAGTTTCTCGATCTCATCAAGGAGGAGAACCATGGCCGCTTGAGATTCGATCTATAAGACCCCCCCGTCTTACCCCCACAGGTTAGCCACATTTGTTCAATCTTTGATATTTCCATTATTGTTCATAGGAATCAGTAAACATGGAGGTAAAAACTCTCAGAATCGGGAAATTGTATTTATGACAGACTTCTAATATTTTTGCCCTTGAAATGAGACCAAATTTGTGTATTTAGAGAAATACTCGTGTCGGTTCCAGTTATCATCCCAAATGAATATCAACGCAGAAATTGCTCCTTGACCACGCATAAATCGGGATACGAATAATGACGATGATGCGCGTTTTGAGTACTCAAAATATATACATTTGTTCCGGTGGCATCTCCTCAAGGATTCAATTTTTGAACTTTTGTTCGAAGTGTGCGGGCCTTTATAATCGGATCGACGAGCTGAGTTGTGGAAGGAAACATCATTTATCATGTTTCAATTTTTGTGTGTGGAAACTATAGAAATCCATTTCGTCTCATTGATTTCCAATCAGAATTCCATTATTGTCGTCATCATTCTATGATGGTGGCATTTTTGCCCAAACTCATCGGACCAAAAATGTTGCGCCAAACAATGCCTAAATCTAGGTATAACAACAACAACGCCACTCAAGCCTTTTCCCACTATAGTGGAATAATAAGAAAAGAGGAAGATAACATTGTATTCATTAAGGCTTTGTTTGGCGCTCCTTTTTTTTTTTGCTTCGGTGAGTTTGGACAAAAACGTTGTTGTCATAAAATGCATGTTTGGCAAGACAATGATCACGATCGCCACCAAAAAAAGATAACTTGTTTTGAACATAAAAGTGGATGAAGTTTCTTAGGTGAGGTCCACCATGTTCATGACCGCGCACCGTTGTGCCAAAAGGAGCTTAAATGTACAATTAGTGGAACATAGGTCTTCCCTGCATCTATTTTTAGTGGGGACAAATCATAAAACTCTAAAATATGTGATCATAGTTACTTTTTATGTTTTAAATAATTGAATGGCTATGATGAGTTTGATTGTCGCCTGTAAAAATTGATATTTTGCCTTGCATAATGTTGGCCTTTATCCTCCTATTGATCTTCCTTAAAATTCTCTCACAACCTTCCCCATTTACTTCTTCTTTGCTTTGAAGGCAGTGCAACTTTCTCCCTTAATAGCCCACAAGTGCTCGCAAAGGCTCCGTTTGGGGGAACTTATTTTTATCGGTCAATTAAGGTCCGGTTCATACGGTTGCGACCGCATGAACCGGACCTTAATTTAGTCCCGGTTCATGCGGTCGCAACCGCTTGACCGGTGAAAATAAGTCCTCCCAAACGGGGCCCAAGTCTTCCCAAACGGAGCCAAAGTCACAATTATCAATTGAGGGAGGAAGTGCAAAAATAGCCGAGCCTTGCTCATCCCCCATCCCTCAATATTGCCAACTCAAACCTTAAAACCACTCTAGACTCAACTTCTCCAAGACTTGGAGAATCATAGAGTCTATTGGCGCGGCGTTATTTGCTCTGATGAGTTTGAACTATAGTCATAAAATATATATGTTCGGCACAACAATGATTATGACGGCCACCAAGGACTACTTTTCAACATAAAAGATAAAGTTCTTTAGGTGAGATTGGAGGTTCACGAATGACGGTTCATAATCATTGTGTTCATGACTGTCACCGCCGTGCCAAATGGGCCCACAATAATCCAAACCAAGCCAAATACTCACCGCTCATCAAATGAATTGTGTGAAGCAGTTTGAATATTAATGCAAACGGGTTCATATATAGCTCTATTTTGATTACCATGCTTTCATATGTTGCGGGCAGCCGGTTCGACCAGGGTTTAAATGCATGGAATTATAAAAAAAATATCTAAAATAATATTAATTTATTGATAAAATATAATTTAATACATTACATGTTTATTAATGATGGGGTCTCCTTAGAAGTGCTAGTCGCACCCCATGCATGGGATGCTGTTATCTAAAGAGCCCCCACTAACGACGTAGCTACTCGAGGTGTCATCGTCGTAGCAAACGCAGCCATCGCCGTGACAACCGCCGTCATCACCGCCCGACGCGTAATAGCTCAGTAGAGGGCCGTCCTCCGCCTCTCTCCCGCTACCTAAACAGGGCCGCTCGCCGCCCTGAGGGGGCGACCTCCCGCTTGCCTTGGATGGGCGGCCAATCTGGCCACCCATCCCCTTTAGCCGCCCCTGGAAGGGGCGGCCTTCCCGTTGCCGCAAACGGGCGGCTAATTGGCCGCCCGTCTTTGGCCGCCGTCCCTGACAGGGGCGTCCTCCCTGCTGCTGCAAGCGGGCGACCGGTTGGCCGCCCTTCGTCTGTCGACACCCCTGATCAAAGGCGGTCATCCCTTCGCCCAAGTCGGGCGGCCAATTTGGCCGCCCGACCTTGGCCGCAGGCCTCCGACCTCACCGGGACGCCCCTCCCCTCACTGGAGGGGCAGTTATTTTTCCGTTGAAGGTTTAAACCGCTCGGGGGCAGTTTTTGTCATTTTTGTAAAATTGGTGATCCGCGTGATCTAAACGGAGCGTTCCTATTCGCCCGTCCGGTAGTTATCAGGAGAAATTACCGGCTTGTCCCTCTTGTAATTTATAAATAGACCTCAATTCCCCTTCTTTTTCATTCTCTTCTCAGCCGGAAAATCTTCCTACGGATTTTCTCTCTCCTCCTCCTATAACTTTCTCTCTCTTCCTTTCTCTTTCGTGTGCGCTCGTGCGCCCGCCTCCTCCTTGGGCGCTCGTACGCGCTCCCCTTCCTTGTGCGCTCGTGCGCGTGCCGATTCCTTGCGCGTTCGCGCCTCTTCCTTGTGCGCTCGTACGCACGCCTCTTCCTTGCACATTCCCGCGCACGCTTCTTTCTTGCACGCTCCCGCGCATGCCTTGTCCTTGTGCGCTCCTGTGAGCACCTCCTCCTTCCGCGCTCTCGTGTATGCCTCCTCCTTGTGCACCTCGTTCCAAGCGCGCCTCCGTGCTCTCTGCCGTCAAGACCACCGAAGTCCGACTTGCCCGTCGAAGCCGCCTACAAGATACATCCAACACTTTGAAGATCACAAGAGGACCAATAATTACCATCTGCCATCAGCCGTCAGTGTGGCGACCGAACCAACCGCAGGCCTCCAAGTGTTTGTCGATCGGGCCCGCCAGAGCTCTCAAAGTTTATATTCCCCCCACCGCCAGCAGTTGACAAGACCAGTTTCAGAGTTCGCCAAGGACCGCTTGACTACATTTAGGCGAGCAACGCGCTCAGTGTTTTTAGCGCCCTCAACTGAACGATAACTCCACCAAAGCGTCAGCAAATCAGTCATTCCAGACTCCTATAAACGCAACAAGAGACAAATCACAGAGGATATGACACGCCGAGCGTGCCACTCAAGCTTCCAAGCCCTAGACATCACCAAAACGAGCGAAACAAGTTGCTCCCGCTTCCGAGCACTAATAGAGGACTTCAAGACGCAACAAGCGCATCACTCCCGACAACTCACAAAAAAATACTTAACTCTGCAAGTGGTGGTCTGTCACTCTCTGAGCTCTTTTTTCACACACACTCTCTCTCAATAATTGTAACGAGAGACGGTCTGTCACCCTTAGAGCTGGCACTTAAAACCGAAAACCGAAAATCGAACCGGAACCGAAATGGAACCGCAAAGAACCGAACCGAACCGAACCGAACCGTTCGCGAATAATTTGGGTTCCGGTTTGAATTCCGGAACCGTGAACATCATTGGTCCGAGTGTGGTTCTTTCATTTTGTTATCCAGACCGAAACCGAAACTAAAACCGCAACATACAAGTCTCAAACGGTTCTAAAATTTTAGACCCGATCCGAACCGGATCGAACCAGAACCGAACCGCAACCCGTTTATTATTATAATTTGTTAATAATAAAAATTTTATTATATTGTTATTTTTGTTATAATCTATCTATAATATTTATACTTACTAGTATGAGTGAAACTGACACGGTTTGATCCAAACCCCAATCACACTAAAAGAGGTTGGTTTTGAACCGAACAAAATCACATCACACCAAAACTGTGCAGTGTGGTTTGACATTGATGCGGTTTGGAGTCAGTTTTGGGGTACAGTTTCGATTTTTACACTATTATATAATATATTTTCAATTTTACCCATACATTTTTCTGAAATAATTAAAGTTACTTGTACTTATTGGCGATGATTGAAATACCATGTCCTCTCGAAGAAAATGATGTGGCACAGTTTTGTCGATTTTGCACCGCCAAAAAGAGCACTGCAAAATATGTTGTTTTGCAACCAACGAAACCACTCTACAACCAAATCATTTAGCACGATTTAAAATCGACGCGCTTTAAGATCAGTGCGATATGGTGCAATTCTGTGGTTTTGTGATTTCAGTTTTTAACTTTCAGTGCTACTTACTATATTACACAAAAAGTAATCTCACTTGGAGTAATGCAAAAATCCTACGCCCGGGCCTTGGACTTCGAAGTCCTTGCAAAATAACCGAACGGATTTACATTTTCCCTCCAGTTTTTTTTTGTTTGACCTCCCCAATTCATTTTGTCAAATTTAGTTTTGGTTCTACTTGGAACCGATTGGAACCAGACCGAATCGCATAGAACCGGACCGAACCGTTAGTGGCTTGTCCGATCGGGTTGTCCGATCGGGTTGGTTACTCCCACGTTTCTTTGGTCCAAATTTTTCCGGTTTAGCTCAGAAAATTCATGGGAACCCTTCAAATATATTTTTAATATTATACGAGCATTTTCGCACGGGCTATGCCCGTGCTCGATGCACTCGGGAGGCCTTCAGCCGCATCAGATGGGCTTCGCCCGCCTACGCAAAATAACTAATATTTTATCACAAGTTATCTATTAGTACTCCATAAATGAATATTTATAACTCATTGATATTTGTGTCTCAAATGAATATTTGTACTCATAATTGATATTTGTACTCATACATGATAATATTAAAAAAATCGATGGGATCTCCTGAAAGGCGTTCACCACCCCCGTACAATGCATGAGGTACGGATATCCGAATCTCCCCCGACGTAACCAAAATTGTCGTCGCCACAAACCGCCATTGCCGGCGCCAACAGCCATCATCGCCGCCGCCGCGCCAACCATCATCGCCGTCGCCACATCAACCGCCATTACCGCCGCCACATCAACCGCCATCACCACCGCCGCGTCAACCGCCGTCATCGCCGCCGTCTCGCCAGCCGCATCGCCGTCGCCGCAAACCGCCATCGTCATCGCAGCACCGAAACCGCCATCACCGCCGTCGCGCTAACCGTCATCGCCATCGCGTTAACCGTCATCGCCATCGCCGCGTCAACCGGTATCATGTGTCTTCGGCTTTTAACTCGTGAACTTGGGAGTGAGTTATTGGGCATAGCGTTCTTTGTTGTTATGCTACAACAATACACATACAACCTTTAACGAACTATTTATAGGTTGACCGACCAAGTTCTATATTCATCGCACGGGGTCATATGAGTTGCTCGTCGTGTAACTATTCTCAGAGCATTGTGGTTTAGAAAACTATTTTCGCATGTTCATCGGAAGTCAGGAATTACTGGAGGGCTGTGGCGAAATATAGGAGGCGTCGGACGTCGAAGGGGAAAGGAAGCGTCTGCGAGGAGATGGGTGGAAGGCGCGAAATAATAGAGGGCGCCACGGGCGGCGAGATATTATCAGATCGCCGACGAGAGACTGCAAGCGGAGAGACGAAGGTTTGTCTGCGGGAGTTAAGGGCTTGAGAGAAAAAGAAATGAAGTTTGTGTTGGGTATAAATACGAGATAAATTTAAGGAAAAATGCTAAAATTTGGATTATACCGAGAATGAATATCCAGTTATGGAGTGTGAATAACAATTTCTGAACCGGTGAACCCTAAAATTCTTTTTAAAGTCGTCTTCTCCATTCCTAAGCAGTAAGCAGCCGCAGGCGGCAAGCCCGCAACTCGCAAATGGCTCCCTTGGTCCTCGCCAGTCGCCTCCCTTGCAGACGTCAATCGAGGCTCCCGCAGTCTCGCTCCCTCTGCTCCAACCTCACCGTCTCTCTCCGTCTCCCCTCTGAGCCCGTGAGCCGTCTCCCGTGACCCCGTCTGTGGCAGATTCCACAGTCCGGCTGCTATTTTCCCCATTGACCATTTCTTCGATTTTTTCTTCAGGTCAGATTTCAGACCCTAAATCTTCTCTTGTATTAGTTTTCGATTCCTTAACAGTTAGTCCGGGCATCTGAGAATCCCATTAACCGATTTTGATTCCTTGCAAAAATATGTGAAAATCCCATTTATAATTTTCGATTTATTTGAGAATACCCATTACGGCCCGTTCGGCCCCCTGGAATTGGAATTGCAGAATTGGAATTCATCTAATTCCAATTCCTGTGAGAATTGGAATTGGTCTGAATTCCAATGCAGTTGTTCGGCTGCAGGATGGATTTCTAGAATTGGAATTGGTTTAGAATTTCTTTTTTTCTCATGCCTGCAGGACCGAGCGACATGACAATTTGAAGTTGGAGTCTTGTGTCACTCAGGACGAAGTTATTGCAACAAAACCAAGTGATGGAAGGAATTATTCCTTTTACAATCTCTAAGAAAATATAGAAATTGGCAAAAAAAGAACACAACACCAGAAAAATCAACTTCAAGTAGTGTACAAACAATTAATTATGATCGGGCAACGACAGCGAGATCGGGCGGTGATGACGAGATCGGGTGACGACGACGAGATCGGTCGACGATGGCGAGATCGGGCGACGACGACGAGATCGAGGTCGTGATCAGGCGATGACGACGAGATCGGGCAGTGGCGGAGGTGAGATCGAGCGGCTATAGCGAGATCGGGCGGTGGTGGCGAGATCGGGCGGTGGCTGCGGCGAGATCGGGCGAGATCGGGCGGCGACGACGGCGAGATTGGGTGGCGGCGGCGGCGAGATTGGGCGGCGAGATCGGGCGGCGACGGCGGCGAGATCGGACCGCGACAGCAGTGAGATCGATCGTCGGCGGCGAGATCGGGCGAAGGCGGTGAGATCGGTCGTCGGCGACGAGATCGGGCGGTGGTGGCGGTATCGGGAGTGAGCGGTGGAGAGATAGGGAGGCGGCGGTGAGATCGGACGGCGACGGCGAGATCGGGCGGCGGAGGCGAGATCGGGCGACGACGGCGAGATCGGGAGGCGGAGACGAGATCAGGCGGCGGAGGCGAGATCGGGTGGCGGCGGCGAGATCGGGCGGCGGCGGCGAGAACGGGCGGCGGAGGCGAGAACGGGCGGCGGCGGCGAGAACGGGCGGCGGCGGCGAGATCAGGCGGCGACGGCGAGATCGGACGACGACGACGAGAACGGGCGGCGGCGGCGAGATCGGGCGACGACGATTAGATCGGACAATGACGAGCATAGTAAAAAACTGAATTCCATGAAATATCTGTCTTTCCCCCTAAGAATTGGTCATAGTACAAAATTGAATTCCATGGAATTGGACCAATTCCAATTCCGAGGGAATTCCTAACATCCGAACACTGGAATTGGAATTCTGTTGCCCCAATTCCAATTCCCAATTCCAATTCCAGGGGGCCGAACGGACCGTTATAGTTTTATTTGAGAAAAATTGCACTCGGGATAGCTATTTATCTGAGTATCTCCATTAGGCTGTGTTCGTTTGCTGGGAATTCGGCTAACGGAATTGGAATTGGGTATTTCAATTCCAATTCCTTTGTTCGTTTCGTCAAAAATGAGGGCGGAATTGGAATTTGCCTAAAATCCATAAGATTTACAAAATATAAAAAACCTAACCCTCAAAACCCACCATGCCCGGTCGGTTTTCCCGAGTTTTGGGAAAGAAAAAAATCCCGCTGCCTATCCTTCTTCCCCGTGCGCGAGCGGCGATCGGCGAAACTGCCCCGGCGGCCCGCCTCTCCTTCCTCCGGTATGTTTCTCCCTAGCTAATTTTTTTTCCTGTACTCCTTCTCCGGCCCTAATGTACCCTCTTCCCAACTGCAACTTTGACCTAGGCGCGGCGGAACACTGTTCATCTTCCTCCTCTCCGGCAACCAAGTGTTGGAAAACTTTTCTCTCATCTAGGTATAATACTTTCTTCTAATGCTAGGTTTAAATGAGATAGAAACGGGATTTTCCTCCTCTCCGGATAGGTATTGCTAGGTTTAAATGAGATTTTAGGTAAATATCAATTAGACCTAGGTGTTTATACACAGTTGAATGCATGTAAGGGATTAATAGGTTTATCAAGGAACTTTCCATTGTAGTTTCCATTTTCCTGTTATAATGGCCTTCATTTTTTTCCATTTTTATCCTAGATTAGCATTCATCAAATGATCAATGTATATTTTTCAGGACTCATAGGATATTGTTTTTCAGGACTTATAGGATATTATTTTAGTTGCTACGAATATAAATAATAGTATAGTTGCTTGTTAATGTTCTTTCATAGGATATTATTTATTTTGTTTCGTAGATGGATACCCTTATCGAGGTTCATTAAAAAAAAAGATGAATATCAGAAAGAGAGATGTGGTAGCTGCTTTAGCTTCTGTTGCGGCTGTTCTTCTGATAAGAAATAATCGAATTAATCGTCCAAGCAATAGGGAAAAACGCGGTTCTAAGATTTACGCTTTTAAATATGTTATATAACGGCACAGATCTGAACTGCTATAACCACTTGCGTATGAACAAGAATGCTTTCCGTAGTTGTGTAAGATATTAGTGAATCGAGGCCTTTTGAGTGATACACAATATGTAACGGTTCAGGAATCTGTAGGGTTGTTCCTACATGTCATAGCACATAACACCAAATTTCGGGTTGTTGGCGGCACATACTTACGATCTATTGATACCATAAGCCGACATTTCAACCTTGTGTTGAGGGAAATCTTGCAGCTGAGCTCGACGTATATCAAACGTCCAGAATCATCACAAACTCATAGGTGGGGGTGCTTTAAAGATTGTGTTGGTTCCATTGATGGGACACACATTGATGTCACTGTACCACTAAGTGACCAAGGAAGATACCGTAATAGAAAACAAGCTATTACAACCAATGTCCTCGGAGTATGCGACGTTGACATGAAATTTATATACGTTTTACCCGGTTGGGAGGGCTCTGCATCAGATTCAAGGGTTCTTCGTAACGCATTGGAGAGGGAGGATTCATTTGAAGTTCCATTAGGTAAGATATAATTTAACATTGTAGGCAAGTACTATCAGACAACAAGAGTTATTCGGTACGTGTAACATATAATTTAACATTGTAGGCAAGTACTACCTCGTCGATGCAGACTATACAAATGGACCTGGATACCTAGCGGCCAATGAATTTGTCGCGGAAGAGAATCATGAAGAGGATGTTGCGGCAGAGCCAAGTGGTCCTATGAAGAAGAAATCCAAAACTACACCAGCTATTGATATGATTGCAACTGCTGTCACTCATATTGCAAATAACATGGATAATCCAGTTGAAATTTCTCCGATCGGAGCACCTTCGAGGTCGAGGATTGAAGCTGTGTATCAGGCATTATCTGTTATGACAGACCTTTTGGAGGATGATCTTATAAAGGCCATCGATCTGCTCAGCGTTGATGCGATAAAGTGTGAGGTGTTCTTGGTCTTGCCAGAGATTGCTAGGAGGAGGTGGTTGCACATTCATATATTTGAATAGTGTGGAGCTGTGATGAACACCTTTTGTTGTAGTTTTTTATTTTGCGGAAGTCGTAGTTTCTTATTTTGCAGAAACCGTAGTTTCTTATTTTGCGGAGGCCAAGTGGTCTTATACTCTTATTTTGCTGAAATGGACTCTTACCTTAGCGGTGATGTATCAGTATGCATTTCTATTTTCCGACTTGGACGATTGTGTTGATTATATTAGTTTGCGTATTGTTATGTTTTATTTTTTAATGTCATATTTGCGTAGATTGATTGTTGATTAATCATTAATTGTTGTCACTAATGTTGTTGATTCAGTCATTAATGTTCATATGTGATTGTCTGAATATGCCGAAAAATCTGATTGGAATGATTGGAATAAACAATCCTGACAATTCCTGTCTTTGAATTCCATCCTGCAACCGAACAGAAATATTGAAATATTCAATTCCTGTGACTGAAAATCTTCCTGCAACCGAACACAAGAATTGGTTTTGACCCAATTCCAAAACCTCTGCGCCATAGGTTTTCGGCAAAAACCAATTCCTGTCACTGAAAACCTGCAAAACGAACGCAGCCTTTTAGTTTTTGATTTCTTAGCGTTTTTATGAAAATTTGTAAATCAGTGAATGGGATTATCTGGGAATCCCCTTGCTATGAACAAATTACCGTGGCATCAAAATTTTTGTTTGCATCAACAAATTACTATCATAGTTTGTCTGATTTTGCAAAGTGATTGGTCTTACCTGAATGCGTAGGTCATCATGAAGAAACATAAAACAATTAAATTCGTTTTTCAACAAAAAATCATCAACTGAATCTGATACACCTTCGTCAAGTGAACCAGTTAATGTTCAATCTTCTTTAGTTTTGTTAACTCACTTTCGAGCGTGATCTTGGATTACGGTCTCAAATTTGGGACCTTCCTATAAATTAACAAGATGAAATGCGGAGAGCATATATTAAAGCTGGGTTTTCATCAACACAAGTTTCAAGAGTATTCATCATTAGGTGAACATAATCAAAAGATTTCACAGTTCCTGGTTCGAGAGATTCTCATGGTAAGAATATTCTCCTGTAAAAGATGTTGCATATTGTTTACCATGTTATATCTTCAATAAACAAATCCCTAGTCGGTTTGGAACAAGCTCATTTCAGTGGAACATTTTCGAGTGAACATTTTCAACTCCACAATAGATTGTGTTGCAGTAGCTCAACTCGACATTCAATGAAAATTCTATTGGAACTACTGTCTAAGTGTAAATTTAGATTGAAGTGATGAATACAAATATTTCAATATTGATGATATATATGCCTTTGTAAAGAATTTGTATCTTAAAGATTTCAGCGAGCATGGAATCTATCCGTTGATTTTGAATACTTAGTTGCAACATTATTAACCTTATATTTCTTCCCACAAAGACTTCAAGAATTTAGTTTTGTGCTTTTTCAGAGATTTGGTGGAAATGAAAATATCAAAAATCTACTATCTTATTGACAAATTGATTCGACTCATTTTGACTCATTCTGTATCAACAATTACCATAGAAAGGTCATTGTTTGCTATGAAATTTGTTAAAATGTGACTTGAGAACAAGATAAAGGGCGAATTTCTGACAAATTGCATTACTTTATATATTGATCGAGAAATAACAGAGAAAATCGACAAAGATTGTGTCATAGATGAATTCTATGAAGTGAGAAATCGTCGTGCACAATTGAAGTAACATGTATGTAGTTATTTGTATCTTTTTTCTTACTGAAGATAAATAGTATATTTTGTCCAAAAATTATTAATATTTTTTTTTATTTAAAATTTTATTTAAATATTTTTTTTGGCTTCGCTTGGTGACTAGGCCCCCCTAGTCAGAATTCCTGAATCCGCCCCTAGACATAAGTTAAAATCTCGAGGGCTGTTTTGGTATTGAATTGAAATCTTGTAGACAGATGATTTTAGCCCATGATAAATTGAATGACTACTTTGACACAAGTGCAATGTCGATGACCACTTTTACATTGAATCAAATCATTAGGGACTAAAATTTATTTGTACCTAGAAATATAAAAATAATATACATATTTAGGAGCAGTTTAACACGAAAAAACTTTTTGGCCCCGTGCGGCAGTACGTCGGTCAAAACAGTGACATTTCCCGTGTTCGTCTGCTCTCGGGCGCGGGAACTTCGCCCCTGCACATCTCAATATAAATGACTTGTACGCCCAAAAGTGAGCGAGCATATGCATAAATGATGTCATGGTTAGTGTCCTATCATGTGGGGGCACTGACATTTCCGTGTGATAAACTACTTGTAAATATTACAAAGAGGTTTCGACGATAATATAAATTTGTTACCAACATATTTATCTAAGCTAGTCATATTTACCTAGGTATAAAGCAGGTAGACCGAGTTGGCCTTTAGGTCTTAGGTCTGGGACCCGAGTCGGCTTTCAGGCTAAATTTGTACCTCTCTGCGACAGGTAATCACCATCGTGGGCCCAGAGCAGCGACCGGCTTTACAACGGATCCTCTGGCGCGACATTTCTTTCCTTAAAGTGTATAAATAGCTCCTTTGCCTCTACTAGGGTTTGGTTACTCATTTCTTTTTCGAATTTATCTTCCATTGGACCGCTTTCTTTTCCCTGAATCTCATCGGATTCTCCCTAAGCCTTCTCCACTGTTCATTCGACTGTGTGAATCGTTCTTACGATATTCCCTTTCTTCATTGCCTTGATTGGATTCCAACACCAGTTCAGAGATCGCCCTTCCACTGAGTACTGGGTAATCGTCTCGAACATTTCTTCATCCTAGCCAAGGTATTTTGATCTTTTTTCTTAAAACGTTTTTTCATATTATTTTTTATGGAACACTTGAGTTTTGGTCGGCCTGTTGATTTCAATCGTATCTGAAAACCTAAAGTGTATCCGATTCGAATGCAATCTGCCTTGAAATGATTTCTAAAAGTATTCCCGCATGCCAGCTTTGAATGCTAATGATCTCAAGTGATCCAGTTCTAGCATTCGGAAGCTCTGGCATCAACAGTTTTTTGAGTCCATCTTGGCAAAGCTGACGAGCCTTCTTTGGCAGATATCTAGTTTTGAATGTTAATGGACTGATATTATACTCCTCTTTAACAATCCTACGCCATTCTTCTATGGTGTCTGTCAGTAATGGTGGGACATAAGTTGTTTAAATTTTTTCACTATATTTCTCTCTACTTATTGTGTGTTTAGCTGTAGTTGTCATCATTGTTGGGATGTCTATCTCTTCTGTACATTATGAAATGTTGAGTCCATCTTGGCAAAGCTGGCCAGCCTTATTGGCACATGCCTTGCTTTGAATGCTAATGGACTGATATTAAACTTCTCTTCACCGATCCTGCTCCATTTCTCTAAAGTTGCAGATTTGTAAGGGTAAAACATGTGTTCAACACTGTCTTTTTTTCTTCTGAAAACTACATTTAATGTATTATAATTTTTTTCATTTAATGTATTATAATTTTGCGTTTTATGCCTCGCTTGCCTTCTTTAACCTTAAATTCTCTTGCCATTAGATTTAGATGCCTTTGTTTTTATTGATTGCTTTGGCTTATCTAACGTTTTTCTTCTAGAATTGAATGCTAATGGACTGTTGGCAAAATTATGTTTTCAGTCCCCATATTTTATGGGCTTTATGAAATCAGCCCCTCTTCTTTTTGGGGATGAGAAATCAGTCCCTCTACTCTTTAATATATTTAATATCAGACCTAATATCAATTAAGCCTATATCAAAAATATTTAGCGATGTAAATGTTCTAATAATGGCAGCAGGAATTTTTTAGGAGAAGACAAACAGAATATGGTGATTTCTAAGGACTGATTTCAGTCCCTCAATTCCATAACTCTCAACATTTTCTCTCTCCTTCACCATTAATCCTCTGGTTTCATCATTTTTAGAAGAAGACGGAGGAACTGGTAGAAGTTTTTTTTTTTGGAGAAGATAACGGGATAATTCGGGTGACTTTGAAGTTTGCCTCTTCTTCCTCAAAATTACGTGAGTTTCACTTATTATCGAGTTTCTCTTCGTTCAGCATTCTTGCCTTCTTCCTCAACCTCTCATTCTCTAACATTTTGAAGACAATGCTGTTAGAATTACACCTATGACAAATACTAACAATAATTAGAAAATTTAAACTGCTTAAAATCTCAAGGCTTACATGAGATGTTGGTATTTAACGAGGAAAGAGAAAGAAAAAAGACTTTCTTTTGTTAACTGTCACATTTCTCTTCTCTCCGGTCTGGAATGCAATGTTACTCTGAAAAATTTTAGAACTTGCAACTGAAACAATGAAACTAAAGGATTAATGGCGAAGGAGAGAAATGTTGAGCGTTATAAGTCGCGTCATTACTAATCATCATAATTCGTTGATTCTCTCAAATAAGTGGGACTGATTTCATAAAATATATAAAATATGAGGACTGAAAACATAGTTTTGCCGAACAAATTCAACAATTTGATTTATGGTTTAACAAATCTATCCATAACATGTGAATCAAGTAATATAATCATTGAATAACCAGCAAAGGACAATTGAACGAAAACAATCATAAATTTTATTAAATTTGGGTAGAATCACAAATAAATGTAAATCTTACGACACAAATATTCTTCCTTGACAATAATCGTAACCAATCCATAACCCGGATCGGCATTCAGTTTGATCGACCTATGCATGTAACTAGATCTAAAAGTATCTCTACCCCATTTAAAACATCAACAAACATATGGTATTTAAATACTGCACTCCTAAAGTTTAGGGTGGAAAGCAGAAAAAAAAATCTGAGAAAAGTAGCTTGAATGTGATGGGGAGCCATCAAATCGTGCACCTGGAGGGGTTCGCCACAAGGCGGGACCCACGTTCATTTATTTGCGCAGGAAGGCTTGATCGGATCTCCGATCCGACTCCCTGGTTGCGTCCAGCACGTCGCCGCGAGTCAAAAACATATATTAGTTTATATTTTTGGGTTTATTATTTATGTATTTTAATGGCCGACCCCACTGACCAATCATAGCCGTTGATGGGGAAGCCCTAGCTTTGTTTTTCTTATAAATAGGAGTGTTAGGGGGCTGAATGGAGGTATTGCAGAATTTGGAGACTCTTCTTCTCAGATTCCAGCAATCACCCCTCGGTGCCGATGCCGTGGAGCCCTATGTGACGACTCTTAAGTTGGTTTCTCTTCCCCAAACCCTTCCCCTACCTCTAGCCTTCATTTTTCACCCCTCAAACACCTCTTCCACCCGCTGCAGCCCCCCTATTCCCCCACCCTAACCGGCGGCCTGCTGTGCAGGTTTTCCTGCAGCCGCCGGCCAACCCGGTCGTCTCCCTCACCGCTCCCTCCTCCTCACCAACCACCCAACCCCTTCCCTCACTCTGGCGACCCACCCTCAGCCATTGCCTCCTTCCCACGCCCCCTCTATAGCCGGCAACCCCTTCCTACCACTGGCCAGCCGCCTCCTCCCCTCCTCTTCGTGGATTCACCTCCAAACCGCCCTAATTCTCTAGATCCATTCAGATCTGAGAATTTCAGCCCCCGATCCGTTATTTCCACCACCCATACACCCTTCCCTCTCCCGGATCCGACCCTAAATAGCGGATCCACCCTCCCCCGGCCCGGGTTTACTTGTACGTGGCCGGATCTACGCCTTTCTCGTCCGATCTCACCATTTAGTTCCAAGGACAGCCACCGCCATCATTTTCACGCCACCGGTTCCATTTTCGATCGCCGATCTACAAATCCGGATCCATAATCTTCAGTGCTTCGGTTCAGCCCACTACTTTGTGAGTTCTCTTGTGGTATTGGTTTATGTGATTTGACTTCTATCATTGGAGTTATTATATGTTGTTTTGATTCTTGCTAGTGGAACTTTGTTTTCGATACACTACTAACTTGCAGGGTGAATTATTCTCCGCGCGCTTGGTCTTGGCCCTCCGAGCGGAGGAACACCATATAAAATTGCTAAATTGACTAATCGTTTTCACTCTTGATTATTTGCATGGTGTTGAAAATTATCATTGCTCAATTTAATGAATTTATTTGTCGCCACTTACGACGGTTTCATTGCATGTACTTTAGGATTAACGCGTCACATTTGCATTTCACCCCAGGAGACTAGGTTTTGTGCACCCTCGTAGCCTACCCTACATCAGAATGGTTATGGTTGACTTCGCTCATTGTGATAGACACTCGACGTGAATGGTTATGGTTGAATTCGCTCATTGTGTAGACATTCGACATCAATAGTTACAGTCGCCATCAAGAAAAATCAATGACAAAAATGTTAAATTAGTCCCTAAACTATGATTTTTTTTAAGTCTCAACTTCTAGAAAGCTGAAATCTGTCCTTGAATTATTAAAACCAGGTAAAATCAGTCACTAAGACTGTTCCATTACAAGTTAAATAAGTGGTATAGGCATCTTTTGTTACGACGTTGCGCCCGTCTGAGCACACCACCTTGCAGGAGCTATGAGAGCGCATATGGAAGCTGCCGTGATTAATGCTTGTAATTAAATGATATTAATTAATATTAATTATATTAATTAATTTTTTTATTAATATTGTATTTCCTTTATGTTTCCCTCCCTCATCTATATAAGGGAGAGGGGTGTATGTGCTTAGGATCTTTTGGGATCTCATTAGGGTTTTGGGCTCTCGTTATTGAGAGAAGGATCATTGGAGGATCCGGCCTCCTTGATCTTGGCCGGAGTTCGCTTTGGATTGTATCCTTGTCTGTGTTTAATGCAATCATGTCTTGCTCTTCTTTTCTAGATGCAACAATGGTCTGACCTGCCGGCCCTGTCTGCTCATCTCAAGCCACCGGGGATCAAGCCACGGTGTACACCCGCCTCACCGTCTGCACGCGCCTCTATCAACAATCCGTTATGCTCGCTGACATCCTTGCCATGACGCATCTCCTCCACGCCAAGCTAGATAAACTCGGCGGGCTGGATCGGCTTCCTCCAGCGGCACTTCTTCAGCGCCAGAATGACCGGCTGGCCGAAGCACCAACAACCCACACTTCTCCAGCACCAGCAACCCGCACCACCAACGCCCTTTCCGGCTGCAGAAGCAGAAGCCCGCGCCTCCGCCACGACACCTGCGACACCTACATCCGTCGCACCTCAGCTCTGGGTCGATGACATGCCTTCCCGCTTCCGGGCTTCGTCGCTCATAGAGCCCCTGTGATAAGTTCAAGCTCGTCGCTCCTTCCCCTGCACCTCCGCCAGGAATTGGCCCTCTCTCAACGACGACTAGGCGCAGAGCCACGTCCTTCCTTCTTCTTTCTGCTGCCTACCGCTAGCCTTCAACCTTTTCTCCCTGTTGTGTTCTCCCTTTCTTCAACCCCTCTCTCTCTCTCTCTCATGGCAACTGCCCCTTTCCACATACCCACTTTTTTTAAAAAAAATTTCATTATCCCCTGCTCTCAACTGTCAGCTTGTCCCCTACCCTTTTATTTTTCATTATCTTGTACACTCATCCTTATACCCACCATGCAACCCAATTTCCTCCCCACTTCTTTTAGCCATTCTTATTTGTCCTCCCCTCTGTCGTTTTTTTCCAGATCATATCCGCTGCCGACATCTGTAAAATCCCCGACAAATCTTGTAATCTTGACCTTGGGGACAAGGTCAATTTTCAAGGGCGGCATATTGTTACACGTTGCACCCGCCTGAGCACACCACCTTGCAAGAGCCATGAGAGTGCATGTGGAAGCCACCGTGATTAATGCTTGTAATTAAATGATATTAATTAATTAATTTCTTTATTAATATTGTATTTCCTTTATGTTTTCCCTCCCTCATCTATATAAGGGGGAGGAGTGTATGTGTTTAGGATCTTTTGGGATCTCATTAGGGTTTTGGGCTCTCATTCTTGAGAGAGGGATCATTGAAAAACCCAGCCTCCTTGATCTTGGCCAGAGTTCGCTCCGGATTGTATCCGTGTCTGTGTTTAATGCAATCATGTCTTGCTTTTCTTTTCTAGATGTAACATCTATTCTTCCCTCCGCACCTGTTTCTTCTTCTCCTAACTTCGCTTTCATGGCCTCTCTTTCTCTCTCTAAAAGCAGAGTCATGCGTAAGGCTAGCTTGAGTTGAACACAAGAATCAAAGCAGAGATAGAACTGAAGCGCAGGAGATTGGATTGCATTGAAAACTGAACTGCAATACTCTGTTCTGCGCTCACCTTCTTCTATCCTTCCCTGTATTGGCAATGGAAACGCACTCCTGCAAATTATGAGGAGAATTTATAAAGCGGGTATGGCCTAAGCGAGAATCCCAAGAGATCACGGCGGTTCAATGAAGCATGGGCAAAGATATCCAAGGCTAAGCTGTGTACAAAGAAGCATTTTAGTGAGCTGGAAGTTGAGAAGAAAATGGAAGAAGATGAGGAAGGAGACTCCTTGGATATTCAAAGAAACGGAGAAGTGGGGGAAGAAGTTGACTGATAAGGAAATCGAAACTAAATGAAACTATCCCCGCTTGGTCTTCCCCTTTACCTTCCTCGTCGGAGTATGACGCTCTGTGTATTATGATGTTGTCAAGACTCAAGAGGTGCATGCCCTGTTTCAGATTCATCTGATGTTTCAAAGAGATCTAAATCCAATTTTTTCAAGATTGAACTGAAAAAAGTTGAATTCTTTCCTTTTGAATCGGGGTTTCCTCTCGACTGTGATTATGACGAATCTAAGGTATGGAATTTACAGTTCTTGAAACTGTGAAAAGGATCAAATCAAGCAGAGTCAATTTCAATTCCGGAACTTATAATTTCTACAAGAGAACTATGCTTGTGCAGTCTGCCATCAAAATTAACAATTTTCCTTTAAGTACTCAAAGATCAAAAAAGCTTTATGGTAACGAAACACTCTTAGGGACTGATTTTGCTTTGTTTTAGTAGTTTAGAGACTGATTTCATCCCTTTAGATGTTCAGGAACTGATTTTAAAAAAATCTCATAATTTTAACATTTTTACCAAAACTAATTAATTTTGACATTATCAGTAAAGAAATTTTAAGTCCAACCGTCTTATTAGCATTTAGGAAATATCAGTAATTTAGTAACCTCGTGTCGTGAGATAAATATTTCTTCAAAATTAGGATGGCCCCTTGAAAGATATCATGGTGAACTACAAATTTCAGCATGCATTATTTTGGAGAGCACTTGGAATTAATTGGTTCAGAAGTTAATTGTCTGCGCAAATCCTTTCAGAAGCTTTTAGTAAATTCCGAGTACTGTTATGTGCAAACCTATTATAGCTAGGTGCAAATTGCCTAAAGAAATTCAATAATAAAACTCATTAAAATAATCAAAACGCTCTTATGGCTAGGCACAAATCATAGGGTTTTTCGTTCAATTCAGTCACTCCACAAAAATCACGAGCCCTCTAACCCCTAATCTCCTCTCTTCTCGTTTCCGCAAGCGGAATGACGAATCTTCTTGTAGCATCCCCGTCGGCCGGCGAATCCTTTGGCAGCAAGGGCAGTGAAGCGCGATGAGTGGGCCGCCATCAAGATCCAGGCAGCGTTCCACGGTTATCTGGTTAGCATAACTCTTCCCCCTAATTTTGTTTTGTCGTGGTAGGTACAATGAAATTTTTTTGTTACTACAAATTATTTAAAAATTAGATAACTAATTGGTTAAATTTTACTAACATTATAATGTCAACATATAGCATTGTAAGCATTTTATGACGTTGATTTTGGTAGCAAGTTTACTCACTTTATATATTCAATATATATTAAGTTATTGATTAATTTGAAGTATAACTCATGTTTTAATAATATTCATTGATCTCACATCTTTTTAAATTTTAATGCAGATGACAATTAGTTTTTGGACTGACAATAACACTTGGACATGAAAAAGAATGATTTTGATGTACTAAATTTTTTTATTAAAATTGATTTTATATAGTAATTGGTATGTGTTAGAAAAGCCCATATAAATGGCCCATGATTGGGTCCATGTATTTTTCATTTCCTTCTTCTCCTATTAGTCCCACATCATTGTATAGGATTTCTTCTTTCCTTTTCTCTCCTATATATTTGTATTCTCTCCTTGTATTTACTCATTCAAGCAATACATACTAGTTTTGGAGCTTTCTCAACATGGTATCAGAGTTAGGTTTGGTCCCACTGCGGCTGCTACCACTGATGGCTCCTCCTCCACTGGTATCGACCTTGAGGCCGTTCGCCTCCAGCTACAGCACCTCCCGGGGCTTCTTAGCCCTCCATCTGCTTCTGTTGCCTCCATCTCTACCGCAGATATTACTTGTCTTTCCTCCAGTCCACGTTGGATCTTGGACTCAGGTGCTACTCATCACATCACCTCGATGTGGTCACTCAAGTACTCGGATGCTCCTCATCCGCAATCTATCACTGTCGCTAATGGGGCGACTGTTCCGGTCTCCGGTTGCGCCGACATCTCTCTTGCTCCCTCCCTCTCTCTTCGCTCGACTCTTTATGTTCCTGGCTCTCCATTTAATTTGCTTTCTGTTGGTCGCCTCACTCATGATATGGATTGCTCTGTCACATTCACTCCCTCTACTTTTTTGATACAGGATCGGCGGACGCGGACTACCATTGGTAGGGGTCGACTGCAGAACGGGCTCTACCTTCTTGATGTCTCTCCTCCTATCCTCTCCTCCGTCTCCGCTGTTGATTGGCATCGCCGTCTTGGGCATGCCCCTCTACCCGTTCTCCAAAAGGCGCTGCCTGATGTATCTTTTCCTGCTTTCAAATGTGATTCGTGTATTTACGGCAAATAGCCGCGTACTTCTTTTCCTGCTCATTGTACTAGGAGCTCTGCTCCGTTTGTTTTACTGCACTCCGATGTTTGGGGTCCCTTCAAAGTTACAAGTATCTCTGGCTATCGATATTTTATAACTTTCATTGATGATTATTCTCGCACAACATGACTTTACCTACTTCGTGATCGCTCCGAGCTCCCTCGCATATTTCGCGATTTTATACACGAAACGCGAACGCAATTCTCCACAACTATCAAAACATTGCGCACCGATAACGCCCGTGAATACATCGGCCATGACTTTGCTAATATATGTGCAGAATTTGGTATTATACATCAAACCTCCTGTGCCTACACCCCCCAACAAAATAGTGTTGCTGAACGAAAGAACCGCCACCTCCTCGACGTTGCCCGCTCTCTCATGCTTCAAATGCATGTTCCAAAAATTTACTGGAACTTTGCAGTCTCCACTGCGTGTTTTCTCATCAACCGCCTTCCCTCCTCGGTTCTCAACTCTGCCACTCCTTTCAGCCTCTTATTCCCCTCTACTCCGGCCTTCCCTGTTACACCAAGGGTGTTTGGCTGCACTTGCTTTGTTCACCTCCTGGGTCCTTCCTCAGATAAGTTGGATCCCCGTGCAGCGAAAACTATTTTCGTCGGCTATTCTCGCACTCAGAAGGGCTACCTATATTACTCTCCGGTAAGCCGTAAAGTCATCGTCTCCGCCGATGTTACTTTTTCGGAAGATCAACCTTTTTTTCCCCATCTCTCGCTCCTTCCTCCCCGCCGACATCTCCACCACTGCTTATACCTCGACCTGTCCTCCCTACTACTACGCCTGTGTTCCTACGTCCTTCAAATCCTGCTACTGCTCCAACTTCAGCTCCTGCTCCTGCTCCTGCTCCTGCTCCTGCTCCTGCGCCCTCCAAGCCACCGGTAATCCGGACTTACACTCGCCGCCTTCCTCCTTCTTCCGCTACCCCTCTGCCGTCGGCCTCATCATCGACTACTCTGTGCCCTGCTGATCAGGTATCTCCCTCCACCAATCATCCTCTGGAAAATTATGTCTCAATGCATCGCCTCTCTCCCCAACTGCACACCTTTGCAACTTCTATTTCCTCCATTTCGGTTCCTAACACTGTGCAGGAAGCGCTACAACATCCTGGATGGAAGGCTGCCATGGAGGAGGAAATGGGTTCTCTCTGGGCTAACCAGACCTGGACTCTCACACCTCTTCCCCCGGGTCAGAAACCAGTTGGGTGTAAGTGGGTCTTCGTCGTCAAACATGCCGCTGATTGGACGATTGACCGGTTGAAAGCTCGGCTGGTCTCCCGGGGCTTCACCCAACAACAAGGGATGGACTATGAGGAAACTTCTCTCCGGTGGACAAACTCAACACCGTTCGGGTCCTTATCTCGGTGGCTGTCCATCGCCGGTGGCCCTTACTGCAACTGGATATTAAGAATGCTTTTTTGAATGGCGACCGGCAGGAAACTGTTTATATGCAGCAACCTCCCGGGTTTGAGACCACGGGGGATTTTCAGGTTTGTCGCCTTAAGAAAGCTTTGTATGGCCTCAAACAATCACCGCGGGCATGGTTCGACAGGTTCAGTAAAACTCTTCGGGAGGTTGGTTTTTCTCGCAGCACGACAGACTTCTCGATGTTCACTCGTCACCGAACAACAGGAACGGTTCTTCTGTTAGTATATGTTGACGACATCATCATTACGGGAGATGACGAAAAGGGAATACAGGAGGTAAAACAACATCTCGGTACAGTGTTTCAAACAAAGGATCTGGGATCCCTCCGGTATTTTTTGGGCCTTGAAGTTGCTAGACGACCAGATGGTCTCGTCCTTTCTCAGCGGAAGTATTGTCTCGACCTTCTTCATGATGCAGGTTACTCTGGTTGTAAGCCAATCAATACCCCAATGGATGTGAATCACAAGTTATGTGCTCAGGCTTCCGACTCAGATCTATTACTCGAGAATCCTGAATACTATCGCCGTCTAGTTGGAAAATTGATCTACCTCACGGTAACTATATCAGATATCTCTTTCGCTGTGGGTATTGTCAGCCGATATATGCATTCCCCGCGAAGATCTCACCTTCATGCCGTTGAACGTATTCTCAGATACCTCAAAACAGCCCCTGGTCAAGGATTGGTCTACAAGACCTCATCTTCAGCTCCTACATTGATAGCTTACTCAGATGCTGATTACGCTGGTTCTCTTGATGATCGACGGTCAACCAGTGGGTTTTGCACATATTTTGGAGGACATTTGATTACGTGGCGGAGCAAGAAACAAGCTGTTGTGGCTCGATCATCTGCTGAGGCTGAATACCGGGCAATGGCATCTGTAGTGTCTATACTAACGTGGCTGGAAAGTCTTCTTATCGATCTGGGTATAAGGCTTCCTTCCCCAGCCACTCTCCTTTGTGATAGCCAAGCAGCTATACATATTGCTAAGAACCCGGTATTCCATGAAAGAACTAAACATATTGAAGTTGATTGTCACTTCATCAGAGAAAAGGTTCAAATGAAGAAGATCGACCTGAAGCATGTCCCCGGGACAGAACAAGTTGCGGATGTGCTCACTAAGGCTCTTTCCAGTACTCTCTTCTATCAGTGCTTGTCCAAGCTTGGCGCATACGATTTGTACGCTCCAGCTTGCGGGGGAGTGTTAGAAAAGCCCATATAAATGGCCCATGATTGGGTCCATGTATTTTTCATTTCCTTCTTCTCCTATTAGTCCCACATCATTGTATAGGATTTCTTCTCTCCTTTTCTCTCCTATATATTTGTATTCTCTCCTTGTATTTACTCATTCAAACAATACATACAAGTTTTGGAGCTTTCTTAACAGTATGATATTAAACATTGAAGTGTTATTTATTTATTTTTTTGATTTGCTCGTAAGAAATTGGTTTGCGCCTAAAATTTTTCGATTTGCACAAAACACGTAGTCAAAATGAGTTTGCACATAAAATTATTCTAAATTACTAGGCAATTCTTTCCCAACTAATTTTTTTTATCATCTCCTGACTACAGAGAAATTTTTTGGCATGCTCAACGCATTATTGTCGCTGTGTGGAGTACTTATTTCACAATATTAAGTACTTCACAAGGTGAGGATGATGCGCGGTGCATACCATCAAAATTGACCGCATTACATGTTCTCATCATATCTTAGCCACTTGCTTTTTTCCTTCGGCACACCTCACACTTTCTATAAATTTATTAAAGCAAGAATTTGAAAGACTTCTTATTTAAAGTTTCAAATGCAATTTATGAAGATGAATGAGTAAGAAAATTGTAGAAAATCTTTTAAATATTACACTATGCTTTTGATCACTTAATTAGTATAGATAAAAACACTTTGGTGCAAACATGCTGATGAGGATCGACTGTATGTTTTTGATCGGAGGAGATTGGGCCATCATTTGGCGGGATCTGTTTTTGCAGATTTGCTGAAGATGCGTCGATCGGATCGATGATCCGAGATTGTGAGCGTGTCCTGAGCGTCGTTTTTCATTTTATATGTATGTTATTTTATTTTTTGGCATGTATTTTAGTGTTTTAGGATATCGGGCGTATCCGACGATCATAGTCATTCATGTCAGATGCCCAACCTCCCCCTCTCGTTATAAATAGGGTGGATGTTCTCATTTTGGGACATTGTGGAGTTTGTGAGTGATTCCAGATTCCGGCAATCATTCGTGGGCGATGCATGCGAGTCCCGGGATGCGAAGCGTCGGTTTACTATTCATTTTCCATTTCCTATTCAGTTAATTTCTTATTTCTCCTAACGGACCTAACCCATCACTATTCTTCTTTCTATACCCACAATATCTTCATCCAGGTAGAAGAAAACCGCCAAAGTTCCGGTACACTTTCTTCTACCTCGGCAAAGTGACTGTTCATCATCATATTCCCGGGGTGAAACTGCCCAATCCCACTATTGTTCATCTTCATCTTCCTCGCCTATCCTTGCAACAGTCGCCTGCTTCGACTGTCTTTCCCCTCCACGACTCACTCCTCTCCTTTAGGCCTCTCCAAGCGCTCGACCTATTCCTGTTCGGCGGTTTCCTCCTCAACAGAAGTCGCAAGTTTCTTGTAGTTTCCTGTCGAACGTGACTTTCAGTGGCTGGCTCGATTTTGTCTCCTGTCAACCACCGTCCTTAACTTCAGGGAACCCTCTCCCTCTGTTGTCTCTTACAGAGAAGTCCTGTCCACACCTGTTGAGTCTCACTGAGCATATGCTTCCCGTCCAGGACAAGCCCGTTAAACTCCTAATCGTGGGTCCAACATTCCTGAAGCCCAATTATTGTAGGAATCGGTCTCTCCAAATCTTATTAGCAAACTTAAATCGTTCAAAACCCTATTCAGCACCCTTGCTCTCCTAGCAACCATTTCTTGCCTCTGCTCATCGCCATCAGATCTCCATGATTGTGAGTATTATCATTTTGTGTTTTAATTTTTTCTGTATTAATTTATAGAGGAACATGTTATGTTTGTTTGGATTTTGTGATTGATGGTGCTATTGTTTTATTTTTTGTGCTCTATAAAACATATTCATGTATATTGTAGTTGATAGTATCTTGCGTGAAAGAACGTGATTATTTGCTTGCTCGCACAGAAATTATTGTGAACAGTGTATGGCTTTGCTATCCTTATATAAATATAATTGCATAGATTTTTCTTCCGGGTTAAAAAAATGCATGCATGCATCATTTAAATTAGACTTGATCGCATTCATTCCACACTCTCACTTAAGGTTGCATTAGCTTGTCATCGCATTCATTTTCATACAGGGCCATACCGCGTCACGTGCATTTAGCGGTCTTCAACGATGTGATGTACGGTAAATAATATGTCAAGGCATTTAACCCCGTGATATTGAATATTTGAAATAAGCCCATATTGACCATGTGAGAATATTGGACTCCACATGATGTGCTGTTAGGTGGATATTATGGAGCGTGCGGACAAACAAACTGTTACATGCCTATTTTTGGTGGATTGTCGGAGGGTTGCGGGCGGATGATACAAGGGATTAAATCCCCTAAGAATGGTGGATGAGAGGAGAGAAAGGTTGAAACCCTTGAAGGGAGGAGGTGAGAAGAGAAGAACTAGAGAGAGGGAGAGAGAGAGGAACTTGAGAGAAAAGAACTTGATTAATTTCTTGCATAATGATTACATGACCACAAGAGCCCTATATATAGGCGTTGATTACATACTTGTAAATAACACGAACATACAACAAAATGTTAAAACACTTAAAACACTGCGACATGAGTTGATACAACACGACTTGATACAAGACGACTCGATACAAGACGACTCGATACAAGACGACTCAACATATATAATAATAATATTAATAATAATAACTGCCGGCGGATCCGTAGCACTCCATCCGTCCTTCAAAACGAGCTTGCCCTCAAGCTCGTGCACAATCAAGTGGCCGGATCATCTGGTTCCTTGACCTCCCTCCAGAACAACGCGCGGTAACGCTTATCGGCGGCGGTGGCGTCGGCAAGGAGCGGCGGTGCCAACCGTAAAATGGGCGGCATTTGGAATGGCTCCGTCGGGGTCGCCGAAGGGGCTGGGAGTAGTAGCCTCATGGAGGTCGGAGGGCCGACGGCCTGCAGTAGGAATGGATTCGTCGGGGTCGCCGAAGCACATGCCGACATAAGAGGTGGCAATGAGGCCGAGGGAATCGGCAAGGCAGGGGTCGGAGGAGAAAGAGCCGGGAAAGGAGATCGTGAGATGCTCGGAGGAGGCAGCAATGCCGGGGCCGGCAGAGGAAGAGCTGGTAGAGGAGGCGGCGAGATGACCAGAGGCGATGGTGTGGGTGACCGGAGAGGTGGAGGAAGCGGTGGAAGGGCGACTACCGTGGAGAGAGGCGGTATATCGTCGGTTGGCGACGAGGGCGGCGGCGGCGGCGACGATTGTGGTGGTGGCGGGGACCGCATGAGTCGAGTCGGTGGCAATGGCGATGGCGGCGGCGCGTCTTGAACGACGGAGGACGGTGGTGGCACCATCATTGGAGGAGGCGACAAGTCCAGCTCCGGTGGTGGAGACATGCGGAGGGCGTCGAGCGTGAGGTCAAGCGGAGCATCGACGTGGCCGAGTCGAGCCTCCCGATGAGCAATATGATGGTCCAGCTTGGCGAGTGGTGAGGAGCTCAATGCGATCGGCAGCGATAAGGGACATGATGTTATGTGTAATAATTAATTAATTATGAGCAAATTAATTAATTACTTAATAGGAACTAAGTAATTAATTAACGGGAAATTAATGGTGTGAGGAGGTGGCGTGCAAGAGAGGTGTTGAGATAGAATAGTAAATAAAATATAATAAAAGATAAGAAATGATCGAACTGTTTAGACAAAGGAGTAATAAGACAAAATGATAAAAGGTAGGATGTGAGACGGAGCAGAGAAAAGTTAATAAAAAAGAGAGAGGCTGGGAGGACAAGTTTTAAAATAGGCAAAATCATCAAATGAGTCCCTCAAGTAATCCCATTTTATGAAATCAGTCCCTCAAATTATAAAAACAAGAAAATAGTCCTCATATTTATCAAAATGCTGAAATCATTCCTAATTAGCGGAAAACATTAACGAAAAGCAACTTATTTGATGATCTATAACCCCAAAAATTAACAAAATAGCGTCACTTGACATTAATTTTTCTAAACAACATCACATGATGTGACATTATTTATAGCAATTGAACAATCTCGGTGTATATGGCAATTGCCATGTTCTCTTTGATTCTTTCGAACCGCCTGAGAATTTTATTAACAATCACCACTCTGTTTTACTAGTTGCTTGACATAAGGAAGAAAGTAAATAAAAATTTGGAAAAAAAATCATTTTCTGATTTTGATTTCAGAAAATCCCTGTAAAAGGATTCTCTGTATCTTTCAGCCACTTTCAGAAGACTTTAATTACTAGCTTGAAAGTTTTGCCAAATTATTTCTTCTTCCTGATGTCAAAAACTCGTAAAACAGAGTGGTCCGAATTGTCCTTGCTTGTAGATATTTGATGCCAGGTCTTTCAGGAGGTGGCTGGAGAAGAGGGTTGTTACGGAGCTATCAAGGATGCTGGTAAGAGAGGAGATTGACAAAGCTCCACAGTGGGATGGTGAATGCATCCACTGGGGAAAAATGATATTTTGATCCAGATACCGGATAGCTGGCGTCAGAGACAATGCTTCATCGGAGAAGCACGACACAAGAACTCACGCAGATTTACCATATATCTTTACTACATAATAAAAGGGTTAGGTTATTTTTAAAATAATTAAAGATTTATCTTTTTTATCCTCGGCCTTTTCAACGAAAATGTTAAATGAGACTGAACTTAGCTTTTAGTTAAAGATTAGGGACCAATTTCTAGCTTTTTAATCTTCAGGGACTGATTTCATAAAATAGAGTAACTTTGAGGACTGATTTAGGTGTTTTGCCAATTAAAATAAAACAAAACGCGAGGAGAAATGAGACCCAGAAGAAATAAGGAAATAAAAGAAAAGATGAGAAGATGAGATGTGGGACTCCTGACTTTCAAGAAGAGGGTAGAATAAAACAAAAACAAAAAAGTACATGGAGTTGGAGAAGACAGGCGGCAGCGGGATGGATCGGTGGAAACTGAAAAGGCGGGGGCACTTTCGGTTTCGAGGACTAGGCGGTGCGATGTCGCAGCAGATGGGGGTCCTCGGGACCAGACGGAGATGGACGACGGGGCGGAATTGAGCGGCGAAGACTTGCGGGTCCTGGAGGCAATGTTTTAAATATCGGATGTCGGCGACATATCGGATTGAGTTTTTAAATGTCGGATTTCGGAAGTCGGAGACATGTCGGGGATATTTTAAAATATCGGATTTCCATATCTTATAAAAAAAAAATTATTTTTATGTATACTAACTATAATTATATGTTATAAAAATAGAAAAATAATATAACAAACAAATAAAAATGAGTCATTTATATTACAAAATAAAATCGAATAATAATTAAGATAAAATATTATTAACAAATACAAAATGATACATTGTAAAATATATTTAATAGCATGCAATAAAATTACTTTGATAATAATAAGTTTATTGGAAATAAAAAAGATTTAATAGTTAAAAATCTTTGATTAATTATAAGTCTTTCCAAACTTATAAATTTATTTTAAAAACATGCAAACAATCAAATAGTAAAGGTATTAAATATTTTCATATTTTTTATAATATAAAATTAAAAATTGTGAAAAATTATATAAAATTGGTAGTAACAATAAAACGTTAAAAAATAAAAACAATAAGTCTAATCGATTTAAGCATACAAAGTATAATATTCATAGGCGATTTAAATATTTGTTAGTATGCTAATATAACATAAAATAAAATAGCGGACGATATATTTAAAAATCGTGTCGGCCAATATATCGGAAAAAATCGGACATGTCGGCCTATATTTTACAAAAGGACATAATCTATTTTTGTAGAAAAACATATCGTTTTGCCCTAAAAAATGACATGTCGGGAGACATGTCGGACATGTCGGAGGACATTTAAAACAATGCCTGGAGGAGACGATCTCGGCGGCTGCTTGGGTAGAAGAACGGTGGAGGCAGACTCGTGCTTGGGGGGTGGAGGGTGCAGCGACGTGATCGTGGCAGATGGAGACAGGACTCCTGCTTCTCGTAAGGGGGAGGATGGTTTGTGAAAACAGCAGAGGGTAAAAGTCAGCTGGGAAGAGGGCTCGTCGGTAGAGTTGGGAAGGTGTTCCCGCAGGAAAGAAGACGATGGTAGAGGCGCAGCGCGCGGTTTGGAGGGAAAATGACGGCCAAAGAAGACTATGGAGGAGGTTCTCTAACGATGAAGGCGAGGTGCTGCGGTTGCCGCGACGAGTGGAAGATTGCCGCTCAAGATGCGCTAGGAGGAGAAGCGTGCGCGGAGTGCGGTGCTGACGGGGCGCTGTTGATGTGCGACGGTGGGGAGAAACTGGCTGATCGGAGGGGAGGAAAGAGCCTCTGATACCAAGTTGTTACATGCTTATTTTTGGTGAATCGTCGGAGGGTTGCGGGTGGTGGATACAAGGGATTAAATCCCCTGAGAATGGTGGAGGAGATGAGAGAAGTTGAAACCCTATAAGGGAGGAGGTGAGAAGAGAAGAACTAGAGAGAGAGGAACTTGAGAGAGGGGAGAACTTGATTAATTTCTTGCATAATGATTACATGACCCTAAGAGCCCTATATATTGGCGTCGATGACATACTTGTAAATAACACAAACATACAACATAATGTTAAAAACACTTAAACACTGTGACACGATTTCATACAACACGATTGGATACAAGACGACTCGTTACAAGACGACTCGATACAACACGACTCAACTTATAAATAATAATACTAATAATAATAACTGACGGCGGATCCGTAACACAAACTAAAGATGTTAATCCTAAGACCAAAAAAATTATGGATAAGACAAAGCAGAGTGAAAGATGGATGCCTTTGTGGAACAACAACAAAGTGTTTGTGGTTGGTGCGACTTCTTGATAAATTTATAGTTTGATTTAGACAATTGGTATTATTCTTGTAGAAAATGGCGGGTTTGCGGCCTTCCATGTCGACACTTAATAAGTTGCATGTATTATTTGAACATATATATTGATCTCTATGTGACCCACTGTTTCAAAAAAAAATATTTACACTTAAGCTCAGTTTGGGAGGACTTATTTTCACCGGTCAAGCAGTCACGACCGCATGAACCAGACCTTGATTAAGATCCGATTCATGCGGTCATGACCGCTTGACCGATGAAAATAAGTCCCCCCAAACGGAGCCTTAATGTCACAAACGTAGTATTTAACCAATCAATGGACCTATTTTTTAGGGAAATGTTGGAGATAGTCAGATTCTACCGCCAATTCGCCGAAGAGCTCCGAATAGACCTAACAAGAGAAGACAAGTGGAAACTGACGAGGAGAAGTGTCAATCTAAACTTGAAATGAATGTTTTGGCTGCTTAAAAAAACTGAACTCAGATTTTCAGTTTTTTGATAATTTTTTACTGTTAAAAAACAATATAATTTTATCCCAGATTTTTGGTATTTGTCTTGCCATTTTTCAGTTTTTTTTTAAGTTTATACTGCAATTGAGATTCCTACTATTCATTTATGTTTGTTTGAATGTTCAGTCAGCATTTTCGTTAGTTTTAATGAAAAAGATGTTAATGAAAAAGATGTTATGAAAGATTGAAGACTGATTTTTTCAAAATTTAAAATTTGAAATTGAATTATTTGAAGAACTAAGGTAAGCACTAACTACTAAACACTCGATCCATATTCCTTTTCTAACCTATTAATCCTTTGTAATAGATTTAGGCTTCCTTTGACACAATGTTTTTATTCGGATGAATTTGGACAAAAATGTTATCAAATTTCTGTTTAAGAAGACAATGATTATGACCGACACTAAGACAATAAAACAAGTTTTGATTGTAAAACTACAAAGTGGATACAAATGCTTTAGGTAAGGTCAAACGTTCATAGACTATGGTTTATAATCACTTTGAACAAAGCCATAATTAACTGTATCAGATAAATATCACTTTGAACTTTATCTAAGTTTTTTTTATGAATAAATCATTCATTTTTGACTGGTCATCATCCTGCCGAATTGGACCACATGGACCGATATTCTCCTATAAAGGTCACTTCATTGCTCACTTGCTCGGCCACCGCACCTCAGGAGCTCTCTCCTAAGGTCCGGTATATGCGGTCATAATCGTTTGACCGGTGAAAATAAGTCCCCCAAAGGAAGCTTTAAAAATGGAATAGTTGAGAAGTAAGAATCAAAATTGTATTTAAAATTATATTTTTTTATTTTTAAAATAAAGATTTTGTTTGACCCACCTCCGGTTCAATTATGGTTTAAAAATTATATCATAAATTATCGCTCATCTCTTATTTAAATTATATTCAAAATTATATTTTACTTAAATAATCACTTTTACTTATATTACTTTAAAGTTTAAACGTAATTATTATTAATTATTATATATTAAATTATATTTATATTATCCCGTACGCAGCCATTCCTCTTCTTCCTCGTCAAGTCGCCATCTGAAATACCGAGACCGCCTGGATCGACATCAAGACCGCCTGAATCGACATCGGCGACGCTTGGATCGTAGAAAGTGGTGGCTCGCTGGGAGGAGGAAGGCCGTGGAAACCAGAACAGCCGTTTCGAACGGCGCGCTTGCATCCCCTTCTCACGTTTCTGCTCGATATCCATGGCGACCTCCCCATACTACCTCCTTCTCCTCTTGATCCCGATCCTACTCCTCTCTTTTCTTATCCTCCTATACGTTATTGTTCGCCCCCGCTCTGCCCGAATCCCCATCAAGGGCCGCCACGTTTTCATCACCGGAGGCTCCAGCGGCATCGGTCTTGCCCTAGCCCACCAGGCCGCCGCCGAGGGCGCCCGGGTTTCCATCCTCGCCCGAAGCAGCAAGCGCCTTGAGGAAGCCCGCGATTCCATCCGTCTTGCCACTGGCGTGGAGGCCGCTGTCTTCAGCGCCGATGTACGCGATGCCGAGGCCGTGGCCCGCGCCGTCAATGAAGCCGGCCCTATCGACGTCCTGGTCTGCAACCAGGGCGTGTTTACACCTCTGGAACTCGAGAAGCAGGATCTCAAAGAGGTCAAGTTCATGATCGATGTTAATTTGATGGGCACCTTCCATCTCATAAAAGCTGCCCTTCCGGCAATGAAGGTGCGGGCCAAAGATACTGGCTTCCCGGCCTCCATTGCCATAATGTCCTCCCAAGCTGGACAGGTTAATTTGTTCCTTCTCCCCGCGTCAAAATGATTTTTTTTTCTTTTTTGAAAATCATTCAGTTTGTTTTGTTTAGGGTTTGAATGTTCATGTCCTTCTTATGTTCTTGGTCTGCCTCGCCATGTTCTAATTGTAGCTTGTGATTTGGGGTTTTTTACAATCCAGGTGGGCATTTATGGTTACACAGCATACTCAGCAAGCAAATTTGCACTTCGAGGATTGAGTGAGGCCCTGCAGCAAGAGGTCATTGCTGACAATATTTATGTGTCTCTGATATTTCCTCCAGACACAGAAACTCCTGGTTTTGCTCAAGGTATGAATCATATCAGTCTTCATTTCTACCTTTCTGTCCCGAGTTTTCTTACTAATCTTTTTGGAAGAACATGAATTACTCGACACCAACTTCAATCGGATGAAATCGGGAAACCTTTTAACTATTGTTTTAGTATTACCAGCACCAGTTCAGAGATCGCCCTTCCACTGAGTATTGGATAATCTTCTCGAACATTTCACAATCCTAGCCAAGTTCTTCTGATCTTCACGTTTCCTTTTCCTTAAAACACATTTTCATATTATTTTTATGGAACACTTGAGATTTGGTCGGCCCGTTGATTTCAATCATATATGAAGACCTAAAGTGTATCCGATTTGAATGCAATCTCCCTTACAATGATTTCTTAAAGTATCTCGACATGCCAACTTTGAATGCTAAAGATTTCAAGTGAGATTGCATTTCACAATCATATATGAAGACTTAAAGTATCTCGAACATTTCACAATGCCAAGATGGACTCAACTTCGCTACCGCTTGCCTCTTTCAATCCGGAATGAATCAAATAGAGAATTTCGCTACCGCAACATGCAAAGATGCCAAATTTTTTTGTTGGTATTGTGAAATGTTGCGTCCATCTTGGCAAAGCTGATGAGCCTTCTTTAGCAGATGTGTAGCTTTGAATGCTAATGGACTGATATTAAACTTCTCTTTAACAATCATGTGTCTTTCTTGTATGGTGCTTGTCAGTATGAGTGGGACATGAGTAGTTTAACAATTTTCACTCTATTTCTCTCTACTTATTATGTTTTTAGTTGTAGTTACCATCATAGTTGGGAAGTCTACCTCTTCTATACATTATGAAATGTTGAGTCCATCTTGGCAAAGCTGGCGAGTCTTATTGGCGCATGCCTGACTTTGAATACTAATGGACTGATATTAAACTTCTCTTCACCGATCCTGTTCTATTCCTGTAAAGTTGCAGGTTTGTAAGGGTAAAACATGCGTTTAACACTGTCGTCGCTAGGGGTGTTCACGAACCGAATCTAATAGCTCTTTTAATTGAATCCAAATTTGTTATAGAATGTTGAGATTCATATTCGTTCAAATAGTTGAATACTATTTGGATTCATCCTAAATTCTGGATTTGAATTCAACTTTAATTATATAAAGTTTATTTACTATATAAATATTATTTAGTTATATAAAGTTTATTTAAATATATATTGCCCCGCTTATTGGACAGTTTTTCACGAATCTTGCCGATAGAGATAATAATATTTGGATTCAGATTCGAATACCACTCAAATTCGAAATTCGATTTGAAACCGGATTTAAATTAAAAAAAACTAATCTTGATTGAATTTTCACGAATCCATACTTGAATTATTCATGAACTATTTGGTTTGCGAACAGTATCAAGCTTAGTGCATAAATCTCCCAAACTCCACCAATCTCTTAGACGTGACTAATATGAAACTATAAAAACAAAGGAATATGCATAATAGTAATCATGATAATAAATAGTTTTTAGACCTTTAAGTGTTGTTTATTAGGGGTGTTCACGAACTGAATCGATTCGAATAACTATTCAATCGAATTCAAAGGAATATACCCATTTCTTCTTCGAAATAATCTTCCATTCAGCCACTTTCTTTTCTCTTCTTCTCATCGGATTCGCCCTTCCTTCTCCACTGTTTCTTCGGTTGCTAGGTGAATCCTTCTTGCGACTTATCCATATCCGTACGATGTATCCATTTTCACCGCTGTGTGAGTGTGAATCGTTCTAATGGCGTTCCATTTATTTGTTGTCTGGAATGGATTCCAACACCAGTTCAGTGATCACCCTTCCACTGAGTACTGGGTAATCATCTCAAACATTTCGCAATTCTAGCCAAGGTCTTCTGATCTTCATGTTTCCTTTTTCTTAAAACGCTCTTTCATATTATTTTTTATGGAGCACTTGAGTTTTGGTCGGCCTGTGAATTTCAATCATATCTAAAGACCTAAAGTGTATCCAATTTGAATGCAAATCTCCCTTGAAATGATTTCTTAAAGTATCCCGACATGCCAACTTTGAATGCTATGATCTCAAGTGATCCAATTCTAGCATTCAGAAGCTCTGTCTGAAGTCAATAGTTTCCCCTCAATTTCTAGATGCCAAGATTTTTTTGTTGGTATTTTGAAATGTTGAGTCCATCTTGGCAAAGCTAACGAGCCTTCTTTGGCAAATGTCTAGCTTTGAATGCTAATGGACTGATATTAAGCTTCTCTTTAACAATCCTACGCCATTCTTATATGGTGTTGGTCAGTAAGAGTGGCACATGAGTAGTTTAATAATTTTCCCTATATTTCTCTCTACTTATTATGTGTTTAGCTGTAGTTACCATCACAGTTGGGAAGTCTACCTCTTCTATACATTATGAAATGTTGAGCCCATCTTGGCAAAGCTAGTGAGTTTTATTGGCGCATGCCTTGCTTTGAATGCTAATGGACTGATAATAAACTTCTCTTCACCGATCATGCTCTATTCCTGTAAAGTTGCAGGTTTGTAAGGGTAAAACATGCGTTTAGCACTGTCGTCGCTAGAGGTGTTCACGAACCGTATCTAATAGCTCTTTTAATTGAATCCAAATTTGTCATAGAATGTTGAGATTCATATTCATTGAAATAGTTGAATTCTATTTGGATTCGTCATGAAATTCTGGATTCGAATTCGAATTTAATTATATAACATTTATTTTATTATATAAATATTATTTAGTTATATAAAGTTTATTTAAATATATGTTGTCCTTTTGGCCAGTTATTCACGAATCTTGCTGATAGAGATAATAGTATTTGGATTCGGATTCGAATACCACTCGAAGTCGAATCTGGATTTGAAACCGGATTTAAATTTAAAAATGAATCTTGATCGAATTTTCACGAATCGATTCTTGAATTATTCACGAACTATTTGGTTTGCGAACAGTATCAAGCTCAGTGCATAAATCTCCAAAACTCCACCAATCTTCTAGACGTGACTAAATATGAAACTATAAAAATAAACGAATATGTATAATAGTAATCAAGATAATATCAGTTTTTAGATCTTTTTGTGTTGTAATTAGGGGTGTTGCGAACTGAATCGAATAATTATTCAATCGAATTTAAAGGAATATACTCATTTCTTCTTCGAAATAATCTTCCATTATGCCGCTTTCTTTTCCCTGCATCTCATCAGATTCGCCCTTCCTTCTCCACTGTTCCTTTGGCTGCTAGGTGAATCGTTCTTGCGACTTATCCAAATCCGTATGGTGTATCTATATACGCCGATGCGTAAATCATTCTTACGATGTTCCCTTTCTTTGTTTTCTGGACTAAATTCCAGCACCAGTTCAGAAATCGCCTTCCCACTGAATATTGGGTAATTGTCTCGAACATTTCATAATCTGAATTAAAGTCTTCTGATCTTCACGTTTTATTTTTCTTAAAATGTTTTTTCATATTATTTTTTATGAAACACTTTAGTTTTGGTCAGACTCTTGATTTCAATCGTATCTGAAGACTTAAAGTGTATCTGATTCAAATGCAATCCCTTGAAATGGTTTCTTAAAGTATCCTGACATGCCAACTTTGAATGCTAATGATCTCAAGTGATCCAGTTCTAGCATTCAGAAGCTGTCTGAAGTCAACGGTTTCGCCTCAATTTCCACATGCCAAGTTTTTTTGTTGGTATTGTGAATTGTTTAGTCCATCTTGGCAAAGCTGACGAGCCTTCTTTGGTTGATGTCTAGCTTTGAATGCTAATGGACTGATATTAAACTCCTCTTTAACAATCCTGCGCCATTCTTATATGGTGTTGGTCAGTAAGGGTGGGACATGAGTAGTTTAACAATTTTCACTATATTTCTCTCTACTTATTATGTATTTAGCTGTAGTTACTGTCACAGTTGGGAAGTCTACCTCTTCTATACATTATGAAATGTTGAGTCCATCTTGGCAAAGTTAGTGAGTCTTATTGACGCATGCCTTGCTTTGAATACTAATGGACTGATATTAAATTTCTCATCACCGATCCTGCTCTATTCCTGTAAAGTTGCAGTTTTGTATGGGTAAAACATGCGTTTAGCACTGTCGTCGCTTGGGGTGTTCACGAACCGAATCTAATTGCTCTTTTAATTGAATTCAAATTTGTCATAGAATGTTGAGATTCATGTTCGTTCAAATAGTTGAATTCTATTTGGATTCGTCCTGAATTTCTGGATTCGAATTTAAATTTAATTATACAAAGTTTATTTTATTATATAATTTAAATATATATTGTCCTTATTGGTCAGTTATTCACGAATCTTACTGATAGAGATAATAATATTTGAATTCGGATTCGAATACCACATGAATCCGAATTTGAATTCAAAACCGATTTAAATTTAAAAAACGAATCTTGATCGAATTTTCACGAATCGTTTCTTGAATTATTCTTGAACTATTTGGTTTGCGAACAATATCATAAATCTCCAAAACTTCACCAATCTCCTAGACGTGAATAAATATGACTACAAAATCAAACGAATATATATAATAATAATCAAGATAATAAACAGTTTTTAGGCATTTATGAGTTGTAATTATGGGTGTTTACGAACTGAATCGAATCCAATAACTATTCAATCGAATTCAAATAAATATAGTTGTTTATTTTTCGAAATAATCTTCCATTCAGCCGCTTTCTTTTCCCTGCATCTCATCTGATTCACCCTTGTCCACTGTTCCTTCGGCTACTAGGTGAATCGTTCTTGCGGTCTCGAACATTTCACTATCCTAGCCAAGGTCTTCTGATCTTCACATTTCTTTTTTCTTAAAACGCATTTTCATATTACTTTTTATGGAACACTTGAGTTTTGGTCGGACCTGTTGATTTTAATCGTTTCTGAAGACCTAAAGTGCATTTGATTCTAATGCAATCTCTTGAAATGATTTCTTAAAGTATCCTGACATGCCAACTTTGAATGCTAATGATTTCAAGTGATCCAGTTCTAGCATTCAGAAGCTCTGTCCGAAATCAACGGTTTTCCTCAATTTCCAGATGCCAAGTTTTTTTTGTTGGTATTGTGAAATGTTGAGTCCATCTTGGCAAAGCTGGCGAGCCTTCTTTGGTAGATGTCTAGCTTTGAATGCTAATGAACTGATATTAAACTCCTCTTTAACAATCCTGCACCATTCTTATATGGCACTGGTCAGTAAGGGTGGCACATGAGTAGTTTAACCATTTTCACTATATTTCTGTCTACTTATTATGTGTTTAGCTGTAGTTACCATCACAGTTGGGAAGTCTACCTCTTCTATACATTATGAAATGTTGAGTCCATCTTGGCAAATCTGGCGAGTCTTATTGGCGCATGCCTTGCTTTGAGTGCTAATGGACTGATATTAAACTTCTCTTCACTGATCCTACTCTATTCCTGTAAAGTTACAGGTTTGTAAGGATAAACCATGTGTTTAACACTGTCATCGCTAGGTGTGTTCATGAATTGAATCGAATAGCTCTTTTAATCGAATCCAAATTTGTTATAGAATGTTGAGATTCATATTTGTTAAAATTGTTGAATTCTGATTCGGATTCGTCCTGAAATTCTGGATTCGAATTCGAATTTAATTATTTAAAGCTTGTTTTATTTTATAAAATTTATTTAGTTATATAAAGTTTATTTAAATATATATTGTCCTTATTGACCAGTTATTCACAAATCTTGTCGATAAAGATTTTGGATTCCGATTCTAATACCTCTCGAATCCGAATTTGGATTCTAAACCAGATTTAAATTAAAAAAAGAATCTTGATTGAATTTTCACAAGTCAATTCTTGAATTATTCATGAATTATTTGGTTTGCGAACAATATCAAGCTCAGTTCATGAATCTCCAAAACTCCACCAATCTCCCTGACGTGCGTAAAGTTGAAACTTTAAAAACAATGGAATATATATAATTCTACGAAGCACAGATACTTCCCCGAAGGTAGCGTACCCGTACCGAATACGTATCCGGTGCCGGTACGTACCCGATACTCGATGGATACACATATGTGGAGACACTTGGACTTAGCGCATCATTCTGCATATTGTGATAGGAGTCTGTTTTTGTAGAGTAAACAAAAGTTGGTTCTATGCTAGGAAGTGTTTGTACATTCAATTAAGTTGCGTATCTATACCGAGTATGTTTCTGGTACAGCCGTACAGGTACGTTTATGTTACAAGTACGTGTATTGAACGTATTGATACGACGTAAGTTATTAACAAAACGGCTAATTTGTCTCGAGACTAACCGGAGATTGAAGATGTTGATATCCAACAATGAAGAATAAAAAAAAGACCGATGAGTAAACTTAAGTTTAATTTTATCTCTTTTGGTTAAACATATGAGGTGTTAAATTTTGTAATATTTATGAATGATTAATGTTTGAAAACTTCATGTTATGTTGCATTGATTTGTGGACTTGTACTTCAATTTATGATTTATGTTTAGTGTTTCGATGTTTTGAGAACTATTTATTACCCTTTTGATATATATATATTTTGTTATAATGTATCATGTCGTACCCGCATTCTTGTTTTTCAAATGTTGTCGTACCGGCGTACCGAATACGTATCGTACCAGGTACTCGTACCAGTGTTTCCTAGATATAATTGTAATCAAGATAATAAACAATTTTTATACCTTTATGTGTTGTAATTAGGAGTGTTCACGAACTGAATCAAATTAAATAATTATTCATTCAAATTCAAATTTGTCATAAAATGCAGAGATTCAGATTTATTCGAATTATTGAATTCGGATTCGTCTCGAAATTCTGGATTCAAATTTGGATTTGGGTTTGAATTTGAATTCAGATTTAATTATATAAAATTTATTTAAATAGATATTGTCTTTTTTCGTGCACTATTCACGAATCTTGCCAATAGAGATAATTTTACTCTGATTCGGATTCGAGCGATATTCGAATCCGATTTTAAATTCGAATTCAAAAAATGAATCTTAGTCATATTTTCGTGAATCAATTCTCAAATTTTCATGAACTATTTGGTTTGCGAACAACCCTAGACGCCGATCCCATCGTTCTGAGCAGATTCCTTCCTCATCTCGAGTAGATCCCTTCGCCATCCCAAGGAGATCCAACCGCCACCTTGCGTTCATGTCAAGCAGATCCCGCCCTCGTCCCGAGCTCCCGCCGCTGCCTGCCGCTGCCCGCCAATCCTTGTCTTCCCAAGCAGATCCCGCGGCCAGCCTGCATTGAGCAACTATACCCATCCCACCCTGCATCGGCGCCTTACCATCTTCATTTCTTCTCCTAGAGTATTCCTACACTTGATAACTTGCTCTCTTGCTTTACGGCTCTACCCCTCCATTTCGTAGCAGAATACGCTATTTCCAGTTCGTCTAGGTTCCTGCAAATAACACAAATCTACCAAACTTCCTGCTTTTTGAGAAGAAGTTTTCCATGGCAGTTGTCTCATCTTTCTAATCCCAGTAATTGTCTTTCAAATGAAGTTTTACACTTCAGGTCACAAGATTTTCCTCCGGCCAGTACTAAATCCCAGTCCAGGAAAGCCATCACCGGAGGAAATCGAACCCAGTCCTAAAGCTATTTTATTTGGTGTGCACATAACATGTCAATGTGCAAATAATATTATTTGGGCTACCAATAGCAAAAAAAGGTGTACTTGTAACAACACTCTAAATTAATCTACTGCTTATAACCCCTCAATTATGAATGTCCTCTTGGACCTTCCCCAAGCTTCCCTACTAAATTAACAAAATTTGTGATGCTCTCTCCCTTTCTTTCTCTAGAGTTTCTAGTGTTGAAATTGGTGTTGATTAATTACCCATATATATCTTTAGTTATAATAGCTTTTTAATTTACCTTAGAAATTCTTTTTAAATCCATTTTGTAAAACTTCCATAATCACAAATTTCATGGATTCGACCTTGCACTCGTTGCTTATTGCCTGCTTATTGTGGCATGGCTGTGCTGCTGCAGCTCCAACACCTTACCAAGGGCTATGGTTCTGCAACTTATAATGTACTGTGAAGTTATGGTTTAGTTTTGAGCTCATATAGAAAATAATCTTAACTCGCTCCTTCACACCCGCTTCGTTAATTCAAATTATCACGCTTCTGATTACAATGCAGTTACATACCCTAATCTATAGCTTAGTGGTCCCAAAATGTCGAAATTTTTGGGTCTAAGCCCAAAAATGCCCAATATGGGCTACCATATGAAATTCTCAACTTCTATGTGCAGAGCATGAGACAAGGCCTGAACTAACGAGCATAATAGCCGGATCTTCGGGCGGGATAAAGGCAGAAGACGTCGCTAAAGCATCTCTGAGCGGCATTAAATCCGGAAGATTCATCATTCCTTGCAACTTAGACGGAGCCTTGCTCGCCATCGCGACCTCCGGCTTGGCCCCTCAGAGTTCGTGTATAACAGCATTCATCGAGGTGGCCGGTGCGGGCTTTTTGAGACTCGCCGCGCTCTTCTACCAGTGGCATTGGTACAGCATCATCGAGAAGTGGCATGCCGAAAGCTCTCTTAGAAATCGGGCTTCAGGAAGGTTATGATGATGCAATAATGTTTTCAAGCGCTTTGCAGTCTTCTTGTTTTCTTACTGAGAAATTGAGAATTCTGTTCATTATCTCTCTCTCTCTCTCTCTCGAGACAGTAGAAACTGTGAGATGCATGAGAATTTATGTGATTGTACCTACTGTTCAAATTGTTATATAAAATTTAGTGTGCCCGCTGCAAACTAGTCGGAGCTAGAGCTGAGTTTGACAAAATTCCCAAGCTCAAGCTCGGACTAACTAATATCGTGAGCTCGAGCTTTTCTGCTCGTGAGCGTTATTTTTTTTATATTTATATATATTTTAAAGCATTCAAATAAAAAGCTCATTATCCAGCTTTTTTTTAGCACTACTTCGCTCCTAGCTGGTATAGCATGCCTCAATTGATGAAACTAACTTATGAGGGAATGAAGAGGTAGAAAAGTCAGTCAACGACAAGGAGAGGCCCAGCCAAACAACTTTGGAGATAGCAGATAATAATTATTGTAGCAGACAAATGGTTTTGAAGTCATCAGACAAGCCAATCTTTAAAAAAACAAAAGTCGTTTCCAGTATCCTGTTGCATTTTCACTGTGCATAAGGTCAATACCTTGATTTAAAGCAAGTTAAAAAAAATTTATTTAAAATTGCTTAAAATATGTAACATATAATTGAATTATTGGAGTCGTTTATTTGTGCAATACAAGATCTGTTTATACTTTCTTAGCATTTCTGAGCGCATGAACTACCAACAGTTCCTTCCCACTTGGAACTCTTGAAGCATCAATTCCAGTAGTCACGTAATATTAATTTTAATTATACTCACTCAAATAACATCACTATGATCGCTCAGGCTATCATTAATATACTACAAATATTTTCATATAAAATTAAATAAAGAACACCAATATATATATGCATTATTATTTATGTGGACTTCTCTTCTAGGTATGCAAAGTTATATGTTGCATCTTTTATCTTTTAAATTTACAAAAATCTTTCCCATACATGCATGTACAAAAAATACTTCATACATGTTATGAAATGCACGTTTACAGGAGAAATTTTTGTAATTTTAAGAGAGATGAACGCAACGGTTAACTAAACTAACTCAAAATATATAGATATTATACACAGCCACCAAAGAAAGGGATCTCAGAATTATCAAAAAGACCCAAAGAAAGGGGAAAAAGAGAATTTAGGGTGAATGATGCGCAGCGGACATACGCATTCAACCTGTAAAGTTCATTTGAGACTATCTCTAACGTGTCTAAATGGAGAATTCCTGCTCCTTAATTTCCAGCAGGCACATGTATTATGCTGCCGGGCTTGCGCGCCGTCAGTTCTCCATCTTTCCAAACAAATTATGAGGACAGCAGCTGCTCCGCTCCGTCAGTTACGTTCTCTGTGGATCAGTTGAACCAGATATATAAATAATAAAGTCAACTAACAAGAATTTAGAATAAGTAATGAAAATTGAATATCTTAGAAGACAGCACGCACGCACAAAAATGAACCGGAAGAAAAACTGGACTGCGGCTCCGTTTGGGAGGACTTATTTTCACCGGTCAAGCGGTTACGGCCGCATGAACCGGGCCTTAAGGCCGTAACCACTTGACCGGTGAAAATAAGTCCTCCCAAACGGAGCCTGCATCTGCAGATGAAAATTCAACTCCTGGGAGGGGAAATGTTTCATTGCTTGTGTTTCATGGAGTATGGAGAGTTATCTAGAGTCCGCATTTAGTCAGTCGGTTAGGTCGGTCACTTATCGTTTGCATTTGTTGCATGATTTGCATGTCATATTTCAACGTAAAGTTATATAAAAAATAATTATTTTAAAACTTGTGCTGACAATCACATGAGAGAGCAAATGTTCAAGGAAGATGAATGTGTGGTCATGTGGTGGTTAGCACATTACTTGAGAGGTTCTAATTGAGGACAACTATGAATCTTGAGTGCTAGGAGAATAGGTATACTATCTTGCGGGAGATTGGGTCAAATTTCTTTAAGCTTGATATTCCTAAGAATATTGGAAGTCAACATGTCTTTGAATGCGGTGGATTTGATTATAGATACGAGGTTGCCTAGTATTTGGAACCTTCAATCTTCCCTTTCATTTCCAACTCCCACCTTTACCACCTCCTCACTTGTACCTCCTGACTCCATTGCAGCCCTACCCTTCAACTATAGAGCAACACACTTTGTGCGTAGAATCCTTGACAGCTTCCGTGGACGACGACCCCCCGTGGACTCTACACGTTTCAAGCACTACAAGATTGAGGCCCTGTTTGGCTCAGTTGCTGCGCCGAGAGAAGCAGCGGTGGGAAAATCAACCGTTTTGTAGAGTGACGGGAGAAACAATGATAGTGCTTGGAAGAATAGCGTTTGCAATATTGTTTAAAACAGAAAAAACTGTTTAACATGCTTGACAAAACAGCCTCTGTGGTGTACACTAGAACAACTTTGAAATCTATGATCATCCGGATGTCAATTTAAATTGTATGATTACCAAAAAAAAGCCAAATCAGAAACCTACACATGTTTGAATCCAGAAATACTCAAAAAAAAAAAAACTTTGCCTTGTCAGAAACCTTGCCTTATCAGAAACCTAGCCATACAAGAAACCTAGCCAAGCCAGAAAATTACAATTTTTTTGAATTAAAAAAACTCCAAAAAAACTGGCTAAATCAGAAACCATATTTTTTTTTTGTTTCTGGAAAACCAGAAAAGGCCAACTTTGACGGAAAAAGGGCAGTAGAATCAGGAGAAAGGCGTTAGCAAAGAACTGGATATTGCCGACGAGGAAGAGGATGGAGATCGGGATGAAAACACTGACTCCGGAGGCTATGGAAGGCTGCCCCACTGGATAGATACGGGAAGAAAACCTCAAGATGAATGGAAGACTGGAGCCACAAGGCAAGTAATCGCTTACATGTGGTGGTTCGTCGACGGAGAAGAAACTAGATGGTGGTTTCTCAACGAGAAGGAGGTCGACGGAGAACTAGAGCCGCAAGGGCGTGCGCCGTGCGGTGCTTGGTCAAAAGGTAAGAAACTTTTGCTGGAGAGGGAAGCCATGCACTGCTAGCAGCGGTCGAGATTCATGATAGTAGGCTTAGCAGCTTTGTTGTCGTAGAACAGTGAGATTTACATTAAGTTATCTTATCAGACATTTAAGGTCGTTGGATGATTTAACTTAAATCCTCCCTACTTATATTCCATCAGGCTAGGTCTTATGCCATCAAAAGTTTCACGATTCTAAAGGAAGAGTCACTTGATTGATGTGGGTGCCGACTCCCACGTCCCTCGATGCCGACGTTGAGGGCCACCTCCACCGCCGCTAAATCCAACCCCCCCTCCACCTTCAACCTCCTCCCGGATGTTCAGTGAGTAACCGTGCCCTTTCCCTCCACTTGGAACAACAACTAACCGATGGGTAACCGCCGCCCGCCACTCTCTCCCCCTCCAGTGACCCCAGCTTCCCCGACAACCACCTCTCCTTCATCGATCACGCTACCAACCCCAATCCATAACAATCAGCGCCACATGTGCCCCTAGACACCGGAGTTATCTTCCTCAACCACGAGAGCCCTCTCCATAACCACGAGAGCCACCCTCCAGCCCTCCCAAACTAATCCATACTCCATTTCTTAGTTGAGAGAGGAAAAAAGAATAATTATTACTAGCCCTATACTCATATATATTGAGTAAGGGAAAAACGTACAAAGACCAAAACACCCTTATGAGGGTAAAATATAAAATATAAGAGCGGACTTGATATAACTCAACTCCCTCCCCCCCTCAAGTCAAACGGTAGATATCTGTCATTCCGAGTTTATGGATATCATCAATAAAAGCATCACACCCAATGCTTTTGGTGAAAACATCGGCCAACTGATCTCTGGAGTGAACGAAAGGGGTGACTAAGTTTCCTTTTTGCAGATGGTCTTTGATAAAATGACGATCAACCTCGACATGCTTAGTCCTTAAACGGGGTTGTGAGCCATGCTGATAGTAGGCTTAGCAGCTTTGTTGTCGTAGAACAATGAGATGGGAGCATTGTCCTGAAGGTCCAAGTCTTGCAATAAGGTATGGAGCCATAAACCATCACAGAGGCCTTGAGACATTGACCGATACTTGGCTTCAGCGCTAGAACTGGCCACAACATTTTGTTTCTTGCTACGTCACGTGACCAACTTTTCACCAACAAAGGTGCAATACCCCGTTGTAGATTTCATGTCATCACAGCTTCCGGTCCAAACCGCATCAGTAAAAACGTCAATCTTTAAATGGTTGTTCTTTGAAAACATGAGCCCCCGACCTGAAGCTTTCTTTAAGTACCGTAGTACGTGGTAGGCAGCATCTTGATGTTCGATCCTGGGGGCATGCATGTATCTACTCAAGATTCTAATCGCATATGTGATGTCGGGACGAGTATGTGAGAGGTATAAAAACTTCTCAACCAATCTCTGATAACTAGAAGCGTTCGTGCGATCACCATCGCTATCTTCATCGATCCTTGATTCTCCTCCATAGGGGTGTTATCAAGGACACAACCAAGCATCTCAGTCTCTTTTAACAAATACAACACATACTTGCGTTATGAGATGAAGATACCCTGATCAGAACGTGTCACTTCAATTCCTAGGAAGTAGCGAAGCCTTCCTAAGTCCTTTACTTTAAATTCAGCTGACAGAAGAGCCTTTAGCTTTGAGATTTCATCTGTGCCATTTCTGGTGATCATAATGTCATCAACATAGACAATAAGAACTACAATTTTTCCCTCATTTTTCCTGACAAATAATGTGTGATCAGAATGTCCCTGTTTGTAGTCAAACTTGATCATGGCCTTTGGAATTTGTCAAATTAAGCCATGGGAGACTGCTTCAACCCGTACAAAGAATCTTGTCCCTTCTTCACAAATCTTGGGAGAAATGATATGTACACCTCTTCATCGAGATCACCGCGCATAAACGCATTTTTGACGTCAAGTTGATATAAATATCAGCCCAAGCACGCAACACAAGATAGAATAACATGAACATAGTCCATATTTGCTACCGGGGCAAAGGTCTCCTGATAGTCGACTCCCTGAGTCTGGGCGTATCCACGAGCCACCAGACGGGTTTTATATCATTCAACTTTACCATCCTGATTCTGCTTGACGGAGAAAACCCACTTGGAAATGATGGTTTTCTTGTTAGGAGGAAGAGTAGAGACATCTCATGTGTGATTCTTATCCAAGGCAGACATTTTCTCCTTCATTGCTTGAGTCCATGCCGGAATGCAAACTGCCTCCTACCACGTCTTAGGAATAGTGACCATGGACAAGAAAGATATAAAAACCTGATGAAGCTGAGAAAGGTGATCATAAGCAACATGATTAGAGATATGGTGTTCTGTACATACAACCTTACCTCTTAGCACAACAAGGGGGACATGCAGATCAACATCAGAATCTGACTCCAAAGATGGCACTGGCAGCGACAGAACAACAGAGGACTGTTTACTTGTTTGCCGACGATGATATATATGAGGAAAAGGAAAGATGAGAGGCAGAAGATGGTATATGTTTATAAACGACATAGGCGAAGGAGGCGGAAGGGGTGTAGATGTCGGAGGAGATGAAGGAGGTGTAGGAAGAGTAGCTATGGTGGAAGACATGGTAGGGGTAGGAGGAATCAGAGGGAGTGGCACTGAATCTATGACATCATTCTCCCCCTGACAAGTGGAGTGAGTCGAATCCAAGTAGTAAGATTCTTCCTCGCGGAAGGTCATGTCCATGGTCCAGAAAACACATCTTGAAGGAAGGTGATAACACCGATACTCTTTAGTAGTGACAGAATAGCTAAGAAAGACATGACAGAGATCCCGAGGGTCAAGCTTGTCACGATGAGGATGATGGACGAGAGCAAAACAAACACACCCAAAAACGCGGGGTGGAAGATGAGAGGTATGAACAACGAAAGTAGAGGAAAAACAGGTTAGAGGGGTAGAATAGTCTAGGACCCGTGAAGGAAGACGATTGATAAGATGGGTAGCAGTTAGGATGGCATCACCCCAATATGATTTCGGGAGGTGCATGGTGGTGAGGCACCGGGCAACATCAAGGAGATGTCGGTTATTCCGTTAAGCAACACCATTTTGGGTGGTGTAAACGCAAGTCGTTTGGTGTATAATCCCATGATTAGTGGGGTATGAGCCAAACGCTCCACGATCATCGTATTCTCCCCCATTATTACTGCAGAGAACACAGATATTATCATTGAACTGAGTTTGTATCATTTTAGGGAAGGTTTGAAAAACCTGAAACACTTCGTTTTTTTCTTTAAAAGATACACCCAAGTAGTGCGGAAAAAACAATCGCTGAAGGTGACAAACCAACAATAATCATTTAAAGATACAACAGGGGAAGACCCTCAAACATCAGAATGTATAATAGCGAAAGAAGTAGTGCTAGGAGAAGATAAATGCGATGACAAATGTTAAACATGTTTTGACCTTTCACAAACATCACATTTTAAATTTGGGCCATTTACCGGGACCTCCCCTCTAACTTTGCTAAATTACCGACAGCACCCCTCTTATTTTCGAAATTACAAAAACTTCCCCTAAAGTTTTCATTTCATTACAAAAACCTTCCCTGAAGTTTTAATTTCATAACATCCATGCACAAAAACACCCCCCTCGGTGAACAGTGTTCAGGGGAGTATTTTTCTTCATGGATGCAATGAAATGAAAAGACAAGGGGAGGTTTTGGTAATGAAATGAAAACTTAAGAGGAGTTTTTTGTAATTTCGAAAATAAGAGGGGTGCTCTCACTAATTATGCTAGTTTAGAGGGGAGGTTTGGGTAATTATTTCTTTTAAATTTTTAATAAACGGCAATAAAGTGGGAAATAGTTTCTGAAGATAGACTGGAGAAAGATGACCAAGATGCAAATGCCAGCGTCGAGCCTCAGCAGGTGTAACCGTGGAAGAAGAGAGAGCAAGAGACGATGAAGTAGCATCCAGATAGTATAGGCCACCGCAATTCCTACCACTGCCAATGATCTGCTTCGTACCCAGTTCCTGAAAAACACAAGAATCAGGGAAGAAGGTTACAGAACAGTTAAGAGACCAAGTGATATTGCTAATAGAAAGAAGACTGTGAGGAAAAGAAGGAACACGCGGGACAAAAGAAAGGGAAAGAGAGGAGGAACAAAAAATGTTGCCCTTGCCCACAATATGGGACAAGTTTCTGTTTGCAGAGATAACCTTGTCCTTACCAGACAAGGGAATGTAGGTAGAAAAACCTGAGGAGAAGCCGATCATGTGATTAGTAGCTCCCGAGTCTATGATCCACTCAAACGGAGGTATTACGACAGCATGGGCACTGGGCATAGCAACAGTAGCAAAGGAAGTAGAAGCATCCCTCTGGGAAGAGTCTGACTGGGAGTGCAAGAGGCGACAGAGAGCATCCAATTCCAATGCAGTAAAATGTCACGGGGGCTAACCATGATGGTCGTCATGAACCTCAGTGGAGTAAGCAGGGTCATAAGGACAAGAATCACTCCGAAGGGCTCCCCCTCGTCCCGAGCCACGACCACGTCCTCGTCCACGACCGGATCCAGGGGGAGCAAGGTGAGGATGGAGCTTAAAGCACGCCTACCGAGTATGGCCCCTGCGACCACAGTAATCACAAGTAGGAACAACAATGGTATAGTTGGAGCCACCTCGACCAACACTAGTGAAGGCAGAGCAATCAGAAAGAGGGATAACGTGCCGAACCTCCGACGGTCTTCATCGCCAAAAACCATGCTAAAACCTCCCGAACCAAAAAAACTGGAAGAATACAAAATTCGTTCGTCCCTTCTCCGCATTGTGTTCAAACTAATCCAATTCCTGAGAGATACTGATCAATCATACTGAACAATATTGATATAAGTCTGAGAACATAGATAGAGTCCATCAACATATAACACTGTAGCTGGACATGGAATGAAGGAGCTAAGAGACAACAAGATAATTTTCAGAATCCAACGCAGTTGGATCATCCAGGGGGGGCCTGATTGTCAGATATATCGCAGTCTGCGAAAACATGGAGCAGAGACCATCGATAATTCTCCCCATCTAGCCTAAAACAACGGCCAGAGGAGTAGTCAGCATGGAGAAACAGAATCCCCCAATCATACTGAACAAGATCGGAGCTGGGGCCAAGTCGGCCTGCAAGGCAGAGGAGCAGTGGAAAACAACGAGAGGAGTAGTCACATGGAGAAACTGGAGCAAGAAGGCTCAGATGCAGACACCACTGGATATGGATCGTGTCGAATGCAGGCCGGAGAAGCAGATGGCGCTGGACGTCGATTAAGAAGCGTTACACCGGTGCTGGAAGAGAGAAATAACACCAGAGAAGCAGATGACGTTGGACGTCGTGGAGAAATAACGTCGGCGCTGGACGAGTAAAACAAGAGGAGCGACAGTCCACCGACGCATGCCACCAGGAGGGGCGACATGCTCCTTTAGTACGAGCAACCACTGGCAAGATCGTCGCGGAAGAGCATGGCGGAGGTCCTCAAACCAGCGAGGTGGAGCAAGCACGGGAGAAGCGGCGGAGCGGAGAAAGATGAGCGGGCACGGGAGATTAAGTTTACCTCTGATACCAAGTTGAGAGAGGAAATAAATCAGAATAATTATTATTAGCCCTATACTCATATATATTGAGTAAGAGAAAATTGTACAAATACCAAAACACCCTTACGAGGGTAAAATATAAAATATAAGAGCGGACTTGATATAATTCAACTTTCTTCACCCACTCCAGCCTGCCTCCTTCATAGCCCTTTCCCAGCACCCTTCACTGCAGACCACATCCTCCCCTTTCCCCTAAACCTCCAAAATCCCAAAATTCATCAAACCCTAAAAATCTCCACATCTCATTTACCACCAACGCACATTGGAACCAACGCATCATGCCTACGATGATCCCAAGCCTGCCTAATGAATTCCCCAACACGTGCGGGTGGGCATGCAGGCGGGCATGCGGGCGGGCGTGAGCGACGACCCATAAAGAAGGAAACCTCAGTTGATGTTCGACTCATAAAGTATTTGAGTTAAAAACCAAGCTGAATTCAAGCTAGTTATCGAACCGGACACGAACATTTACCATTTCGACAGACCTACCCAAAACAAGACAGCCCCAATTGACAACCCATAAAAAAACCCTTGCCAGAGAGCGCTAAATGAAATTAAGAGTTAGATACTGACCTTTGACCTGTTTTCCCGTTATTGTCACCATTATCCTCAAGGGCATTTAGGGAGCAATACTTGGCCCATTCTTTGAACAGATCAGAAGCATCTATTCGCAGGGGTTGTGTGTCCAAAATCTCTATCATGCCCACGTCCTCTTTCTCTTCTTTAATGAAAACTGTGGTGATAATGTAATTCAAGTATAATCACTTAACCTAAATGTAGTAACAGAAAGAACCACCCAGTTCAGAATCATACCAGAGTTTGAGCCAATAGTTCCAGCATGTACAGGCTGCTCGCTGGAAGAATCAATATTATTATGACTTGTGTTAGATGCTTCAAGATTATCAGATTTCATGTTCTTCTCCTTTACTCGATGATCTGCTTTTCTTTCTTTCCGCGGATATACCTTTTTCCCCTTAATTGGAGCTAAAATGACGAGCGAAAAAAAAAAGATGGAATTAGATTGAGATAAGTATGCATCATTAGCTGCTTTCCCTTGATTTGATTTGATGACTGCATCTGTTTTAAGGTAATGAAAGACATACAAACTAAAAGGGGAAAAAATATTGTACAGAAGTCCCAACAATTGGTTAAGAAGAACAAAGATTTCTAAGATATATAGTCAGGTTTGTCCAACCATTGAGGAATCAAAGAAAAGTTATTTTATTATGAGAGGGCCCCTCTATATAAACATTGTAGAGGAAAGGATACAAGATCCCACTAACAATGTAGGATTAATCATGCTAGAGAATAAATGGGCTTTTGTGATGGCCTTTGACATGAACTTATGAACAATGATAAACAAGGACAATTACCCTTCACATGTACCAATAAATTTGTAGACTGATGTTTGAGATAAATCATAGTATACAGCTATACTTTCTTTATATTTGGGGCAAATCCTGAAAGCTTTGTCATTGTTTGCAATATTTCAAAAGTTTAGATCAAATTATAAACATAAAAACATTCTCCTTTTATTAAGAAAGAAGTTTAAACCATCATGCAAATAAAAAAGATACTTCCAAAAAAAGATAGTGAGAATAACCATCTCACCTCCATCAGATTTGTCTCTCTCAGCCACATTTTGAAAGCAGTATTCAGTACATTTATGGAACGGATTTGATGCATTTCTACAATGAGGGTTCACACCGGTTATTTCTGTGTTCTTCAAATTTATTTTCCTTTCTTTCGGGCTATTTAGCTTCATGCCTGAAAACACATCAGTTAAATCATGATTAAGCACTTGCATACAAAATGATTTGGAATAATAAAGTTTATGGCCTACCTTTCACAGGCTGACTCCTTTCTGGGACCTCCTGGAAGCAGTATTCAGAACAAACATGATATGGATTTGATGCATATTTGCATTGAGGACTAACTCCTCTATCTGCAATTTGAATAATTTTTTGCTCCTTTGGCTTAATGACTGCAACTATTGACTCTCATTTCAGTTGTAGAGATCATGGTTATTTATGTTGAAATATTACAGATTAGTGGGATAAAGAACTTACCCTCTTTAGGATGCTCACTGTCATGTCTACCCTCAAAGCAAAATTCATCACATTTATGGTAAGGATTGGATGCATACTTGCAATTGGTATTTACACCACTTCTGCCTTTAGTGATTAAGACTCCTTTTTTCTTCCCTGCATTCAAATAAACCATCATGAGGACGTAAATTACTGATATGAGAAAACATTCCATCTGCCATTTTATCTTGACAAGAAATACAAAAAAATAGTCATATTCAGGAACACCTTAAAGCTTAAGATCATACTGAGGGAACTAGAGGAAGCGTCCATCGCTGAGAACTAACTACTCATACACGAATTAGAATGAACACCCATACACAAAACTTGAGGGTTTGTATTTCAAAAAAGTTCTACGGCACAACATTATATTCTCTAAGAGGCTTGTAATTAATTACAAAAGAAATACTTTACATATGTGGCACCACATTATAAACTTAAATCTATTGCTATATGTAATCTTTGTGCAAGTGATATTTTGTCATGGTAAAAAAGAATTCATGCTGTCACATGGACCAAACCTGAGGAACTCAGTCCAATATCCCGACAAAGATGATTGATATCAGAGACTCGAGAAGCCATCTTGGCAAGGTTGCTCGATGGAGCTACTTGGCGGATTTGTTTGCCTATGGATTCTTTAGATACTATCGCTCTGGCACAAGTCTCTTGTGTGCTAGTCCTCGACAAGGAACCTGAAAGCAGGAGCCAACATGATGTTGTTGTTCATGCTGAAGTCATTCCTAGAACCACCCACAGTTACTTTCTCTTAGGGAGAACTCAATGTCAAGTTCTATTTGGAGTCAAATTTTTAGTGCTCGCCGGTGTCACACATCCTAATTTACTTTTCCTGGTCCTAGATTATCCCCGACAAATTTTCCAAGGTAACTCGTCTGATATTTTGTCCCACTTAGCCTACCTCTTTTACCTTTACATGATGTTTTCAAGTTGAAGGTTTCCCCTCTTGCTTGAGGGAGAGTGTTGGAATTATCACATTTTAGTTTATTTAGGTCAATGTATTAGTATCTTTAGTGATGTATGGGTTTAGTCTCACATTGTCATTTGGGTTTTGTGAGTCATTGTAAGTCCATATGTTACCCATTTGTGGAAGAATAAAACACACTTTATATTTCTCTTCTTAATTTCAACATGGTATCAGAGCAGGTTTTTATTCCTCCCTGAAATTTCTCGTCCTAAAATATTGGTGCCCTGAAATTTCTGGCCTGAAGGCTTCCACTCACACCATCTGGTGATTACTTACCGTCGATCCCGTCAAGCTCATCTCCCGCATGAGCTACTTTCTTCCCATCGATCCTGTCAAGATCAACTACCGCATGATCCCATTTTGATGTTTTCGTTAGCCGCTCGCATAGATCCCACCGTCGAGCTTCTCCTCTGCCTTTGATCCCAACGTCGACCCCTCCGCTGTTCATCAACGACGATTTCCGCTTATCTCATCGATCCTAGTTCCATTCTCCTCTTAGTATGGCGGCTATGGATGTGGAATATCATCTATTCGCCGGAGGTCTCGCTCCGGCCACCGATGACAGGTCCCTCCAGAACTCCTTCAACTGCTACGGCGACATCATCGAGTCAAAGGTTATCAATGATCGGGAGACTGGAAGGTAGAGGGGCTATGGATTAGTTACGTTCGGCTCAAAACAGGTCATGAAGGACGCCGTCGGGGGGATGAACGGGCAAAACCTAGACGAAAGGAGTATCACTATCAACCAAGCAAAGTATCCCTGCTTTTCGTCGATTCCAGTCACTTCGGACGCTACCCCTCGTGTTTCTGACAATTACAATTGTTGCTACCCCTTCCGAGGTGTTGGTCTCTTGTTGATGCTGATGCTTTGCGTTGTTTTATGCTCATTATTTATGTGTCATTAAGTGTCTTTGTAATCCTAATGTTTGTTTTATGTGTTGCGTCTTCCTATATGCATGTATGTCCTACATGAAGGGGAGTGTTTGGGACTAATATGACTCAAATGGTATTTCCCGATTCTTGCCTGAGTCCACATGGCACTCCAGGCTTATGTCTTGTGATGTGTTACGAGTCCTTCATCATTTATCTTATTATATTAGTATTATGTTGTATTGAGTCGTTATGTAGTCATTTTATATGTTTAAACATTTTGTGCTTGTAGTTGTTTCGGGTATTTACGCTCGTGCTATTTGGGCCTTATATAAGGAGGTCTTGTCATGTATTTGGACTTGAGCAATGAAATATGAAATTTCTTTTATCTTTCTAAATTCCTCTCTCTTTCTCTAACCCCTTTTCTCCCTCTAGGGTTTCCTCTTCCCCCAACTTCTCCTTACACACGTTCTAGAGTTTTAATCCCCTTGTATCCCCGCTTCCTATAACATATTGGTATCAGAGGCCTTTCCTCCCCTCTGGTCGCCGTTCCCGCCGCTTCTTCACCATACCCAGCAGTTGCTGCCTCCCTCCAGCCCCACACGCTCTGTTGGCGCATCCAGCCACCTCTTCCTTGGCACCAATAAACGCCCCCTTGTCGTTGCACCCCCTAGCTGCTCCAGCAACCTCGCTGCAGTCCGCCGCCGACGTCGCTTCCAGCCGCAACCTAGCGCTGCAATACTTCTCTTGTTCCCCAAGCGTTTGCATCCTCTTCACCATCCAGCACCAACCCCTGCTCTCAGCTTCAGAGCCGACCATTTCCGCAGTTCCCGGCTCTTCCGCCGCCCCACACCGCCGCCCCACTGTTCCAAAGCAGCTTCCTTCCCTCCATTCCACTGCATCTCTCCGCCGTCGTCGCACATCAACAACACCTCGTGCCATTTTTGCCGACACCGCTACTGCTCTTGTCCAGAGCTGCACGGTATTCATGAAGACGTCCTCCCCACCTGTCACCTCCACCCTCTTTTCAAGCACACTTTTATTTTATTCGCTTCTACAAATCCACTCCCTCACTCCACATCTTCCAGCAGACCTTTTTTTAAAAAAATTACCTTTTGTGGACCCCACCACCATTACTCTTTTCCCCTCTTTCAGCACACGTTATCTCTTTATTTTTTTTTTATGAGCCCACCTTCCCCTACTCTCCCAATTGCCCCCCTTCTCTTAATAATTAACTAATTATTTAATTAGTTAATCAATTATCTCATTTACATCCTCCATTAATTAGTTTGATGAACATTATTATTAGTGTCGTGGATGCGGTCATCCTCTACTCGATGCTATTGAAATGGTCGACGTCATTTCATGATTCCATGACTCGCCTCGACTACAAGCTTGAAAAATTGGAGAGGTCTAGATATTTTGAGGTTTGACCCTCTTCGGCACAGCCTCTGATGGCGCCACCACCGTCCTCCGTCGTTCAAGACGTGCCGCATCATTTGGTATCAGAGGCACTTCCTCCAACCACAGCCCTATCCCGACACAAAAAAAATAATAATAAACTTTGATCGGATCGCTGCTTCACCCCCGACGAACGCTGCATCCTTCGATCGATCGCATCATCAATAAACGCCGATCCCGTCGCATGCATCATCGATCACCAGCATCATTCACGGGCTCGAAGAACGCCGCTTCGCTCGCACCAACTTCGCCACATCATCCACGGCTCGACGGACGCCGCTTTGTTCGCACCCGCTTCTTTTCGCCTACTTCATCCATCGACGAGTTCGACGAACGAACGTAGCCTCCGTATGCTTCGTCCCCGCCCTGGTTGCATCCTGACAAGCCGTTCTTTCTGCTCACGACAGCTGCGACATCTCTTCCACGGCTAGCCCTCTACTTGCTTCTTCTACACAGCAGGCTTCTTCTCCGTTGTTTCGGCATACTCCGATGCCGGCTTCGTCCACCTTCAACATGCATACTACGAGTTCTCTTGGCCGACTGCCTCGTCTGATTTCTGCAACGCCACCATGGTGACTCGCTCTCAGGAAGAATCCAATCGGTTGGCAACTCGTGAAGAGAACTACACCGAGCTGGCAGACATAATGGAGGCTATCGAAGAAAATTTGAAGGCATCGGAAAAACGACTGGAAGAAAAGTTGGATGCGCGCATGGACAAGAAAAAAAATTTGTTGACTCAACACCTCAAGGGTAAAGTTGTTGCGGTAGTCCGGCCCCAACAACGGGATACGAAGACTGTGTGGGTAGGGAGGGTAATGATCGGACCTCCAGCGTCACTAGGGTGCTTGGGATCGACAGCGAAATGGCGGAGGCTCACGACGACCGCCAACAGGGCCCGAGGCAACCCAGATAGGCAGAATCTACGCGTCTACCTTGGACTTTCCTCCTTACCGGTAAGGGCGCCGGGAGGACCGACGACCCAGAGGGATGGGGTATCCACATCTGGATGGACTCCTTCCTTTCCAGGAATGTCGGGGCACACCGATGGCGGCAGAGGAGGAGGCGGATAGGAGTTTAGGCCGCCAGTAGTGTTTAGAAACCCCTGCGGAGGGGATTGGGGGTACCCACACGTGGCCACTGATCGACGAGGACTGCAAGGACTTAGGCAAGAGTACGGAGGACCCGGGCAACCGCAACCAAGGGCATACATGCCGCCAAAAGTGACATGCATGAACTACCCCAAATTCCAAGGAAGAGATGCTCTGGAATGGGTCCAAAAGGCAGAGTTGTTCTACAATTATCAGGGAATTCCAGAAGAACAGTGGGTAAAGTTAGCATCGTTTCACCTTGAGGAGGACGCATACCAATGGACCCAATGGTTCCTTCGAGGACGGGACCACGCTCCATGATACAAATTTGTTGACGGATTCACAGCCCGCTTTGTCCCACTACAGTACGAAGATTTTGAGGCTCTTCTTCAGAAACTGCCACAGAAAGGGACGGTGATGGAATATCAAGGAGCTACAAAAAGGGCGAAGGTGAAAAAATTGACATGATTAGAGTTACATGCAAGAAAGGAAAAGGGATTGTACTTCAACTGTGATGAGAAATTCACCCCAGGCCACAAATATCTGATGATCCAGGTGTACATGTTGCAGGAAGAAGGCGAGATGCCAGATACAGGAGGGGAACACAGGCACATTCCAGATACAATCGAGTTCGGGGTGTCCATCCTGGCGATGGAGGGAGAGTCCACGCCGCCCACTATGAGTATTGTGGGGTGAATCGGTCAACAGAAGGTGACCATTTTGGTTGACAGTGAGAGTACACATAACTTCATCAACCCCGTTGTGGCACAGAAGTTGGGGCAAGAGATCAACAAGGAAGTCGCGTCCCAGGTTATGGTGGCAGACGAAAATAAGATGCAGTGCGAAGGGGTGCTGAAGGGAGTGGGGGTCAGGGTGCAGGGATACACTTGCAGGATGGATGTCTACTTGTTGCCCATCCAGGGGTCAGATATGGTTCTGGGGGTCCAGTGGTTGCGACTGTTGGGTAAAGTAACCCTGGATTGGGGCAACTTGACCATGGAGTTTGCTCGGGATGGGCGAGAGCATTGCATGCACGGTATCAGACTCACACCAGTTAAAGGGGTCTCTCTTCGCTGCTTTGAGAGACTGCGGGAACAAGAGAACGACATATCTGTGATGAGCCTAAAAGAAGGGATTGAGTAGACCAACACTCGACCCTACCGTGACCCAGATCACCACCTTGGGGACAACCTGGTTCTTGAAGGGGAAGGAAATGTTATGAATCCTCATAACAATCTGCTCGCGGGACAACAACACCAAAGATGGCGGAAGGATGCGACATCAAACGGAGCTGAACCATCTGGTTCAACCCTCCCTAATTAAAACATGACGGTGGTTGGGGGCTGAACCGGACGGGTTCAACCCCTATGGGAGGGGCCGGTAGGCCCCTCCATGGCCCGAGGGGTATAAATACACCTAGAGTTTCCTGGCAAGAGACAAGCAAGTATTTCCATGTATTTCCTCTTCCCTCTCTAAACCGTAGATCCCTCTTTTTTCTCCCAAAACTCTATCTTGTTCGTATCACAAGGTATGTTGTTCCATCTGCATGAGGCAACCATAGTCAAAGCTTTGGCAATCGAAAGAGGTGGTCGCAGTGATCAATTTTTCTTTGAGATAGAGGAAGAAGATTTAGGCTCCGTTTGGGGGGGACTTATTTTCACCGGTCAAGTCGTAAGGTCCGGTTCATGCGGTCGTGACCGCTTGACCGGTGAAAATAAGTCCCCCCAAACGGAGCCTTAGATGATGCGAGTGGAGACGAAGCATCAATGGATGGTGAAGTGGAGAAAGAGAAAGAATATTTAAGACTGAGAATTCATATGGTAATTATTTGAGGAATATGAATGTGTCATCTCATCTAAGAACTCGTAAAGTTAGAGTTTTGTGTAACAATTTCTTAAACATGCTGAAAGTGCGGAGATGGATCTGAACATTACTTAATAGAAAATGAGGAAACTAAAAGAGAAGCTATATATAAGGGTCACGCATATGAGCTCGGTCAAATCACAACAAGATAAAATAAAGATATGCGCTCAACCAGATCACAACAAGATAAAAGCGAAAATTTGAAAGCACAGATAAGAACATGAAAAATTACAGATCTAATCAATAAAGCATTCAAAACAGACGAGAAAGAAAGCTTTTATAGAGATTCCACAAAATATGGGTACTCCTCCCTTCCATGGTATGTGGGATGAAATTGAATTTACCAAAACGACAAAATTTTTCCACTAGGGATTACAACGAAGCAAAAAGAACCTTTTCAACTAGAGGCCCAAGAACTCAATGAATCTTTTGCACCGGAGATTCTAATCACAAAGCAACTCTTTTGAAAGGAAAGACTTGTAACCCTTTACAACAGTTAAGAGAGAGAATGAGGTTGGTAGTTGTGCCAAGAGAAGAGATACACGGTTTACATTAGAGAGAAAGAAAGAGGATAAAGAAGGGGTAGAGAATTACAACAACAGCTAGGAGATGAGAAGGGAGAGTGCTCAATATTCATGCAAAGAGAGATTGCTCCACATACACAGAGTGCTGTCTCTCTCTGTTTCATTCCTCTTTTCCATTTCTTCATTTTTTGTCACTTCGATCTATATTCTCTACGCACTTTTTGCACCACCTCCATATTGATCTTCAAGTCCTCACCCTTCTTTAATAGTCACCTCGGTTGGAGAGGGTTCCAGTCTCTATCTGAGTCCCAGAGATATTGGGATGACAGAAAGTAACTTCAATTTTTTGACTCTGCAACGACTCTATTCTGAGTCCTAACAAATCTTAAGCTCGGGCAATAATTGTTGATCCTTGGTCAGTCAGCAATCGCCGAGCTCTGGTCAGTGATCGGCGAGTGCAGAATCTTCCATCTTTGAGTGATAACGAAAGGATGACTCGGTCGACGATCGGCTTCAATCATTGACCAATCTAGGAGCGTCGCAGTTGAGGACGACGGTCAATGATCTGTTCTCCGATCAACGATCAGGTACTTGGTCAGCAATAGAGTCCCTGATCGGCGAATGGTTGGTCGACAATCTCAGACAACTTTGGGATGATGTAGGCCTCTTTCTGACCTCTTCTCTTGTAGAACTACCTTTGCGCTTCTTCTTTATGCATCAGGGCTTCCTCTGAAGAAGGATCTGCTAACTTTTTTAGGCTCCTTATCATTAATCAGATAATGTTTTGTACCATCAAATCCAGAGGAATTTTCTCAACGCATACTCTTTTAAGGTTTTTCCTCTTTATTCCATGAAGATATTTTTCCACATGCCGCATAAACATAGATCCTTCGAGACACATTTGTGTGTTTTGCTGTGTTTTTTTTCATGTTTTATCATTTTTTACTCGTTATTATAAGGTGAAAGTTGTGCTTAAGATTTGGTTACAAGACTAGGTTTTGTACACAATAGCTTTCATCAAGCCCACTTCATGTTGTACCATAAATTTAGATTTGTGTGATATCCATCAAAGTGAAGTACAACTTCTAATGTAGATCCAAAGGCAAAGAAATTCCTTACAGGAATTTCATCTCAAGACTAGGTATGCCAAATGGGTATGTAGGCGATTTGGGAGTTAATACCTTACAAGAATGGCTTTCACGTTAGGTGATAGTGGAGTACTCGTTGTTAATCAATCAACGTAATAGGTATTATCTTTAGTTACTAAACTAAGCTAAATCATGAAAAAAATTTGACAAAATTCTCAATGACTATATTTATAAGTCTAAGCTATTTGACACATTGATATAACATAAAACCACGTGTCCAGACTCCAGAGAATCATATATGAAATTAGCCTCATTTGCAAGTTTTCCACCATCAATTCATGAGATGCGCTTGGATGTGACCTGAAAGGGTCAGACTCATTTTCCCCATTATCTCCATTGAACATAAAATGTGCGATCAATGTTTTTATGTGCGATCAATTTAAAACATGAACACAACAGGTTGTGTCAAAATGGGAAGCCATCATAGCATCAAAATCTAACGTAGACCCTTATAAACTTCCTTCATCAAGAGTTCGCGCATGTGACCTGTAAGGCCAATCAAACATGGGAGCTCGCATGTATGTCTAGGAGTAGCATTGTGGTCACTCCAAATCCTTCTCCTCTCTTCTTATTAGCAATGGGTAGTTCTGATGTAGGGGTAGGCTAGTGGTGCACAAAACCTACAATACTAGGTGATAGTGCAAGGGTGACACGCTAATCCAACTCTACATGCAATGTGATGTCGATATTTTAACGAATAAGTTTAAACAATAAAAATTCAGCAACCACGCAGATATTAAAATAGAAAAACAAATATTTATTTTGGCAATTTTATAATGGTTTTCCTCCGCTCGGAGGGTCAAGGCAAAGCGCGCGGCGAATAGTTCCTCCTGCAAATTATTAGGGCACCAAAATAACCTTCTACTAGCAAAAATCGCAGCACAATATAATAAATCACCAAGTGAAAATACTGAATCAAATAGTACAATACTATAAACGCTCACGAAGTAGAGGGCTGAACCGAGGCACTGAAGATTTGGAGGGCCGGATGTGTAGATCGGCGATCGGAGATGGAACCGGTGGCGAGGCGACGGTGGCTGCCCTCGGCGGAAAACGGTGGTAGCGGAGAGTAAAATGGTGGATCCGGCCACGAATAAGTAGATCTGGGCCGGGGATGGGTGGATCTGATGTGTAAGAGCGGATCCAGACAAAAATGGCAAGTATGAGTGGTGGAAATAACGGATCGGGAGGCTATAATCCTAGATCTGGACGGATATAGAATTTTGGGGTTGTTAGGATGGTGGATCCACGGAGGGGAGTTGGCGGATTAGGGAGGAGGGGAAGGTGGAGGCCGGCGTGAACAGTATTTCGGTAGGAAGGAGGCAGGTGAACAGTGTCGTGCGAACAGTATTGGGTGAGCAGTGTTCGGTGGTAGGGGGTTTGGGATTTGGTGGTTGTAGGGGCAGCGAATGAGGGTTTCGGAGGGGGAAGAAGACGGCTATGGATGGGTAGTACCTTGGGGGGAGTTTGGCTGCCTAGGAGTCGTCACCTAGGGTTCCACGACGTCGGCACCGGGGAGGGATCGCTGGAATCCGGGAATACTTCTTCTCCAAATTCTGCAATGTCTTAGATCAACCCCTAAGAGATCTATTTATAATAAAGAGAAGATTAGGACATCCCCCATCAACGACAATGATTGGCCGGAGGTGAGGCTACCCAAATACAACAAAATAAATGCAAACATAGTGAAATAATATATCAAATTGATTCGCAACGCGAATCCAGACACATCTGCGGAGTCCGATCGTCGACTCGGGCATGCCATATATGGACAGTCACCAATCAGCCCCGAACGGGCCCAAAACTCGTCCTCCACTGCAAGTTCTCGTCTCTGCTCTGCATCACTCTCCCCGGCTTGAAATAATTCATCTCCTGATGAATAGGGATCAGAATCCTCTTGATGTATGCCAGGTAAGACTCGAAGAGATCCACCAGAGGTCGTCCAAGTATCGTCGATAGAAGAATGTCCTCGCCAATCAACTCCCCCTGACTGAAAAATTGTCATCTTCGGTGAATGGAGACGGTCGTACTGAAGTCGAAATCTAGGGGTGAGTCGATCGAGCTCTGTTGCAAGTACCCAGGTGTCACCAACGTGTGTAGTAGGAATGCACTAGTGGAGTCTGGTCTCCACAAGCTCTCAACGCTCAACTCACGAGTGGTGGATCCCGGTGCGATCGGCGGCGCCGTAGACAGAACCAAAGAAAACGAGTCCCCAGGTGGGTGGGTGTCAGAAGTAGGTGAGTAGTAGTGGCCATCAGACGTATGTGAGCTATGAAGGTGGCAAGGTAACAGAAGTGGAAGTGTGGGCGGATGGAAGTCCCCACTGCTTAGGTCCACACACTGGCGAGGCTCGTAATACGGCGTCATATCCTCAACACGAAATACCAGGTGGATACCCATACTTGCAAGGATATCAAGATCATATGTGTTTGTTTTGATCCGTCCCATGATTATATAGGGATTCATTCGTCTAACACTCAAGCTTTTAGCAAATCTCGCACGGAGCCTCACAACGCAGATTCTCACAATCACCTGCTCGCCTTCATGAACTACCTGCACTTGGCAATAAACATCTGCATGTGATTTACAAAATTTATTACCAATATGGATTATTTGTCGGACCGACTCATGACACGCATGCAAATAATGAACAGACAACACAACAGACTCATGCAAATGAAGAAGAAACGACTCAACAGACTCATGCAAATGAAATACGATAGACGCTACATGCCTGCTACGGGAAAGTCTAATAATGACTGAGATGTCTCTAAAATATGGTGGCCTATCAGGAGGCTCTCTCGGTGGAATATAGAAAAACTCATCACGTGTGTGACGAGTGCTTAGATGATTGCGTGAGACACGTATACTCAAGTACGAGCTCGTAGCCAGACAAATGTCTCTCAGAGAACGTAACACATCAGAGGGCTCACTAGGAGGTGTGTACAAAAAGTCATCGCGGATGAGACGACCACCTTAGTGAAAGTCGTGTACACCGAATAGAAAATGTGACCCTCGAGTGTGGTGCGTGTTCCCAAAAAGAAAGAGCTTGTCTGGTGGGTCAGCAGGTGGTGCATCCCAAAACTCATCGAGGGTACGATGCGTCATAAAGCAGGCCCTCAAAATATGAGTATGCTCAAGCGTACTCAAGGAAGACCCTACATACGTTATGCTCCACGCAAGATCAACTCTCTGGGGCAAGGTTATAGATGATAGCGAAAGAGACGCCAATAACTCAAAACTCATAAATAAGCGTCTCACCCGAATCGCATCCTCACCAGGATGTGACGGCTCATCAGGAGGCTCAACGGGGGGGTCATCGTAAAACTCGTCACTAGGGTCATGATCCTCCATGTGAGTACCATCGTAAGGGGTCGTATCCTCGTGAATGGGTGCATAGTCACTGCGAGATCAACATCAAGCTCCGGGCTCTCGGTCGTGATGTGACTAAGGGCAATGACAACGGGAGAGCAGCATAGACCTACACTCAAGAATGGGTCTGTGGGTATAGTGTCAAGAATTGGGTCTGTGGTGAGGGTGTTAACTAACCCGGTGCATGGCAGAAGAAGAGGTGTGGGTGAGGGACACAATACTACAGACTCAATAGGTCGCTCAGGCTCGCTCTCATTCGGGGTCACAAGAGGCGGGTCAGAAACAAGAGATAGCTCACTCACTGGGCTAAGCACCTCACTGTGGTTAGAGTAATCCGCATCTGGTATCACTTCTGTCATGCCTGATAGGACAGTGGTAGGCGTCGTAGTGGCCTCAGTATGGGAGGGACTCGTATTGCAGAGGTCAAGGTGAGAATCTCATCGACCAACTCTTGCGGATCTCAATGACCGTTCATAACGAAGGGCGAGCTGATATGTCTGCTCGAGGGACTCCGAGCTATGATAAACTAGCTTAGTACGAATGTCAGATTGAAGCTCAGAACGAAATCTGATAGTGGTCATGGCTGGGTCCTCTCGGATACCACTCCTCACAACTAACTCATCAAACCGATCCATGTACTCAGCGACAGACATGGATTCTTGCTGAAGGGAAAATAATTGGTCGAGCAAGCGACTCCGATATGACGATGACAGATATCTCTGACACAATATACGCTTCATGTCTGCCCAACTAGTGATGCGACGAAGACGGTCTCGCTCGCGGGTCCTCTCAACGCTAGTCCAATAAGCCCTCGCCTGATCTAAAAGTCTAAGTTTCGCAAACTTGACGCGACGCTCACCGAATAACTTAAAATGACCTAAATAATACTCCATATCCACGAGCCAATAGCTGAAAGACTCGGGACTCGATGAGCCGTCAAAGGAAGGGGAAGCAGTACGAAACAGACTCTCAAGATCTCTCTCGGAACGACCATCTTCATAATAATCATTCCTAAGGTAACCGAGTCGTGTCGAAGGATCAACACGATCTGCTCGCGTGTACGGATATGCACGACGACAATCATCATATTGATCGTCTCTAGCATAATGGGGTCGTGTCGGTGGGTCAACACGATCTTTAAAAATGGTGCACTGCGATCGAGAATGATCGTCGTAATAATGTGAGGATCTCCCTGACGGGGCTCTGTGAGAGCGGGTGCAAGTGGACTCAAGACCTTCAAAGGAGGTGGGGACAAGTGGCGATGCCTAGCCATGACTAAAGAAAAAAAATCTTATAGATTCTACTACTGCGTATCGAAAAGTGCGTGCAACCTCGCCTCTGATACCAATTGACGCGGGGGTAGGCTAGTGGTGCACAAAACCTACAACACTAGGTGAGAGTGCAAGGGTGACACGTTAATCCAACTCTACATGCAATGCGATGTCGATATTTTAACGAATAAGTTTAAGCAATGAAAATTCAGCAACCACGCAGATATTAAAATAGAAAAACAAATATTTATTTTGACAATTTTATAATGGCTTTCCTCCGCTCGGAGGGCCAAAGCAGAGCGCGCGGCGAATAGTTTCTCCTGCAAATTATTAGGGCACCAAAACAACCTTCTACTAGCAAGAATCGCAGCACAAGATAATAAATCACCAAGTGAAAATACTGAATCAAATAGTACAATACTATAAACGCTCACGAAGTAAAAGACATAACCGAGGCACTGAAGATTTGGAGGGTCGGATGTGTAGATCGGCGATCGAAAATGAAATCGGTGACGAGCGACGGTGGCGGTGGCTGCCCTCGGCGGAAAACGGTGGTAGCGGAGAGTAAAACGGTGGATCCGGCCACGAATAAGTAGATCCGGGCGGGGGATGGGTAGATCTGATGTGTAAGAGCGGATCCGGACAAAAATGACAAGTATGAGTGATGGAAATAACGGATCGGGAGGCTATAATCCTAGATCTGGAAGGATCTAGAATTTTAGGGTTATTAGGATGGTGGATCCACATAGGGGAGTTGGCGGATTAGGGAGGAGGGGAAGATGGAGGCCGGCGTGAACAATATTTCAGTGGGAAGCAGGAGGGTGAACAGTGTCGGGTGAACAGTGCCGGGTGAACAGCGTCGTGCGAACAGTATCGGATGAACAGCGCCGACCGAACAGTATTTTGTGGTAGGGGGTTTGGGGTTTGGGATTTGGGGGTTGTAGGAGCTGCGGATGAGGGTTTCGGAGGGGGAAGAAGACGGCTATGGATGAGTAGTACCTTGGGGGGAGTTTGGCGGCCTATGAGTCGTCACCTAGGGTTTCACGGCGTCGGCACCAGGGAGGGATCACTGGAATCCGGGAATACTTTTTCTCCAAATTCTGCAATGCCTTAGATCAGCCCCTAAGAGGTCTATTTATAATAAAGAGAAGATTAGAGCATCCCCCATTAACGGCTATGATTGACCGGAAGTGAGGCTACCCAAATCAAGGTTGTCAGGATCACGATCAAGATCATAGGATCTTATGATCCTACGATCCAGATTTTGTAAATCGATCCTGATTTTGTAAAGCGATCCTCGATCCGACCCTACTATCAGATCCGATCCTACCTCGAAACGATCTCATCTAGGATCTCGATCCTGACAACCTTGACCCAAATACAACAAAATAAATGCAAACATAGTGAAATAATATATCAAATCGATTCGCAACGCGAATCCGGACACATCTGCAGAGTCCGATCGTCAACCCGGGCACGCCATATATGGAAAGTCACCAATCAACCCCGAACGGGCCCAAAACTCGTTCTTCACTACAAGTTCTCGTCTCTGCTCCGCATCAAGTTCCCTCATTGTTTGAGTTGAGTTAGTTTGTTAAAAATTATATGCCAATAGGTTATATATTCAAATTAAATGTCTTAAACAACCATGGGAATTTTTTTACATGATATACTATTATATCTGTGCATCTACAGTTGATGATTTCAAATGCTCGAGTTTATGGCCTCATATTTTGTGATCTTAAGTGCGATGCCCCGGACATTTAACACCAATCACTATGCAACATGCCTAAATGGAAGTAAATTAATTCAAAATTGTATGACAATCCCTATTAACGTGAAGGAGGCCAAATGTAAATAATATTATATTGGACTCTATTGAGTTACCTATGACAATCCTAACTAGTGTTCTGCCAAGAGAAGGGGAAAAAATACAGAAAATTTTGATGGCAAGTGAAGTCGGCACTATTGAGTTACCTTGGTAACTGGCAGAGAACCCACGGAAGCAATATTCGGCGCATTTATGGAAAGGATTTAGCACATCGAAAGAGATTGGGATGAGACACTGTCTCCGCACCTTCTTGACATCATTGATTTGCACTGGATACACCAGTACCACCATCAATAAGCAAGTTCCATGAATTTTTTAAAGTATCCAAAGAAGGAAACATCTAGTGTTAGGGCACTTCCTTCAACAATTAAGTGATATAACCTATCTACATAAAATTAACAAATCAAGATCGTATCAAGTAAAAGGGAAAAACATGAGCATGTGTGGGGTACATTGATCCTCCCAGTGTTTCTCTCAACAAAATTACAGTATGAAAGAAGACTTACAAACACCTAAAAAATGTAGGACTACAGCTTTCTCCCCATAATAGTTTGAGATTTTCCTAATTGGTGTGAAGCTCAAGCACCAAATACCAAATGTGATGAGAGAATTTCTAACACCAACGAGTGTCGTAAATGGGAGAGACGAGAGTTGAAGCTTTGTCCTGAAAGACGGCCATTCCTTTTGTTGGATTTTCTTGTTCCCATGCCCTCACTCTTCATGATCCACATTCTACACCATGCTAAGTATATACTCAGCATAAAATATCATGCACTTACAAGTGCAATAACATCATGTAACATCTATTTTAATCAGATTCATTAGAAAAGAACACAATACAATTGTTGCGGACCAACTCGACGTCCCGGTCGGGCCGGAAAACTTGGACCGTCTTAGCTCTCGGAATGGTCGAGCGCGCACACAATCAAAAGAGTAGGTTGATTGTACACAGACAGTTTTAACGTGGAAAAACCAATCAACTGGGTAAAGAACCACGTGACCGGATCTGTGCCGGTCAAAATCCACTATTTTCTGGCAGTTACAGCTAGTTTGTGAAGTCGAGGGTGACAAGTCACCTCTCGTTACAATTATGGGGTGAAAGAACACTTGACACACGGCGGATGACAGGCCGTCGCGCCGGGAGTTGTTACAAGTTGCGTTTCGCGCTGGTGGTCTTCAGATAGCGGCTTGCCGATTCTGGATGGGAGGCGGAGCACTTGGTCATGCAGTTGCAGGAGCCGCTTGGAACTTGAACAATTTGGCTTCGCCGGGTGGCTTTGACTTGACCCGCTTGTGGCTCGGGTGTGGCTCGAGTGCGGTTCGGGTGTGGCTCGGAGGTGGCTCGTAGGAGGAAATTAGCAGTGCTTCGACCTGAGGAAGAAGAATACTCGGAAGAGAAAGATGAGAAATAAGGAGGCCTGGGGCTCCTTTTATAGGCTTCGGGTGGTGGCTATGGTGGTTACGCGGTTATCCGCACACTATAACCACCATCATGATTATTTTTAATATAGTTTTAATGCGCGTATTTCGCTACTTGGAGACCGTCATAAATAAAATAATAAAATATTAATTAAATTTCCCCCACTAACCAGGTGGTTAGTGGGTGGTTATGCACGAATCGAACGGCCGAGGACGCCCCCCTTGATCGGACAGCAAGAGCGGGCCTCTACGGGCGGCCGACGAACTTACCGCCAAGTTCGCCGGCGAGGGGAGGGCCGTCGACGGCGGCCGGGGAGGAGCGGCCGCTCTCCTTGGCCGCGCGTCGACAACCGAGGGAGGGGGCGGCGGCCAAGGATGGGGTGGCCCAGGCGGCCGCCCACTTTGGCTGCGCGGGCGGCCGGGAAAGGGGTGGCCCGGGCGGCCACCCCCTCGGCCGCTCCGGCGGCCGAGCGAGGGGGCGGGCCCCTTGGCCGAGCGAGGGGGCGTCCCGAGCGACCGCCCCCTTGGCTGCACCGGCGGCCGAGCGAGGGGGCGGCCCGGGTGAGGGTGCGGCCCGGGCAGCTGCCCCCCTTGGCCGCTCTCTCGACCGCAGCCGCGGCCGGGACCGGTGAACGGGGGCGGGCAGGCGGCGGCTGGGGAGGAGGCCGGACGACCGCTGCCGGCGAGGCGCGGCGGTTTCCCCATTATGCGTAGTGGGATCGGTGCGCGGGGGCTAGGGCACGGTGATCACGCGCGTGGTCAAACTCATGATCCCACTCTTTTTGGGTGGAGATCATGGGGGTGTGGCTATGTGCACACATATTTCCTATAAAATGGGGTTCATCCCCAACAATTGCCCCCTAGATCATTGTTGCATTAGACCGCTTCGGACGAAGAAAAACAAGGATCTTTCTCTGCTCATCTATATGGCGGTGACGGTGGCGAACGGTGACGGACTTGCGCCGGACAGTGGTTGCGCCCTGCAAACTCAGGTAAAAAATGTTAGCATATATTATGGTATAGGAGAGGTGATGACCGTTCCTAAAGGAGGAATCTATTGCTCCCGTAGTCGTGATGGTGCGCGGGGCCGCGCATGGGAGTGCACGAGCATGCGCGCACGGACACGTGCAAGAAAGCACGAGGACGTACCTACGAAGGTGCGGGCGGATGCGCCCGCATTGGAGTGTGCGCGGCTGGTCGTGCATGCGGGCATGTGCCAGACCGCGCGCGCGGTCGCACGCGGTCGGGCGCCTGGTTGCGCGGGCACGCGTGTGCGAGCGCTCGGTCGCGCATGCGGGCTAGGCCGCGCGCGGTCCTGGCCTTGCGTGCCTGGTCGCGTGCGTCCGGGTGCGCGCGCCTGGCCGCGCGTGCGTGTGTGGGCTTGCGTGCCTGCTCGTGGCCATGTGCGGACGCTCGTGTGGGGGTCTTCCGTGCGTGTCGGGGCACGTGAATGTGTTCGGGTGCGTCACGGACTTTTTGTGCATGACGAGGGTGGATGATTTTTTACCAGACTTTTTAGTCTAAATTAATTTTTAATTTTTGTGACAGGGCTCAAAGCGTACTGTGAGGCTGATGCTTCTTCGCTCCTCTCTCACTGAGGATCAAGTTGCAATTTGGAGGAGGTTCGGTCTGTCTGCCGACCTTGAAGTGAGGATACCGCGTGTTGAGGAGAGGGTCCAAAATCCTCCTCATGGCTGGTTGACGATCTGCGAGACTACCTTGAGATCGGGTTTTCGGTTCCCCCCGTGCGAGGAAGTGGTCGAGATTCTGAAGTTCTGCGGCGTGCCGATTTCCCAGTTTACTCCCTTGGGAGTGGTATGCCTCATGGGGTTGGTTGTCTTCTTTCGCGAGCATGGCGAGAAACCTTCTTTGGATTGTTTCCGGGACTGGTGCGACGTTCGCTCTAATGGTGGCGAGCGGGTGGAGACTTACAGCAACAAGAGTTGACTTGATTTTGAGATTCGGACAGACCGCCGCCACGGGAATACTTTGTTTGGTTACATCAAGAATTCTTGGGGCTTTCCGGAGTTGTGGAACACTTTACCTGACCGTTACCGTCGTCAAAAGGGAAAGGAGCGGGAGTTTTCTTCAATACTTGGATTTTCAGAGCCTCACGAGTTGGCGAACCTTCTATTCAGCATTTATTCGTTCGTAGAAGAGAAGCGCTTGTTGCGGTGTGGCATTTCTTCAGTTTCTGGGCGGGCTGCTGAGACGTCTTTGGGTTGAAGTCGGAAACGGAAGGCTATTGTAGTTTCTCGGGGTGGCGGTAGCTCGGCGCCTTGTTTGTCTTCTCCGAGTGATGACTCTCCTTCTGGTGGTCGTGGCGGTTCGCCTCCCAGGTCCGAGGCTATCTTCTTCTTTGAAGGCGATGAATGAAGTGGTAAGTGAGCTTGATCATTTTTTGTTCTTTTTCATTGTTGTAGTGTGCTAACTTCTCTCCATCTTTCTTCTTTAGCAGATTGAGGCCCAGGTTCAGATTGCCGTTACCTGAAATAATCATTATGTGAGCTTGAAAGATGGATATTTGGCCCTTCAGGAGAAGTTTCAAGCCACGGCGAGTTCTCTTATTGCCTTGAAGGATGATCATGACCGGGATTTTCTCGATTTCGCCGGATTGGATCGGAACTGGAGGAGACTAGAGCATCCTTAGAGGTGGAGAAGTCTCTGGTGGAGAGGACTACACAAATGCTAAAGAGCTCTCAAGAGGAGACTTCTCGTTTGGAGGCGGAGCTTGGTGCGGCGAAGGCCAAGTGGAATCGTTATCTTCTGAGAGCCATATGTCGGGGTTGAAGGCTGCTGGTCTTGCAAAGTATATGGAGTCTCTGGATTACATGCGGGATCGGTGCTTGATCAACGAGGAAGTTCGTGATGAGATCTGGAGCAAGGAGGTGGAGCCTCAGATGGAAGATGTTTGAGAGTTGGCCCTCAGGCGTGGAGTCTCGAAGGCTTTTCGTCTTGTTGGCAGGAGCTTGGGATGCGATGTGTCCGACCTTAGCTTTGATGATATCTCTAGCGATGAGAGTTATGATATTGACACAGCCGACGTGTAGCGGCGCCGTCTTTTTGTATTAGTGTGTGTTTGTATTTTTTGCTTTTCCAGTAGGTGTCATGTAAGTCGCCATTATTGTTTTGGCGGTCCCTGATTGGCACGTTTGCGCATATATTTGTATGTTGTTGTGATGATGATTGTGTTCTTTTTTTTGCCTGAGAATTGGTTGGCTCGTAATGTTGCTTTGTGGGGGCTATAATTGTGTCTGTAGTTGGTTAGTAACCTAGTTCGCACGAGGATCGCTCGCGGCTTAATTCACACGAGAATCGCTCGCGGCTTAGTTCACACGAGAATCACTCGCGGCTTATTTCGCATGAGAATCGCTCGCGGCTTAATTCACACGAGGATCACTCGCGGCTTGGTCGTGAGGGGGCAGGCCCTAACGACGTCTTGGCATAGAAAGGCAGGTTCAGTGAATAACTTTTATATTCAAACCGCATGCGCAGTCTTACCTTTCACACGAGGATCGTTTGCGGCTTAGTTCGCACGATGATTGCTCGCGGTTTAGTTCGTACGAGGATCGTTCGCGGCTTAATTCGCACGAGAATCACTCGTGGCTTGGTCGTGAGGGGGGCAGGCCCTGACGACGTCCGGGCGTAGAAAGGCAGGTTCGGTGAATAGCTTTTGTATTTAAACCGCATGTACAGTCTTACCTTTCGCACGAGGATTGCTCGCGGCTTAGTTTGCACGAGGATCGCTCACGGCTTAGTTCGCACGAGGATCGCTCGCGGCTTAGTTCGTACGAGTATCGCTCGCAGCTTAGTCTTACCTTAAACTAGTTGGACATTGTTAAAGGGGATGTTATACTTCTATATAAAAAATAGTTTTCACAGTTCAGGCTTATGGCTTGTACAATAGTTGGTCGGGGAACAACGGCAGAGCAAAAAACTGTTTTATAGTTCAGGGAAAAAAGCGGCGGGAGCGGGTTTGGAAGACGTTCAGGAGTGATTGTTGCAGTACCACAGTGTAATCACAATCGGCCTGGATGACTAGAAACTGCACATCATAGGTGGTCTGCTCGGGTTCCTCTCCAAGAGTGACGGGAAGGGTGATGGTGCCTATGACTGGTACTGAAGTTCCCCTCGGGATGCATGTGTTAGTTGACTCTAGCTTGAGGTTGTCAGTAGTTAGTTTGAGCTGAAGCAGCGTTGATAGGAACAACACATTTATTGTAATTCCTTCATCTACCAACACTTGGTCTAACTTGACTGGTGGCTCGCCAATGCCGATGGTTATGCTTCTCGGGTTCTGGGTGTGAGGCTGCTTCTTTTTTGCAAGAAATTGGTTGACTGCCCCTAGGCTGGTGAATCGCTGAATCTCTTCCTTTAGATGATTGCATTCATCCGTGTTGTGCCCGGGCCCTTGGTGGTATTGACAATATTTCGATGAATCTCCTCGAGCTCGGGTGAGCGACTTGGGCTTGTGTAATGCTGGGTGATTACGAATCGCTTGGAAAATCTTGTTTTGAGGGGCATTTAGTGGTGCGGGTTCTCGGTGTCGGCGTGACTTTTTTGCTGGGCAGGTGTCTGCGCGTTGCTTGCAGTTCTTCTTACGCTCCTGATGCGATTCGCTTTCTTGCCTCATCTTCTGAGGTCCATTACTTGTTGAGTTTCTGATGGCCCCTTGTATTGTTGGCTATCGAGGTGACGATCTTGCGTGTTTCGGGTCAGTGTTGCTGGAGCGGGGGAACTACTGGTACTGGAGAACTCATTTTCTATATCGTACTCCTTGTAGGGGGCATCTTAGTCGTGGCGAAGAGTTCTTCTGGTGGCGGTGACTCAACCTGTAAGAACTGTGGCGCGGAGGATGGTTTTACTTCTCAACATATGGCGAGCATTATGACTTGGAGTTCGTTGATTTGGGAGGCGTGTTTGGCGAACATGCCCGCGGTAGCTGCTTGATCAATCTTGTCGATGCGGGAGGGGGCTGGCTTGGTGCGCCCTCCTGGGACGAATGCTTCAGCTGTCCAGGCGCTTCTTTGTGTCATTGGAGTTGTTCCTTGGAAGCTGTCGGGTTGAAAGTTCTATTTCCTCGTACCGTTGTGCTGAGGGTACAATCTTCTGAGGATACTGGGAACTCGTTTCCCACAGACGGCGCCAAACTGTTGCGGACCAACTTGACGTCCCGGTCGGGCCGGAAAACTTGGACCGTCTTAGCTCTCGGAACGGTCGAGCGCACACACAGTCAAAAAAGTAGGTTGATTGTACACAAGCAGTTTTAACGTGGAAAAACCTCTCAACTGGGTAAAAAATCACGTGATCGGATCTGTGCCGGTCAAAATCCACTATTTCCTGGCGGTTACAGCTAGTTTATGAAGTCGAGGGTGACAAACCACCTCTCGATACAACTATGGGGTGAGAGAACACTTGACACACGGCGGACGACAGGCCGTCGCGCCGGGAGTTGTTACAAGTTGCGTTTCGCGCTGGTGGTCTTCGAATAGCGGCTTACCGATTCTGGATGGGAGGCAGAGCACTTGGTCTTGCAGTTGCAGGAGCCGCTTGGAACTTGAACGATTTGACTTCGCCGAGTGGCTTTGACTTGACCCGTTTGTGGCTCAGGTGTGGCTCGAGTGCGGTTCGGGTGTGGCTCGGAGGTGGCTCAGAGGAGGAAATTGACAGAGCTTCGACCTGAGGAAGAAGAAGACTCGAAAGAGAAAGATGAGAAATGAGGAGGCATGAGGCTCCTTTTATAGGCTCCGAGTGGTGGTTATGCGGTTATCTGCACACCATAATCACCATCATGATTATTTTTAATATAGTTTAATGCGCGTATTTCGCTATTTGGAGACCGTCATAAATAAAATAATAAAATATTAATTAAATTCCCTTACTAACCCGGGGGTTAGTGGGTGGTTACGCGCGAATCGAACGGCCGAGGATGCCCCCCTTTGATCGGATGGCGGGAGCGGGCCTCGACAGGCGGCCGACAAACTTGCCGCCAAGTTTGCCAGCAAGGGGAGGGTCGTCGACGGCGGCCGGGGAGGAGCGGCCGCTCTCCTTGGCCGAGCAAGGTTGCGGCCCGGTCGGCCGCCCCCTCGGCCGAGCGAGGGGGCGGCCCGGGCGGCCGCCCCCCTTGGCCGCTCTCTCGGCCGCGGCCGGGGTCGGTGCGGTGAACGGGGGCGGGCAGCCGGTGGCCGGGGAGGAGGCCGGCCGGCCGCCGCCGGCGAGGCGCGACGGTTTCCCCATTATGCGTAATGGGATCGGTGCGCGGGGGTTCGGGCGCGGTGATCACGCGCGTGGTCAAACCCATGATCCCACTCCTTTTGGGTGGAGATCATGGGGGTGTGGCTATGTGCACACCTATTTCCTATAAAATGGGGTTCATCCCCAACAACAATCATGAACTTTTAGGCAATGGATATGTGCCATGCAAGAATCAATCAACTCCAATGAAAAAAAAAACAGCTGAATGAAGGACTCAAACCTGGTTCTTTAACTACATCCTCACGTTTAATTTTCTCAAAGCAGTAGTCTGCATATTTATGGAAAGGATTTGCAGCGTTGGGAGAACCGGGAGTTACCCCTTTTCTCTCAGACAACTTCTCACACTCCACACTGCTTCCCCCTGAAAGCAAATCAGAGAGAGAGAGGCGATTAAACCCAGAGAAGAATCAAAAGCGCCATGAAATGGAGCTTAAAGAAAAAAAGAGAGAGATATCTATACAACCACCTGATCTTTCTCCATCCAAGAGCTTATCCACGAAGGGGATTTTGTCGAGGCAGACCCTGCTGCACTTGTGATAGGGATTGGATGCGTTGGGGCATTGGGGATGCACGTCTCTGTCGTTAAACGAGAGGAAAACGGCGAGAGGGATTCCCCCCTTCTTCCACCGCTCCCGGAACTCATCGCCGGAGCCAAAGCTTCGGCCTCTCTCCATCCAAACCCTCGATCGATTTTTTTTCCAACTCCCAAGAAACTGAGGTCAAGAAATACGAAATGGAGATGCGATCCCAAAACAAAAAAGTCGTCAAAGAGCGGCGGAAATGGAAATCGGAAAAGATTTGAGAGGAGTCGGCTGACTATTATGACCACAGCTCGGAGAAGTTTTAAGAAGCGACATGGCGGTTAGAAATTGACAGTGAGCTGTGAAAATCGAGTAAATAAATGGAAATGTTGCAGGTTAGAAGAATCGGTCAGGTGATACAGAGAGAGAGAGGGAGAGGGAGAGAGAGAGAGAGAGAGCTCCCATGGGAAGAAAGCGACGCAAATTGGGACGGAGATGCAGTTGAAAAAAGGGAAGGTTTATTAATAATAAGCAAGTTGAAAAAGCTAAAGAAGAAGAAGAAGAAGAAGACAGCACGATGCGCGGCGGAAGTCGTGAATAGAAAATATATCACGGAAGTTGGTTGCAGTTCCGAAAAAGAGGGCGCCTTTCCTAGGAAACTGCACGCGTCTCCCATTCGAATTTCTCATAATTATTTGCTTTTCTTTAAGCACGAATATTCTTTAACTAAATACTCCGTTGGTTCTCACTTCTCACCGTGCACGATAAAAATGGTCCAACGATTTGGGATCCAGTTTTTTTTGGTGAAAATATAGACGTAATATGATCTTATTTAAATGCGATCATATTTTTGATTAATTATACTTGCAAAAATATGCTTGCAGACTGCCCTCGGATAGCGTGTAATGATTAATGCACAATCATTTTTGGTGCGTTACATGCAGAAATAATTTTTTCAGGGTGGTAGCGGTCATGAATGTGGTGGGTTTGAATTGGTCTCTCCGACCTCACATAAGGATTTCATTCACTTTTATATTTGAAACTAAATTTTTTTTCCTTTGTGACAGTCATAGCCCATGCAGTCGTAACCGCTTGATCGGTGAAAATAAGTCTCATCAAACGGAGCCATAATGTGGTTGTGGCTTTTTTGACCTTTAGAATCATATCGGCGAGCCGGTTAAGATCGCAGCAAAAAAATTTGATTGCACTGAACTCATTTTTGAGAAACTCCATCAATTTGTAATGTTTCATATTAGGTTCTAGGAGCAGATGTGTTGGCTCCATTGATTCCAATGTCCTAAATTTGTAAGAAGTCAAACAGGTCAATGGTATACACATATTTGTATTTGATATATGTTTAAGTTCATGCCTACAGGATTTAGTACATGAATGTATATGTCATAGTTGGTTAGGTTAATAATACAGTCATGGAGCGAGGTGTTGTATATAGATTTTATGCTGTACTGTGCATTTATGTTTCCCTCCTACTGTTGATGCATATTTGTTCACATACATATTATATGGTAATCCACGTTGTATGTAACCTATGTTCGTCGACATCAAATCTTATTAACTGTTGCGGTCAAACTTGGCGCCCCGGTCGATCCGGACTAACTTGGACAGCCTTAGCTCGCGGAGCGGTCGAGCGCGCACACAGTCAGTTGAAAAAAGGAAAATGTACACCATGAGTTTTAACGTGGAAAACCCTTCAACCGGGTGAAAAATCACGTGACTGGTTCTGTGTCAGTCAAAATCCACTAAACTGTTGGAGGTTACAAAATGTTAGGAGAATAGGCCGCTCCTTGTTACAAAAGTGGAGGTGAGAGGAAGACTTGCTCTTCCCACGGGCAACAGGCTGCGCCGTGGAGAGGGCTTGAACGGTGGAATCCGCGTGAGTCTTCGGAGCTTGGAAGCTGGCGCGCCACTCCACGCAAGGATGTCTTGTAAGCCTTCTTCTTCTTCAGGCTTGGGGACTTAGTCGTTTTCACCTCGGCGGAGCTTCGCGGTGACTGGAGAATTCTCTACGGCAGGAAACGGGCAGAGCTCTGGCGCAAGGAAGAGGAAGCTGTGGAGGAAAAAGGTGAGAAATGAAGAGCCTCTGGGGTCCTTTTATAGGCTCCAGGGGGAGATCATGGTGGGGCCCACCACTAACGTAGTGGGTTAGTGGGTGGTTTCCCCTTGATCGGGCGGCCGTGGTAGCACACCATGATCGGATGGTGGAGGTTCGGGCGGCGAGCCACCGGCTGGCAGTGGTTAGCGGGAGCGGCCGGCCGGTGGCGGTCGACAGGTGGAGGTGGCCGGCGATGGCCGGCGGCGGGGGGGGCGGCGACGGGGCGGCGGCGGCCGGCCGGTGGCGGTCGACAGGTGGAGGTGGCCGGCGATGGCCGGCGGCGGTGGGGCGGCGACGGGGAGGCGGCGGCCGGCGTTGGCCGACGGCGGTCGGCGACAGTCGGGTTGCGGCGGCGGTGTTCTCTCTCCCCGCTTTCCCCTTTTTGTGGATCTCATTTTTGGTGGGAGAGAAAGATGGGGAATTTGATGGAGGAGATAAAAGACGAGAAAAAGTGGGCCCTCCACTTCTCCCATCATGAAGGGAATCATGGGGTTGACTAGTCAACCCCATGATTTCATTTTGGGGATTGCTATGTGCACCCCTAAAGCTATAAAATGGATCCAATCCCTATCATTAACGGTCTGTTGGCACGGTGGCGGCGGCCGTAAACACATGGGTTAAACTTTCTTTAGTTAAAGGTCGCCTAACAAACGTCATCCTTTTGAACACAAAAGTGGATGAAGTTCCTTAGGTGGGCATTAACGAATGACAATTTAACCCCCCCCCCCCCCCCCCCAATGTTCATGATCGACACCGCCGTGTCAAACGGAGCCTTTACTTATTTTCACCAGTCAAGCGGTTACGACCGCATGAACCGGACCTTAATTACGGTCTGATTCATGTGGTCGTAACCGCTTGACCGGTGAAAATAAATCCCCCCAAACAGAGCCTAAATGATACTAGGATAAGTATTTAAGATTGGATGTCTGATGTATTCGCCCGGCATAGGAGCACTTGTTTACTAGTATGAGATCTCTCCTTTACAGAATAGGCAAAACATATAAATCAGTCCCCAAAATAGTTTCGTTTTATGAAATCAGTCCCTAAAATTTTTTTGGGAAGAAATCAGTCCCTAACTTTATGAAAATGTTGAAATCAGTCCCTATTTTTTAAAATCCGTTAAAACTAACGGAGTATGTCTTCTGCCAGTTTCTTCCCCATCAATGATGGATGTCTCCTCTTCCCATGTCGTTAATCTCTTATCCTCCGACCTGAAAAACTTACTCTAATCCGAGTCTGACGAGATCCTCTAAATCCGCACACTTGCTAAGATCACACACTTCGCTGAGTTTTGCATCTGCGGTGGTCGGAACTTTCGCGAGGAACGCAGTGTTGGCCTTTTATTTCACGGAAGAAGAAATCTATTCCTTTGCAGAAACTATAGGAGGGTGGATCGATTTGATGTGCAGCAAGAAGTGCAGGGAGTTGATTGCCAACAGTAACCAGCTCTTTGTTAGAACTGTTGTCACCGTTTACCTAGAGAAGATGATGGGATTCAACACTTACGATCAGATGGAGAAGGGTTTGGAAGAGCAATTTGTTGTTCTTTCGCAAGAAATTTTAGGATAACCAGAAAGTAACCAATGATTTTAGCGAATAAAACTATCACCATCACGAGTCGATGAAAGAAACACTCAAGGGAGAGGGAGATGCAAATGATGACTGTGCAGACAACTACAACAATACATATAGGCGTTAGTTTTAACGGATTTTAAAAAAATAGGGACTGATTTCAACATTTACATAAAGTTAGGGACTCATTTCTTCCTAAAATAAATTTAGGGACCTATTTCATAAAGCAAAACTGCATTGGGGACTGATTTATATGTTTTACCTTACAGAATATTTGCATGTACTAGCGATTACTTGACTACCACCATCGTCGAATCAAACTCCAAGCTCAACTCATCAGCACATCTCGCAACCATTTATCTTCTTCACTTATGTAGCCTAGCTAGACGCACCTTCGTGTGGCCATACAGTCATTATGTGAGGTTCGATTCATGCGGTCGTAACCGTTTGATCGGCGAAAATAAGTCCCCTCAAACGAAGCCTGGGTCTCAGAGTATAGTATAAGTATGGGTGCCTAGTAGACTGAGGATGACATTAAATTTCTTCCAAATTAAAGCTCCCTAAGATCTCACACCTCAAGCTAGAATGTACTCACAGGTACCACAAATGTAACTTATTTTTGTATCAATAAAAATGCACAAAACTAGAGATCCATGTTGTGTGAAACCCTTTCCCGCTAGTCCTGCCTCTCTCAGACTAGTTCTCTTTTTGCGAACAAAGTATTCTCTATCCAATGCCGGAAGTCAAAAAAGTTGGTGACCTTATGACATGAGAGTCAGTGCCTGAAGCCTCGGTAAACGACGATCGTAACTATAACGGTCCCAGGATAGCAAAATTCTTTGTCACGTAAGTTCCAACCCGCACGAAAGGAGTAATGATTTAGGCATTGTCTCACGTAATTAATTCCAACCGTTATATTTAGTAAGTTTAATCGTGGAAGGAAAACGGGGGGTTTCCAACGTAAAGATTAAGGCTCAGTTTGGGGGGACTTATTTTTACCGGTCAAGCGGTTATGACCGCATGTACCGGGTCTTAATTAAGGTCCGGTTCATGCGGTCGTAACCGCTTGACCGGTGAAAATAAGTCCCCCCCCCCAAACGGAACCTAAGACTCCGTTTGACACGGTGGCGGCGGCCGAAAACACGTGGGTTAAACTATCGTTTGTTAAGGATCACCTAACAAACATCATCCGTTTGAACATAAAAGCGGATGAAGTTCCTTAGATGAGCGTTGTTGCGGACTAACTCGATGCCCCAGTCGGACCGGATAATCTTGGACCGTCTCAGCTCACGGAGCGGTCGAGCGCGCACACAGTCGATGAAAATGAAACAGTGAACACAAGTCTTAATGACGTGGAAAAACCCCTTAAACGGGTAAAAAATCACGTGACTGGGTCTGTGCCGGTCAAATTCCACTAGCTTCCGGTAGTTACAATTCGCTTGGTGAATCGGGGAGACAAGCCGCTCCTGTTACAACTTGAGGGGAGATATAAAGACTGAAGCTTCCAGCGGGCAACAGGCTGCTCCACGGAAGTGACTTAGGCGGGGAAACGTGCGGGATGCTTCTGACGTGCGCGCTTGGGGCGGCACGTGCTTGCTGGCTTCAGATCGCTTCTTCCTTTGGCTTCCTCGCGGTCCTGGACGTCCTTTGGCTGACGGTGCGCTGGTGGGGTGCTTATAGCCGCTGGCAGCAGCTAGTTGTCCTAGGTGGCCGTTGGTGGCTGATGGTGGCTGTTGGAGGTTCACGGCGAGCGGTGGCCGACTCGGTGGAGAAGGCAGGAGAGCTCTCACCTGAAGAAGAAGAAGAGGAAGAAGCGGAGAAGAGAAAAGGTGAGAAATAAGAGTCCCCTGGGGGTCTTTTTATAGCCTCTAGGGACGGATCATGGCGGGCCCCACCACTAAAGTGGTGGAGTAGTGGGTGGTTACCCCTTCGATCGGACGGCCGGGAGGGCCTCCCCCTTGATCGGACGGCGGGGAGGCTTCCCATGACGGCGGGCCGCCATGACGGCGGCGGCGGCCGGGCGACCGGCGACGGGGCCGGTCGGGCGCCTCCCGGCGGCGACCTGCCGCCGGCCGGGAGCGGCGAGGGAGGCCGGCCACGGCCGGAGTGGCCACGGCCATGGTCGGCCACGGCCGGGGCGGCCATGGTTGCGGCCGGCCACGGCCGCGGCGGCCGTGGCCGCGGCGGCCGAGGGAGTGCTGGCCGCCGGCGGTGGCTCGGCCTCTTGCCGGCGGCGGTTCTCCCGGCGGCGGTTCTTCCTACGAGGGGAGGGAGTTGGGCCCGCCCCATCATCTCCATGAGAGATCATGGGAGCGTGGGGCCCACCCATGACTTTCCTTGAGTAGAGATCATGAGGGGGCTCCTTGCTTCCTATAAATGAAGGTGGAACCCATCAAATGCCCCCCAAAACTCTACTGGTCGGGAACGAAGCGAGCGTGAGGAGAGATTTCTGTAATTCCTTGTTGTCATCGTGGGTGCCGGCGAGAAATCCGAGGCGGCGGCGATGGATCATGGTTCTAAGGTATTACGTCGTGCGGAGGCTTGGTGAACGGGCGCCGGATACATGCGGACGGAGGCCGGCGCGGTTCACGAGCGTCAAAACGGCGCGATCGAGGAAGGGCCGCGGGGGCGGGCGCTGGCGGCGCGCGGGCCGGCCGCGCCGACCGCGCCGGCTGCGCCGGCCGCGCGCGGGCCGGGCGCGCGGCCCGCGCGCCCGCGCGCCCGCAGGCAGGCCGCGCTCGCGCAGGCAGGCCGCGCGCGCGCAGGCAGGCCGCGCGCGCGCAGGCAGGCCGCGCTCGCGCAGGCAGGCCGCGCGCGCGCAGGCAGGCCGCGCGCGCGCAGGCAGGCCGCGCGCGCGCAGGCAGGCCGCGCGCGCGCAGGCAGGCCGCGCGCGCGCAGGCAGGCCGCGCGCGCGCAGGCAGGCCGCGCGCGCGCAGGCAGGCCGCGCGCGCGCAGGCAGGCCGCGCGCGCGCAGGCAGGCCGCGCGCGCGCAGGCAGGCCGCGCGCGCGCAGGCAGGCCGCGCTCGCGCAGGCAGGCCGCGCGCGCGCAGGCAGGCCGCGCTCGCGCAGGCAGGCCGCGTGCGCGCAGGCCGCGCGCGGGTCTTGCGCGCAGGCCGCGTGGGCGGGCTTTGCGTGTATTCCGCGTGCGTCGGCCGTATGCGCGTAGCCCATGCGCGTGCGCGCTCAAGCGAGGGTTGTGCGGTTTGTACTGTGCGGTCTTGCAACTTCGTGCTGATTTTTTATTCTTCATCATGTGCAGGTAACGAAGCGCTCATCTGGTCCAATGCGTTTGCGCTCTTCCTTGACTGAAGATGGTGTGGAAATTTGGAGGGCGAAGTACGGGCTTTCTGCTGACTTAGAAGTGAGGATCCCGCGGCCCGAGGAGCAGGTTCAGAATCCTCCCCGTGGGTGGCTGACGATTCAGTTCCGGAGGTGCACTTACCTGCTTCCCCGGTTCCTCAGGCGCCTGCCAGTACAGCGGCTCCACAGATGTCTTCTTCCTTGAGGGCGATGAGTGATGCGGTAAAGGGGGTGACTATCTCTTTTCCTTCTTTTTTTTGAAAGTTGTTGATTGTGTGTCTTTCTTTTGCAGATTGAGACTCAGACGCAGATTGCGGTGACCTGGAACGATCATTACGTGAGCCTGAAGGACGGATATCTCGCTTTGCAGGAGAAGCTTCGGTTTTCGATGGGCTCACTCTCCTCCCTGAAGGAGGAACATGACCGGGATATTACGCGGCACCGTCGAGTTGGCTCAGAGCTGAAGTCCGAGCTATAAGATACGTGTGCAGCCTTGGACGTGGAGAAGGCTTTGGTAGAGAGGACCACTCAGATGCTGAAGCATGCGAAGGAGGAGACATCTGGCTTGGGGACCCAGCTGCAAGCGGCGCGAGAGGAGGTTTCAGGCCTTGAGATTCAGCTTCGGGAGGCGAAGGCGCAGGTGGAGATGCTGTCTTCTGACGACCATGCATCAGAGCTGAAGGCGGCAGGGCTTGCGGAGTACTTGGAGTCGCTTGACTATCTTCGCGATCGCAACTTGATTGCGGAAGAGGTTCGTGATGATATTTGTCCAAGGAGGTGGAGCCCCAGATGGATGACATACGCGAGCTGGCGCTCCGTCGCGGCGTCTCGAAGGCCTTTCGCATAGTAGGAAAGCGCCTTGGGTGTGACACCTCCGGTTTCAGTTTTGCGGACGTTTCCGGGGACGAGTGCTCTGACTCAGACGCCGATGGAGAGTAGTTGTAGTTTTTATTTGTTGTTGTATGTCTTGTCGTATATTTGTTGCTTTTTGCTTTTGTTGTAGCTTTTAAGATTGTCGCCCTTAGGGCTCAGATTTGTTGTCTCTTATGATAGTTTCATCTTTATGTCATTGTCATATGTTTTGCACAGATGCGTTTTGCCACAAAGTGGCAGTGTAGGAGGGCGTTGGTGGCGTCCTCCCCAAATCCTTGAGAGCTTGTTTGAATCGTCTTCGATTTTACGGCCTGGCTGTAAAAATAGAGAGGGAGTAGACCCTTACGAGGGTGTATGAGTCAGGCTCGTGACTAAGTTGCGTGGAGCTGGTCCACGGCTTTGTGCGCGAGGCTGGCTCGCGGCTTGGTTGCGTGGAGCTGGTCCACGGCTTTGTGCGCGAGGCTGGCTCGCGGCTTGGTTGCGTGGAGCTGGTCCACGGCTTTGTGCGCGAGACTGGCTAGCGGCTTGGTTGCGTGGAGCTGGTCCACGGCTTTGTGCGCGAGGCTGGCTCGCGGCTTGGTTGCGTGGAGCTGGTCCACGGCTTTATGCGCGAGGCTGGCTCGCGGCTTGGTTACGTGGAGCTGGTCCACGGCTTTGTGCGTGAGGCTGGCTCGCGGCTTGGTTGCGTGGAGCTGGCTCGCGGCTTTGTGTGCGAGGCTGGCTCGCGGCTTGGTTGCGTGGAGCTTGTCCACGGCTTTGTGCGCGAGGCTGGCTCGCGGCTTGGTTGCGTGGAGCTGGTCCACGGCTTTGTGCGCGAGGCTGGCTCGCGGCTTGGTTGCGTGGAGCTGGTCCACGGCTTTGTGCGCGAGGCTGGCTCGCGGCTTGGTTGCGTGGAGCTGGTCCACGGCTTTGTGCGCGAGGCTGGCTCGCGGCTTGGTTGCGTGGAGCTGGTCCACGGCTTTGTGCGCGAGGCTGGCTCGCGGCTTGGTTGCATGGAGCTGGTCCACGGCTTTGTGCGCGAGGCTGACTCGCGGCTTGGTTGTGTGGAGCTGGTCCACAGCTTTGCTGGAAAAAAGGGGGCAGGCCCTCCCCAGGTTGCGTAAGTTAGGAAGACCCTGGATCTTGATTGAATACACAATGTTTGCAGAAAGCAAAATGCGATCCTTTGAATAAATAATAGTTTGCACGAGATCGGGCTCGCGACTTATATGAATCACATAGTTTTGAATCGAAAAATTACTGCTTAAAGAAAATCATAACGTATCACTGATAAAAGTGGCGCAGATTCTGCGCGTTCCATGTGCGGGGAAGAGTTTTTCCTTCGGCGTTCCGTAACTTGTACGTGCCTTGTTTTATCATAGCGGCGACAACGAACGGGTCTTCCCATGTTGGAGATAGCTTGTCGCCTTGTGCTCCCTTTCCGGCGGCTTCCAAGGTGCGAAAGACCAGGTCTCCCACGTTGATTGGGCGGGGCTTCACCTGACGATTGTAGTAGCGGGCCGTGCGTTGTTGGTAGGCGGCGGCGCGGAGAGCGGCTTCTTCGCGCACTTCGAAGACCAGGTCGAGGTTTTCACGGAGTGCTTCGTCGTTTGACTGGAGATCAAAGTGGGATGCCCGGGAACTAGGGACGCCGATGTCGACCGGGATAATGGCCTCTATTCCATAGCAGAGATTTTACTGTGTTTCTCCTGTAGGCGTCCTTTCTGTTGTACGATATGCCCATAGCACGTTAGGGAGAGCGTCGACCCATTGCCCCCAGCATCTTCTAGTCATGTTTTCAGCCCCTTCAGGATAGTATGGTTAGTCACTTCAATTTGCCAATTAGCTTGCGGGTGTGATACTGCTGTGTGCCGCAACTCTATCCTTAATTCCTCGCACAACTTGGTAAAGGACTTTCCGGTGAATTGGGTGCCGTTGTCGGTGATGATGATTGCCGGTATGCCGAAGCGACACACGATGTTCTTCCAGACGAAGCGACACACGATGTTTCTTCGGTTATCTTGGCTAGTGGTTCTGCCTCGATCCACTTGGTGAAGTAATCGATTGCCATAATAATGAATTTCCTCTGATCAAATGCTAGTGGCAGAGGCCCGAGGAGATCTATTCCCCATTGTGCAAATGGTCAAGCTCCTTGTAATGATGTGAGGGCTACCGGCGGCTGTCGGGGAACGTTGGCGTGCACTTGAAAGCTTCTACATTTTTGGACGAACTCCGTTGCCTCCTTCTTTATAGTTGGCCAATAAAACCCTTGTCGTAGGATTTTTCTGGCTAAGGCTTTCCCTCCAAGGTGTTCGCCGCATATTCCTTCGTGAACCTCGCGGAGCGTATATTCGGCGTTTTCGTCTGATAGGCACTTCAGGTAAGGTCCTGCGTAGGACCGTTTGTACAATTTTCCGTCTATCAAGGTGAACGTTGCCGCTCTCATTCTCAGGCGGCGAGCTTCCTTATGATCCTCAGGTAGCTGCTGGTCCTTCAAGTAGGCGATTAGCGGGGCTGTCCATGACTCTTCTGCTTTATTGATTTCTGTCACTTCCCATGGGCCATGAATGCTGGGGAAGGCTATTTCTTCTATCTGGCGTCCTCTTGTCTTGTACCGTGTTGAAGATGTGGCTAGCTTTGACAGGGCATCTGCCTTGTTGTTCTGTTCTCTGGGAATATGTAGAATTTGAAATTGTGGGATTTGGATGAAAAGGGACTTGACGAGCTGCGGGTACTGGGCTAGCTGCTCGTTCTTTGCTTCGAATTCTCCTTCTACCTGCGAGACAACAAGTTGTGAGTCAGAGTAAACGGTCAGCTGCTTGACCTGGCAGCTGACGGCGAGCTTGAGTCCTGTGATGAGGGCTTCGTATTCCGCAGCATTATTCGTAGCAGGGAATTTCAGCCGGAGTCCATATTCCAGGGTAACGAGCTCTGGACTATTAAGGAGCAGGCCTGCTCCAGCACCTTCAGCTCCTGAGGCCCCATCCACATATAGTGTCCATGCTTGCCCGACCTCCGCTGGTGCGACCTCCGCTTCCGCTGGTAGAGTGTTTTCCACGATGAAGTCAGCCAAGACTTGAGACTTGATGACGGGGCGTGGGAGGAAGTGGATGTCGAACTCGCCTAGCTCGACAGCCCACTTGACCAGTCGACCGGATGCTTCAGGTTTCTGGAGAATGGCTCGGAGTGGCAACTCGATCAATACTTTAATGGTGTGTGCTTGGAAGTAGGGGCGGAGTTTCCTGGCGGAGAAGACAAGTGCTAAAGCCGTTTTGTCTGCAGCCAGGTACCGGGTCTCTGTATCAGAAAGGATTTTGCTGATGTAGTAAATGGGGCGCCGAACTCCTCCTTCATCTTTAACTAGGACTGAACTCAATGCAGTTGGCGTGATAGCGAGGTATAGAAAGAGAATCTCCCCAGGAGTTGGCTTGGAAAGAAGCGGTGGGGAGGCAAGATATTGCTTTAAGGATTCAAAGGCCGACTGACACTCGTCTGTCCATTGAAATCCTGTGTTTCGAGCTCCTCGAAGGATCTTGAAGAAGGGGAGGTACTTGTCTCCTGTCCGAGCTAGGAATCGAGATAGTGTTGTGATTCTTCTGTTCAGTCGTTGTACATCTTTGAGTGATCTGGGCGGAGACATTTCTTCGAGAGCTTTAATCTTCTCTGGATTAGCCTCTATTCCTCGCTGGGTAACCATGAACCCTAGGAACTTTCCCGAAGTGACCCCGAAGGCGCACTTGCTAGGGTTAAGTCTCATTCCATACTGTCTAAGGATTTTGAAGCACTTCTCCAAATCTTTCAAATGGTCATCACGACGAATGTTTTTGACTAGCATGTCGTCTACGTACACCTCCATGGATCTGCCGATGAGGTCTTTAAAGATTTTATTCATGAGTCGCTGATAGGTAGCTCCCGCATTCTTAAGTCCGAATGGCATTACTTTATAGTAGTAGATTCCCTTATCGGTATGGAAAGCCGTGTGTTCCTCGTCGGTCGGGTTCATTCGAATCTGATTGTACCCTAAGTAGGCATCCATGAAGCTGAGTAGTTGGTGTCCGACAGTTGAATCAACTAGCTGATCTATTCTGGGAAGTGGAAAACTGTCTTTATGGCAAGCCTGATTAAGGTTGGTGTAGTCCACACACATACTCCACTTCCCTGAGGACTTTTTTACTAGGACAACGTTAGCCACCCAAGCAGGGTAGCCAACCTCTCGAATGAATTGGGCGCGGAGGAGCTTCTCAACTTCTTCTTCTATCGTTTGGAGTCTCTCGGGGGCGAAATTTCTCTTCTTTTGGATGACGGGCTTGCATGCAGGATTAATATTAAGGGAGTGCTGGATGACCTGAGGGTCGATTCCGGGCATATCTTCCGGGGACCAGGCGAAGATATCTTTATTCTCTCGAAGGTAGGCTGCTAACTCCTCCCTCTAACACTGTGGTAAGAGGGATCCAAGCTGAACGGTGTGATCTGGTTTTGTCGGAGAGAGGGGGACCTCGATCAGGCCTTCGATGGGTGCCCCCCTTTGCAGAACTGCTTCATCTCTGAGGTCGAAATCATCAATATTCAGTGTGGTAGGCTTGGTGGGTTGTGCTTGCTTAGAATAGCAATTCTTAGCGGCTTCCTGATTTCCGCGTACTACTCCAATTCCTCCGGGAGTAGGGAACTTCATTGCTAGGTGAGGGATAGATGGGATAGCTTTGAAGATGGTCTGAACAGGCCTTCCAAAGATAGCATTGTATGCTGAGCTTGATTCCACTACCACGAACTGGACTCCATGCGTGATCTGCCTTGGAAATTCCCCTAACGTGACTGGTAGGGTGACTGTTTCGACGACTTGGACTGGACGGTTATCGAAACCGTATACTGGGCCAGCTACTGGAGTCAGTTGCTGCCGGGATATATTCATACTTTGGAGAGTGGTGGAGAAAAGGACGTCGACCGAACTGTCATTATCGACGAGGATTCGTTTGACGTTGTAGCAGGGGTCTCCGATGCCATCACTGATTACAAGTGGGTCTTGATGTGGCGTTTGGATGCCGATGAGGTCTTCATCTTCAAATGATATGGTGGTATCTTGCTTGCTCCTCTTATTTTCATGGGTTTCCTTTCCGGTGTGCACTGACAGTATTTGTGTAGTCAGAACAAGTGATCCGGCAATGGTCTCGATGTTTCCTACCACCTGCCTTCCTCCTCCTGGTGTCGGTGCGGCATTTTGCTGGTCCCTGGGATGCCTAGGCGGTTCCTGCTGTTCCTGCACCCTTCCCTGCAAAAATCTACCGAGCAGTCCTAGACGGACTAGGCGCTCAATCTCCTCTTTCAAGCGAGCACAATCTTCAGTGGTGTGCCCGGTCGTCTGGTGGTATTCGCAATACTTAGACTGATCGTTCTTAGGATTAGGAGGTGGTTGCCTTGGTCGTTGCAGTGCTGGTTCATTCTGGATGGCATATAACACATTGGTGCGAGAAGTGTTGAGAGGGGTATAATCTCTAGGTGGATCTCTCTGAAAATCTCGTTTGCGCTGTCCGTTCCGACGCTCCTCAGGGAATCTTCCCTCCTGGCGCTGAGGGGTCGGCTCTTTATCCCTTTTTCTTTTCTATACCCCATCGAACTGTCGTCGATGAGCTTCAATAGCCTCATCGACGGCTATCTATGCTTCGACTCTGTGCACCAGATCTGGATAGTTGGGGATGATTTCCCTCATAAGCGCTGAGTAGAAACCGCTAGGGCGGAGACCTCCCAGGAACACTCCCCGCAGGAGTTCGGGGTCGACTCCTGGGATTTGGCGGGCTTCTGCAGTGAAACGTCGGGAGAATTCTTTGAGGGTCTCCCCTTCGTTTTGGCGGATTCCAGAGAGATGTGATGGATCGCGAACGATCCTACGATTGGCGATGAATTGGTCGGAGAACTGTCTGGTCAGTTCGGCGAATCTGGTAACGGTGCCTACTCTTTGAGAGTGAAATCACGTTCGAGCTTGCCCTTTGAGGGTGGTTGGGAATACTTGACATAGCAACGGATCAGAGGCATGAAAGATCCTCATGATAGTGGTAAAATGATTAACATGTTCGAGCAGATCGTCTGTTCCGTCGAATGTTTCGATGTTTGGGATTTTAAATCCCTGCGGGATCGGATGGTCGAGGATTTGCGGGGCCAAGGGGGAGCCTTGGTAAAGCGGCCGATGCGGGTGAAAATCTCTCCTCGCGGCTTGGCGGTATTCTTCAGCAACGATCTCCCTGATTTCTTCGCGAGTGAGGTGAGGGTGGATGTGAGCATTGCTAACTAGATTGTGGCGGGGGTGATCCGCTCTTGCCCCCCTTGGAGGGGGATGAGTTGAACTGGCGGCGTCAGAGTAGTTTTCAAGCTCTTCTTGCCCCTCAGGGGCTTCCTGGTTCCTTGGTGGATTGAGTGGTGGAGGATTGTTAGCTGGCGGAGGTGATCTTGGTGGAGCTGGAGGTGCTCCTAGGTTCCGAAGTAGTGTGAGCATCTCGGTCTGCTGCTCTTCCATTTGGCGAACACGCCCCTCCAAAGCGATGACGGGGGAGAAAACTGCTTCAGCGGTCAGTGGCACGTCTACCAGAGAGTGGGAACGTGCTGGTTCAGTGTGTCCGCCAAGTGCGGACCCTTCGGCAGTGCGGGCACTTCTCTTTGCCATCGCGGTTGCAGGGATGGTGAACTTGTTCTGCGAAGGATGTTGGGAATGCTTCCCACAGACGGCGCCAAACTGTTGCGGACTAACTCGATGTCCCGGTCGGACCGGATAATCTTGGACCGTCTCAGCTCACGGAGCGGTCGAGCGCGCACACAGTCGATGAAAATGAAAAAGTGAACACAAGTCTTGATGACGTGGAAAAACCCCTTAAACGGGTAAAAAACCACGTGACCGGGTCTGTGCCGGTCAAATTTCTACTAGCTTCCGGGGGTTACAATTCGCTTGGTGAATCGGGGCGACAAGCCGCTCCCGTTACAACTTGAGGAGAGAGATAAAGACTGAAGCTTCCAGCGGGCAACAGGCTGCTCCGCGGAAGTGACTTAGGCGGGAAACGTGCGGGATGCTTCTGGCGTGCGCGCTCGGGGCGGCACGTGCTTGCTGGCTTCAGATCGCTTCTTCCTTTGGCTTCCTCGCGGTCCTGGACGTCCTTTGGCTGACGGTGCGCTGGAGGGGTGCTTATAGCCGCTGGCAGCAGCTAGTTGTCCCAGGTGGCCGATGGTGGCTGTTGGAGGTTCACGGCGAGCGGTGGCCGACTCGGTGGAGGAGGCAGGAGAGCTCTCATCAAGGAAGAAGCGGAGAAGAAAAAAGGTGAGAAATAATAGTCCACTGAGGGTCTTTTTATAGCCTCCAGGGGCGGATCATGGCAGGCCCCACCACTAAAGTGGTGGGGTAGTAGGTGGTTACCCCTTCGATCGGACGGCCGGGAGGGCCTCCCCCTTGATCGGACGGCGGGGAGGCTTCCCATGACGGCGGGCCGCCATGACGACGGGCCGCCATGACGGCGGCGGCGGCCAGGCGGCCGGCGACGGGGGTCGGGCGCGCGCCTCCCGGCGGCGACCTGCCGCCGGCGGGCGCGGCGAGGGAGGCGGCCACGGCCGGAGCGGCCAAGGCCATGGCCGGGGCGGCCATGGTTGCGGCCGGCCACGGCCGCGGCGGCCGTGGCCGGGACGGCCGAGGGAGTGTCGGCCGCCAGTGGTGGCTCGGCCTCTTGCCGGCGGCGGTTCTCCTGGCAGCGATTCTTCCTACGAGGGGAGGGAGTGAGGCCCGCCCCCATCATCTCCATGAGAGATCATGGGGGGTGGGGCCCACCCATGACTTTCCTTGAGTGGAGATCATGGGGGGGCTCCTTGCTTCCTATAAATGAAGGTGGAACCCATCAAGCGTTAACGAATGACAATTTTACCCTCTATGTTTATGACTGCCACCGCTATGTCAAACAGAGCCTAAATGACCCAAAACGCATACAGAAAGTTAACCGGGCTTGATCTGTGAATAACTCAGAGGTCGAAGCATGTCAAGTGGCCAACAGATGGGCGGGAAGAAAGACGACTGGAAATATGAATTGGTTTCGTCTTTGCGGACGCAGCCGATGAGATTTGGATATGCCCCGATTGAACAATCAACTGGAAAATTCGGGCTGAGCCCTCGTTGAACCCCAAACATTCAATTAAGAGTGAGAGTCAACAAGAGCGAAGTCAATTATTAGAGAAGATGAGTTTCACGATTTATGTGTGATATATAAAATACGGAAATATCAACGGTATACTTCTCAATGTAACAAATGTGATTGGGCCGGTGGGACCGCTTTTCCAACCGAATTTTTATATGGCCCAGAATAGCCTTTAAAGCTTAGGTGGTTGGTACTTGGCCCGTCAACGTTCGGGGCCCAGTTCGGCCATGACTCACGGGCGTATATTTTTATTTATATTATTAAAATTAATTTGAGCACCTGTAAAGTAATAGAGTACAAAGTACAAACTTGAAAGTAACATCATTCACATTGTCGACTCGTAATGATTATAAGCCTTATGATTTGGATCATAAAAATTTCTTTATCTAAATGTAAAGAATAAAATATATGCCCGCACACACGCGCGATTGGGGCGAGTGCCCAGCCCGACAGTATCCCGGCCAAGGCATTGCCCCGGCGCAATGACGCTCCCTCCGCTTGCACACCCTTGAGCGCTATACTTTGCCCGTCACTCATTTTTGCCGTGGGCACAGGAGTTTGCGAGCGACTCAATTTTTATTGTTTAGGGTAGACTTGCATATATGAGAGCACAATTTTTAAAATAGAAGAAAAAACACATCAATTTAAAAAATTACCTGACTATCCCTGTCCAAAATTATAAAAGGAGTCTATAGTTTTCATTTCAGGACACATTGCCTTAAGCGCCCGAGAGAACTCCTTCGAAGATCCATCCGAATACTCCATCGACGTTCGAAGAATCCTTCGAAGATCTTCTCCGGCCTTTGAAGATCCTCTTCCCCTTCGAAGATCTCCACCGAAGGTGACTTGAAGATTTCTCATTGGCCTTGGAAGATCTCCCTTCTCTCTAAGATTCTCTCTTTCCCACTCTTCTCAGAACCCCTTGCAACGAGCGGTGGTTTGTCACCCTCTTGCATCCGACTACTTGTGACAACCAGAAATATAGTGGAATTTGGTCGGCACTGATCCGACCCCGTGGCTTTTTATCATTTCCGAGTTTTACACAGTTAAAAAACCTTTTTTGTCAGCTAGCTAACTTTACTTTGATTGTTTGTGTGTTCGACTCACTCTCGAGCTAAGACGATCCAATTTACCCGGACTACCAGAGCGCCGAGCGATCCGCAACATGCACCTTACATACAACCAGTTCATTGGAAGGGAAAAAACCTATTTCAACATAAGTGGGCTGGCTAAACAGTCAACACTTTGGCTCGTAAGCTCAAATTAATGAGACGGAAACACTAAGGCCCCGTTCGTTTCGAATGTTTTCGCAACCAGTTTTGGTTTTCAGTTTTCGCGGTCCAAAAACAGGCGTTCGTTTGGCCATGTTTGGTTTTGAACTGAAAACGCTCGGTTTTCATTCCTTCTTATTTTGCCTAGCCCCAAAACAGACCTCGATAGGTCTGTTTTGCTCGGTTTTGAAAATAGAAAATAGCCGACGGTGTTCTTCTTTGCCCGGTGTTCGCTCGAGTGTTCTTCTCGGAACGGATCTTCTCCGGTTTGCTTCTTCTTCTCCATCGCATGTAACTTTGCCTGTGTTTTGCTGTTTTGCTCTCTCCATGGCCTGTACCTTCTTCCCGGATCTTCTTCTCCGATGACTTCAAGATCCTTCCTCCTCAAGCGGCCATGGCCGAAACTTCAATCTCCTCTCTCTCTCTCTCTCTCTATCTATTCTCTCTCTACAACCTCCATGGCTGATCTCTCCAACTCTTCCAGGTCCGAGCTCCTCTCTCTCTCTCTCTCGAACTCCGACAACCACTAGCTCACGACATCCACCTCTCCCGTGGTTCGAGCTCCTCTCTCTCTCTCTCTCTTGCGTTGCAGGGATTTCCTGTTCAAAACTAAACTGAAAACTATGTTGCAAACGAACATAAGTTTTCGTTTTGCCCCAAAACGAAAACGTTTGATGTTTTCGTTTTGAAGCTCTTCAAAACGAAAACTGTAAATGAAAACATTCGAAACGAACGGGGCCTAAATGTAATTAAAGAACTTTCAAAACACAGATTAAACAAGCAAACTATATTTTTATTCATATTTCAAATGGGGTAGAAATATATGATTACATTTCAAATGGGGAAGACCATTAGAGGCACCCGTTAGGCATTGTAAGAGTCTAGTCACTAGACATGTTAAATGAGAGAGGAGTAGACCAAGGCTTCGTTTGGAAGGACTTATTTTCACCGGTCAAGCGGTTACGACCGCATGAACCGGACCTTAATTATGGCCCGGTTCATGCGGTCGTAACCGCTCGACCGGTGAAAATAAGTCCCCCCAAACAGAGCCCAATAAAGATTTGAAATAAACTATAAGGAAAGACATGTTGTACTTAGGCATTAGTGAGCTCACTAGGCTATGTTATCGTTGTTCATCGGTCGTACCTAAAAAAATAGATGGCTGGTGAGCATTTTTGCCCGCCTCTAAAACATACAGCAGGTTTTGTATCAGAAAATACATTGAAAAACTAACATCTTTTAGTGCAATAATTCATAACAAACCTGTGGGTGTTTCATGCTGAATTTGAACTTGATCCATCAGAGCCATTTGGAGTTAATTTAGCATAACTGACATCAAACAGTTTGACCTAGTGCCGAAGATGATAAGAAACTCATTTCGCACGCGCGCCGAAGATACCACCATGTGATTTCGGCAATGAGGATATTAGCCACCGATAGTCTTCCAATGCCTTCTCCGAAAGGGTTTAGAAACTCGCATTTTTCCAAAATCTCAAGCGGAGGCACCCCATCCACAAGGTTGGTGTCCAGTTTTGGATTTCCTTTTGCAGGCTCTCGGAGCGCTCGACGGAAGGCGTTCGAGCGCGATTGGAGAAGCTCCAGAGATTACTTCTTGCTGGAACGGCAGTGCTCGAGCGGTCTGTAAGCAGAATTCAATCCATTGATGAACCAGAGGGGATGGACCTCTTACTCTCCCACCGATATTGTCGGTATTGAACTTGGATGCGGCAGGTATTGCCTGTCGAAGAAAGACAGGTATTGAACTTGGATGCGGCAGGTATTGCCTGTCGAAGAAAGACAGGTATGTAGAAGTGCAAGAGTAAATTTTGAATACCTATACATACATAGATACATAGGTGTGCATATATATATGGTTGTTTGCAAACCAAATAGTTCGTGAATAACTCATAAATCAATTCGTAAAGATTCGATTAAGATTCAATTTTTCGGATTCGAGTGATATTCAAATCCGAATCTGGATGATATTATCTATATTGACAAGATTCGCGAATAATTCGCAAATAATAACAATATATATTTAAATAAACTTTATATAATTATAAACTTTAATACTTATATAAATGCCATTCAAATTCGAATCCACGCACGAATTCAAATTCGAATACAAAAATTCGGGACGAATCAAAATCCGAATTCAAATATTCGAACGATCAGAATCCGAGTCTCTGCATTCTAAAACAAATTTGGATTCGTTTGAAGATCTTTTCTATTTGATTCGGCTCATGAACACCCTTATACATATATAAACGTATATAGATACATGCATACATACATGTTTGTGTAGATGGCGTTCCAATCATCATTTTCTACAAGACTGAAGAACATTTAAGTATGTTGATCTTCTATTAGAAACTAAGCATCAAATCCAAAAATAATTGGTTGTAAGTCGAGGAACCCAAGAACTATAGTAAGTGCACAAAGTTATGCAAGTTTCTAAATGTGAGATTATATTCTCTCAACATGCTCCATTATGTGTAGAGCTTTAAGCTTTGAGGGACTGAGTTATTTGATTAATACGATAGAGGGATGTTGGGTCAAGCCTTTTTTCATACAATACTAGAGCCTAATCACACAACCTAAAACTAATTGTAGCCTATAGGTGGAGGGGACTAAAATCAATATATCAAGTGCACAAGGTTACATAAGTTCCCATAAGTGAGATTTGTTCTCAACACTCCCCAAATGTAGGCTTTTAGCTTCTGACACATGGACTGTTTTTTAATCTAGTGTCAATGGAGTGAGACAAAAGGCCAAGCTAACACTGATATTATATTAAAACTCAAGTATTAAACCTAAAACTATTGGACTTTAGATGAAGGAGCCTAGAATCTACATATTAAATGTTTAAGGTTACATAAGTTTCCATATATGAAATGTTCACAACATTTTCTAACGAAGTATAGAACAAACTGCATGACACTCGAAGAATACATACCCAAAGGTCGGCCCATATACTCGCACCAGATTTTGGAACGACTACTGCCACATTAGACATTCTTTTGGCAGCAGGAATGATATCGCTGCTCCACCCTACAGTAACCCACACATCTCCCGCTTCAAACGATTTCAAATAATGCATGCTATCAAAATATCGCACCTGACAGTCAAAGAGACATGCACTCAGTACCACAGAAAGAAATGTCAGCACCGAACCACCAAGTATTCAACACGAAAAATTACTTCCTAAGCACACCTGTCTTTGGAGTGATTTTAAGTTATTTGAAGTGCTCTCTCGACCACCATAACTTGTAAATCGATATCTTTAGTATTGTATGAGGCTCCCATTCGCTTCAAAAACCGCTCCAACAACCTCTCTTGGAGAATCAACCATTGAAATCTTTCCAGCAAGTTCAGGCCTCCATAAATCATCCCAGTCCTGCACAAATTGTAGGTAAAAAAAGTAGACATGATAGAATCTATATATGACAGAGAGTTATGTACCTCAATGGGGCCAAGTTATGCATTTTGAATTTGCTCTTCTTGAATGCTATTACCATTGTTCCCCAACGATATGGAGCCCCCCAAATGTTTCCAGAAGGATCCAACTGCCCCTCCCTTCCCATTCCTGCACAAGTGAACCTGATAAAAAACAAAATATATAAATACAGCATTGATGACAGATGTAAACATACAGAAGGCTATATAGAACTTGATATCTGAGCAGCAGAAACATGACAAGTGTGAGCTTCTAATGTTGACTTCAAATATATCCCACTAAGTAAAATCAAAGGAAGAAATTTGTGTAGAATTCCAGTTGTTATTACCAGTTGCTTTCACTTTTTCTCTAAAACCACCAAGCCTGAAAGTCTCCATTTGACAACAAAAAAGTATCACTATTAATGTTGGATGACATAATCCTAACCAGCTACTAACCAAGATTTTTTAATATCCTACCCACAACTGCGGGGGCTCCCTGCACAGTCAGCAGGTTGCGGGGGTTTGAGGGCACACAAAATTTTCAGTGAAATATTTTTCAAGGCTGTATTCTAAATAACCCGGGAATTTCTTAATTAATGGTAATTTATGACATTTATTTGTAACTAGAGTTATACAAGCACCTCTAGTCTAGGGTTGGGGTATGCAAAATACAATGAGATGTCTATCTATGTGATGGGGTCAGCCCCAATTTATAGAAGAACCTGACTGCATATAACTGAACCGGCCTCTCTCCCCACTAAGTTAGTGGGGAGTTACACTCGTAACCGTCGAACGAGCCATAACAGCCACGCACCGCCTCCCAAAAGCGGTGCACCCAACTCCAACCAGCGGCACCGGCCGGTCCTAACCTGGTCGACCGCCTCCCCCTCTCTCTACGCTGGCCACCCGGGACCGGGCGGCCCGCCATGACCGGCCCCGGCAAGGGCTGCCAAGGCCGTCCGTCCGTGGGCGGCCTCGCCGTAGCCGGCCCCGGCGAGGGGCGGTCAAGGCCGTCTATCCCTGGGCGGCCTCGCCGTAGCCGACCCCGGCGAAGGCGGCCAAGGTCTTTCGTCCCCGTGCGGCCTCGCCGTAGCAGGCCCCGTAGCGGCAAGAGGCCCAACCCCGGGCGGCCTCGCCATGGCCGGCCCCGGCAAGGCCGACCAAGGCTGCCCGGCCCCGGCAGAGGCCAGCCAAGGTCACCCGATCCCGGCGGCCTCACCGTGGCCGGCCTCGCAAAGGTTGGCAGACCCAGGGCAACCATACCGCAGGCCAGCCCTGGCCAGGGCCGCTGATCCCGAGCGGCCTCGCCGTGGCCGCCCCGACCAGGGCCGAGCCGCCCGATCCCGGGCGGCCACAGCGTGGTCGGCCCCGGGGAGGGCTGGCCGAGGCCGCCCGATCCCAGGCGGCCTCGCTGCGGCCAGCCCCACAAGGGTTGACCGAAGCCGTCCGTGTCCGGGCGGCTTCCCCCGGCCGACCGCCCCTCTCGGCCACTCGTCGTGCGGCGAGGGGTGGCAGCCGGCCGCGCCGGGGTCGCCGGGCCCCACTATCCATGGGCGGGCTCTTTTTCGGCCCGGGGTATGATCGTCATTTTCATAAATATGGTGATCCATGTGCTCTGATCCGGGCGATTCTATTGGCTGACCCGGGTAGTTATTGGACAAAATTACCAGACCGTCCCTTCAAAAGTCTATAAATAGACCGGGTTTCTCTCCATTTGGACCAACTTCCACTCCCCGGAAAACTCCCCACTCACTCACTTTATTCTCGTTCTTTCCTCCCTTTGACTCTGCAGGAACTTCGCCCGAAGCCGTCTTCGCACAACGAGACGAAGACCGAGAATATGAGACGGGACGTGGCGAAGGCTGAAAAGAGAAGGCAAGGGTGGAAAGGAAGCACGTGGAGGGCAAGACACTTGAGGCCCTCAGAGCCGGCGCGACACGTCGTCACCAAAGACAAAAGAAGCGCCCAAACCTCCAGTGAGCAAGCACCGGAAGACGGTGGAGGCAGTTCGACGACCGGAGGCATCCGTCCCCCCATTCTCCTCTCTCTCATCAAGTGTAACGAGCCGCGGCCTGTCGCCCTCGCCCTCCTCCACGAAGCCCTGTAACAAACTCTTAAATAGTGGAATTTAGGTCAGCACTGTACCGACCACATGGTTTTTCACCCCGATTACGGGTATTCCACGTCATCAAGTCTTCGTCTCAGCATCTAGTTAATCTTTGACTGTTGACACGCTCGGCCGCTCACGGACTAAGACGATTCAGTAGGTCTAGTCTACCAAGAGCGTTGCGCGGTTCCCCAACACTATGTATATTGTTCCAGCTAGTAAAGTTTTGATCTGTCACCGCAAGATGATTTTAGCCAAGAATATTCATTGTGAACCGTAGAGAAAAGGTACACCGAGTAAAATCATGTTTTTACTATTTTCAATATTCAATCATAATACCAGAATTTGTACATATATATAGAATAGAAAAGTGAAAACACAACTCCAAATCAAGCTGCGGGACTAAACTATACATGAGAAAACAGGATTTTAAATGGGCCTATTCAATTCTTCTAAACTCCCTCGCAAGCTAGAGCATACAGGTTGAAGGTATCAAGCTTGGAAACAAATTGTCGGTATAGTGAGTTTGGTAAGTCCTTGGTGAGGACATCATAAATCTTCTCGGCGGCGGGAACATGTGTCAAATTAAGTTTACGAAGCAAAACTTTCTCTCAAATGAAATGACAACCTTTTAAATGTTTGGTACGTTCATGAAAAATAGGATTCTCAGCAATATGGATAGTAGCTTGACTGTCTCAGTAGAGAACGATCGGAAAGGGAATTTAACACCAATATCAGTACGAAGGATTTTCAACCCACATGAGTTCAAAAACAGCTGATGTCATTGAACGATTCTCAGCCTCCGCAGAAGAGCATGCCACCACCGTTTGCTTCTTGCTTCGCCAAGTGGCCAGGTGTCCTCCAAAATATGTGTAGTAGTCATTCGTAGACCGACGATCGAGAGAACCGACATAGTCTGCATCATAGTAGACAATTAATGATAGAGAAGAGGAAGGCTTATACACAAACCATTGTCCTAAAGCATTCTTGAGATACCGAAGGATTTGCTTGACAACTTAAAGGTGGGACATCCAAAGAGCATGCATGAAACGGCTGACTGACCCAATAACAAAGGATATGTCGTGTTATGTGATAGTCAGATAGATAAACTTGCCAAATGCCAACAAGACGACGATAGTAGTCTGAATTAGGGAGAAGCAGATCAGAATTGGATGCATGAGCACAAAACTTGTGGTTGACATCCAGTTTAATGTGTGAGTAGGCTTGCATTTGAGTAGTCCTGCAATGTGAAGAATGTCAAGATAGTACTTCCGCTGAACAAGACTAGTCCATCGGTTGACGAGCTATCTCGATACTAAAGAACTATTGAAGGCGACCCAAATCTTTGGTCTAAAAATGTGAGACCAAGTGCATATTAATTATAGAGATACCATTCAGATCATCACCTGTGATGAAAATATCATTGTTGAAAACCTGGAATACTGGTTCAACGGAGTTCAGACTAGAGGGACAGTTCAAGTTACTTGGCCGTCGTCGAGCGCTCAAGGTAGGTCAATTCGAGCCCAGATTCAGCCTTAATTAATTTGAAGTGGTTCTACTCACAGACCCGATGATCTGAAGCGTGGAGGTCTCACCGCTCACCCGAAGCACGAGCACGTGTCGTGCCCCCCCACCTCCCCCAAAGCCAAAAGCTGAGCTCTACATCTTGGATGACACGAAGCAAGAACTCTCCAAGATTTAGGAGCTATGGGAGGCTGGGTCTGCCTCTCTCCAAGATATTTTGAGGATCTATTTATAGGCAAACCCCAAACCAGGGGCAAATCCGTCTTTTATGGCCTGCGGATAGCGGCTACTGCTTTTTTGTTTTTGCTATTGGCACCCATGATTGGTCTCCAGAGAGCGAAATCCCGCTATTTGAGATGTCTATGGGAAGACAAGGCCGAGATGCAAGTAGACGGAAGGGCGAGCCGGCTCTCCTTGCCGAGGCGAGTTCATGAAGAGAGTGGTGTCGCCTCGCCCTCTTGCCCGACTCGTAGTCATTCTTGTGCAAGGGGCTCCCAAGCGAGCTGGCAACCGTCTATTGAGTCGGCCTTGCGATCATCAAAGTCGACTCGCCTAGTCCAATTTCTCCTGATGGGCTCACCTTGCCCTGGTTGGGCGCAATCTGGACTAGGGTCGGCAAATTGGGGTTGTACACAATCTCCGCTTCTTTGCGAGCTCGCCAGAGTCGGAAAGAACCATCCAACCCCGATTTGGCGAGCCCGGTATGTCTGTTAAGCCGCATCAACTTCCTCTCCACACTCTATAAATAAGGTAGTGAGGGTAGGGCTATCCTTAACAAGCTTTTACGGCCGACTTGTTGTCCCCTTGATTGTCATGGACTCGATTGATCGGGACGACGTCGAGGTCGCTTTCTTGTTCGGTCTGATCGGCGGACCCCCCTGGAACTCGGCGGGGGTCCTTGAGTGGACGACCCTGGGCGAGCTCGAACTCAACAAGCCAATGCGAAACTGACGACTCCGATCGACTTGACCTCTTCTGCGCCATCTCCGCGGCACGCGCCATCCCTGGGAGTGGTGGTGTCGGCTGGCGACGAGGGCCAACTTCCTCTGGATAGTCGTTCTGCCACTGTCATGGTACGTGAATCCGTTGTCCCTGGTCACGTTATCCCTTCCCTTTGATTACGTCGTTCTGTGATTCCCTAGGTTGGTGACGATGCCACTGTTGTGGTGGCCTTGGCGACCTCGACTGACGGTGGTGGCGTGGGGACGAAGAAGATAAAATTATCCAAAGGGAAAAAGCGATCTCGGCCACCTGCGCCAGGCGACGGCCTTTCTCCCCTCCGATCACAAGGGAACCACGAGCAACCCCCCTTACTCAACTACGCACTCGCTCCGGCATTCGGTTGGCGACACCACCGCGGAGTGCCATGCCGACCACGTGCACCCTGGCGGATAGGTGACCCCGCCTTTAGTGGTCGACACCGAAATCGTTGTCTCGCCTCGCCACCTGGAGGCGGGCGAGTCGAGTCGGCCCTGCGCAGGTGGGAAATCTTTGTTGATGGGGCCGCCCCGCCTCGAGGAGGGCAACACCGCCTCACCTCAAGGTAACCCCTAGATACCCCTATTTCATTTCCGGATTCCTTCTCATTTTTTTCCTCTCTTTGCAGGTACTGACTCTCCCTCTTCTCATGATCTTTCATCGCTGCGCATTCCCCTCGAGGCGACTCCACCCATGGTATCCAGCCCGCTTTGTGAACTGATGGCCGATCCACGGGTGGACAACGGTGACTTCAGTGCGCGCTTGCTTAAGGTGCTCGATGCACATGACTTGGCCCTTGCTGCCGAGGCCCATCCAGAGGTCAAGCAAGGACTTGGCGAAGTCCGGGGCCGTATAGAATCACTAAAGAATTTCAACGCGCAGCTGGAAGGCAACGACGGTCTCTTTTAGAGGATGTTGGACGCTGAAGAGAGGATCTACAAGCTGGAGACTCTCCAGAACGCCACCGAGGATCATTTGTATAAATTTGGCCAGGTCGCGGGCACAGTTAGCGAGGAGAATAGGCTGGAGGAGCACATACGCAGGGGGAAAATCACCTTCAGCGAGCTCAAGAACATCTCAACGAAGCCAACGACATAACCTGGATGGCGTGTCATCCCGCCCGTCCACGCGCGAGGGGTCGAGGCGTGCCCATTCTCCCTTAGGGACCGAGTGTCTTGTCATTTTGTACCCGCATAGAGATGTGCGAATTACTTTTTGTGTCGCTTAGATTTTTGTGCTCGCGCAGAATTGCCTAGTAAATGATAATTTTTGTACACGACAAGTATAATATAAATCATTTTGCCAGCGTGTTTTGTTCTTGTTTTTTTTTGTATGTTTACTTCGCTGGTGTTGGGCGTGACGCAAGTCTGAGGCTGGTGAGCATGCGACTTGCGAGGGGCGCTGGGAGATCGCGAGCCGGGGGTTGGCTTGTTTGACTGGGAAAACTTATAGATAGGTGGGTGGGGTCAGGGTTTGTGACACGCTTGCTTCCCTTCAGTCTCCCCAATTTTACCACTTTCTCAAAGCTCCTACTTGTCTCGCTCCTTGGCATGGTTCGCATGAAGGGCGAGGAGAGTCGCATGCACTGCGTCGCCAACTTCGCCGATCATTACTTTCCCAAGCCCAAAACAACGTCGGACAAGCTCGAGTTCTTTAAGGCGAAATATCTTCCCGCGGGTTTCTCAGCGAGGCGACCTCTACCAAACGAGGGTATCAACTGCTTTTTTGAAGACGAGCTTGTCTTCCCCTCGCCCACTTCGAGGCGGGATTGCGACTTCCCCTCTGACCCGAGGTGGTTAAGGTCTTCAAGTATTTCATCTTGGTTCCCGCACAAGTCAACTCCAACGGCATCAGCGCCCTCGTCGGCTTCGCTTGTTACATGCGCGAGGAGGGAATGGAATTCGACCTCACATCCTTCCGAAAGATCCTCAACCTGAAGGCGTTCGACAACAACGTCGTCTTCTTCTCCAGCGCCTGTGTCAGATTGGTGGAGACGCTGAACAAGGTTCATCACTGGACCGATAAATTTGTATTTGTGTGAGGCGCGTTCGGATCGCAGCCCATGACACTCGTTCAACGGAGCGAGAACGCGTATAAACCTCCTAAGGTGACAGGCGATGCCCTCGCACTCTATGAGATGCTGAAGGGAAACAACTTCGACGTTCTGTACCTGAGGCGCGGCCAGGACCAGCTCGCCTACATCATGCCCGGGACAGGTGTGCCACCTCCTACTGCTCCGCTGTATGGCCTCGCCTCGCTTGTGTTTAGTTGACACGTCTTTCACAGGTCTGCGAACACTTCCTCTAAATCTGCCATACGCGGCCGTCAGGAATCAACCCGGCCACGAGCTCGCTTCGTTAAACGCCGAGACGACCCCAAGACTGCCCATCGTCACCTCGGCGGCTTCGAGAGACAAGGGCAAGGCGCTCGTAACTAATGCCTTCTCTACCGAGCCTAAGACCAAGAAGCTCAAGATTGGCGAGGCGGGTTCTACCCTTACCGAGAAGCGGCTAACCAATGTTCCCAAGCCGCGTCGCGAGGAAGACCTGAAGGCTTCAGCCAGAGGTAAGGCGTCAGAGGAAGCCCCTCAAGCCCATGCTAACTTCGGGTTGGGGATGCGCGCCGGAGATTTGGAGGGCACCACCCTCCTGGAGTGGTATGAGAACGAGCACATGGTCAGCCCGAGGTCGCAACTTTCCTCCTGGATGGAGCACGAGGATGCCGACGATGACGCATTCAACCTCCTATTCGACCTCTACAGCCAGGAGGACGTGGGCGGTGCTAGCGGGAACCCTCATCCCGAGCTGGCAAATCGCGGGAGTCGCTCTGTCCTACTGTTTGTCGAGCTATTCCACCAGACGGCGAGGCGCGCTCTAGCACGGCCGCAAGCTGGGGGATACAATGACTACCCCTGGACACCACCAGCCAGGAACTTACCCGGACAAAGGCCAAGTTGGGGGAGAGGACGAGACCACGTTGGACGCAACAGGAACTGGCCAGAGCCAGAGCTAAGCTCGCAACTGCTCGTTGCTCCGCCTCGCAGACCCCAAGTGAGGTACGTCTCACACTTCTGATCTTGCGAGTTAATGTTTTACTCAACCTGGTACTTCCCTGCAGTCTATCGAGCTCGCGTGGGCGAAACGAACTTCCAAGTTGGAAGAGGAGCTGAGGGAATCCCGTTCTCAAAGCGACTACTTCGTAATCGCCTCGCTGAGGTGGAGTCGAACCTGCTAGCCCGCGCGAGTTGGAGTGTCGTCGTCAAGCAGAAGATAATTCTGTCGGCGTCGTTGCGCCTGGCTCCACGATCACGAGGTCGGAGTCCGCCGCGCCCTAGCCGTGGCCGCTACCCGACTCGACGTGCAGCGTTTCCGGTTGCGAGGCGGCTTGAACGCGGCGGGCCTTGAACTCACTCCGGAGTTGTTGATCCCGGAGTGATCGTGAGCCCGCATGTTGACGGGATGAGAGAATGAATCCTGCATTATACCTTTTTTTTGTTTTTTCATTTGTTAATCCGAACCTTCTGGCCCGCGCGAGTTCGTCTGCACCTTTATCTATATATATTTTTTCATATGTTTGGTTTTTCTTTCCTCGCTTCTTTCAATCTTAGTTCATGTTCTTTCCTGCTTGCGAGTTGTTAGTTAGGGCTATTCTAACCCTTATGTTGAACTCGCGACATCAGCTTTTCCCGGGGAGATTCGTTCTTTTCCACACGGCTAAGTCCTGGATTGCGTCGTCTCGCCTCGCCGCTTAGATCCTTCTTTTTCTCACTCTGCACTATCCATCACTTTCACCTTGGCTCGCGAGGCGAGTTCAGCAGACCCATGGGTATTATACCCTTTTCCTTACCTACCCTCAAACCTTGTGCTCCTGGGAGGTAGGAGCTCTACTCGAAAGGGTCAGCGACCATCATGTAAAGAACTTACGCGGGTTTCCGGACTACGTCAGCGACCATCATGTTGAATTCTATGTTGTTGACTGTTGGCATGCATGCAGCCTATTAGGGTGAAGTTGTTCTCACGTCAAATTACATTCTTAATAAGGTTCTTCATGCAAAGTTAAAACAAATAGTCTATGAGCTTTGGTTTAAGAGGTCTCCTAGATTTGAAAATCTTAAGACTTGAGGCTGTATCATTTATATTAAAATATCTGACTCTAGAAGAGCTAAAATTGGACCTAGGACAAACACATGCGTCTATCTAGGATGTGCAGAGGATAATGCTGTAGACAGATATCTAGATCTCTCAACAAACACAGTAATAAAATCTAGATATGTTGTTTTCTTTGAAGATAAGTTTCTTAAAGATAAAAACCTGACCCTTTCAGGTCTGTCAGTCACTAATATTGAGACTACTGTTGAGCCAGAACTAAGAATCTCTGACACTGAGCTCATAGACACCAGTGGTTTAGCATCTAAAAGGTTATTTAATAAAGAATGAATACCTAAAAGCTTCGGTACAAACTCTGTGACTTACCAAGTTGAAGTTGATCCATCTACCTATAAGAAAGCGATGTGATCTAGGGATTCTCTATTATGGAAAGAAGTCATAAATAATGAGATGAACTCTCTCCTGCAAAATCACATTTGGACATTGGTTGACTTGCCCAAAGAGGCTAGAATAATTGGAAGTAAGTGAGTCCTTAAAAAGAAGTTAAATTCTGACGGGAGTGCCGTCAAATACAAAGCACGTCTAGTTGCAAAAGACTTCATTCAAGTGAGTAGTATAAAGTACTTTAATATATACTCACTTGTTTGTCACATTGTAACAATTAAGATTCTTCTCACGATAGCATCTATTAAACATTTAACTGTACATCAAATGAAGGTCAAGACTGCATTCTTGAATGAAGATCTGACTAAGGAGATTTATATGCACCAATCTAAAGGGTTTGTCGTAAAAGGTCTGGAAAAAAAGGTCTATAAGTTGATTAAGTCACTCTAGGGATTGAAGCAAACACCGAAATTGTGGCACGAGAAATTTGACACTTGTGTTAAAACTATGAGTTTCAAATCCAGATTATCAGATAGATGTCTGTACGTAAGAACAAGTTCAAATAAAGTGACAATTATATGTTTGTACGTTAATGACATGTTAATTCTGGGTACTGATCAGTGTGAGGTGGAAGACGTGAAAGTTACATTGACGAGATAATTTAGCATGACAGACTTAAGTGTATGAAAATCATTCTAGGAATGGAAGTGAACTTCACTGAAAAGGACATTACCATAAGTCAGAGTCACTACATTAAAAATCTACTAGAAAAATTGGGTTACGATAATAATAAAAAGATTGAGACTTCATACGACTACAATAATATACTGAAACCGAATGAATGTTCACTTATTAGACAGTTGGATTACTCCAAACTCATATAAAGTCTCATGTATGCTACAACCTGCACTAAACCTGACATCGCCTTTACAGTCGGCATGTTAAGTAGATTCACTAGTAACCCTGGAAAGGACCACTGAGAATGTCTTAGGAAACTAATGAGATACTTAAAGTAACTGAGAATTATGTTTTATGTTACAATGGACCTCCTCTAGTGCTTGAAGGGTATTCTGATGCCGCTCGTGGTGCTCAAAGATTATTTGTTAGTAGATCCACTAGTGATTTTGTGTTTACACTAAGAGAAGCTGCAGTAGCTTGGAAGTCAAAAGGGCAGACATGCATTGCACTATCTTCTATGTAATCGGAACTCTATGTTCTAGCTTCAGCAGGAAAAGAAGCAGAGTGAATAAGAGATCTGATAATGGACATTCAAATGACGAGTCTGAAAATGCATTCTATTTTGATCTATTGTGACAATGAAGTCATAAACACCATTACAACAAATACGCTGTTCAATGGAAAGCGAAGACCTATGAAGCACCGACACTTCAAAATGCCCAGCGTGTCGGTGTCGGAGAGTCCGACACTCGTCTGACTTTCCGATACTCTCCGACACTCGAGTCGGAAATCCGACACTCGAGGCGGAAATCCGACACGCTGGCTCACGCGAGACTCGTGTGTTCCGCTCAATCAGACACGCGTGTCCCTAAGTTAGCTACCCATGATGAGGCGGGTGGTAATTTATCTTGAAAGTGTCTTTACCCATTTCTAACATTTCAAGTAGTGAAAGTAGATCTACTAGTGACGTAGATATTTTCTCTAGAAAAAGGAAGATTGAAAGTGAGAAAAAAAGTTTGCATGTGAATCCATTATTTTTACTGATGATATATAATGGTAATGTGTTAATGTTCTATCATTTTTTGATCATTTGTTAAGTTTGCATTTAAATATTTGTTAATTGTTAATTTTTTTATTTTTTTGTTAAAAGTTTTAAGATTTTCATAATTATAAAAAATGATATTTAATATACGTGCCCCAGCACGTGTCGGAATATGTTTTTTTGAGAATTAACGAATCGCGTGTCGTTCCGTATCGCGTGTCCCTTTGTCGGTACCGATGCAACATAGGCGCAGACAACTAAGGATGAAACAGACCTAGTTGACTTATCTCATAAGTCAGGGAATAATCCCCCTATTGGACGTGAGATCAAAAGATAATGTAGCAGATGTCCTGACCAAAGGCTTATGTAAGCTTCTAACAACTAAAATATCGAGGGAGATGAGATTAAAGTCTATTTAGTAGGACTTAATATCTTGCTTATATTTTAAATTTTAGAACTGAAATCTGCTTACATTACAGTATTTCAGATGCTATCTGATAAAAGGCAGAGATGAATAGTTGTCAGTCATTTCAAACTTGATGATTTACATAATTATTTTATTCAAACACTGATTTGAGTATCATTTCAAAAAGAAATACTGAATTTGCTGATATGTGTCATGATATTATGATTATTAGTTATATCATTCCAAACTTGATGATATAATAGTCACAGCTTATTATATCATTCTAAACTTGATGACAAAACATAATTGTGAAATCGCTAATAATAATCTTAATAATCGAAGGAATATGATTTGATTTTATAAAATCAAATATTCTAATTTTTTATAAATAGGATAGAGATGCTGACTTATGATTCTTTTTTCCTGGTTAGAGTATTACGCTCTTTTACTGCTAGAACTAATTATTTTATATTTGATAGCAAATGTTTGAATTCATAGAGATTGGTCTCAAGACATTTTTATTGTAACTGTTTGCATATCAAATGGAGAATGGATGAGAGAAAGTTGATTTCGAGCTGCATGATGATGATCTGCTGTTTACATAGACCAAAGATCAGTTATTTGTTAGAGTTTTCAATTTTATTTACTGTTTTGTTTGGTACTATAGTTTGAATTTAGATTTATCATGTGCTCTAACACTTATATTTATGTTTTTGAAAAACTCATTTATATCGTTATTAACTCGTGTTTTAAGTGACATGTTTTGTGGTACCATTTATATGCAATATAGAAGGAGATTGTTGACCTATATTTATATGAATGGTAACGAGCCCTTATTGGGTTTGGTTAGGATCCGGTAGGAATCCAATAACCCGTCGAGGATTTAGGATTACGCCTATAAATATCCCTATTGGGGGCAACGTAAAGGTCGTTCCAAACTTGACGGAAACACGAAATGTTTCGAGCGCAATAACATTTGTAGCATGTTTTACTTTATTTTAATCCTAGAATTATAGGACTTAGATAACACTCAAATTACAAATGAATTTCTTAGACTACCCTAATTAAGAAAATATCTAAACAGGAAAAACGAGGATTGAATGTTTAGAGACTCTTGATCCATGTAATTGGTTAAAACTCAAGGCATATCAACACCTACAACCTCCAGGATGACACTATCGGCACCCCGCGAAAGGGAATGTCGAAGGCCACGAAACAGTTCTATCCCCAGCATAAAGTATATTCTTGGTAAAAGTCAAGCCTTAATAGCTCTAAAATCTCTGTGCAAGGAATTCTAAACTGAAATTTTAGAGGTTGTGATCATATATAAATATAACATATTGAATCAAAAATAAAACAAATATGTCATCACCTCTGATTTCCTATCTTGTTTTTTCAGGGTATGGAAAACAAAGAGGAGTAGTGAGCTTAGTTGATCTCACCTTCCATTTGTTACCTAAAGACTTGAACCAATCTTGTTCTTTCTATTGAGGTATAGATTCAATTAAACCCTCTGAATAGCATTGCCGAGCCATGTATCGCCCAAAGAAACAAGATCAGCAGACATAGTAGACTTAGGCCACAACAATCCTTTATCCAAATCCAAATTTAGCTCAGAAAAAATGGATTCAATACTTCCACGCAGCTCAGCAGTCATCTTCAACCTCCTTCCTTGCACTTGAACAAAATCCTACACACACAGATCATAATCATTCTAAAATCAGTAATAAAGTATAACAACAGAGTCATACAATGTCATCTTCACTTTTTCAAGTGAATTGCAAAATGGCACCACCTTAATCCGAGGGCGGCACAGAATTCCGAGGTGAAATTATTCGAAGAGGGACTGTCAAGGCAAAGGTTTTGGACTTCCATTTCTCAAGTGCAGCCCTGAATTCCTCATCCTCATTTCCTCGGCGGTAGAACTTGAGTTCCCGTGGAAGGAGTTTCTGTAAGTTGCAGAATGTGCACTAATTTTGATCAATTCTGAACACAAACAAATAGCACCTATTCATTCATATAGGGACCTGAAGTTATGGAGGCGGTGGTGTGAAGAAAGGGGGAAGGCCCGAGAGCGAAGGCGCGCGCACGAAGGCCGGCGAAGAAGACGGTGGTAGTCACGAGGTGGAAAACCAGTGTTGGAGATGCATTGGTGGTGCTTCGGAGCGAGGAGGGGAAGGGGAAAAGGACGGCCTCTGAGGCATGTCGGCAGCTTCTGCATCGGGAAGGCAAAAACACGGAGAAGCTTCGACTCGATTTCGAAGAGGAAATGGATGGTTCGCATGGAGGAGGGGCCGCCGTCCGGCGAAGATTGGGGATTTGAATAAACCTAGGGCACGTATACTGGAGGCGTATGAGACATGGAGGTTGAAGACGAAGGGAGAAAATGTCCATAATCAGCAAAGGATCGAGCAGTGAATCTAATGTCCAGCTGAATCCTCGTCCCCAGATCTCCTTTTAATGGAGAGATTTTTATGAGCAAATTATTTTTAGATATGTAATAATCAATTTTATGCGTGCACATCTCAGCGCACACATCCCTAAACATGTACACGTATCTCAAAGTGTGCGCGCATCTTCACGCGAGCTGAGATGCACTCGCAGCCGTCAGATCTCACGCACTGCACGATAAAGTGCATTTCCTGCACTGCACCTCCCCCGAACCCAGGCAGGGGGGAGGAGGGAGGCGAAAACTAGGTATTTTGTTTAATATTTTTATTAACCCTTTTTAAAGTGGTTTGGAAATTGCATATATCTATACTAATATAAACAGAAACGTTGGATCGCAACAGTTTCAGAAGTCGGTTACATTTGATCTCTCGAAAATACTCTTTGTCGGCGATGCTTTTTATTAAAAAAAACCCGCACCGCCGCCGGTGCTCGAGTCGGCGTTGGCCGGATCGGAACCCACTGACGAGGTCTCCGACAACGGCGATCACGGCGGGGGTATGTCGGAGGCGAACCGGCAGGGCCACCCGTGAGTCCCTGGTTTGGGGCTCACGGGTAGGGCCACTGACGGCCGGCAGTGGCCCTGCCGTTTCGCCCCCAACAAATCCAGTCGGGGTCACCCGCATCCGGCGATTGGTCTGCCCACCTCCTCCTCTTCCTGTGCAACCCTCCTTCTCCTCCACCCGTCCGATTTAATTTCCTGTTCTGAACTATAAGTCATAAGTTTTATTTATATTATATTCTATATTATATTTATATATTATATTTATATTATTATGAGCATCTTCGCGCGGGCTACACTCGTGCTCTATGCTCTTAGGCGGCCTTCGGCCGCGCATCAGGCGGACTTTGCCCGCCTCCGCACGGGCTACACCAAAATCACTCGACGCCAAGACTTTGGAGTGCTGCTTGCTGTTTTGCGTCATTTATCCTTGCTTAGCGTCGAGTGCTCTCAACGCCAAGATCATTCGACGCAAAACAGATCTTGGCGTCGAGAGCACTCGACGCCAAGACTTAGGAGTGTTGCTGCTGGCTGTCTGGCGTCATCCATCCTTGTTTAGCGTCGAGTGCTCTCGACGCCAAGATCTGTTTTGTTTCGAGTGGTCTTAGCATCGAGAGCACGCACCGCTAAGCAATGATACATGACGTCAGACAGCCAACAACACTCCAAAGTCTTGGCGTCGAGTGCTCTCAATGCCAATATCTGTTTGGCATCGAGTGATCTTGGGCGTAGCCCGTGCAAAGGCGGGCGAAGCCAGCCTGATGCGGCCAAAAGCCGCCCGAGAGCATTGAGCACTGACGTAACCCGTGCGAAGATACTGGCATATATATATATATATATATATATATATATATATATATATATATATATATATATATATATATATATATATCTTTACTACTATAATAGAAATACTGTGGTCTGCAGATAACATGAGTTCGAAATTAGAGGGTAATTAGGTGGCCGTCGGATTTCAGATTTTTGATCATGAACCGTTGGATCAAACCAACCCTCTATCCAGACTTTTTTATAGGCCTCTTAAACCTACTTTAGGACAGTCCTAAACCTACTATAGGACAGCAAAAAAACTAGCGGACCTGCAACCGCAAGCCCGCAAACAACCAGCAAGCCCATCCCGCGAAAACCTGCAAGCAAGCCCGCCCGCAAGTCAGCCAGCCAACATTACTTCAAATATCTAAAGCTGAATATTGAATATATATCCCCAAAAATCCAAAGAATGGACGGTGTGGGACTAAACCCGCCTGTTTAGGCACGAGAATCAGATTTTTCGGGGCCCCAATATGAGGGTCAAGATGGCTTCAAAACGAAAAGTGGTCAACATGAAAGTTGTAGATCTCGGCGATACGAACAACTTTCATGTTGATCACTTTTTGATTTGGAGCCTCCTTGACCTTCGATTTGGGACCCGAAAAGTCTGCGAGGCGAGACTGCTACAGTAAAGACACGGAAATCAGTTTTTTCGGGGCCCAATATGAGGGTCAAGATTGCTCCAAAACGAAAAGTGGTCAACATGAAAGTTGTAGATCTCGGCGATCCGAACAACTTTTATGTTGATCACTTTTTGATTTGGAGCCTCCTTGACCTTCTATTTGGGACCTGAAAAGTCTGGGCGCAAGACTGCTACAGTAAAAGCACGGAAATCAGGTAAAATAATAATAATATATATATAAACAGCCCGGGGCGGGCGAAGCCCGCCGGAGGGCGCGACGAAGCCCGCTGGGGGGCGGGCGCAAGACTGTTACAGTAAAAAGCACGGAAATCAGGTAAAATAATAAATATATATATAAAAAACAGCATGGGTGCGGGCGAAGCCCGCCGGGGGGCGGGCGAAGCCCGCCGTCGCCGACCGGGTACTGTGGTGCGTGGCCATCGGGCCGGAGGCCCGTGCCTGTCACTCGTATATATATATATATTATATATATATATATATATATAGGGGGTTACTCTAGTGCGGGCGTACGGGCGTACGGGCAAGGGTCAAGGAGGCTTCAAATCAAAAAGTGATCAACATGAAAGTTGTAGATCTCGGCGATCCGAACAACTTTCATGTTGATCACTTTTTGATTTGGAGCCATCTTGGACCTCGATTTGGGCCCCGAAATCTGGGGCGGCGGAACTGCTACAGTAAAGCGTCCGCCGCCCCAGATTTCGGGGCTCAAATCGAGGTCCAAGATGGCTCCAAATCAAAAAGTGATCAACATGAAAGTTGTTCGGATCACCGAGATCTACAACTTTCATGTTGATCACTTTTCGATTTGAAGCCTCCTTGACACCCAAAATGTCATGCCCGTACGCCCGCATTTAAGCCTGCCCGCATATGAGATCTCCCCATATATATATATATATATATATATATATATATATATATATAGTAATTATAGAGAGAGAACCGGTTCTCTGAATCTTATATAGAAAACCAGCAAATTGACCCCCTAAACAGCATTTTTAGAAAAAGTGATCAACATAAAACTTGTAGATATCGACGAGATCTACAACTTTCATGTGTGGACTTTTTTCTAAAAATACTGTTTAGGAGGTCTATTTTCAAAAGGCGCGAAGGGGGTCCGCGTATATATATATATATATCGGGCGGAACCCCCTTCGCGCCTTTTGAAAATAGACCCCTAAACAGCATTTTTAGAAAAAGTGGTCAACATGAAAGTTGTAGATCTCGTCGATATCTACAACTTTCATGTTGATCACTTTTTCTAAAAATACTGTTTAGTGGGTCAATTTGCTGGTTTTCTCTGTAAAGTTTCAGAGAACTGGTTCTCTATCGATAATTCCTCTATATATATCTATATATATATATTATATATATTATATATTATATATATATATATACGAGCATCTTCGCACGGGCTACGCCTGTGCTCGATGCTCTCGGGCGGCCTTCGGCCGCATCAGACGGGCTTCGCCCGCCTGCGCACGGGCTTCGCCCGTACCTAATGCTTCATGTGGTCTTTGATTGCATTGAAGCGGGCTTCTCCAGCAACTGGCGGGGCTTCGCCCGCCCGCCCGACGGGTCACTGCGGGCATATACATATGAGTGCTCAAAAAGACCGCAAAAAAATTTAAATCAATACTTTAATATATATATAATATATATATATAATATATATATATAATATATAATTTAATAGATCATATAATTAAATATGATATATTATATAAAATATAATATAATTATATATATATATATTTATATATAGAGAGAGAGTGACCGCCGCTCAGCTCTCTGCTCTCCCCCACCTATATTATAATTTAATATATATGATATAATATAATATAATATATTTATATATAGCAGCCCATGCACCGCTCAGCCGCTCCTCTCTCCTCACTCTCTCTTATCTCTCTCTCCCCCCACCTATATATAAAATATAATATATATGATAATATATAATACGAGCATCTTCGCACGGGCTACGCCCGTGCTCGATGCTCTCGGCGGGCCTTCGGCCGCATCAGGCGGGTTTCGCCGCCTGCAAACGGGCTGTGCTCGTGCTTAATGATTCGGGCGGCCTTCGGCCGCATAGAAGCGGACCCCTCTTCCACGCAATTCACGCGCTCGGCGCAGCAACCGCCGCTCGTGTCCCCGCATATCACGGTTGGGCACCGCAACCGGGCCTCGCAGGTCGCATTTCACTGGCTCTGCGCCGCAACCGGCTCTCGAAGCACTCATTTAAAGTAAATTAAAAGTTACAGCAACAGTATGTAATATTTTTATCGTACAACAGATGGTGAGGGGCTTGAGTGCAATCAAAGCCGTGAGTGGTGACGGCTTTGAGTGTAGTCAAGCCGTGAGAGGTGAAGGCTCTGAGTGCACTAAAAGCGGGGAGTGTTGACGGCGGCTGTGAGTGCACTCAAAGTCGTGAGTGGTGATGGCTTTGAGTGCAGTCAAAGTCGGGAGTGTTGATGGCTTTGAGTGCACGCGAAGCCGTCAGAGGTGAAGGCTTTGAGTGTAGTCGAAGCCGTGAGTTTGAGTGCACTCGAAGCTGTGAGTTTGAGGGCACTCAAAGTCGTGAGTTTGAGTGCACTCAAAGTCGTCAGTGGTGATGGCTTTGAGTGCAGTCAAAGCCGTGAGTTTGAGTGCAGTCAAATCTGTGAGTGGTGACGACTTTGAGTGCACTGCAAGCCGTGTACGTTCAGAGAACAAATCTGAGCGTAATGTACATTAATAGGAAAAATACTAATAATAATAACAATATGAAAGAAGTACTATAATAGAAATACTGTGGTCTGCAGATAACATGAGTTCGAAATTAGAGGGTAATTAGGTGACCGTCGGATTTCAGATTTTTGATCATGAACCGTTGGATCAAACCAACCCTCTATCCAGACTTTTTTATAGGCCTCTTAAACCTACTTTAGGACAGTCCTAAACCTACTATAGGACAGCAAAAAAACTAGGGACCTGCAACGGCAAGCCCGCAAACAACCAGCAAGCCCATCCCGCAAAAACCTGCAAGCAAGCCCGCCCGCAAGTCAGCCAGCCAACATTACTTCAAATATCTAAGCTGAATATTGAATATATATCCCCAAAAATCCAAAGAATGGACGGTGTGGGACTAAACCCGCCTGTTTAGACACGAGAATCAGTTTTCGGGCCAATATGAGGGGTCAAGATGGCTTCAAAACGAAAAGTGGTCAACATGAAAGTTGTAGATCTCGGCGATACGAACAACTTTAATGTTGATCACTTTTTGATTTGGAGCCTCCTTGACTTTCGATTTGGGACCCGAAAAGTCTGCGAGGCGAGACTGCTACAGTAAAGGCACGGAAATCAGGTTTTTCGGGGCCCAATATGAGGGTCAAGATTGCTCCAAAACGAAAAGTGGTCAACATGAAAGTTGTAGATCTCGGCGATCCGAACAACTTTTATGTTGATCACTTTTTGATTTGGATCCTCCTTGACCTTCTATTTGGGACCTGAAAAGTCTGGGCGCAAGACTGCTACAGTAAAAGCACGGAAATCAGGTAAAATAATAATATATATATATAAAACAGCCCGGGGCGGGCGAAGCCCGCCGGAGGGCGGGCGAAGCCCGCTGGGGGGCGGGCGCAAGACTGTTACAGTAAAAGCACGGAAATCAGGTAAAATAATAATATATATATAAAAAACAGCATGGGTGCGGGCGAAGCCCGCCGGGGGGCGGGCGAAGCCCGCCGTCGCCAACCGGGTACTGTGGCGCGTGGCCATCGGGCCGGAGGCCCGTGCCTGTCACTCGTATATATATATTATATATATATATATATATATATAGATATATATATATATATATATATATATAGATATATATATATATATATATTAATATATATATATATATTATATATTATATATTATATATATATATATATATATATATATATATATGAGTAGTAATTATAGAGAGAGAACCGGTTCTCTGAATCTTATATAGAAAACCAGCAAATTGACCCTCTAAACAGCATTTTTAGAAAAAGTGATCAACATAAAACTTGTAGATATCGACGAGATCTACAACTTTCATGTTGACCACTTTTTCTAAAAATACTGTTTAGGAGGTCTATTTTCAAAAGGCGCGAAGGGGGGTCCGCGTATATATATATATATATCGGGCGGAACCCCCTTCGCGCCTTTTGAAAATAGACCCCCTAAACAGCATTTTTAGAAAAAGTGGTCAACATGAAAGTTGTAGATCTCGTCGATATCTACAACTTTCATGTTGATCACTTTTTCTAAAAATGCTGTTTAGTGGGTCAATTTGCTGGTTTTCTCTGTAAGGTTTCAGAGAACTGGTTCTCTATCGATAATTCCTCTATAGATATATATATATATATATATATATATATATATATATATATATATATATATATATATATATATATATATATATACGAGCATCTTCGCACGGGCTACGCCTGTGCTCGATGCTCTCGGGCGGCCTTCGGCCGCATCAGACGGGCTTCGCCCGCCTGCGCACGGGCTTCGCCCGTACCTAATGCTTCATGTGGTCTTTGATTGCATTGAAGCGGGCTTCTCCAGCAACTGGCGGGCTTCGCCCGCCCGCCCCGACGGGTCACTGCGGGCATATACATATGAGTGCTCAAAAAGACCGCAAAAAAATTTAAATCAATACTTTAATATATATATAATATATATATATAATATATAATTTAATAGATCATATAATTAAATATGATATATTATATAAAATATAATATAATTATATATATATATATATATTTATATATAGAGAGAGAGTGACCGCCGCTCAGCTCTCTGCTCTCCCCCACCTATATATATAATTTAATATATATGATATAATATAATATAATATATTATATATAGCAGCTCATGCACCGCTCAGCCGCTCTCTCTCTCCTCACTCTCTTATCTCTCTCTCCCCCCACCTATATATAAAATATAATATATATGATAATATATAATACGAGCATCTTCGCACGGGCTACGCCCGTGCTCGATGCTCTCGGGCGGCCTTCGGCCGCATCAGGCGGGTTTCGCCCGCCTGCAAACGGGCTGTGCTCGTGCTTAATGATTCGGGCGGCCTTCGGCCGCATAGAAGCGGACCCCTCTTCCACGCAATTCACGCGCTCGGCGCAGCAACCGCCGCTCGTGTCCCCGCATATCACCGGTTGGGCACCGCAACCGGGCCTCGCAGGTCGCATTTCACTGGCTCTGCGCCGCAACCGGCTCTCGAAGCACTCATTTAAAGTAAATTAAAAGTTACAGCAACAGTATGTAATATTTTATCGTACAACAGATGGTGAGGGGCTTGAGTGCAATCAAAGCCGTGAGTGGTGACGGCTTTGAGTGTAGTCAAAGCCGTGAGAGGTGAAGGCTCTGAGTGCACTAAAAGCGGGGAGTGTTGACGGCGGCTGTGAGTGCACTCAAAGTCGTGAGTGGTGATGGCTTTGAGTGCAGTCAAAGTCGGGAGTGTTGATGGCTTTGAGTGCACGCGAAGCCGTCAGAGGTGAAGGCTTTGAGTGTAGTCGAAGCCGTGAGTTTGAGTGCACTCGAAGCTGTGAGTTTGAGGGCACTCAAAGTCGTGAGTTTGAGTGCACTCAAAGTCGTCAGTGGTGATGGCTTTGAGTGCAGTCAAAGCCGTGAGTTTGAGTGCAGTCAAATCTGTGAGTGGTGACGACTTTGAGTGCACTGCAAGCCGTGTACGTTCAGAGAACAAATCTGAGCGTAATGTACATTAATAGGAAAAATACTAATAATAATAACAATATGAAAGAAGTACTAAGTATTTAGTTTCGCACTTGGTGTATATCGCAAAGGCTAACGCAGTTAGTTTTCTTTGGGCAGATATAATGTATCAATGTGGGAAAAAGAGGCAGGCATCAGATCCGTGGGGAATTTATTTTGACCATTATTAAGGTATGATTCATGCGTTGGTAACTGCTTGACCTGTGAGAATAAGTACTCCTAAGTGGAGCTCCTATAGTAAGGAGTGCATACGCTAGCTAATAGCAAAAGGAGAGTGTATAATGTGGTAATAGCGATGAGAAAGATGAAAAAATCATCAAAAAAATTATTCTATCTTACATAGTGGTAAGACATTAAAATGTTGAAAAAAAAAGTTCACAGACATAGGGAGTACTCGTCAGTGGGTGTTAAAACATTTCTTTGTAAGTGAAAATGCGAACGCATGACAAATGATGATAAAATGTTTTACAGACATATTTAAATTCTAACTTCTCTATGTCGATGCTATGTAATTAAGGAACATCCAAGAAGCAGTTGAAGTGTAATTAGAAGCTCTCCGCAGTAACATCAGTGTTTGATGATATATCTTCTTCAGTGGTCTTGAGAGACTCTGCATTGGTGGAACATGTGGCGGGGTATTAGTTATTAAACTGTTGATTGAGATATGGTAGTAGTATTTGTAATGTAGTACATGTTAGTTTTTAGATGTTACCTTCTAATCATTGTGAATACGTAGTTCCACTCTTCTTGTGGCGTTAGACCTGGTGGCACAGCTGGAATACGTAATCTGAATCCTGGAATCTCAATTCGTGGTAGATCTGACCATCTGGTTGTGGTTGGTGGATAAAGTTCATCGTAGTAATTGTCATCCGAGTCAGTTGCAGTGTTGTTGTTTGTAGGGTCAGCTGTGAAACAGAGCATACAATTTAGTTTTCCAAGTTTTTCGTAGTAAAAAAGGTAGAAGTGCACAATATGAATGACTTACTGGGTTCATTGGCGTGTTGATTATGTAAGTGTAATTCTTCATTTGATGAATGGTTGTTTGTCATCTGCACAATGTGGATATTCATAAACAAATAGTCAATGTACGTAAAATGAGCGAGTATTTTGTAAAATATGTACAACAGTAGTTGATATGATTAGGTATAGAAAATTGTTATTTAAGTTTAAAATTTGGAAATAATTCATAATGTACAGCATAAGTTGTAAAACTGAGGTCAAAATAAAACGCAGACTTTGTTTAATTATGTGTAATAAATGTCTGTGAAGATGTAAGTTTGAAATGGATAGAATGAAACGTACTAATATGTGCGTTTTTTTAGCGTAATGAAAAATGAATGTTGATATGAGTATGTGAGCTGATGAGTTTTTGTAAGAAGCAAGTAAAATATGTTAAGAAAAATTGACATACACTGAAAGTAATTTTTAAATAAAGGTAGGGATCAGCAAATGAATTTTAAATATTTTACTACATACCTCGTTTTGCTAAACATCCATTATTTATTAAGGCTAAAAAACAAAATTTCTTTATGGTTATATAGAATAAGGAAAATATAGTCAAAGAGGAGAAAATATTTTAACATTAAAGAAAATGTTATGAGTAGTTGCATTCAACATAATACAAATTAAGCATAGAATCAAATAAATAAATTATTTGAGTGTCAGAAAATGAAATTGTATAAATATTTCGACAGTTATTATTTCTATTAATAGTACAGTGCAGAGAGTAATGAGCACTAACAAAATTATAAAGCATAGAGGGTGCAGAGCAAATATTGAAGATGTGATAAATGTGGAATGTAGCGGATATTGGTTGATAAAGAATATGATAATTGCATGTACCTTGAAATGATCAAAAGGTTGTCTTGTAGTTGAGGTAGTACTGGAATGGAGGGGTTGTTGATGTTGGTTGTAGTTGACTACAAATGAGGGGGCTGTGAAAGTAATATCCGGCAAGCAAAAATTAATAATAGTAATGTATATTTGATATTGTTAAAATAATTATGGAGTATATAATGCACCTGGAGATTAACTTTTGATAGAAGATCTTTGAAGACAATAATCTTTGTGTATGCGCCAGGATATCCAGGTAAGAGATTATTTTTAATTAATACCTTGGTGTTAGCGGCAGTGGTTCCTCTGGATAGAGCCACGTAGAGCTGTCCATGAGTGAAAACAGAAGAAGGTAAATAGAGACCAACATGCTGTATTGTTTGTCCTTGAGATTTGTTTATGGTTAGCGCAAAACTTAAACGGATTGGGAACTGTTTTCTAGTGAGTTCAAAAGGCATTTGTTGATCTCCAGTATTCTTTAAAGGTATACGCGGTAAGAAAACTGCCTTGCCTTTATGCTGGCCTGTAAGAATTTCTGCCTCAATAACATTTCTTGAAAATTGTCGGCATATCAGGCGCGAACCGTTGCAAAGTACAATACGTGGGTTTAAGTTTCGCAGCAGCATAATAGGGGTACCTCTCTTTAAAGACAATTTGTGTTGAGGAAGATTGCTGGCTGATATGTTGTTTAGTAATTCTTGGGGGTATAAATTGTATTTGTCATCTTCAACTGAATCAAAAGAATAGTATGTCATTTCTTCCCCAGGGAAAACAGTATGACATTTTTCATTTAAATGAGCTACGTCTTCATTTAATGGAGTAAGCAGTGCTCTATTCTCCCAGTAACTATAGTTTGTAATATTGCGCGTCATATTAGAAAATATGACGCTGATGAGTGTACTGATTGAATGTTCGCCATCCCAAGGAATAATCATTGAATCGGGAATGCGGATCATATCGTCTGCACTTGTAGACTCAATGTCATTTCCAATACGAAGAAGAAAATTTGAGAACTCATAATCATTGATTGCGCGCATATTTTCAGTTAATGAAAGTACTTTAACATTTGGCCATAACGAAGATGTAACAATACTGGCATTAATAATTTGAGAGACGGTTCCATTAATGACAACATGTGGAATTTGACGAAAGTCACATCCCATGAGTAAAATAATTCCACCAAAAGGTAAGTCTTTGCTTAGAGCATCTCGTATTGACCGGTCAACAGTTTTAAAAATATATTTGTGTGACATAGGTGCCTCATCCCACAAAATAGCAGAACATTGTTGTAAAAGTTGTTGCAGTGCAGAAATTTTGCTGAAGTTACAGTATGAGTCTGCTTCGATAGGAACCGGAATTTTGAATCTTAGGTGTGCTGTATTTCCACCTGGGAGTAGAGTTGCTGCAATTCCGGATGATGCAGTGGCAAGTACAATATGGCCATCTTTGCGTAAGTGGGCAAGAATTGATTTGTACAAAAAAGTTTTTCCAGTGCCAGCAGCTCCATCAATGAAGAACATACCATCGTTGCCTTGTTGAATAGCTGCAGTAATAATGTGGAATATGTAGGATTGACCTTCATTTAAGGATGAAATCGAGATGAGATCTGTATTTGACACTGGTAGTGATAGTTCATCCTCAATTAAAATGGAGAAATTTGTAATATTCTGAAAGTTTGCAGACATTTGAGGCAGATCAAACTGTGTAATGCATTTGTTATGTTGTTGCAGAATGTTATCTATTTCACGTAGGAGTTTGTTGAGGACATATAAATCATTGGCAGATGACGATGAGACGTAATCTTCTGTCATCGATGCGTAATTGGCATTCCAGAGTTCTTTAACATTTGTAGGATTGCAGAATAGCAGAATTGTTGTAAATAACGTACGTAGTGCTGCGGGCATCTGAAATTCTCTAGTGTACAACCCCATATTCGCTGGTCAGGATTGGGCTAGTCTCAGGCTAGCCTCGGGTTAACCCTAGGGCATACTTGGGGAGTTCTTGTCCTGTAGGAGCTCTCGCCAAGGGCAGGCTTAGGGTTTAGGGTTTAGGGTTTAGGGTTTAGGGTTTAGGGTTTAGGGTTTAGGGTTTAGGGTTTAGGGTTTAGGGTTTTAGGGTTTAGGGTTTAGGGTTTAGGGTTTAGGGTTTAGGGTTTAGGGTTTAGGGTTTAGGGTTTAGGGTTTAGGGTTTAGGGTTTAGGGTTTAGGGTTTAGGGTTTAGGGTTTAGGGTTTAGGGTTTAGGGTTTAGGGTTTAGGTTTAGGGTTTAGGGTTTAGGGTTTAGGGTTTAGGGTTTAGGGTTTAGGGTTAGGGTTTAGGGTTTAGGGTTTAGGGTTTATTTTTATTATTGTTATAGGGTTTAGGGTTTAGGGTTTAGGGTTTAGGGTTTAGGGTTTAGGGTTTAGGGTTTAGGGTTTTAGGGTTTAGGGTTTAGGGTTTAGGGTTTAGGGTTTAGGGTTTAGGGTTTAGGGTTTAGGGTTTAGGGTTTAGGGTTTAGGGTTTAGGGTTTAGGGTTTAGGGTTTAGGGTTTAGGGTTTAGGGTTTAGGGTTTAGGGTTTAGGGTTTAGGGTTTAGGGTTTAGGGTTTAGGGTTTAGGGTTTAGGGTTTAGGGTTTAGGGTTTAGGGTTTAGGGTTTAGGGTTTAGGTTTAGGGTTTAGGGTTTAGGGTTTAGGGTTTAGGGTTTAGGGTTTAGGGTTTAGGGTTTAGGGTTTAGGGTTTAGGGTTTAGGGTTTAGGGTTTAGGGTTTAGGGTTTAGGGTTTAGGGTTTAGGGTTTAGGGTTTAGGGTTTACCCAAATACCCTTGGAATGACAGCGGGATTCGGCTATTGGCAGACCCCTCAGGGGTATTTCAGTATTTTCAGGTCAAAGGAAGGCTATAAAAAGACCCATAGGGGCTCTTTGGAAGGCAGGCTTTTCATTATTCTCCCACTCTAGGGCCTTCTGAGGAGCTCCCAGCCCAGCGTTTGGCTTTGGAGGGGAAGCTCTCAGAGATCTTCCGGGTGTGTGGTGGGACCTCCCAGCTGAGGCTTGGGGTCAGTCTTTTGACCTTGGCAGCCATTCAAGGGTCGAGGTAAGAGAGAAGTAGGCGTCGGCTGCACTTTGGTTTGTGAACATTCGTTGGGGTCATTTTTGGCTTCAACAGTTCTGGTGCGGTGAGCGTGGAAGCAGCCGGTGTAAGAAAATCTCGAGTTGAGTCCCATGGCAGGAGGCGAAGGTGAAGGATCAGGCGCAGGAGGATCCCCCACCCGGGTGGACGAGGCGACGAAGAAGATGTTTGAAGACTTCAGGCGGGAAGTCATGCAGACGATCAACTTAGCCTTCTCGGCAAGGAATGAGTGGGAGACGCCGCAGGTTCCGGTGGAGGTGGTTCTGCTGCTAGGCGAGAACGCTCCAGGGCAGCGCCCCGGGAAGGAAGTCCCGGTGGAGGCAGGCGAGAGGGACGTAGCCGCGCGGGAGCTTTTCCCAGGCCAGCGTCTCGAGAAGGAGCTTCCGGTGGATCTGGGCGAGAAGGAGGCGACGGTGCAGGAACTCTTCCCCGGGCATGGTCTCGCGGATCGGTCCAGCCAACCGAGGTCGCGAGACGGGCCTTCTCGCCAGGCGGGAGGCGAGACCCCCTTTAGTGAGCTCATTGTCTCGGCTCCAGTGCCGGAGGGGTTCCGGGAGCCGGACATGACCTACTATACCGGGAAGGATGACCCGGTCCAACACGTGCAATGGTTTGAGGACGTGGTGTCCATCAGACAAATGTCCGATGCCTTCAAGTGTAGGCTTTTTGCCATCACTCTGAAAGAAAAGGCCAGGGACTGGTTCCACCAGTTGCCGGCGAGTTCCATCTACAGCTTTGAGGATCTGCGCAGGGGTTTTCTGTTGCGGTTCTCAACTTCGAAGAAAAGGAAGAAGGAGGCTGAGTGCCTGTTTGCAGTGAGGCAAGGGCCGGAGGAGACGTTGGGTCATTATGTTGACCGGTTCCAAGAGGAGATTCTCCTGGTCCAGGAGGTCCCGGGGTACGCGCTGATGCTTGCCTTCACCCTGGGGCTGAGACCAGGGTTTTTCAGCATGGAGTTGAAGAGGGTGCCCCCTCTCTCTTTTGAGGAGCTCATGGAGAGGGCGGCGAAGGAGATAGACTTTGAAAAGGCAAACCCTGCGTTTGCGAGGAAGCTGGCCAGGTTGGCCGAGGATGATGTAAAGGAGCCGGTAGTGGGAAGGCAGAGAGAGCAGAGAGAGCAGAGGGAGCAGAGGGAGCCGAGGGAAGATAGGAGAAGAGAAGAGCCCCGAGGGCAGGGCCAGCAGCATGGGGGGGGGGGGGGGGGGGGCCAGGGAGCCGAACAACCGACTGGGTTGGAGGCCTCAGGAGGGTCGCCCCCAGGGCCAAGGAGGACCTCAGGGAAGAGATAACTTCCGGGAGCAAAGAAGGCTGGAGCAGGGAGAATGGCGACAAGGACCAAGGGGTCATTTCCCACCACCGCAGGAGGCCATGGAGGTGGGAAGAGGAAGAGGAAGAAGATTTCGGGGAGCCGGAAGAAGGGGAGGAGGAGAAGGAAGAGGGGGCAGGGAGGCGTTGCCCTATTCTGACTTCCATCAGGAGGAAGGTCACGCAACGGCCACCTGCCCAGAGTTTCTGGAGATTAGAGGGGCCAGAGGGGTCGGAAGGCAAGATCTGCCTGTAAGGATCGTCGAAGTACAACGAGAAGAGGCGGAGGACAGGTGTGAAGACAGGGTAGACGTGGGGACCCGAGGAGGGATCGGAGTGATCCATGGGGGAGTGGGGATCGAGGCAACCCGCAAGGGGAGCCTTCAAACCATGTTCCGCCGAGGGGTCGCCTCGACCTCCCAGGCTCCCCCCCCCCCAGAGGAGAAGATCACTTTCTCATCCGCGGATATGCCAGACTACGAAGATCCGTTCTGCGACGCGCTGGTGATCCAGACAGCGATAGAAAACTACACCGTCTCCCGGATACTGGTGGACAATGGGAGCTCGGTGAACGTGATCTTCAAGAAGGCCTTCGATGAGATGAGGGTGGAAGGAAAAAGGGTCCTGGCTTCTGATGGACCGCTTTTTGGCTTCTCCGGAGAAAGGAAAGAAGTGGAAGGGGGAGTGGGCCTGCATGTGAGGCTTGGGGGCGTCTCACGGAACTGTCAGTTCGTGATCGTAGACGCCCCGAGTAGTTACAATGCCATCTTTGGACGTCCCCTCATCAGCGCCTTTCGCTGCGTACCCTCCTCATACCACCAATGCCTCAAGTTCAACAATGAAGGGGTGCAGGTTAGGATCAGGGGGGATCCGAAGATGGCAAGGCAATGCTATGTGACGGCAGTTAATACCGTGTCATGGATGACGGAGGCAGAGGAGTTGGAGAAGGAGATGGCTGAGCAGGAAGGGGTTGAGAAAGGGGAGATAAGCCTGGGAGAGGCGATGGAGGTTGTTGAGGAGTTGGCAGAGGTGGAGGCGATCAGCCTAGAAGAGGCGAGAGGAGTGATGGATGAAGAAGAGCAGAGGCAGGAGGAGAGCCTGGAGGAGGCGATGGAAGTTGATGAGGTTGGGGGAGAGGAGCTCGAGTTTGAGCAGGAAGAGGCAAGGGTAAGTTGGGAGCGGTCGGGGCTGGAGCCGGCCGAAGAAGTGGTGGAGATGGAGGTGCTTACAAGAGCGGGGGAGGCGCAAAGGATTCGGATCAGCGGAGGCTTGAGCCTCGAGGATCAGGAGCGGATGCGAGCCTGCATCCAAAGCAACGTCGACATCTTCGCTTGGAGCGCGGCAGACATGCCGGGCATCGACGCGGACGTGGCCTGTCATCGCTTGAACCTGGATCCCAGAGCCCGCCCCATACGCCAAAAGATGAGGGTCGTCGCCACCAAGCTAGAAGCCCCCATCCGAGAGGAGGTCAAAAAGCTCCTGGACGCGAGCTTCATCTCAGAGATCCAGTATCCAGGCTGGATCTCCAACGTGGTAATGGTAAAGAAGGGAGGAGGAAAATGGCGCATGTGTGTTGATTTTTCTTTATTAAATAAATCATGTCCCAAGGATTGCTACCCCTTGCCTCGAATCGACGCGCTGGTTGACTCAGCCGTTGGTTTTTCTCTTATGAGTTTTTTAGATGCATTTTCAGGTTATCACCAGATCCGGATGCACCCTCCTGATGTCAAGGATGTTTCCTTCATCACGAGAGAGGGATGCTTCAGCTATAAGATGATGCCCTTCGGATTGAAGAATGCAGGGGCGACGTACCAACGCATGATGGATCGAATCTTTCGAGATCAAAGGGGAAGGAACCTGGAGGTCTATGTGGATGACCTCATGGTCAAGAGCAAGTGTGTTGATTCCCACTTGTGAGACTTGGAGGAGACGTTTGCCACCCTGCGAAGGTTCAAGATGAGGCTGAACCCCTTGAAGTGCGTCTTTGGGGCTAGTCGTGGGAAATTCCTCGGACACCTCTTGACTCCCGCAGGGGTAGAACCTAACCCCGATAAGGTTAAGGCTATCCTAGACCTGGAATCGCCTCGCAGTGCCAAGGAGGTCCAGCGCTTGACCGGGAAGTTGGCCGGGCTAAGCAGGTTCCTCTCTCGGTCAGGGGATAGATGTTCCTCTTTCTTTAAAGTACTCCGTGGTAACCAAGTATTCGAATGGACGGCCGAGTGTGAAGAGGCATTTCAAGGGCTGAAGAGGCAACTCTCCCAAGCTCCGTTACTTCAAAGCCCGAAGGAGGGGGAGGACCTAGCCTTGTATCTCGGAGTGGGAGGAGAGGCGGTGAGCTCCGTCTTGGTTAGGGAAGAGGGGAAGAAGCAGTTACCCGTCTATTATGTCAGCCGAATCTTAAAAAAGGCGGAGCTCCGATACCCCATCCTGGAGAAGCTAGCGTATGCTTTGGTCATCTCAGCTAGGAAGCTTCGCCCTTACTTTCAAGCACACTCGATTAGGGTGGTAACCGACCATCCCCTTCGCAAGGTCTTGGAGGGGGTGGAACATTCAGGAAGGTTGGCACAAAGTGGTCCATCGAACTAAGCGAGTTCGACATTTCTTTCGTCCCGAGGCTCTCCATCAAAGCCCAGGCCGTAGCGGATTTTCTGGCGGACTATGTTACCGAGGCCGAGGTTGAAGAACCAAGGCCGCAAGAAGCGTGGAAGATGGTGGTCGACGGGGCCTCAGGAAGGCACTCCCTGGGAGGAGGTGTGGTGTTGGTAAGTCCTCAGGGAGTTACCATAGAGCAAGCAGTGACTTTCCATTTCCCTGTAACCAATAACCAAGCGGAGTATGAGGCTGTGATCGCTGGCCTTCGCTTGGCAAAGGAGCTGGAAATCCAGGAGGTGGAGTCATTCACCGACTCAATGGTGGTAGCATCGCAGATCCGAGGCGAGTTTGAGGCCCGGGAGCCTACCCTCGCAAGATATCTATCAAAGGTAAGAACTATTATTGGAGGTTTCCGTTCTTTTTCTATTCAACATGTTCCCAGGGAGGAAAGCATGGCAGCTGACCGATTAGCAAAGTTCGGGCCTCGGGGTGGAGGTACCCTAACCGAACTATTTCGGCCAGCCATTGAAGAGGGGGAGGTGATGGGGGTGAATCGGCGGCCCTCATGGGTAGATCCGTTGGTGATCTTCTTAACCACAGGAGAACTGTTGGAAGAAGTCAAGGATGCAAAGAGCTTCAGGCACAAGGCGGCTCATTACCTGATGCTGGAGGGGAACTTGCATCGGAAGATGTTGTCAGGGCTCCTCGCGAGATGCGTAACCGAGGAGGAAGTCCCGAGGATCCTAGAAGAGGTGCATTCTGGAAAATGCGGCAGTCATTCAGGGGGAAGGACATTGGAAGCAAGGGTGGTAAGGCAGGGATATTTCTGGCGGACCTTAAGGAAGGATACAGCTGAATTCGCAAGGAGGTGTCAGAAGTGCCAAGTACACGCTCATCTCCAGCTCTTGCCCGCCCAAAGGCTTCGAAGCATCACGGCACCATGGCCCTTCGCCATTTGGGGAATGGACCTGGTTGGACCCTTTCCTCCAGCTAGCGGACAGAGGAGGTTCCTCCTAGTTATGATTGACTACTTCTCCAAATGGCTGGAGATCAAGCCGTTAGCCAAGGTAACCTCCCAGGTCATCAGAAACTTCGTTTGGGGAGAAATCATCTGCAGGCACGGATTGCCCCAAGCGATAGTGACGGACAACGGTCCTCAGTTTGCCAGTGAAGAATTCATCAATTTCTGCACCCAATTGGGGATTGACCTCAGGTTCGCCTCAGTCCATCATCCTCGGAGCAATGGCCAGGTGGAGGCGGCAAACAAAGTCATCGTCAACTTGCTCAAAAAGAAGGTGGAGAACCTGAAGGGTAGTTGGGTGGAACAGCTCCCTTCCGTCCTCTGGGCCTTGCGAACAACTCCGAACACGGCCACAGGAGAGACCCTCTTCAAGCTCTCTCATGGGTGTGAGGCTGTCCTCCCTGTGGAGTTCGAGGTTAGGTCCCCAAGGGTCGCGGCCGCGGCTGAGGGAAGCGAAGCTTGGAGGTTGGAGAATGAGGAAGGGATGCGCCTCTCATTAGATATGGTAGAAGAGCTGCGGGATGTTGCCGCCATCAGGCAAGAAGAAATAAAACGGCGAATGGCTCGGTACTTCGATAAGCACATCAGAGTCAAGCAATTCGCCGAGGGGGATCTAGTACTGAAGAAGGTCGACGCTGCGGGAAGGTCGGCCGCGGTTGGTAAGCTCAACCCTAGCTGGGAAGGGCCTTATATAGTAGAGAAGGCTCTTGTTAACGGAGGCTACTATCTCCAGGACGTGGAGGGAAGGACCTTGAGTCACACCTGGAATGGTGATGACCTGAAGCGCTTCTACCCGTAAGAGGGAAAGAAGGATTGTAATGTTGTAAACAACTGTTGCATTTTCAATGAGTTTATTTCAAAATGTTGACTGTCGCTGAATATGCGATCTTTATGCTTTTTGTTTTAACTGGCTATGATTCCTCATCTCAGTGATAGAATAGGCCTGGTCGAAGGAATCTTCATCAACACCCCGAGCTCGGCTCGGCCCCAGGTAGACCCGCTGCGCAGGCTCTCATCTAGCTGGCAGGTCCGAAGGCTCGCCTGTGGGGGAGAGGTTTGGTTATCTTCATCAACACCCCGAGCTCGGCTCGGCCCCAGGTAGACCCGCTGCGCAGGCTCTCATCTAGCTGGCAGGTCCGAAGGCTCGCCTGTGGGGGAGAGGTTTGGTTATCTTCATCAACACCCCGAGCTCGGCTCGGCCCCAGGTAGACCCGCTGCGCAGGCTCTCATCTAGCTGGCAGGTCCGAAGGCTCGCCTGTGGGGGAGAGGTTTGGTTATCTTCATCAACACCCCGAGCTCGGCTCGGCCCAGGTAGACCCGCTGCGCAGGCTCTCATCTAGCTGGCAGGTCCGAAGGCTCGCCTGTGGGGGAGAGGTTTGGTTATCTTCATCAACACCCCGAGCTCGGCTCGGCCCCAGGTAGACCCGCTGCGCAGGCTCTCATCTAGCTGGCAGGTCCGAAGGCTCGCCTGTGGGGGAGAGGTTTGGTTATCTTCATCAACACCCCGAGCTCGGCTCGGCCCCAGGTAGACCCGCTGCGCAGGCTCTCATCTAGCTGGCAGGTCCGAAGGCTCGCCTGTGGGGGAGAGGTTTGGTTATCTACGACACCCCGAGCTCGGCTCGGCCCCAGGTAGACCCGCTGCGCAGGCTCTCATCAAGCTGGCAGGTCTGAAGGCTCGCCTGCGGGGGATAGGTTGGCTCTTGCGATACTTTGTTCTTAGCCACTTCTACGACACCCCGAGCTCGGCTCGGCCCCAGGTAGACCCGCTGCGCAGGCTCTCATCAAGCTGGCAGGTCTGAAGGCTCGCCTGCGGGGGATAGGTTGGCTCCTGAGATACTTTGTTCTTAGCCACTTCTACGACACCCCGAGCTCGGCTCGGCCCCAGGTAGACCCGCTGCGCAGGCTCTCATCAAGCTGGCAGGTCCGAAGGCTCGCCTGCGGGGGATAGGTTGGCTCCTGAGATACTTTGTTCTTGGCCACTTCTACATTACAACGAGCTCGACTCGGCCCCGGGTAGACCCGTTGTGCAGGCTCTCAATAAGCTAGCAGGTCCGACGGCTCGCCGGTGGGGTAGGGGTTTAATTGGTTGGAAAAATACGTGGGTAGGGCCCTGACCTAGACTGGAGTCTCGGCTCAAAGTTCTCGGCCAGTAAGGGTCTCGGCTCAAAGGTCTCGGCCAGCAAAGGTCTCGGTCAAAGGGGGGGTTCTCGCAAAAAGAGGCTCCCGGCGGACCTGAGCAGGACAACTTAATTAACAACGCGAGGTTCCCGCCTAACGGATTTCTAAGAGGTTATCCTAAGGAGACTAAGGGTCTCGGCGGAAGTTCGCGCGGAAGCCATTCGGCAGAACAATATACTTTCAAGCACGCTGAAAATGAGAGATGAAACATTACTTTACATAAAATTAATTACAAAAAGTTGGAGCCTCTCGCTCATTACAAAAGAAACAAAAAGAGAAGTTTAGGGGGACGCGCTGTAACTCCCGCTGGTGCTTTCGCTTGAATCCTCGCCAGAGCCCTCTCCAGATGTCTCGCCAGCGATAGAAGACCTCGGGATGTCTGAGGGAGGTGAGTCCGGCGCGCCCGGAGGTTTAGGAACTGGATCGTAGAGCCAAGGAAGAAGCTGGCGAGCGTCGATGGTCGCGCCGTCCTCCCGAAGCAGCTTGATGTCTCGCAACGTCTCGAGCGTCAGCTTGACGGTTGCCTGAGCGTTGGCTTGGAGCAGCTTGTCAACGTCGTACTCCGAGAGGTAACGACTCCGCAGCCTCGCATCTAGCTCCGGAGGCGGGACCTTCGCCAGCTCTGCGCGAAGCTGTTCCCTCAAGAGGACGCTCTCGCAGCGCGCGTTGGCCAGCTCTGCGCGAAGCTCCCTGACTTGGGCAGAATCCTGTGGAAAGAAAAAGAGAGTTCAGCCTGGAAACATCGCACCATCATAACTTTGAAAAACGAAAGCGAGGGTTCGGGAGGGTCTCGCTTACCTCAGCCGCAGGGCGTAGAGACAGCGCCAGTCGAGCATCCGCAAGCTCTTGTTGAGCTTTCGCGAGTTCTTCTCCCGCGGTGTGCGCTCGAGCCATCGCGTCCTCCCTCGCCTTGCGCATATCGGTGAAATTCTTGTCAAGGGTGATGCTTCGGCGCGCACACATATGCGCAAGCTCGAACCCGCGCAATAGAGCCCGGATGGCATCGAAGGCTATAAGGCGGGTGGACATCTGGTCGAATACGTTGGCATCCTCCCGGCTGTAAAGGCCGTATCCAAGCGAGAAGGCCTCGCCAGTCACATTTTCCCCCTCCGCCCAGCTGGGAAGGAGCGTCGTAACTTTGATCAAGTTTGACTCAGGGTCCCATTCCATCTGAGGCTTCCCTTCCGCGTCGACGTACTTCACGCCGAAGCCAAAGTTCCTGTGCCCTCTCGGCACCTCCTGGGCGGGACGCTGGCAGAGGTTTCGGCGGCGACCACTCCTCCCCCAGCCTCGCTCGCGGCCGATGGGTTCCCGGTAGAAGCCTCGACGCGGCTCTTGGCGGCGGCATCCATCTCGCTGGCCATCTGAAGGATCGCTTCAAAGGACCTGCCCTCGGGAGGAGGTTGGACAGGCGGGACGGCCTGGGCTTTCCCCTTCTCCAGGGCAGAGGGTTTCGGCCTCTTCAGCGTTCGGAGAGGAGGAAGGGTGACCTTCCGCTTCTTGGCAGGCGCTGGCGCTAGCTTCCGCGAGCGCAAGGGAGCCTCTTGCGGCCAGACCCTCGACACCCCGGCCTTCAGCAAAGGGCTGGCGCAGAGGGACCTCCCGCTCTCCTGCAAAGTTAAAGCACTTCAGCGAAATAAAATCTTTGATAAAAGAGGGAATCTGAGGCGAGACCGTACCTTCGCCCGAGTGAACAAGTGGGAGGGAGTCGACGTCCCGCCGAAGGTAGGGAACGTCGAATTCCTTGGTCCCGAAGAATTCCAGGATTGCGCTCTCGCGCGATCCCAGAGCAGGCGGTTTGTAGGCTGCGTCCTCGTACTGAACGGGCTGAAGCGGGATGTTGTCGAAGTCTCCGCTGACATAGACAAACTTCTCGCCCCAGTGGTGGTGCTTGTTGGCGAGACCGGTAACCTCGAGCAGTTGCCCGGAGAAGAAAACTACCCCCCCCCTTGGCGCGGAAGTTGAATAGCTTCCGGAAGATGGGCAGACTAAACTCGATCCTCTCGGATCGCATATAGCATATGAATGCTATAAGTATCGCGACTGAGTTTGGGTTTAGCTGGGCGGGAACCACCCCATAATAGCGAAGAGCTAGCCGAACCTCCGGCCAAAGGGGAAGGTGGAAGCCCACCTCGAAGTGCTCGAGGGGGATGGCAAGCTCTCCCGCCCCCGGAGTATTCACCCTATCGTGATTCCTCGGGTCCGCGCCGAGAAGCCGGCGGGAATATAGCGGTCAACGATCAGGTTATACTCGTCTAGGGTAAGCTTGCAGGAAGGGAAAAGGTGTTTTTGAAAAGCTTCCGCGCAGTGGGCGCGACCCTTGCTCTCGCCAGGCATGGTGGGTTTGTGAGTAAGAGCGAGAGCTGAAGAGGGGTCGAAGCGAGAGCAAGAACGCGAAAGCAGGGAGGGAAGGCCGAGGTTCCGGATCGAAGAAGTAAATGCGGTTGGTAGACTTCTCTATTTATAGGAAAACGTAATCATCATGAATTCATCCGACAGAGAGAGGAAGTGACAGCGGAGTACAGCTGTCAGAACCCGGGCTAACGGCGCCTCGATTCTCCCCCTCGGGATGGCAGCGGTCAACGGTCATTTTGGGTTTCGACGCGACCTCCTAGATTGGCGCAAGCCTCCTAGATTGGCGCAAGCCTCCTAGGTTAACACAAACCTCCTAGATTGGCGCAAGCATCCTAGATTGGTGTAAGCGTCTTAATGGAAAAGCCCCGCAGAGCAATAAAAAGAAAAGGAAAAGAGAGACATTGGTAGAAGCGAGATCCTCGCTAGCGCAAGCTGGGTAAAACTTAATTAGTAATAATGTTTGTTACAGATGCATTGATAAAAGAGATACATTGGGATTAAAAGCAGGAGGGCTAATAGGGTTTCCAGCTCCATCGTCCTCGTTCTCGCCGCCTAGTTCTTGGAGGCGCCAACGGGTTGAAGTAAGACGATAGGGTGGTACACCCAAGGTTGATCCGCCTGGCATGATCCCGGATCTGCGAGATGCACCTCACTGGCGAAGACTCGGCAGAAGGCCCTCCCGGACAATCAGTCTCGCCCAAGAAGAAATCCCGCTCCAGAGCCGCCAGCCTTTGCTCCACGGATTCGCGGAATGCTTTCGCCGCGGCAGTATGGGCACGGTCTCGCCGGATAAGCTTGGCCAAAATGACCGAGATCTTCCTCCTTCTCCCCTTCGCGCTCCCAGCGCTGTTCAGGGTTTCCTCTATCTTGCCAGACGAGGGGAGAGGGGACTCTTCATCCTCTTCTTCCTCGTCTTCTTCTTCCTCTTCTTCTCCTTCCTCGTTGACTCCCGACCGCAAGCCAGGAATCACCTGCGAAAGAAACGTGCGAGAAATTTGGTTAAAGCATGGCGATCAACGGTTTTAAAAGGTCTCGCATACCTGCGGTTGGGCGAGAACCGTCAACCAAAGTTGGACGAGAAGGCCCGGCCCTCCGTTGGTCCCATAAAGAAGGTGAAGAGGCTTGCCCAGCCCCGGGCGGAAGGGCTCGCGCGCGATAATCCCGGCCTGGCCGGAAGCAGGAGGGGAGTTGTCTTTTCTCAGGGGACGATCAGCATCCTTGAGAGTAGCGGAAGGTTCAGAAGCCGCCCTCCCGCCTGCAGGATAGGATTGGCCGCCGCAGGAGGCACTTCAACGGTTTCTCGCTTCATCTGCCCAGGTGGTTAGACCCGGGTCGGCGGGAGTTGGCACTGCGAGAAGACGGTTCAGAAAAGAAAAAGTCGGGTCGAAATACTGACAAGGGAAAATGTACCTATCGTTCCGGTTTCGGCCGAGGAATCCTCTCCGAGACCTGCGTTTGGTCCTTGGGTGAATGAGCGGGCAGGTTCGAAGAACTTGGCGGGATCTCGGCGTCATCGTTAGGAGCGGGTTCCTGTGGAAGCTTTCGTTAATCATCGGGTCTAGTGCACAGTCTGTGCACAGTCAGCTCGGAAGGCACGGTTGAAAGGCTTACCTTCTGCGGGGAAGGATCACCCCGCGGGATTGGGAGTGGTGGGAAGGAGGCTCCCTGTTCTCGCGAGAAAGGTCCAGCCGGACCACCTTCGCTCTTTTCTTTTCCTTCTTCTTCAGCTCAGACGGCCCGGCGGTCGAAGTCTTTCTCGCTAACCATGGAGCCACTGCCGCACAATTAGCCAAAGCCCGCGCTTGGGCAGCGGCTAACCGGTCTTGGAGGTCTTGCAGAAGTGGTTTGGCAGCACGTTTGGGATGCATGGTAAGCTCGCACAAAAGTCCCGGGGGGCGAGAGCTCAGTGGTAAAACAGTATTTCAAGGGCGAGGCACATGGTCGCCTATCGGTGCATATTTATAGCCGCAGTAGGGTCCACCAAAAGATTCCCCTGGTTAGCTGGCACGTGTCCAGCGAATATTTTGGGGGTTGGACTTGTCTTGTCGAGCGCAGGGCTAGCTCGAAAAGAGCGGAGATTTTGTACAACCCCATATTCGCTGGTCAGGATTGGGCTAGTCTCAGGCTAGCCTCGGGTTAACCCTAGGGCATACTTGGGGAGTTCTTGTCCTGTAGGAGCTCTCGCCAAGGGCAGGCGAAAGCTGAGGAAACAAGGGCAGATAGTCGACCTCTCGGCAGGAGAGATCGTCGACCGACCAGGGTTCTCGCCAAGTGGGCCCACGTGGTAGGGCCCGGCGCTCGTAAAGGGGATTATTTTTATTATTGTTATCCCGAGGTAAAATTACCCAAATACCCTTGGAATGACAGCGGGATTTGGCTATTGGCAGACCCCTCAGGGGTATTTCAGTATTTTCAGGTCAAAGGAAGGCTATAAAAAGACCCATATGGGCTCTTTGGAAGGCAGGCTTTTCATTATTCTCCCACTCTAGGGCCTTCTGAGGAGCTCCCAGCCCAGCGTTTGGCTTTGGAGGGGAAGCTCTCAGAGATCTTCCGGGTGTGTGGTGGGACCTCCCAGCTGAGGCTTGGGGTCAGTCTTTTGACCTTGGCAGCCATTCAAGGGTCGAGGTAAGAGAGAAGTAGGCGTCGGCTGCACTTTGGTTTGTGAACATTCGTTGGGGTCATTTTTGGCTTCAACATCTAGCATCTTCCATACAGTTATGAAGACTATTGTCTTGTTCTAATAGACCATAATGCTCGGCGGCGGAACAAAATGCTGGATGGGTAATATTACCAACTGTCATCAGATGTTCAAAAGATCTTGGTGCTCGGATATGATTTAACAGCATGCGTAAGTAAAATATTTCTCCTTCTGAAGGATGTACTGAGTACATTCGAGCAATAACCTTTTGACGACGTCTTCGTTTATGCCATGTTCTTGAATTTGAATTCCATGTGTAGTGTTTTGGAAAATCGGTGTATAAATACATCTGATGGTGGTTTGTCTCATTACAATGGAAAAACTCAGTTAACATTGTACGGGAGTTGCGGTCGTTTGAAAGAATGTTATTTACTACATCAGTAGTGCGGAAATGAATTTGATGTATGTTTGGCAAATGTATTTGTAAACGAATAACTGACGGATATGTTTGGTACATGTTGAATTTGAATACTTTCCAAAAAGCTTCTTGAGGACATATCCAGCGCCCACTGACATATTGAGATATCTCATTTCGATCAACAATATCGTGTATTTGAAATGAAACACAATATGGGCCTTTGTGAATGTATTTGTATAAGTATTTAATTCTTTTAATACTACTACAAATTTCAATATTTATATGACAGTCATATTTTAATAGAAGATATGGATTATATGGAACAACCCATTGATTGTCAATATTAAAATCTGCAGCACGTCGTAATCTAAAATATCGGCCGTTATTGCGTCGACGATATATTGGGTATGAGTCTGCTCCTTGATGTGTATGTTCAGAAAAAATTTTGGGATATCCTTTTTTGCAGATACCATATTTCATACATGGTGCTTGAGTATTGAAAGGTGCGCATGGACCATGAATCATATGACGCACAACTGCATTGTAGAGTTCTGGTTCATGTTCAACAGAAGGTAGTTCAGCGCGAATAATTCTGTCATAGTCATCTGGAGTATTCATTTTGTCTTCTGTATCAAAAATAATCAGCATGTGAACATGGGGCAAACCTCTTTTTTGAAACTCAATTGCATGCACATGACTAATTGTTTTTCCCAAAATATGTTTATGGAAAAGATCTTGCTTTAATGCTGTGTATTTAGCATGGAAGATCCGAGCAACAATATCAGGACGATCTTGAGCTGTTTGACCGGGATATAGTGAATCTGTGATTTCTGGCCACGATGAATTGCATGTCATTGTTAAGAATATATCTGGTCTTCCATAATGTCGAACAACAGCCATTGCATCTTGATAACGTTGGTACATATCGCGCGGACTCCCAACAAATGATGATGGTAAGATTACGCGGTGACCTATATTTGCTGTAGTGCAATAATATATTCTATGTTATTAAACTATTGAATATATAGAGCCATGTTAATGTATACTGAAATGAGTAGTTTTTAATACCTCCACTATTTTCTCCAGCATTGAGGCAATCTTCTAAGCCACAATATAGTTCAGCACGAAGAGTATTTTGATTTCTCTTAATCCAACGCAATTTCTGCGTTTCTATTTTAATGTAGTTGTCAACAACATATTGTTGCAGTAGACGACAACCGTGTAAAAGTAATGATGAAGATGGACCACGGTCCTACAGTAAAATGAGTATGATTGTAAAGATATTCATGTAAACGTGCAAGTTGTTACGTAAATAAATATTATGATGTATACCTGAAGCACATAAGAGTAATAGTTGCAGCAACTAATACGTAGATTGTTTAACCCAGTATATTCAGCTATCCAACCATATGTCCCGTATGGGAGGAGAAGCGGGTATTGAAGAGGATCGTAGAAACCACTATATTCTTGCATGGTGATGACATGACCCTCAGTTGAATGAACAATTATATTGCGCTCATTTGAGTTGAAGTAGTCTTCAGCTCCAACAACTATAGCAGCTACTTGTGAAGCGGTTGGCATGATGTACTGCTGCTCACGTGCCAGTCTTTCTTTAATAACTAATTTGCAGTTGTTAATGTCCCGGCGCTCAGAAAGTCGTCGAAACATTAACACAAATGGATTATACGTATCCAAAATTAGTTTTATCTTCTGCAGTAATGAACGATCTAATTCTGAGCTTTCTTGTAAGCGATGATCTAGCTCATGCTCGGTATTATATATGTATAGTTGTAAGTATCGAGGTCTTGTATTTGGAGCAGGTAGAAGAGATCCAATTTGATGATATATTGCGCCGTGAGCTCGGAAAGTGTAGACAGTGTGCTGATTAGATGTTAACGTTGAGTCTAATTTAACACCCATAGACATGAAAGAGAACACATGATTATATGAACGAATATATCTTTTGAAATGCCGGCTCTCTACAGAGTCACTAATGTATAAATTGTACAGGTCATTTGGGAATGGTTGAGGTGGTATGCGGACTTTGCCGTTGTTGCAGCACATTGTCGTTGTTTCACCAGCAAACAACTTAGCACGACAGTAAGGACATATTTTTGGGAGGCCTAGCTGTAAGTATATAATATGCTGAGGTAGAAGCGATATGCGTGCAGTATTATGACTCCTGTGGTAATGACTTGTAGCAGTAATACTGTCATCAGAGGTGGAGTCATTCTGACGGTGACTACGATGCTCTGGTACTGCAGAAATTGCTAAAACAAACATTTATGATAACGCGTTAGTGTAAGGAATTGTTCAGATATAAAGAGGTTTTTTGACTATTGTAATTACGAACTACGTACGGTGTAGTACACGTTCATGTCGAGGGGGAGGCAAAATTTGAGGTGCATCTGATGTTTGTGCAGAGGTTCGAAGGAGATTATTTGGAAGCAGGGGTGTAGCAGATGTATGCGCAGACGAACTTTCTCCAGTAAAAATTCCTTGAGTAGCATGAGTGCAGTGCGATGACACATTTGTTAACATGTATCGATGGACAATACCATTTGCAGCGTATATAACTTTGGACACGCAGTGTTCCTGTGGGGGTACATTAGTTTCCGTAGGTTGGTTGTTGGTTGCTGATGGAGGCGTAATGAAGTGGCCTGGTGGTGTAGCAGTTGAGTTGTCGTGGATGTGTTCATCGTTGATTTGAGCATTCTGTGGTTCTGACAGTTGATGTCGTCTTTGGTAGCGGCTTCGAGCGGCAGAACGCCAAATGGATCGTTGTTGTTCTTGTTGTGCTTGAGTCATTTGTAACCAGCGCGTTCTTTGACGGTTTCGATTAGAAGCACGTTCTTGTTCATGTTGCTCTTCTGTCATCATGGCTCTTTGATTGCGCGAACGTTCCCGATTAGCAGCACGTTGATTAATACGGTGGGTTTCTGCGGTATCCATGTGGGCTCAGAGTTCTGATTTTGCCATACGTTGAAAATGATATGTAGTAAGTAAGGTATGTGGAAAATCATAAATTTTTTTTTGTAGTATGTTAGCACCTTTGATCAAAATATTCAGTGTCATAACACTCACAGAGTAATTCAATAGTGGAGAACCCAGTATGATGATAATGCACGATAAACTGAGTAATTGCGAACATGAGATACAAAAAAAAATTACAAATATTCATTGAAAAGTGAGAGCAAAAGATAATTCAGTTTGTTAGCCTACCTTTGGGAGAACGTAGGTTTCATCTCAGAGAGTGTTACTTCAGAAAGTGAGGTATTATGCATGTATATGCAATATGTGTAATCATTTATACATATAAAGAAATTAAGTGATAACATTAGAACAGTGAAAGCATCTTCGAGCAATTGATTGAAGCATGAGATAACATATTTGGCGTCAGGTACTCAATGCTGATGAAGAAGAATTTTGCGGGAAGGCATGAGAATTAAGTAAATGGCGAAGAGAGGGTAGGAAGTAGTAAGAAAACAAATAGAAGCAGCTCTACAATATTATGTATATATAATTCTCACGTAGTTGTTGTTTTGATATGACGATGTGATATGTTTAGGAAGTACAAAAAAATGAGAAATAATAGTAGACATGCAATAAAAAGAACTGGAATCATACAGAACAAATTAACAAAAGAATGAAGATATTTATTTGCGAGGTTTTACACTGAGCTTAGTAAATGTCAAACATGCGACTATATATTATTCAATAATTACAAAAGTAAACTCTTATATATCATGTTTCACATAGGATAGTATACACAAAGAAGTTGACAGATAGGTTTTCAACACGGTCACTCTGCTTTGACATCAAAGAGTGTTAGCTCAGTAACAGTGATATTTTGGCCGTCTATGCTGTGGTTTTGCATCTTTGTTGCGGCTTCGCGAAGTGTCATTTCATCAGTGAAGATGACCTCACCCGTGCCAAGTGGGTGTCCCCGTGTGTCCACGTCAGTCTTCATAAATAATTATGTAGTACGCATGAGTTATTTAGACAAAGCATATAATATTTGATAAAGAGTTTTGAGTCATACATTTGCGTGAATGTATCACGGAAGGTCTCCGAAGATGGTCTTCAAATCTTCAGTAGTTGTACAAAGGTTAAGATTGCTAATTAAGAGGGCAAAATAATAGTTTTCACGTAATTCTAGTGGAACCTCGTTGTCGTGATTGAGTTCATTACTCATGAGCAGGGGTTCCTTATTATGTGTCATGGATTGCGAAGCTTTTGGCGTGGACAGTGCTATTGCGTTAAACTGCAGTAAAAAAGATTTAGCGGAGAGTGTATAAATTGGAGGTAAATGAAAGAACTATTAACTATAGTAAATCAATATATGTACGTGAATAATGTACATATAAAAGTTCAATTTTCCCTATGTGATAGATAGTTGACATAAATCAATCATTTTATGACAGTGCTTATGAATGCATAGTTGTCAAAATGGTTGTCTGTTGTAATAGTACTTATTACATTAGAGAGCGCACTAACAATTGAATTATATCAACTGCATCAATATCAGAGTTGTTAATTTTGTCTTCCAAGGGGCGTTACGAAATCTTTTATGAATCCAAAAACATTTGATTCGTTAAATGAATTGCATATAACAGATTGAATCAAAACATATTATGGAGTTTATAGTCAGTGAAGAAAACACATAGAGAGCATTTTTGCAGAGAGTGTATAAATTGGAGGTAAATGAAGGAACTATTAACTATAGTAAATCAATATATGTACGTGAATAAGGTACATATAAAAGTTCATTTTTGCCTATGTGATACATAGTTGTCATAAATCAATCATTTTATGACAGTGCTTATGACTGCGTAGTTCTCAAAATGGCTGTCTGTTGTAATAGTACTTATTACATTAAAGAACGCACTAACAATTGAATTATATCAACTGGCTCAATATTAGAGTTGTTAATTTTGTCTTCTAAGGGGCGTTATGAAATCTTTTATGAATCAAAAAACATTTGATTCTGTTAAATGAAGTGCATGTAACAGATTGAATCAAAACATATTATGGAGTTTATAGTCAGTGAAGAAAACACATAGAGAGCAAGTACAACAAATTATAAAACAAACAACACGGGACGACGAATCATAAAAATCAGTAAGCATGTTGTTGGAAACAACGAAAACATTGGGGCATCCAAATGAAAACATTGGGTATGTAAAACAAAAGCTTACTGAGCAAATCTTAATGAGTTTTGGAATTTGTAATAATAGGGTTAAAGCAAAGCTAAATGTTCATCTGGTACGGCTTAGAACATCTACGTAAAACCTTATTTGGGTTCAACTTTATGAACGCTACATTTTTGATTGTAGATATTGAGGGGTAATTGAGCGTAGGCCTACACAAATAATCTTGAACAAATTTCAAATCAAAGTTATTTTGGGTTTGTCGTTCTCGTACCTAAGCCTTCACTCTATAGGTTTTGTGCGACAAAATTGGTGTTGAAGAATGGAATCGTGTTTTCAGTGTCGCCGCTCTTGCCTCAACTCATGCCGAACGATTTTCTGCTTTGTTTGAGGAACGATTTTCTGCTTTGTTTCAGGAACGATTAAAGTGGGAATGGAAGGATTTGGAGCCGTATATCACGTTAACGATTCGTATATAACCTTTAGATGTTGAGCAGACGTGATTTGTATAATTTCATTTAAGTTTTTCAACACATACATTATACTTGCTGATTCATTTTTGCCTCCCTAATGTAGGGATATACATGTGCCTGAGTGCAACATAAACATGTATAGGTTATTTTTTTTTCTTTTCGAAATCTCTTATCCGTTAGTATAATATATCAGCAAATTATCACGGGAAGATTTTAAATGCAGTTTTTGCACTTTTCTTTATATGCAGAGAATGCTATATTGATTTTTAAGGTAGGCATTAAGTTTAAACTAACTGAGAAATTGGACTTTTAAGTAAGAAATGTTTGTCAACTGCATATTGTAGCTATTAAAAATATGCATAATGAAACGCTGATTACTATTAAAGTGCTGGAGTAATATATGTTTTCCAGTTATGGCAGGCTTACATTCGGATTATCGTTCAGTCTTTTTTTTGTAGTGAAAATGAAACAACGAATATGTTTACAAAGTATTATATTATAAGGTAAATATGTCTGTAGGCATGATAGATTTAAGTTACTTGGATCTATTGTCAGGAGAAAATGCAGATATGCATGATTATATATCTCCTCTAATCTCTATAGTGAAGTATTAAAATCAGTAAAGCATTAACATCAGTACAGAAAATGAGTAAATGTGCACAGGACATACAAATAACAATCAAGAGTAAGTAAACACAACAATAGCAACCATTAAAAGCAATAAGCAAACAAACAAAGCGGGATATCCATGAATCGTATAAATAGAACCTGCTGCGGGAGGAAGGTCACGAAGGGGAGAGCCGTGGAAATCAGTAAAGCACGGGTGTTAGCTTGCGGGAGTAGTTGACCTATCAGTGGAGAATAGCACATGAATAAACGGAATGAAAATACAAAAAAACACAAACGAACTGAAAACAAAAGGCAAAAAGGAAATGAGAAACAAATTCCACGAACAGAAAGTTACCGGACAGTTGGGGCAACAGCGGTGGTAGGGTCGTTGGAGAAGAGGAAGAAATCGCCTGGATGGAGAAGATATGGGGTGGACGGGACTGGCTGAGGAAACAGAAAAAAAAAACAAAATCAAAAGCAGAAGCAGAAATGAATTGAGAAACAAATTCCAGAAATACAAAATTAACGGACACTTGGGGCAACAGGGGCGGTAGGGAAGTTGGAGAAGAGGAAGGAGTCGCCTGGACGGAGAAGATCGGGTTGGAAGAAATTTTGCTGACGGTCGATCTGAAATATCGTTACAGTGCTGTGAGCAGGAAATAAAAGCGGCATGGAAGCAGTGGGAGGATGGAGAAGCCGGCGCGTCAAATGGCGGAACGGGGCGATGAGGGCTTCAGAGAACGACGCGTCGCGGATGACAGAGAAGGACGAATAGGGACATCTGGCATCAAAGAAGGACGGAGGACGCGGCAGAGGGAGCGATGGCGCCGATGACCGCAGCGGCGGGGGAATTTCCGGGATTTTGACGCAGGACGCGTGAGAGGGTGTGATGGCGCCGATAAGCGAAGCGGCACGCGGGAGCAGGACGGGGCACGCGGCGGCGTCAGCGGATGGCGGCCAGGAGAAGGCGGCACGCGGCGAGCAGCGGAATGAAGGAAGCACGCGTCGCAGGCGAGGGAAATGTCGCGAAAGAACGTCGACCGGAGGAAGCGGGGCGGGAGGGGGGTTTTCGGGAAATTGCATCTGACGGAGACAAACGGAGACGGACGCACGGAGAGAGGCGACGGAAAGTTCAAAGAACTTTATTAATATAGATATATGATAACATATAATATATTATATTATATATATATATATAGAATATGTAATAACTCTACCGCCCGCCACTCACACTCGCACTCTCTCTCTCTTTCGCACGCCCCTCGCCCTCTCAGCCACTCTCTCTCTCCCCTCCCTTAGCTTTAGGCCCTAATATATATTATTATAAATAATAAATAATAACTGCCGCCCCCACTCTCTCTCTCTCTTTCTCTCTCTCCCCGCCCTCTCAGCCACTCTCTCCCTCTCTCTCCTCTATCTCCTATTTCTCTCCCTTTCTCTCTCCCCTCCCATTTCTTTTTTTGTCTTTCATCCGTAACTGTTTGTTTACACCTATAAATTTTTTTGAACGGTGATTGAAAAAAAAACAAAATCTGACGCTCAGGATTGTCTCAATGAAATTTTAATTCATTCATTTCATATATCTTTATGTATGAGAAAGATATATACATACTATAATAAAAAGATATATGGTGGTCTGCCAATAGCGTGAGTTCGAAAATAGGAGAAAAATAGGTAGTCGTCGGATTTGAGTGTTTTGATCCAAAGCGGTTGGATTTGGAGCTGCAAATAACCTATTTTGGTCTACCAATAAAAAACCCAAAAAATCTCGCATTCTCTCTCCTAAAACCCGACTGCCATTTCTGCTCCTCCCCCCACGCACTCTACCCCGCACGAAAAAAAATCCCCATCGTGACTTCTGCCCGACCAATATCCCGCACTTCAACCTACCGCTACCGACGACCTCCACGGCCCGCCATCCTGCCTCCGCCGACCTTCACAGAAGGCTCTCCTCCCACCACTGACGACCTCCATGGCCCTCCTTCCTCTTTCCAACAGTCGCGGCTCAGAAGAAAGCTTCTCAAATCGACTGTTGAGAAGAAAGCTTCTCAACAGTCGCAGGATTCCTCCCTCGCGTAACTCCCAAACCCTCGCTTCTTCCCGGTCTGTGTCGCACATCTATCCATAGCCGAGGACATCCACGACCCGCATCCTCCTTTCCGCCAGGAGAAATCCATCTTGATCGCATGTGAGTACACCTTCTCCTTCCCTCTCTCGATCTCCTAAGTCTCCTCTTATAAGTGTTCTCTCCTGTTTTTGATTTCGTTTACAAAATTCATTTTTCTATTTTTCATTTCAGTACATATTTCGTTCTTAAAAATCGGTTTTGCACCGTTTTAAATTAGGTTTCTTATCACGTCTTCAATTTCTGTTGTCGTTTTAATTTTACAGATCATTTTCTTTTTAATTTTCTGATTTCTTTTTTGTTTTTCATATCGTTTTACATTTCGTTCGAGATTTCGAAACGTTTTAGATATCGTTTATTAAGATCTGTTTTTGAAACGTTTTAGATTTCGTTTATTAGAAAATCTAAATGTACAGATCTACATAACTTTTTTCAATTCATTTTTAATTTCGTTTTTTTATTCGTTTTTAAAACCGTTCTTCATTTCAGCTTTCAGTTTCATTTTTAATTCATCGTTTATCTTTTCAATTCAGATTTGGAACTGGGTTTAGATATAGGGTCTTCTTTCTCCCATTTCATTATTGAACAACAACATGACCTGTCTAAGTGATGACAGTATAATTACACGTATTATGAGTTGTTAATAACTATCATGATTATGAGTTGTGAAATTAAACCGTCATGCTAGCCGGGACTGTAAAAGTAAGTTGCAACTTTTAATATCATGTAATCAAGGTGCTCGAGGTATTGTCCAAGTGATGTTTTCTTGGGATGAGTTAGTTATTATTAGTTGATAATTATCAACAATAGTATAACTATGAGTTGGTAATATCATGACGGTATAGTTACAGGCCCGGCTAGCATAATGATATAATCAGTAGTATATTATTTTCTTTTCGTTCCACATTTACAAATGATATGATTGCAATTTTTATTAAGATCTGGATTATCAGAAATGTTCTTAAACCCTATTACTTCTCCTTTCAGCTAGGGCATCCCCTGCTGGAGATCATCTACCGAGGCCGACTGTGGAGATCTAATTTCAGTAATGCCAACTCACTTTCCTTGAACATTATTTATGATTGTCTTTCCATGTCTCTTTCCTTGCGTATTATTGATGATTGTCAAGTGGAAATGTTTTAGTATTGTCTCCCTTCAGTGTTTAGTTTTCATGTCTCTAAAGCAAACCATTTATCTAATTTCCATTAATTTCGTTCTTTACTGCAATAACAGATATATATAAGCTCTTCAATCATGTAATTCTTTTCATCCATTTTTTCCCTCAAACAAGTATATATATAATTACTTCAAAAGATAACTAAAATCCTAATGGAGTCTTAAGAATTACTTGGTTGTTCCTTGAATCAGGTAATCCATGCTCCCTGATCTAGATTAGTTGTGTTTTACTAAAATTGGCTTTATTTGTTGTCTTCTTTATTTGATTTCTCTAAATAACACAATAAATATGATCTACTCCTATCTTTTATAGTATTTATCTGGCCATTTAGATAACAAAAATACATATATATTACAATATCTGATTGTTACTGATGTTTCATTTCATTTTCTAACAAAAGTCTAAGGACCCATGATAATTGTCGCCCATCACGAGAAATGCCGCCCTCAACAAATGTTGCCTCCACGATAAATGTTGCGACCAACGACAAATGTCGCACTCACGACAAATATCACATCCACGACAAATGTCACGCCCATGAAAAATATCGCACTCACGACAAATGTCGCACCCTAGCCGAATGTCGCACCCCCGCCGAATGTCGCACCACCGCCGACTATCGCCCCCACGACAACTGTCGCCTCCCAGACATTTGTTGCACCCACAACAAATGTCGCACCCACGACAATTGTCGTCCCACGACAAATGTTGCCATCCATGACAAATGTCGCACCATCACCGAATGTCGCACCCTCGCTGAATGTCGCACCCTCGCCGATTGTCCAACCCCCGCCGAATGTCGCACCCCCGCCGAATGTCACACTCCCGCCGAATATTGCACCCCCGCCGAATGTCGCACCCCCGTCGAATGGCCCCGGGCCGAAGGCCCGTGCCTGTCACTCGCGCGCGCGCGCGCGCGTGTATACATAATAACATATATAAGCTCAAGCTTTTTTAAGCTTAAAAAAACTTGAGTTGGTTCTCCCACAGTACATGTCAGAATTAGACAAGTAATATATGCATTTTGTAGCCAAGAACGAGATCTAAAACTTTCATGTTGAACATTCTTTTAAAATTTGCACGGTTTGGTCGGAATCTCGCCTGAAATGTTGCTGGCTCGAAATGAATATAATAATAATAAATTTCAAAATTCGAGTCAGCAATCTTTTGGTCCAGATTCCGGCTAAACCGTGCAAATTTTGGACAAATGTTCAACATAAAAGTTGTGGATCTCGTTCTTGGCTACAAAATACATATATTATTTATCTAATTCCAACATGTATTGTGAGAGAACCATCTCAAACTTTTTTAGACTTAAAAAACTTCAGCTTATATATTCCAAACCTCTCTCTTCTCTCTCTCTCTCTCTCTCTCTCTCTCTCTCTCTATATATATATATATATATATATATCTACTATTAATAAGAGCGATCTTCTTTTCCGTCTCTTCTCTCCGTCGCAGGTTTCCGTCCGTCTCCGCGCCCAAATTCCTGTTTCAGCCCCGCGGCTTCCTCCGTTCGCCTGCGTCACCATGAAAATCCCCCGCCGCTTGCTCCGTTCGGCTCCGTCAAGACGAAAATCACCGCCGCTTCCTCCACTCCGCGTTCATTCGTCGTTTTCTGGCCTCTACGACGCGTCGTTGTCTGATGCGCTCCTCGCCGCGTTCCGCCATTTCACGCGCCGCCCTCTCCAGCCTCCCACCGCTTCCATGGCGCTTTTATTTCCTCCTCACACCACTGTAACGGTATTTCAGATCGATCATCAGCCAACTTTCGTCCAGGCCGATCTTCTCCGTCCAGGCGATTCCTTCCTCTTCTCCAACTTCACTATCGCCCCTGTTGCCCCAAGTTTCCGGTAAGTTTGTATTTCTGGAATTTGTTTCTCATTTCATTTTTGCTTCTGGTTTTGATTTTGTTTTTTATTTCTGTTTCCTCAGCCAGCCTCCGTCCACCCCAGATCTTCTCCGTCCAGGCGATTTCTTGCTCTTCTCCAACTTCCCTACCACCGATGTTGGCCCAACTATCCGGTAACTTTGTGTTTGTGGAATTTGTTTCTCATTTCCTTTTTGCTTTTTGTTTTCATTTCGTTTGCTTTTTTGTGTTTTGATTCCGTTTATTCATGTGCTATTCTCCACTGATAGGTTAGCAACTCCTCCCGCAAGCTAAGACCCGTGCTTTACTGATTTCCAGATTTCTCCCCTTCATCACCTTCCTCCCGCAGCAGGTTATATTTATACGATTCATGGATATCCCGCTTTGTTTGTTTGCTTATTGCTTTTAATGGTTGCTATGGTTGTGTTTACTTGCTCGGGATTGTTAATTGTATGGACTATGCACATTGACTCATTTTCTGTATTGATTTTAATGCTTCCTCTGTCGTCGGCCACTGACCAACAATTGTTACAAAGTTACCCACATATTTCTGTATTGAATTTAATGCTTCCTATGTCGTCGGCCACTGAACAATAATTGTTACAAAGTTACCCACATATGTTTTTAACATACGTACCCAATCTATACAATGTCAATAACGCTGTGATTTTCATATGGTATTACTTTTTCACAAGTTCTTCAGACCAATTCAAACCAAATTCAACTCATTCTCTTCTTATTCCGTTAAAACAGACGGCATCCTATTTTCACAACTTCGATTCAAACCAAACTAAACTCAGTCTCTTCTTATGTGCTTTAAAAAACCCTCTATTTTCTCAACTTCGATTCAAACCAAAGTAAACTCAGTCTCTTCTTATGTGCTTTAAAAAAACCTCTACCAAAATAAAATCATCAAGTAAATGCATAACTTAAAAAAAAAAACTTGAACCACTATAAGCCGATTTAAATTCATTTTCTTTTTATTTCCTTAAAACATATGCTTTGCAGTTTTCATACCCTCGATTCAGCCCGAACTAAACTCAGTTTCTGCTTCTGTGATTAAAAAAAACCTCCACAAATAAAATTTCACGAAAATAACCTCATAAAATAAAGGGATGAGCGAAAAAAAAACTTCAATTGAACCACTATAAGCCACTTTCAAATCATTCTTTTTGTTTTTCCTTAAAACATATTATTTCCATTTTTCACAACCTCAATTCAACCCGAAGTAAACTCAGTTTCTTTTTTTGTGTTTAAAATAAATGCATTACTGAAAAAATTAAATAATATGAACCACTTTATGCAACGGTCATAGAACCCGCATTTATATAGAAATGAATCAACAATTTAAGTTTACGGTCCAAAACCCTAAACTATAACATTTACTCACTATTTTACAAGGCTATCACTTAATCATATAGAAATTATATTTTCACCCATACTGTATTATGTTCGCTTGAATTCTGCAACCTACTCTTACCGTACTTGCTTGATCCCTATTTTGCCTTCACTATGTACGTATGCCATCTGTAATTTTGTTGTCTTTCCAACGATTTCGTTATAGATTTTGTTATTCTCATCTATGTCGTACTCCTATGTCATCGGTATAGATTTCCTCTTCAGTTTCCCGTTGATCCTCTACGTGTTCCTCCTCCCTTCTCCTCCTCACGCTTCTGTCGGTTCTCTGCCTCGGGGTATTCCGGCAGCAACCATGTCTCCTTCTGCTAAAGATCTGCTTTTGCTTTTATAGCTGTTTCAAGCTGTTAGGCCTCCTTATACTGCAGCTATCATACTTATTTCTGTACTGCATTTCTGAAATCTGTGAAGTAGGTGTACGTGGTGGTATCTAAAATTTATTTTACTGCACTATTCAATCAGTATATTCATACTATAAACTCAGAGCGTAACTGAGTTCACATATATACAGACAAACAACGGATGAAATTCAAAAAAAAATATTACAAAATTACAAAAGAGCCTAACTGAAACGAGTAGTCTCACTCTATTAAAGAAAACTACCAATTTTCTCAGAAGCTTATAACATCTTCCAGCAAGCTATACTATTTACATAAAGTTAACAAGCATCTACTACACTGCCACAAACATTATGTACATTTTTTTTGCCTCAAGATTTTGTAGAAACCACACATTTTTTTTCAGCTGCTAAAACATTCAAGGTACGGACGCTGTGAGAATACGCTGTACTCATGGAGTATAATGATTGTGATTAATTATTTGCATTGTGTTGCATTTATCCCTTCAGTCTTCGAAGCACTTAAACACTCTCAAACTATGATTTCCGTACAGTTAAATGCACAGTGTATACAGTTACGTAATCGTCACTTTAAACCTATATTGTTCAATGAAATACTGATTAATACATTTACGCCATTACTCAACATTACACCTTTATCAATTTAGTACAAAATTGACATTATATAATTAAGTAATCAGTATACCTACACTAAGTTGCTATGAGATATGTATCATTAAATATAATTAACAATATAGCTACATATAATTACCTCATCAGTGAATTAGTTAGGTAATGACTACCTAATGTTAAGTACGGTATACATATAATACACTCCAGCATTATAACACACTGATTTAACTAAAATAACTATATTATTGATAATTAGTTTGCACAAGTCATCTATAGTTTTAATTAAATACTTATACACCAAGTGAAACTGTATTTATAACCTCAACTAAAAGGATCTTTCCCAGTATTTATTACATAATATGAAAATTACTGTGGTCTAGACATCTCATAACACTGCAAACGACTATAATAATATATACATAAAGACTCTCATAACACCGCAAATAATAATTCTTTATGAGTATCTCATAACACCGCATTTTACAGTTTTCATACCCTCGATTCAGCCCGAACTAAACTCAGTTTTTGCTTCTGTGATTAAAAAAAACCTCCACAAATAAAATTTCACGAAAATAACCTCATAAAATAAAGGGACGAGCGAAAAAAAAAACTTCAGTTGAACCACTATAAGCCAGTTTCAAATCATTCTTTTTGTTTTTCCTTAAAACATATTATTTTCATTTTTCACAACCTCAATTCAACCCAAAGTAAACTCAGTTTCTTCTTCTGTGTTTAAAATAAATGCATTACTGAAAAAATTAAATAATATGAACCACTTTAAGCAACGGCCATAGAACCCGCATTTATATAGAAATGAATCAACAATTTGAGTTTACGGTCCAAAACCCTAAACTATAACATTTACTCACTATTTTACAAGGCTATCACTTAATCATATAGAAATTGTATTTTCACCCATACTGTATTATGTTCGCTTGAATTCTGCAACCTACTCTTATCGTACTTGCTTGATCCCTATTTTTCCTTCACTGCGTACGTATGCCATCGGTAATTTTGTTTTGTCTTTCCAATGATTTCGTTATTCTCATCTATGTCGTACTCCTATGTCATCATTATAGATTTCCTCTTCAGTTTCTCATTGATCCTCTACGTGTTCCTCCTCCCTTCTCTTCCTCACGCTTCTGTCGGTTCTCTGTCTCGGGGTATTCCGGCAGCAACCATGTCTCCTTCTGCCAAAGATCTGCTTTTGCTTTCATAGCTGTTTCAAGCTGTTAGGCCTCCTTATACTGCAGCTGTCATACTTATTTCTGTAGTGCATTTCTGAAATCTGTGAAGTAGGTGTACGTGGTGGTATATCTAAAATTTATTTTACTGCACTATTAAATCAGTATATTCATACTATAAACTCAGAGCGTAACTGAGTTCACATATATACAGACAAGCAACAGATGAAATTAAAAAAAAACATTACAAAATTACAAAATAGCCTAACTGAAACGAGTAGTCTCATTCTATTAAAGAAAACCACCAATTTTCTCAGAAGCTTATAGCATCTTCCAGCAAGCTATACTATTTACATAAAGTTAACAAGCATCTACTACACTGCCACAAACATTATGTACATTTTTTTTGCCTCAAGATTTTGTAGAAACCACACATTTTTTTTCAACTGCTAAAACATTCAAGGTACGGATGCTGTGAGGATACGATGTACTCATGGAGTATAATGATTGTGATTAATTATTTGCATTGTGTTGCATTTATCCCTTCAGTCTTCGAAGCACTTAAACATTGTCAAACTATGATTTCCGTACAGTTAAATGCACAATGTATACAGTTACGTAATCGTCACTTTAAACCTATATTGTTCAATGAAATACTGATTAATACATTTACGCCATTACTCAACATTACACCTTTATCAATTTAGTACAAAATTGACATTATATAATTAAGTAATCAGTATACCTACACTAAGTTGCTATGAGATATGTATCATTAAATATAATTAACAATATAGCTACATATAATTACCTCATCAGTGAATTAGTTAGGTAATGACTACCTAATGTTAAGTACGGTATACTTATAATACACTCCAGCATTATAACACACAGATTTAACTAAAATAACTATATTATTGATAATTAGTTTGCACAAGCCATCTATAATTTTAATTAAATACTTATACACCAAGTGAAACTGTATTTATAACCTCAACTAAAAGGATCTTTCCCAGTATTTATTCCATAATATGAAAATTACTGTGGTCTAGGCATCTCATAACACTGCAAACGACTATAATAATATGTACATAAAGACTCTCATAACACCGCAAATAATAATTCTTTACGAGTATCTCATAACACCGCAACCAACTGTAATAATATATATACGAGCATCTTCGTCCATGCTACGCTCGTGGTCGATGCTCTCGGCTGCCCGGAGCGTTTACCACGGGAGAAGCCCTTGCACAATAACTCCCGGAAAATACCCTCCACCGCTTCCTCCTGCTTCGTCCGTAAGCAACAGCCACGACACATAACAAGTACCCGCTGTCAACAAGCAAAAAACTTCATTACAGCATCGATTTCCCAGCAAATATGCGGGACATCATAATTTATACTCCCCAGAATGTCGTCAACACATAAACGCAATGTGACAGTGCACTAAATTTTCTCTATCTGTATATACCCCAGTCTCAGCAGTGAAGAAAACGTACGTGCACTACTGTCGGAAAACTTATACTTACAAGACTTTAGTTACTGTAAACATTATGTCGATGTTTATACTGACAACTCATTCGAATAAGTTTCAGAGTAGTGTGTTCTTAAGTTACTTAATGCATATATATCAAATCAGTTTGTACTGATTTGTGTTCTGTACAAAGATGGACACAGCAGAAGCGCATCGTACTGCTCAACGAGCTGCTAATCGACAACGTTCACGGACCAGGAGAGCCAGGATGACTGAGGCGCAACGCGAACAAGAACGTGCTTCTAATCGAGCCCGTCACAGATCTCGATGGTTGCAAATGACTGAGGTACAACACGAGCATCAACGAGCTATTTGGCGTATTGCCGCTCGAAACCGTTCTCAAAGACTACATCTCTTTGAAACTGACAATGCTGAGGTCCAACATGAAAACATCCATGAACATTCAACTGCTACACTCCCATGTGCTTTAAATACAAGTACGTCAGCAGCCACCAACGCTCCAGTGCAACCTACAATTTCACCGCATATACAATGTATGAACACAGTAACATATGCTCCACGTGGTGTTGTCCACCGCTACATGTTTATAAACCTGTCGTCGCCATCCCCTCATTCTACTCAAACACTTCACACTGGAGAATCATCATCTTCCCACATATCTGTTGCTCCACTATGTGAGAATAACTTCCTGCAAAACTCGACTGCGCCACAAACTGTATCTGAAATCTTGCTGCAAGAACCACAACAAAATTTATTACAGCGTATGTACTTTGTAACTACAATACACTTTACATACTCTTCAAATGTCATCAATTAATTATGTTAACACATTTGTCATATTTAATGTACATAGTAATTGCAGCATCACATTCGCATCAAATGAACAGTGAAAGTGATTCCATCTCTGATGATAGTAGTACTAATAGAAATCATTGTCCCAGAAGCCATAATAGTGCCCGCATTTCGAATCTATCTCAACATATTATTTACTTACGACTGCAACTCCCAGAAGTCTGTGTTTACTGTCATGCTAGGTTGTTTGATGGTGAAACAACAACAATGGGCTGCAACAACGGCAGAGTCTGCATACCAACTCCACCGTTCCCAGATGAGCTTTACAGTTTATTCATTAGTGACTCTGTACAGAGCCGTAATTTCAGAAGATATATTCGTTCGTACAATCATGTATTCTCTTTCACGTCTATGAGTGTTAAATTACACACAACTTTAGCTGCTGATTAGCACACTGTTTACACTTTCCGGGCTCACGGAGCAATATATCGTCAAATTGGTTCTCTTCTTTCTCCTCCAAATACAAGGCCTAGATATTTGCAGCTATACATATATGATACAGAGCATGAAATAGATCATCGCTTAGAAGAGAACTCAGAATTAGATCGTTCATTACTGCAGAAGATCAAATTAATTTTGGATACATGTAATCCATTTGTACTGACGTTTCGACGACTATCTGAGCGGCGAGACATTATCAACTGCAGATTAGTTATTAAAGAAAGACAGTCACGTGAACAACAATATGTACTACCAACCGCCTCACAGGTTGCTGTTATAATTGTTGGAGTTGAAGACTACATTGATTCAAACGAACACAATATAATTGTCGAGACAACGGAAGGTCAGATATGTATCGTGCAAGAATACACTGGTTTCTACGATCCTCTTCAATACTCGCTACTTCTCCCATACGGGACATATGGTTGGATAGCTGAATATAAAGGATTAAACAATCTACGTGTTAGCTGCTGCGACTACTACTCTTACGTACTCCAAGTATGCAATCTACGTTTGTTATTCAGTATGTTACGTATAATTGTACATGAAATATATTAATGTTCAAAGTCATATTATTATAGGAACGTGGTCCATCTTTATCATTACCGTTACACGGATGTCGGCTATTACAACAATATGTTGTTGACAACTACATTAAAATAGAAACTCAAAAATTGCGCTGGATTAAAAGAAATCAAAATACTCTTCGTGCTGAACTTTATTGTGGTTTACAAGATTGCCTCAATGCTGGAGAAAGTAGTGGAGGTATTCTAAAATTTTTATTGCAATACACAATAACATTACTCTCTATATTCAGTGCTTTATTGACATATAATATGTTAATGTGCTTCAGCAAATATTGGCCGTTGCATGATCTTACCATCATCCTTTGTTGGAAGCCCACACGACATGCACCAACGTTATCAAGATGCAATGTCTGTTGTACAGCATTATGGTAGACCAGATATATTCTTAACAATGACATGCAATTCATCATGGCCAGAAATTACAGATTTGCTCTATTCTGGACAAACCCCTCAAGATCGTCCTGATATAGTTGCTCGAATATTCAATGCTAAATATACAAAATTAAAGCAGGATCTTTTTCATAAACATATTTTGGGAAAGACCATTAGTCATGTGCATGTAATTGAGTTCCAGAAAAGAGGTTTGCCTCATGTTCATATGTTGATTATTTTTGATTCACGGGACAAAATAAACACTTCAGATAACTACGACAACATTGTTCGCATTGAGCTGCCTCATGTTGAAGAGGAGCCCGAACTGTACAATTTCGTTGTGCGCCATATGATTCATGGTCCATGTGCACATGTGAATCCCCGCACACCATGCATGAAGCATGGCACCTGCAAAAAAGGTTACCCAAAAAATTTTGCTAAACATACAGTGCAGGGAACTGACTCATACCCAATTTATCGCCGCAGAAACAATGGACGATCATTTAGTTTGTGACGTGCTGCAGATTTTAGCGTTACCAATCAATGAGTTGTGCCATATAATCCGTATCTGCTGTTAAAATATGACTGTCATATAAATGTTGAAATTTGTAGTAGTATTAAGAGTATTAAATACTTATACAAGTACATTAACAAAGGTCCTGACTTTGTTGAATTCCAACTCCACGATACTGCGGATCTAAATGAGATCTCTCAATATGTCAACGGTCGATGGATATGTCCGCAGGAAGCATTCTGGAAAATATTCAAATTCAATATGTATCAAACATATCCTTCGGTAATTCATTTACAAATACATCTGTCGAACAAACATCAGGTTCAGTTTCGCAGTACTGATGTACTCAATAACATTCTTGCAAATTAGCGGAACTCCCGTACAATGTTGACAAAATTCTTCAGTATTAACAACAATAACCAAGAGCAACACGGATATTTTTACACTGAATTTCCAAAACACTACACATGGAATTTGACTTCCAGAACTTGGCATAGGCGAAGGCATCGTCAAAAGGTTATTGCTCGAATGTACTCAGTATATCCTTCAGAAGCAGAAAGATTTTACTTACGTCTGCTTTTAAATCATATTCGGGCACCAAGATCTTTTGAACATTTGATGACTGTTGGTACTGTTATCCATCAAACATTTAAGACATCAGCTGAATATTATGGTCTATTAGAACGGGATAATAGTCTGCATAACTGTATGCGTGATGCTAGAGACTTTTAGATGCCTGCAGCACTGCGTACTTTATTTACAACAATTTTATTATTTTGCAATCCTATAGATGTTAGAGAGCTCTGGAATGCCAATTATGCAGCAATGACGGAAGATTACGTTATATCAGCATCTGTGAACAGTGTATATGTCCTCAACAAGCTTCTCCATGAAATCGACAACATTCTTCAGCAACACAGCAAATGCATTACACAATTTGATCTCCCTAAACTGTCTGCAAACTTTCAAAACATTACGAGCTCCTCTGTTTTAATTGCGGATGAACTGTCATTCTCTGTTTCAAATACAGATCTTATTTCTGTTGCATCACTAAATCAACGTCAGTTCTACATATTCTATACAATTACTGAATGTGTTCGACAAGACACCAGAGGTATGTTCTTCATTGACGGTCCTGCTGGCACTGGAAAAACCTTTTTATACAAAGCCATTATTGCCCACCTACGATAAGATGGTCATATTGTACTTGCCACTGCATCATCAGGAATTGTTGCAACTCTTCTTCCGGGAGGAAATACAGCACATTTGCGATTTAGGATTCCTATTCCTATTGAAGCTGGGTCATACTGCAATTTTGGTAAAACATCAGATATGCAACAACTCTTACAACACTGTTCCGCTATTCTGTGGGATGAGGCGGCTATGTCGCACAAATATATTGTTGAAGCTGTCGACCGATCATTACGAGATGTTCTAAACACAGACTTACCTTTTGGTGGTAAAGTTGTAATTATGGGTGGTGATTTCCATCAGATTCCGCCAGTTGTGATTAGTGGAACAGTGTCACAAATTATTAATGTCAGTATTGTTACATTGTCATTGTGGTTAAATGTCAAACTACTATCACTGACTGAAAATATGCGCGCACTGAATGATCGACATTTCTCAGAGTATCTGCTTCGCATTGGAAATGGTACTGAATCGACATATGATGATGATATGATACACATTCCTGATTCAATGATTATTCTGTGGGATGGCGAACATTCAATAAGTTTACTTATAAACATCATATTCTCTAATATTACATGTAATATTAGTAACTATGATTACTGGGAAAACAGGGCGCTAATCAATCCATTAAATGAAGATGTTGCTCATTTAAATGAGAAATGTCTGAATGTTTTCCCTGGTGAGCAGATAACATACTACTCTTTTGATTCCGTTGATGATGACAAATACAATTTATACCCGTAAGAATTTCTAAATAGCATCTCAGCGAGTAATCTTCCGCCTCACAAATTGTCTTAAAAAAAGGGTGCCCCTATTATGCTTCTGTGGAATCTAAACCCGCATATTGGTCTTTGCAACAGTTCACGACTCATATGCCGACAATTCTCAACAAATGTTATTGAAGCAGAAATTCTTACGGGTCAACATAAAGGCAAGCCAGTGTTCCTACCTCGCATACCTCTAAAAAATACTGGAGATCAACATATGCCTTTTGAACTGAGTAGAAAACAATTTCCAGTTCGATTAAGTTTTGCATTGACCATAAACAAATCTCAAGGACAGACAATCCAACATGTTGGCCTTTATCTACCCTCTCCTGTTTTCACTCACGGTCAACTCTACGTTGCGCTATCCAGAGGAATTACTGCTGCAAACACAAAGGTTTTAGTGAAAGATAGTGTTGTACGTGGACATTCTGGCACGCACACAAAAAATATTGTCTACAAAGAGATACTATCAAAAGTGAACATACAGGTGCATTATATTTTCTGTATTTCTTTCCGCCTTTCACAGACACCGATATGATATTATCATTTTTAAACACTGCTTCCTTTTATATTACGTTCACAGCCCGGTCATCCGTAATCGTCCGTATCTACATCATAAAAAAGTTCTGTTTTGTCCTCTTACAGGTACATTTCAAACACACAGAGTACGTAATACATGCGCCTATGCATTTATTCTGTACCTCCAATGATCATTTAGATTTGTGCTACTGTATAGTCCAATATTTCATTGTTTTGCACCACATTTCGAAATATCATTGTTTTTTTTCCTCTTCCTCAAATAAAAATTGTTTACTTCAGCTTTCACATGAATTTTATGTTTAAAATCATTAACTTTGTTCATCTCAAAATCTCATTTCTCACATGATACAGTACATACCCACATATTCGCAATGACTGAGTACCGCTCCTCAGCAAACGTGGCGCAGGAGACTGACCTGCCATTCACATTCGGTGATGTTGACTCCTACAACAATGTGCCCCCAGATATGCGAGACTACTACTACTTCGCTGTATTACTGAGCAACCTTAATCATGTTACAACCACTGCTTCTGTGAGATCGCTCTTTGAAATCTTCAAGGCTTTCTGCACGCCAGCGCACTCTTATTTCACATTATAAATGAAATTACTGCAACCACTTCATTTTATAATTAAAACATATTGACTCGTTATTAATGCAGGTCGACGTCGACACATCTGGCAACCCAACTGGAACAGGAGAACTAATCTTTGAAGATGAAGTTTCGATGGAAGCTGCCGCAAACATGATAAACGACAAAATTATTGACGGGAGAACAATATCAGCCGATGAGCTACGTCTCTTTGATATTAAACCAGAGTACTATCAACACCGTATGAATTAAATATCAGTACGAATGATACTGCATATAAATATACTGTATAAATTTTGTCGAATAGCACTTCTGCTGAAAATGTAATGTACATGTACCAGTGTTTGCATGTTATGCTAATGTACCTTCTAGCATTTTATCATTGAACCAGTGTATATTATCATGTGTTCACTTCTGTAATACATTTACTTATAAATATTTTCGCTACCGCTTGCATTTTTGCTACTGTATATTCTACTACTCCATTGTTTTATGCAGAACTCATACCATTGCAGCCCTTCACATTTCAGTAATTGTTTTGTATTACTCTTTGTGTTTGCGCATGCCGAATATTATTTGTCAAATAATATTTGTCCACTAATATTATGTACAGGAAATATATATACAAAATGCAGCAGACAGCATGTCATGATTTACTGAAAATGCTCTAACTGCAGGTCGTACAAATTACAAATAAAGCTTACAATCTGTTTAGTTGCTTATTAAAAATAACTCTATTACAAATTACGTACACATACAAGAAATCCCTCAACGTATACTAAATTGTAACTCACCCCACATACATATACATAATATAATTCCAGTACAGCGTACTGGAGTTAAGATGAGCAGATGAGAGGAAAAGCATCTCCACGAACAATAAGACATATATATCATTGCACGACTTTATCAACACGCAATCACCTTTTCTATACGACAATACTTCAACATCATCACATCCAACAATAACAACTTACGCAATAAAATTACAAACTCAGATTTGGTTTTCATTAGTTATTACAAATACAAATTTATTTCGTTGTTCGTGCATTCCCACCAAATAATCACAGCTCTGCGTCAAAATTAGACAATGCCAACAACTCCGTTGATGACATTGTTGATTCAGGCGTTACGTACTATATTCAATGTAATATAACAAAATTTCAGTGTCATAGTTTTTCCAAAACATGTTATCGAATCAGAGATGCTAACACGTCATTGTGAAGTAAACTTGCTCTGCGTACCACGAATTTCATTGAACACTTACGCGTATACGAAAATGTCATTCCACTTAACACGTAAAAAATTTCAATTCCGATTAACTTTTGTACGTACGAGAAATACCTCTAAATGTCAAACATTTGAACATTTTTTAGTACACCTGCCAAACAATCTTTTTTATCTTCCTCAACTTTTTGCAGCTATCACGAGCCACATACCGATAAAAAACATAATACTTATTGCAGAATGCGACAATAAATAGTCGTGCAGGTATTTATACAGGAAATGTTTTTTACAAATACATCTTTATACATCTATGATATCAACATAGAATATCAGTCTAACGTATGCATTAAATATACAGTACACTGCACTTTGGTGTAGTAAAATTTTATATACGATATAATTAATATTATAAACATATTATTTCATTTGCACACATTCGTATTAAAAGGACCATGCTAATATAAAATATCTACAAAACAAACAAAATTAATAAAATCTAGCTTACCACAACATCTACCTACTTACAATAAAGTTACTTTCCTACCAACTGTCCTAAACACACATGTCTATAGAATCAAATCAAGATTCAGACGTAGTTAAAACATATCTGTAATGTCTGTTATAACTTAAACATCAAAAACATGTTGTAGATGATGAAATCTCTTATTACGAATATCACTAACATCTGTGATTACAATATTGATTTTCAACAACATCTATATAAATCTATAATCACTCAAAAATATTATGTTTCATCTGTTACAACTGTACTGCAACGCCTACTAAATACTTTCAAATTTCTAAAATTACAGATGAACTTTGTACACCTTTACGTATACTGTGATTATAGTATAAACCGTAAACCTACTATGATAATGTTACTTATTTTTGATAAAATACGCGCAGATTTATCCTACATCGGTACTTTTTTTATGAATTTTAAAAATGTGCAGATGTCAAACGAGCAATCATCAGATCAGCAACTAAAGTTACATAATAACTCCAAAGCTCAATCAAGTCAGTTATTGATAGTTCTCATATCTACTTTCTTATTATCATACCAATTTTAAAATAAACTGTGCATTTCTCCTCGCAGCTAACTCTGTCAACAACAACACTGCTGATGATTCTTACTACAATTACTATGATGAGATTTGCAAGCCAGACGCAAGAAGGTGGTCAGATGGTCCACGAACTGAGATTTCGGGGTTTAGATTACGTATCCAAGCTGTCCCGCCAGGTCTGACAGCACAGGAAGAGTGGAACTACGTTTTCACAATGATTAGAAGGTAGCACCTACCACATAATATACAGTGCATACAAAATACTACTACGATAACTCAATGAGCAGCTGTTAATATCTACTATAACTTACATCTTTCATAAATGCAGAATCTCTGAAGACCACTGAATAACAAATGTCATCAAACACTGGTTTTACTTCTGCTATTTTGCAACTACACCTGCACTTCTGTTTGAATGATCCTTATATATATGAAATCTACAAAATAAATTGCGAGTTTGCATATTTTCATCTCCAATCAGAGTGATCTTCCTGTATTATTTACATATATGTGACACCGTCTGTACTACTCATTTTGCTATATGTTTCTCTTATGTACAACTTCTGACTTTCATCTATGTGCCGTATTTTGTACTGAACATAAACTAATAGAACTATGAACATTAACAAATTCTTCAAATATATATCCGTCATATTTGTATATGTTTTAAAATAAAAACTATATATGTTTACTCCACGACTACAATATATTTATATGTTGCGGAAATTACTTCGATTAACATGATTTGACATTGTACATGACCGTATATTTATATATACTGCTTACATTTAATTTGAATTATTGCTCTCACAGTGCATTGACTGAGTTGAGTTCACTGAACGCCTTCCAGTGCACTACGTTGAGTGAGTTGAGTTCACTCAACAGCATTGTACTTCAAATTCTTTCTGCCATGAGTTGTTTAGTGAATTGACCTCACTCAACAACACTTCACTTACAATTATTACTGCCATGGAGCATTGACTGAGTTCACCTCACTCAACTGAGTCAATGCCCGGGCGCATGCGGGCGAAGCCCGCCTGATGCGGCCGAAGGCTGCCCTAGAGCATCGACCCCGGTCACACATATGAGATTACTGAAAGCGATGATCACTCAACGGCATAGACAGAGCACTCAAGCACGGGCGAAGCCCGTGCGCATGCAGGCGAAGCCCGCCTGATGCGGCCGAAAGCCGCCCGAGAGCATCGAGCACGGGCGTGCCCGTGCGAAGATGCCCGTGTATATATATATATATATTATATTATATATATTATATGATGGTTTTTTTTTGATATCCATGTCATTTTAAATGAAGTAGTTTTAAAGCTGAAAATTTTATTTTTAAAACTGTATTTTAAGAATTGAGAAAATATTTGAAAAAAACTACATTTATAGTCAAATTCTAAATAGATGGAATATATATATATATATATATATTATATTATATATATATAATATATATATATATATATATTATATATATATATTTCATTTGAAAAGAAGACCAAAGTATTACAGCTGTAGAAGTCAAAATAAAAGATGACACAATATATATGTGTATATGTGTGTGTATGTGTGTTTGGATACAAAGGAAGATCTTCGGCCACGGTCATAGAGATTAGTGAGGGGTTGATGAAAGTAGATCACAAGCATGGATGTTGGATTCACATATTAGCGCAGTCTGTTGGTGCCAAGGTGAGCGTCATGGCGCCAAGATCATAGCCAATATTAAAATTCTGTTGCGCCACATTTCCGAAGATATTGACGCCAATGGCATCACTGGAGATCAAAGCAAGACATAATATGTTTTGGGCGGATTCGACGAACGCATTTGATTGGTGCAGGACGACCGGTGCGCCGCCGGAGAAATGGAAGGTGATGTCTGGGAACTTGACATTTCCTCCGGCACCAGAAACATCAAAGCAGAGGCTGAAATCCCCGCTAGGGTCCGTCACTTGCTTAAGGTTTACACTGTTCTTGACCTTGCTTTCGACCGATTGCAAGGTGTCATCATCAATGAGCGTGAGGGTAGTGCCAGAGTCAATGATGATATTCCCAGCTCGTCCAGGTGACGCAGGCTTCACGGCTACAGCTCCCTGGCCGGCCACACTAATCTGCTCCAGGTTTAGGAAGTAAAAGGTGTCCGGTGCGCCAGAGATCAATGGCGTGGTGACTGCATTGGAGCCCGAGATGACCGCGCTTGAACCAAAGTTGAGACGACTCTTGGCATTGGTTTGATCCGATGGAAGGCAGTAGGAGAACTTGTTGTCGATGGCTGAGCCAAGCTGGCGGATGAGTGAGAGCTGCCCTCCACCAAGGCCAACGAGGCCGGCGTCATTCTCATCAAAGGTTCCTTTGCTACTGTGAGTGCAGCCGAAGAGGCTCTTGGGGAACTGGACGCGACGTCCTCCGGTGGTGTCAAAGCTGATGGTCTCGCTGGAGAGGAATCCATCGACGAAGGAACCATCGCCATATTTGTAGTTGTACTCGCATTGGGATGCGGAGCCGCAACTTCCCTGAGGCAAGGCTGAGCAAGAATCTGCGTTGCACGAGATGACTTTGTAGGTGGAGGAGGCTTGTGGGTCGAACAGTGGGACCGTCTGATGGTAACACTCGTCACATGGTTTGCATTGGATCCAAATAAGATCGCTCCCTGTATCTGCAATGGCGACGATTTTCTCCGCGGGAGATCCTAGGTAGAAGCTCATGAGATACTCGAAGTTACCTGGGGTAATCTCGGAGTAGAAGTTATCGGCGGCGGTGGGATTTTGTATGGCATTCCCGAAGTACTTGGCGCGGGCACGTGAGCGCTCAACGGCGGCTTTGAGGCGGGATGAAGCGGTGGAGGTTGGATCGTAAAGAGGAGAATCGGGCGAATCACGGTGGATGAGCTCGACGGAGAAGCCGCCCTTGCTGTATACATGAAGTGGAAGGTGGCCAAGAACTGATGAGAGGACTAGGAGGGAAACCACAAGAGAGGAGGTAGAAGAGGCCATGACTTGTCACTTGCTTACTCTGGTGTCAGAATAGCAGAGAGGATGCCAACTATTTATAGAAAAGCTGGGGACTTTATTTATTTTTCTTTTTATAATGAGCATAGAAATTATTCCGCTAATTTTAAAATTTTGTTCGTGAATTTCGTTTTTATTCGCTATTAATTAATTGGTAAACAAAACCATAAAGCTTACGGGAGTGTAATATTGATGACCTATACGGCTATACGTATGTTCGCGGAGCTGAGGTCATTAATAATAATTTTTAAACCACATTGCATTTTTGAATCTTCAAAATAAAACAGAATAATTAATTCGATATTTTTGAAATAAAACAGAATAATCTTCAAAATAAAACAGAATAACTAATCCAATATTTTCGAAATAGACATTTAGGCTCTATTTTGGAGAACTTATTTTCACCGGTCAAGTGATTAAGGTCGCATGAATCAAACCTTAATTAACGTCCGATTCATGCGACTGTAACCGCTTGACCGGTGAAAATAAGTCCTCCCAAACGGAGCCTTAAATGCCCCTCCATAATCCATAATCCATATGGTCAATTCTCTGTACTAATTAGGATAATTTGTCTCAAATTTAGGACTTGTTTGGGGTTGCGAATTGGTCGCTCCATCGTGCGGGCCGAGATTATAGACACATGGTTGGAATCAACGAAATGCATTTTTCGGTGGAAAAAGATGAACATTTGATTCCTGAGTGCGTTTTTTTTGTCCGGGCGCACATTTTTCGTCTGAGCGTACATTTTTCGTCAGGGCCGCTATTTTTCTCTCAGGCACGCACTTTTCGCTCAGGTGGTTTATTTCTCTCGGGCGTGCGTTTTTCGAATGGGCGCGTGCTTTTTCTTCCGGGCATGCTCTTTTCCCCCGGGCACGAGCATTTCATCAGGGCACACATTTTTTGCATGGGTACGTGTTTTTTGTCCAGACTCGTCCTTTTTCACGCACGTGTTTTTTCACCCGTGCACACTTTTCGCATGAGCTTGATTTTTTTTCGTTCGGGCGCGCATCAGCGAGGGTTTTTCTCCCGGGAGATATGAAGGGACCAAACACATTTATAATTTATTTGGAGGTGCAATTAGCTCGTTCCCCCATGATCTAACTGTCTAAGTGGAGATAATGGGGAACCGCCTCGCGCACGATCCGCACGCGCGGGATCGCCTTCCCCGAACCGTTTGGGGGTTGGCCCCTCTCTCCCGCCGCCGGCGGGCAGGCTCAGGCCGACTCGATTTTTGGCCGGCCAAGGAGCTGCACCTCGTGGTCGCACACCTACGGCCACGAGGCGCGGCGCTCCCACCAGCCACCCTGGCCAGCGGGGAGCTTTCCCTTCCGCGGCCGCCGAGAAGGGTGTCGGGTGCGGTCGGTCGCGCCCCGCCCTTTGTCCAGGAGAGCGTGGCCGGTCGTCCCCCTCTCGGGCCGACTCCGGGCGGCTGCACCTTGCGGCTGATCGACGTCGCGCCTTGCGGCCGATGTCGCGCCCGACAGCCGACACCGGGGTCGCAGCGGATGGCCGCCGCCAGGGCCGTGTACGAAGTGTCGCCCGGGTGCGGCCAACCAATCCGCCCCGGCCGCCGGCCGGACCAGCACCAGCGGCCCGCCGCCTTCGTCAGGGCCGACCACCCGCGAGGTGGTGCCCGACCACCTCTCTTGCCCTCCTTGGGTGCCTTTCCCGCCATGTGATCGTATTGCCACGATCGTCGCCATTCATTTCGAGCGTAACCACCCACTAACCAACATGGTTGGTGGGGGAACCCATTAATTAGATAGTGGGTCTGCATTTAGCATAATATCATGCGAATAATATTCGCATAGCACTATACTTGGAATTGCAATATTGGTGGTTACAGTGTACGGATAGTCGCATAACAACCATAACCACTTCCTGAAGACTATAAAAAGTCAATCAAGTCTCATCATTTCTCATCTTTCTCTCATTTGTTTTCTTCCTCCTCAGCTCATTCGGATTCCTCCTACAAGCCACTTTCCAGCCACCTCTTCACCAGAAATTCACCTAAGACCACAAGTGTGCGTCAAGAATGAAAGTCATACTACAACAAACGCTCATTCGTGTGCATGCCAAAGCAGTTATCCACTTATCCTCATGCGGAGCAACCTGTTGCCCGACAAGAGCTCAAGAGTCTCTCTTGCCCCCAAAGTGTAACAAGGAGCGGTTTGTCCCCCTCGATTCTTCAAACAAGTTGTAACCGCAAGCAAATAGTGGATTTCGATCAGCACAGACGGGGTCGTGTGGGTTTTTACCCAATTGAGGGGTTTTCCATGTCAAAACATCGTGTGTACGTTATCTCTCTCATTGATTGTGTGCGAGCTCGACCGCTCTGTGAGCTAAGACGGTCCAAATTACTCTAGTCCGACAAGGGCATCGAGTTTGATCGCAACAGTTTGACACCATCTGTGGAAAACAACTCTCAACATCCTCTGAAGATTTAGAAGACCGTATCATCAACACAGCAGTACTCGTGACTTGCTCCAATGGCCAGAAGGAACACTCATACCACCAACGGATCCCCCTAGAGGAAGCATTGAGCCGACTCCCTCTCACCCGCTAGTCAACACAACTCTCGGTAGGGAGGCCGCTCTCCCGACCGTAGCCGCCTTGGAAGGGCGCATGCAACATATGGATGAGCGTCAGTGTTAACCCCCAAAATCGGCAATCCCTCCCAGGGTCTCGAGCTCGCAAATTACGACCCGCTGAGGGGTTCCCCCCGTGGGTCGCGATCTGCCTTAGCCCTCCTTTTTTGGGTTAGGCAGATAGGGTCCCCTATCTGCTCAAGTCGTGCTGCTAGGACGGTCTCCCCAGTCTAATCGCCCAGGTCGCATAGCCATCGCGTGCCCTGCGGGACAACGGGCTGCTTCCATAGCTCACCCTCGCAGGACACGCGGTTTGGCCAGCTAACCGCGTAGCATTCTTCCTTGTAGGAGGCAACCTACATCAGTCCGCTGGGACGTTCCACCGGTGTCGACCCTTGACCAGCGCAACCGTCGCAGGCTCGGCGAGCCCCTCCATCTCAGGAACCCGTCAGCCACAGGAGGGCGGCCTGCTCCTCAGGTCGCCAGCCTCAGTGGGCGGTCTGGTTCTCAGTTCGCCGCCCTAGTGGCGGCCTAGCTTCAGGCCGCCACCATAGGGGCGGCCTAAGTCTCAGGTCGTCGCCCTAGTGGCGGCTTGTCTCGCAGGCCGCCGCCCTAACGGCGGCCTGACACTCAGGTCACCGCCCTAGGGGCATCCTGGCTTCTGGTCGCCGCCCTAGGGGAGGCCTGGCTTCTGGCCGCCTCCCTAGGGGCGGCCTGGCTCTCAGGCCGCCGCATTAGGGGCGGCCTGGCTGTCAGGCCGCTACCCTAGGGGAGGCCTGGCTTCAGGCCGCCGCCCTAGGGGCGGCCTGGCTCTCAGGCCGCCGCCCTATGGGAGGCTTGGTTTCAGGCCGCCGCCCTAGGGGCGGCCTGGCTTTCAGGCTGCCGCCCTTGGGGCGGCCAGGCTCTCAGGCTGCCGCCCGCATAGGGGCGGCCTGCTCCAGGCCGCCGAGCCCTCTGCGCCCTTGGCGCGACCTGCTCCTCAGGCCGCGCCACCTCATCTGCTCAGGTCTCCCGACGACCTGCGGACTCAAAACGCCAGTCCGCCGAGTCCGCCAAGGTCATCGACGACCTACTCCTCAGGCCGCGCCGTCTTCTCTGCTCAGGTCTCCCGACGACCTGCAAACTCAAAACGCCAGTCTGCCGAGTCCGCCGAGGTCATCGACGACCTGCTCCTCAGGCCGCACTGCCTTCTCTGCTCAGGTCTCCCGACAACCTGCGGACTCAAAACGCCAGTACGCTGAGGTCATCGACGACCTGCTCCGAGTCTACCCAGACCTCCATGATGACGTCACTGGGCCCCGCTTCAAAAAGATTCCCCTCGGGCCTATAAATAGGCCCTAAGACCTCTCATTTGAGGACAGGCGCCAGAGAACTGCATCTGCCAGCAGACCCTGCAGACTCAGATTTCCAGTCCGCCCAGCTTTCCACAGTTCTTCCAGCAGACCCTGCGGACTCAGATTTCTAGTCCGCCCAGCTTTCCACAGTTTTGCCAACAGGCTCCGCGGACTCAGATTTCCAGTCCGCCTAGCTTTCCATAATTCTGCCAACTAGATCTGCAGACTCGATTCTCCAGTCCGCCCAGGTTGTCGAGAGCTGTTGTAACACCCCGAAACTCAAAAGAGGGACGGGTGACGTTTTGAGCCAAGTCTGGGACTTGGAACAGGTCACACGGCCAATGAGTCGCGTGGTCGACATTTTGGCGGTCAATGATCGTCGGGTGAAGGCACACGCCTGGGACACGGGCGTGTCCCAGGGCGTGTCGTGCTCGGGAAATTTGTCGTTTTGTGCTATGAGAGCTACACGGCCAGGGACACGGGCGTGTCACATGGCCGTGTCTGTCTCGGCTCATTTCCGGTCCTATGTCATATTACACGGGTAGTGATACGGGTACTGACACGGGAGTGTCATGTGACACGGGTCATGACACGGGTACTGACACGGGCGTGCCATGTAACACGGGTCATGACACGGGTACTGACATGGGCGTGTCATGTAATACGGGCCGTGACGGGTACTGACACGGGTGTGTCACATGTGACACGGGCGTGTCAGAGGCCGTGTCACAGGCCGTGTATTGGTCGGGTTGTGGGAATGAAGGTGAATGGGTAACACGGACATGCACTCGACCGTGTTGCAACCCGTGTTTGTCCCAAATTTTCTATTTTGAGGCTAAATCGTAGCCGTATGTTTCCTCTTTTTGGGATCCAACGGCTCAGGGCTGTTCTGGCTGGGATATAACCGGGATTGGGGGTTTAAACCCTCATTCTTTTGGGTCTAATCTCTTTCTAGAGTTTTAGAGAGAGGGGAGAGCTAGGAGGAAGAAGGAGGTCAACCCCGGCCGCCGGTGGAGCTTCGGAGCTCTGATTCTCAATCCGAGTCCAGATCCGCGAAGGCGAGGCCGATACAGTGCTTTCCATCCGACCGGATCGTCATGGCGCTGAGAAGAAATGCTAGGGTAATGATTCTCATCTCGAGCATGTGAAGCTCTTCTTTCTTTGCATGGAAAAACCCTTCTCCCGTGAGTGTGCGGCGAGTTTGCGGTATTCCTTGGGGTAGATATGTAAAGTCCCCCTTGTTAGAGTCCGGAATCGTAGTACGGACATAGGCATGATGTGTGAAGCCTACCCGGACATGTTGGTCTAGATCGGTGATGATTTGTTATGTATTGTTAGCCGGAGAAGACTCCGAGCATTTTGATTGTTTTCGGGTTGCTATACGTTAGAATGCATCAGGGAATCTTGGGGATTAACCCCAAGGTGCACCGGAAACCTGGACGGAAATGCATTTCTGTCATATTGGTGGTCTGGGAGCCAACCGGGTATATAGCGGGGCTATGTACCATGTTTGATCGATAGTTGGGACTGGGGAAGCTTAGCCCGCGTCAAAGGCCAAATGGCAGCGACAGGGTGAGAAACGAGCTGGTGGACCCTTACCCGCTCCATTTGCTTGGTTAAAGTGACCTAAAGTTTTACGTGGGACTTGTCGAGGTTTGGAGAACGAGTCTAGGCTGCGGCCGAAAGGACTAAATGCTCACGAGGTTGCCGCCCCATGGGGGTGGTGGTGGAGTCAAGGACCGGAATGGGTTCAGACTGGCTTTGCCGAGTAAGTGCCCTGAGAGCACGAGGTGTACGGCCGTGAGTTGCGTGCACCTGTGATATGGTGTCAATTGCTATGTTACTTTTTTACTAACAAGTGCAGTTTGAAGGAGCTTTTGCCGCCCGGTTTGGGGGCGGAATCGTTATAATTTGGTCAGCTTTAGCTGACCGTTATTCTTGTTTGCCACCGTTGTGGTGAATTGTGCTTGCAGGTGCTACGGAGCCGAGTGCTAAATAGCGGGCTAAAGCCCAAGTTGCTGTGCCGGCCCTCGAAGGCCAATTTTTGAGTGTTTTCCTTTTTGTACTCATGTGTGACCGGCCTGCGTGCCGAGGTTTGGAAGACACTTTTATCAAGCAAACTCTTGTAAGTCCATAAGGCCAATATTTGTGTATTATACATTCCTATGGGTTTGAGTAGTGGACATTCATGTTTGGCTGGATTCTTTTATTTGTGCAACTTAATAATTTACTTTCGCTAGATGCTCTGTGTAGGACGTTGTGATTTGTTGATTGGTTTCAATGAGTAACCAACCGGTCTGTCCGTAGTATATGACGTCGGGCCCCGGCCGGACCTACTGTTATATGCTATGTGACGGATAGGGGTGTTACAATTTGGTATCAGACTACCAGTTTCGGTCAAGCTTAAATAAATTCGTGGGCGAATTCACTTTAAGGGGTGGTGAGCACATGTGTGTGCGTCATCGTTATAACATGAAAAGAACCCATGAATGTCCACTTAGGAATGAAAATACACATGTTTGAGGAACCTGCGTGCTCCTATAATTTCTTTTTGCAATTTTGTTCAGTCACTTATAGGTGTTTTGAACAATTATATGTGTCCGGGAGTGGAGCGTGGCAATCTGAGCACGACGTGCCTGAGACTCCTACTCCTTTGGAAATTGTAAGAAGGGTGGTTGAAGCGGTGTTCGCTATGACCAACACACAATATGGAATAAATGTGCAACCCTCTGTCCCTGAGATGTCCCCAACACCGGGCGGTATGTTGGAGCAAAGGGAATTTGGAGGTCCATTAGCGCAGCAGGTGAACATGGTTGTGGTGCAGGGAGCGCATTCAGTTGACGCGTATTTGCAGATGTTCCTTATGATAAGGCGCTACCCAGGCTTTGAATGGGAAAGCGAGCAATCTATAGTTGATAGATTTTATAATGGCTTGCGCAGTGAGTTGCGTATCCTACTGCTAGGAACAAAGCTATTGGGATTTCGAGCTTTAGTGGAGTCGGCCAGAGCCTTGGAAGTAGAGTTGGGGAAAACTCACCAAATACCGGTGGATAGGGTACCGAACCCTGTAGATCCTAAAAATACTACCTACCGCAAAACGGTAAGAAAAGAGGCTAGATCATCTACTAGCCAAACCACTTACAGCTGTCATTCTTGTGGCAAGAAAGGACACTTTGCCAGAGATTGTTGGGAGGGCGCTCAGAAGACAACGAAAGCTATGGCAGGAGCAGTTGAAACCTCTGGTGTAAAGAAAATGATGTTCAAAATGCCAACCTAAAAATCTGGGTACCGTAGGTGGTGCAAGAAGGCTAGGAGGTCGGGTCTAGTCCCTTCCTCTAGCACATCCGGAGCGACTACAGTCCAAACCCCGGATGCATGCTTTGCCTGTGGAAAGTCGGGGCACTATGCCCGGATTGAGTGAACGCGGGAACGTGGACGCCAAATGTCCGAAAGAACGGGGGAAATATCTGAAGAGAAGGGCAAGGCGGTGGCGTCCACCGCATCACTGTTTACTCCGGCCCAACCGGGAGTGGACATCCTTGGCCAGTAGGAGGCCATGTAGCCGACCGTCGGGATGTCAGGTATGGTTTTCTTGATAGCAAACTAGCTTCTTATACCTGATACCTTTGCGTATTAGCTTAGGACTGGAGGTTCTAGGCTTTGTTTGGATTATTGGTAATCCGGCGAGAGCATTGTTCGATACGGGAGCGTCGCACTCCTTTTGTCCGAAGGATTTGTAGCACACATCGGAGTACCTCCTTCGATGATAAAGGACAAATTGGATGTGTAGTTTCCAAGTGGTTGTTCAATGCACGCGAAGAGAGAGCCTGTGTCGTAAAGGTGCGAGTTGGGGGTCAGGAGTTTGACTTGCAAGCGTCGTTACTGCCACCATGGGAGGCTATGAAGCCTAAGCCTACATTGGATAGTTTATCGGGTGTATCTGAATATCCTGATGTGTTTCCCTAATGGTTTCCCTGGAGCCCCACCGTAGCTTGAGATCGATTTCACGTTTGAGTTGTGCCAGGTGCCAAACCTGTGTCACACTCTCCTTATAGGTTGGTACCTAAGGAAATGGCGAAGCTGAAGATTCAACTCGACCAGTTGTTGGAGCAGGGTTATGTGTGTCCAAATTTGTCGCATTGGAGCGCACCGGTCTTTTTCGTTAAGAAGCAGGACAGGAGTTTGTGGCTCTGTATCGTTTATAGGGGACTGAACAAGTTAATGGAAAAGAGCAAGTGCACGATCCCAAGGATTGATGATCTCTTGATCAGTTGGTCGGGTCATCAGTATACTTGAAGTTGGATCCTAAGTCTGGTTAGTATCAGCTGAGGATAAGGGAAAGCAATGCCCCAAAGCTAGCGTTCGACACAAGGTATGGACATTCCAAGTGTGCGGTCATGTCGTTCGGGCTGACTAATGCACCATCAGTGTTCATGGAAGTGATGAACAGAATGTTCAGGGAGTACCTAGACCACTTTGTGATCGTCTCACCGACGACGTGGTGATGTACTCACAATGCGAATGATATCACTTCTGAATATCTACTTTTGGTTTTGTGGACGCTAAGGAGGAACCATTTATACGCCAAGTTCTCCAAACGCGAGTCTTGGGTTATTCTCGGTAGCGCTCCTTGGTCCTATAGTTGGTAGAGTGGGAGTGCATGGATCCAGCGTTGATAGTCATGATACGAGGGTGGCCTGTGTTGTCTCGGTAGCGGAAGTCTAGAGTTTTCTGGGGTGGCCGGCTACTACAGGCGCTTCGTAGAGGACTTCTCGCGGATAGAATTACCCCTCATAATGTGGTTAGGGAAAAACTTAAAAAAAAAGTTTGTTTAAGAGGCGTGAGTGCGCACAAGCTTTCGAAGGGTTATAGAGTCAGTTAACCACGACACCAGTACTAAGTTCTCCGAGTGGGACCAAAGGCTTTAAGATCTACAGCACTGCCTCGGGTAGTGGATTGGACTGCGTGCTGCTGCAGCATGAAAATGTTATGGCTTACGGCTCGCGCTAATTGAGAGAGCATAAGAGGAATTGCCCGGTCCGCCATCTGGAGTTAGTGGCCGTGTGTTTTGTGAGAAAACTGTGGAGGCATTACTTGTACGGCGTAAAATCTGATGTCTATACCGATCATAGGAGCCTGATATATCGGTTGGATCAAAAGGATCTGAACTTGAGGTAGCGAAAATGGATGGAGTTCCTGGGGGACTATACGTTCGAAATTTATTTTGTGTCTGGGGTAAGGCAATGCAGTTGCGGATGCGTTGAGACGCAGGGCTCCCGCCCAAGCCAACTGGTTGTAGGTTCATGGTGAGAGGTTAATTTGGGAGTCGGGGGCGTTAGAGATCCGTTGTCTAACAAGCATGCTAGCGTCGAAGGGTTATTGAACTGGACGGAAGTTCAGTATGACCTGGCGGATCGGATTTGGCAGACTATGGATTGGGAAAGCAGCGTGAAGGAGATCATGGATACGGATTCGATGGGTCAAAGTCCCAAATCAACGGTTGAAGGTGGACTGCCATGGAAAGACAACCGTTTGTGCGGCCCTAACGTGGGTAATTTATGGGTAGAGTTGTGGTACGATATACTAAGTACTCAATTCACTTAGGGAGCACGAAGTTGTGCCGAGATCTGAAGAGGTTGCTCTGATGCCCAGGACTCTAGAAGGTTTTGGCACTATATGTGGCAAAATGCCAGTCTTGCGCCTTAGTGAAGGCAGAGTGCCAAAAGCCAGGGGTTTCTTGAAATCCTTGCCTATTCCGGAGTAGAAGTTCGAATGGACTGTGTGCATGGCTTGCCAAGGTCACAGTGGGGAAACGACGTCTTTTGGGTGATCGTTGTTGGGTTAACAATAGTGTCGCATTTCATTCCGCATAGGAAGGATGATTCGGTGGAGTAACTGGCAAAGATGTTTGTGGATAACATAGTTAGACTGCACGGTGTGCCCCGTAACGTCGTGAGCGATCAAGATGGACATTTTATGTCCAATGATTGGAGGTGGGTGCAGCAAATGCTGGGGACTAAATTGTAGTTTAGTACAGTCTTACATCCGCAGGCGGATGGGCAGACCGAGAGGGTCAACAGGACGTTGGAGGACATGCTTCGCATGTGCGTTCTGGACTTCGAGAAGTAGTGGGTAGGCCATCTGTTTTTGGTAAAGTTTGCGTACAACATTAACTACCAAGCGAGCATACAAATGGCGCCCTTCGAGGCCCTATAAGGTCGAAGTGGTCGCATGTCGTGGTCGTGGTTAGAAACGGATGACGCGAAGTTGTATTTAAAGAAAAAGGTGATAAACGCTACCCCTTTGGTGCGAACCGTACGAGAACTTTTGCTAATTGCTCAGGAGAGGCAAGCTAAGTGCTTTAACGCCATGTATCAGAGTGTGGAGTTCATGGTTGGCGTATTGGGAGCTATAGCCGTTCAAGAATGTTTCACGGGTGAGACTCTTGAAGAAGCTGAGCTCGGGATACCTTGGACCACTTGAGATTTCTGGAGCGGATTGGTGAAGCGGCTCATCGCCTAAGGCTGTCACTGGAGTTGAGTGGTCTAGACGATGTATTCCACATTTCAGTGTTGCAGAAGGCAGTGCAAGAGCCTTCGCAGGTGATCGCAGTTGATCAAGTGTCGGTGGACGAAGGGTTGACGACTAGGGTCAAGCCCGTTCGTATTGAAGACTTTGAAGTTAAGCGACTCCGTAACAAGGAGATCAGGATGGTAAAGGTCCGGTGGGACAATTGTGGTCGGGAGGAGCCCTCTTGGGAACGGGAGCAAACTATGCTGGAGGAGTACCCAGAGTTATTCTGCTCAAGTACCGCTTAAGGTTTTCTGGTTCCTTTACTTAATTTCGTGGGCGAAATTCTTTTAAGAGGGAGAGAGTTGTAACACCCCGAAACTCAAAAGAGGGACGGGTGACGTTTTGAGCCAAGTTTGGAACTTGGAACAGGTCACACGGCCTGGGATACGGGCGTGTCCCAGGACGGGCGTGTCCCAGGGCCGTGTCAGGGGCGTGTTCGGCTACGAGTCGCGTGGTCGACATTTTGGCGGTGAATGATCATCGGGTGAAGGCACACGGCTTGGGACACGGGCGTGTCCCAGGGCGTGTCGTGCTCGAGCAATTTTCCCTTGTGTGCTATGAGAGCTACACGGCCAGGGACACGGGCATGTCACATGGTCGTGTCCGTCTCAGGTCATTTCCGGTCCTGTATCATATGACACGGGTAGTGACACGGGTACTAACACGGGCGTGTAATGTGACACGGGTACTAACACGGGCGTGTCATGTGACACGGGTCATGACACAGGTACTGATACGGGCGTGTCATGTAACACGGGTCGTGACACGGGTACTAATACGGGAGTGTCACATGTGACACGGGCGTGTCAGAGACCGTTTCACAGGCCGTGTACTGGTCGGGTTGTGGGATTGACGGAGAATGGGTAACACGGCCATGCACACGGCCGTGTTGCAACCCGTGTTCGTCCTAGATTTTCTATTTTGAGGCTAAATCGTAGCCGTATGTTTCCTTGTTTTGGGATCCAACGGCTCTGGGCTGTTCTGGCTGGGATATACCCGGGATTGGGGGTTTAAACCCTCATTCTTTTGGGTCCAATCTCTTTCTAGAGTTTTAGAGAGAGGGGAGAGCTAGGAGGAAGAAGGGGGTCAACCCCGGCCGCCGGTGGAGCTTCGGAGCTTCGATTCTCAATCCGAGACCAGATCCGCGAAGGCGAGGCCGATACGGTGTTTTACATCCGACTGGATCGTCGTGGCGCCGAGAAGAAACGCTAGGGTAACGATTCTCATCTCGAGCATGTGAAGCTCTTCTTCCTTTGCAAGGGAAAACCCTTCTCCCGCGAGTGTGCGGCGAGTTTGCGGTATTCCTTGGGGTAGATATGTAAAGTCCCCTTTGTTAGAGTCCGGAATTGTAGTTCAGACATAGGCATGATCTGTGAAGCCTACCCGGACATGTTGGTCTTGATCGGTGATGATTTGCTATGCATTGTTAGCCGGAGAAGACTTCGAGCATTTTGATTGTTTTCGGGTTGCTATGCGTTAGAATGCATTAGGGAATCTTGGGGATTTACCCCAAGGTGCACCCGGAAACCTAGACGGAAACGCATTCCTGTCATATTGGTGGCCTGGGAGCCAACCGGGTATATAGTGGGGCTATGTACCTTGTTTGATTGATAGTTGGGACTGGGGAAGCTTAGCCCGCGTCAAAGGCCGAATGGCAGCGGCGGGGTGAGCAACGGGCTGGTGGACCCCTACCCGCTCCATCTGCTTGGTTAAAGTGACCTAAAGTTTTACGTGGGACTTGCCGAGGTTTGGAGAACGAGTCTAGGCTGCAGCCGAAAGGACTAAATGCTCACAAGGTTGCCGCCCTATGGGGGTGGTGGTGGAGTCAAGGACCGGACGGGGTTCGGACTGGCTTTGCCGAGTAAGTGCCCTGAGAGCACGAGGTGTACGGCTGTGAGTGCGTGCACCTGTGATGTGGTGTTTAATTGTTATGTTACTTGTTTTACTAACAAGTGCAGGAAATGAGCTTTGCCACCCCGGTTTGGGGGCGGAATCGTTATAATTTGGTCAACTTTAGCTGACCGTTATTCGCTTTTGCCAATGTTGCGGTGAATTGTGCTTGCAGGTGCTGCGGAGCCGAGTGCTAAATAGCGGGCTAAAGCCCAAGTTGCTGTGCCGACCGTCGAAGGCCAATTTTTGAGTGTTTTCCTTTTTGTACTCATGTGTGACCGGCCTGCGTGTCGAGGTTTGGAAGTGTAAGATCCCCCCCCCTCCCCCAAAGGAAACCGGGGAGAAGGAGGCCTTATGCCCAAAGCGCCGGTCCCACCAAAAGGTTCGTGTTTCGGTAGTGGGTAAACCCCTCTACCCGACCCACGACCCAATTGGCGGAACCTGCGCTTTGTGAGGCTATGCAGTCAGAAAGAAAACCATACACAGTATATAAATAATTGCGGAAGCATCACAGAATATAGAACTAATCATCATGACATCAACATAGGATAAAATAAAATAAAACCCACGAGGGGTATAGGCGTCCCAAACAATCATCTACATAAGAGATGACAAAATATAGGGTCTACAAAATAAGAAATCACTCATCCCCTCTCCTACTCAAACTAGTACCCTCAGATCTTCGTAGACTGTCCGCATCGGCTCCTGGGGCTCCTCGTCAAGGGAATCACGCCTACGGTCCTCCGTCCGCTCCTGCTCCGCGGGTGGGCGCATCGGTCCCTAAAATGATACGTACAGAGGTACGTTAGTCACATCATGACCAAGTAAAACCCACGCTCCTCCCCAGCCCCCTAATGGGCACAAGGAAGGAAACCTGCAAAGAAAGTTAGTACAATAGCCGAAGCAATATATCATGTATAGGCAGCGAAAGGTAGTGACAAGGAGTAAATAAAGTTAGTACGTTAGCCGAAGCAACATATCTTTTATAAGTTACAAAAGTGTAGTGGCAGGTGAAGTAAGTATACACATTTATGTAAAGATGATGTAATGAGCATGTATAATGTTCTCGCAATCACTCTAATGATGTGTCACAATCATTCTCCCCTATGTCGACATAGTAACCTGTTAAGAGAAGGAGCTCACTTCTCAGGCCTCACCGCCGTGGCCAGACGGTGACAGTGGGTCGGTCGTTCCCACTTCTAGGTTATGGAAACAACCCAACTTCCTAGGCCTTCGTACCTCTGTGGAGAATAGGTACTCTTGGTGGGAACACATCCACACCCGTGCGGAGATCAACCCTCTCGGCACAACCAAAACCGGCGTGAGACGGACCTGTGTGGAAAGGGTAGCTAGCCCCGGTCCTCTTCACCGCCATAAACAACAAGGGTTCGTCGTCACAACTTCCGGGGCTTATAATAAGGGAAGCCGACGAACCCGCCACATTGGTAACCATGCACCCTCCCGTAAACCCATGCATGAGAAGATGAAAGACAATGTAGCAACACTTGTGAAACTAGCAAGGCATAATAATTGGTCTATGATATTAAGGTGCACTATTTAGCACTGAATTTAAATTGCTTAACTACTCCAAAACAGAAAACAACAAACATAGAAGTTGTAGATAAAACCATAGTCTATAAAAGTTCCTCTAACATGCATCCTCTGATTTGGCCTCTAAGACCCTCAAAACAGTGATTGAAGTTTGCCAAAATTACTGTTTTATAAAGAACAGCTAATACAGATTTATTTAGCTATGTTTGGGACCAAATTAAATTAGCTTAAGTACTTCTGTTTGTCAAACCCAAATCATGAAAGTTGCAGGCAAAATATTAACCTATAAAAGTGTCTCTAACATGCATCCTCTGATTTGGCCTCTAAGACCCTCAAAACAGTGGTTGAAGTTTGCCAAAATTACTGTTTTATAAAGAACAGCTAATACAGATTTATTTAGCTATGTTTGGGACCAAATTAAATTAGCTTAAGTACTTCTGTTTGTCAAACTCAAATCATGAAAGTTGCAGACAAAATATTAACCTATAAAAGTGTCTCTAACATGCATCCTCTGATTTGGCCTCTAAGACCCTCAAAACAGTGGTTGAAGTTTGCCAAAAATACTGTTTTATAAAGTGCAGTAATTATTCTGTTTCCCGAACGGTTAAATATACCTTTCGAGCTCAAAATTAAATTAGTTAGAGGTTCCAGGTCAGAAAACTTTTAACAGTAAGGTTGTAGAGGTTATAATTATCTGCAAAGTCATGTCTCACAAAAATTCTCCAAATGTGACTCTAGGATAATTAAAAACACGTTTGAAAAACAAGCAAAATCTTTAAAAACAGCCGATCTTTCAGACTAAGGGAAAATAATATTTTTCGCACGGATCTTGGCGTAGATCAGCGGCGGATCTGGCGATGGACGGGTGAACTAGGGGCAGGCTTGCACCGGATCCATCCAGAAGCCAATCATTAGCACTGACCGTCCGAGGTAATCGGACGGCCTGTGATCGCCGATCTGATCCAACGGTGGCTGGAGGCCACCGTGAGATCCGACCTTGCGGGCACCACGCCGGCCGGCCGGAGCCGCCGTTGCTCCGGCCACCACCGCCGACGGGTTCGCCCGGAGCGGGAGCCCCGGCGAGACGTCGGCCGGCGGCCTGCCGCCGCCTCCGGCGGCGGCGGTGTGCAAAAAAAAATAATGGTTCACGGTGGCTGCATGCATGCAGCCACCGTGAGGTTGCGGGTGGCGCCGTGGCCGGCCGGAGCACTAGTTGCTCCGGCCACCACACTTAAAAGGGGCGCCCGGGAGGGGCGCTCCGGCGAGCCGTCGGCCGGCGGCCTTCCGTCGCCTCCGGCGGCCGGAAAACTGGAGCAGAGAGCTCCAGGTTCACGGTGGCCGCCGGCCACCGAACCTGGAGCTCTTGCGGGGCCTCCCCACCGCCGCCGGTGGGGAGGTAAGTCCTGCCACCACCCCCAACGGGAGCGCCCGAGGGGGGGCTCTGGTGAGGGTGGTTGCGGCGGCCGGCCGCCGCCGGCGATGGCCGGAAAAACACGATTATTATTTTTTTATTGTTTTTATTATGTATCGGGATGGAGGAGGCCGCCGGGACGGGTTCCGACGGGTTCCTCCGCCTCAAAGGCCATGAGGGAGGGCCTTGGAGCACCTCTCTCCCCTTCACCCCCCACGCAAGGCCGGAGCCCGCGATGGCGGTGGAGATCTATGGGGGTGGTCCGAAGCTATCCACGGCCGGGAATCGCCGCCTCCGGTGATCGGAGACAGCGGGGATCGACGAGAAGGGATCTAGGGCAGAGAGGAGTCGGGGGAACTTACATTGGTGTTGTTTAGGCGAGGGGATCGTCGAGCGGCCATCGTTGGTGGAGTTCGCCGGAGTTCGCGGAGGAGGTTCGTCGGAAGGTCGCCGGGGCTTGGACTCTTGCTGGTTGGGGAGGGTAGAGTGTAGGAAAAGGAAACCCCAACACTTGGGGGTGTTTATATAGGAGGGGGTGGGTCTCTTGGAGGTTGAGAGGAGTTAATGGGGAGGAATAACTCTCCCTTGGTGGAAAACGCCCAAACCAGCCTGGTTCAGCCTTCCCAAGGCTTTGGGAGAAGGGGGGAAGTTATGACAAGCCACCCAAATTGATTAGGGGTATTTATGGGGGGAGTTACATATTAATAAAAATTAAGAAATGACATAAATAATTATTCGTAACTTATTTTGACCTAAAATTTTTATTACAACATTCTGAAGTCACAAGTCATTTTTAGCAATTATTTCATAATTTTTAACTGTATTTTCGTATTTTTATTTATTTATTTAGTGTTTTAAGCCTAATAAAATTAAAATAAATGATTTATATTTTAAATAATAAATTTTAATTACTAAATCTTTTTTATATATATTTAGGGTGTCATGATAAAAATTTGGGGAAATAAAAACGTTTTTTGCCATTTATCTTAATTTTCCAAAAAAATTGAATAAATTAATTACTTAAATAATAAATTAATTATGAAAATAAATTAGCTCTTTATTGGCACATCACTTCAAATATTCTTAGGGTGTCTTAATAAAATTTTTAGGGTTGATAGGAGTGTACTCGTCACGATTCTCATTACACTATCATTTACGGGGTTTGGTGTGCGTTTAGACGGGTCGACGTGTTTTGGGCTTTGCATAATTTAAAATGTTTAATCTTGGAGAAAGTGGAGGGTGTGACTTATTGGGTCAATAGTACTCAATAGATCGTGAACCCATTATTCGTGTGTCAATCCAGCCTACAAAACCCTAACAGGTCAAATAACACGAAGGGGTCTAGAAAATCGAAATCGGGATGTTACAAATCTAAAAGGTCTAACAAAATTTTCGTCCTCGAAAATTCGATTAGGTCACAGTATTTTTGAAAACATAAGGAAACATACCCTAACTAAAAGATATAAATTTGTTATATGTTACCTGACGTAAAGAGGCCGGGGTAAAGTTCACGCATCTGGTCCTCAGGTTCCCAGGTAGACTCCTCGGTCCCACAGTTGTCCCATTGCACTCGGACAAGGGGGACTCTCTTCCGCCGTAGAACCTTCGTCTCGGTATCCATGATTCGTACCGGTTTGAGGGATACGGACCGGTCGGGTTCCACCGGTCCTGGGGCCTCCTGGATGGCATGCTCTGGGCGTAATAGTGCACGCCTCAACGAAGAGACATGAAATACATCATGTAATCCTTGGAGTTCCGGGGGTAGCTCCAACCTGTATGCCACTTCGCCTATGCGCTCTGTGATGGTATAAGGCCCCATGTATCTCGGGCTCAACTTCCGTTGTCGACGAAGCCGAGATACACCGTGCCGAGGGCGAATCTTCAAGTAAACCTTGTCACCAATACTGAACTCCACATGTCGATGACGAGCATCGTAATATTTTGCTTGCCGGCTCTGAGCTTCACGCATCCGTTCCTGTATCATTTGGATAATTTCTGTCACATTCTCCATGAAAATGGGCCCCAAAGCCCTCGGATCCGCATCTTGGGCCCATGAAAGTGGAGTTCGGCATTTCCGTCCGTACAGCGCCTCGTATGGGGCCATGCCAATACTTGCTTGATATGTGTTATTATAAGAGAACTCGACTAGAGGTAGGAGGCGCTCCCACGGCTCCTTCTTATCCACTAGGCATAACCGGAGAAGGTCCTCCAAGGTCCGGTTTGTGCGTTCGGTTTGCCCATCCGTCTGAGGGTGAAAAGCTGTGCTGAAGGCCAACTTGGTCCCCAAATATGCTTGAACACTTCGCCACTCCTTCGAGGTGAATCGGCCGTCTCGATCGGAAACTATGGTTTTTGGCACACCGTGGTATCGAACCACATTTTCAATGAAGAGACGCACTAATTTCCCGACGCCGTCGTCCTTGCGGTTGGGGATGAATCTTGCAACCTTAGTCAATCGATCGACTACCACCCAAATAGAATCGTTCCCGGTCCGAGAGCGGGGTAAGCCATGAATGAAGTCCATAGATATGTCTTCGAACTTCCACTCGGGGACGGGGAGCGGCTGTAATAACCCAGCGGGGCTCTTGCATTCCGCCTTAACAAGCTGGCACGTCGGGCAATGTGTCACAAAAGTGATGACATCTCGCTTCATCCCTGGCCACCAGAATGTCTTCTTCAGATCTGCATACATCTTTGTGATGCCCGGGTGGATCGAGTAGCGTGTGTGATGGCTCTCATACAAAATCTCGTGCCGAAACTGTCCACCAGAAGGGATGAACATCCTATCGCGGAAGTAAAGAATTCCGTCCCTTATCCGAAAATCCGGGTGTTCCTTCCCGTCCTTTAAACGAGCAATCCCGTCTTCGAATAGTGGGTCATCAGCCTGAGCATCTCTAATCCGGTCCCGAAGGTCGCACCTGATCTCTGTCCAATATAGCTGATGCGCAGCCGCAACTGCATCTCCTGGCGCGATCACCATAATTCCCATCTCCTCGAGACTTCGTACAATATCTCTCGGCGTGCCGATCATCCAACTGGCGGAGGCTATGGGGTTCCTACTCAGAGCATCAGCAACGGTGTTTGCCTTGCCAGGGTGGTACTGGAGGTCAAAATCATAGTCACAAAGAAACTCCAACCACCGCCTCTGCCGCAGGTTCAGCTCCCTCTGCGTGAATACGTACTTAAGGCTCTTGTGGTCTGAGAATACCTCACACCGGACACCGTACAGGTAGTGTCTCCATATCTTCAAGGCGAAGACCACTGCTCCCAGCTCTAAGTCATGTGTGGCGTAGTTCTTCTCGTGCACTTTTAGTTGCCTTGAGGCATAGGCAACTACCTTCCCATGTTGCATTAAAACCGCTCCTAGGCCTTGCTGGCATGCATCCGTGTACACTTGGAAGCCCTCCTGGCCTGATGGTATAATCAGTATAGGAGCTGAAGTGAGCCTCCCCTTCAACTCTTGAAAAGCCTCTTCACACCTTGGTGTCCATACAAACATCGCGTCCTTCTTTGTTAATGACGTTAGCGGTAGCGCGATCTTGGAGAATCCCTCAACGAATTTACGGTAATATCCCGCAAGCCCGAGAAAACTCCTCACGTCTGCCGCGGAACGAAGCTGCGGCCAATCCTGAACGGCCCGAACCTTTGCTGGATCTACTGCTATGCCGCTGGCGCTGATGATGTGTCCCAAGAAGCCAACTTCTTTGAGCCAAAATTCACACTTTGAGAACTTTGCGTACAGGTGGTGCTCCTGCAACTTTTGGAGCACCTTCTCCAAGTGTAGGGCATGCTGCTCCTCCGATGCCGAGTATACAAGGATGTCATCGATGAACACAATGACAAACTGATCGAGAAAAGGCTCGAACACCCGATTCATCAAGGTCATGAATGCCGCCGGGGCATTGGTAAGGCCGAACGGCATCACCGTGAACTCGTATTGCCCGTAACGAGAACAGAATGCGGTCTTCTCGATATCTTTATCATCGATCCTGAGCTGGTAGTATCCCGATCGGAGGTCGAGTTTGGAGAAACACCGCGCTCCCTGTAATTGATCAAATAACTCCTCAATCCTTGGGAGGGGATAGGTATTCTTCACGGTCAGCCGGTTCAGCTCCCGGTAGTCTATGCAGAGACGAAGGGATCCATCCTTCTTCTTCACGAAGAGCACAGGTGCTCCCCAAGGAGAAGAACTAGGTCGGACGAATCCCGAGTCCACCAATTCCTGCAGTTGCACTCTGAACTCCGCTAGCTCTTTCGGCGCCATCCTGTAAGGAGATCTCGAGATTGGACGAGCCCCGGGAAGGAGGTGGATCTTGAAGTCCTCTTCCCGATGCGGAGGTAGGCCAGGGAGCTTCTCCGGGAATACATCCGGAAACTCCTTTGCCACCCTAACATCGGCCAATTCCACGGTCTGGCCCATCATCTCGAAGTAAACCACGAATACCTCGTCGCCTCTCATGGTGGCCTTCGTTGCCTGTATGGAATTTAGCATGAGGCGGGAAATAGACGGTATACCTTGGTAGGTGAATGTCCCTCCCATTGGCGCTTGGAGGGTGACTTTCCTGTTCTGACAGTCAATTTGTGCGGCGTGTTCCGCGAGCCAATCCATCCCTAGTATTAGGTCGAAGCCGGAAAGCTGTAGCACCGCTGCTTCAACTTCCATCTCTTGATCGTTTATCTTTACTTTAAATTTGCAAAGGTCCGAGGAGATCATCTCCGAACCATCAGGTAGTCGTACCCGGAGCGGGTTCCCTGTGAGATACACCACCCCTTGCTCCTCATGTATAAAGTCGTGGGAGACGAAGGAGCGAGTGGCACCCGTGTCGAAGAGTGCCCTGGCGGCTCGATCGTTGATCCAAAGGATCCCGTTCACCACGTCGGTAGTAGTTTGTCCCCTTTCAAGGTCCAAGGCATAGGCCTGCTGGGGGGGTGGTCGTTGCTGTCCTCTACCGGGCTGTCCCCGGCCACGGCCTCCACCACGGTAGTTGTCCCGATGTCCATCCCTGGGAGCTAGAAGGGGGCATTGGGGTCGCATATGCCCCAACTCATTGCAGTGGAAGCAACGCCTTTCGAAAGGTCGTTGTTCAGCTGCGTATGCTGGTGCGGGAAGGGCTCTCTGCTGTGCTGGGGGAGGTGGTGGTGTCCTCCTCCGATGGTGGTCGCGAGGTGGCTGGTGGCGATCTCCTCGACCATAACCCCTATGATCTCCCCGGTCATTTCCACGCGCACGTTGGTGCCTCTCCTGGAACCTCTGATCATGTCCCTGGGTCGTCTCCGATATCCTCTTCAATCTGTTCCTGTCTCGGGTGTTCTTGATATCAGCCTCCATCGTCTTTGCCAGGTGGACAATTTCTTCAAAAGGAGCCTGAGCTGCAGTCATCAATGGCTGCCGAATGGAGTCGTTGAGGCCCTGAAAGAACCTCTTGGCTCGATTTTCATCCTCTATAGCCATGATGCCAGCATATCGGGCAAGGTGGGAGAACTCCCGCTGGTACTCCGTAACCGTCAAAGTGCCCTGGCGGAGGTGAAGAAAGCGCTCCTGGAGCTCTGTCCGGTCGGAGTCGGAAATGAAATGCTCCATCATCAAGGTCGAGAAGTTCCTCCAAGAAACTTCAGTAATGGGGCGATTCCTATATGTAGTTTGTAGAATGGACCTCCACCACTGCCTAGCATACCCTTCCAGCAGGGTGGCAGCTAGGGAGACCGCGTAGTAAGAAGGGCAGTGCATTCCCCTGAGTAATTCTTCGATCCTTTCCAGCCAATCTTCCGTCTGAATGGCTGACTCTACCCCCCTGTAGGCCGGGGGACGGAAACTTCTGAACATCACCAATCTTTCGGCATCGGACGGACCCTGGGCCTGTAACGGCTGCTGCTGCTGCAGTGAGGCTCGGAAGGTGTCCAGTAGTGCAGCAAGAGTTTGCCCTAAATCTGTTTGGTGAAATGGTACCGGTTGAGCCGGCACCGCATGAACAGTGGGCGCGACAGGAGGTGGAGGGGCCCACTCATCAACTGGCGTGTTAGGGGTGTAACTGTCCTCGTCGGTGTCATCTGTGTTCTCATTTCTCAATCTGAGGCTAGGCTCCCGAAATTCCCTTGTGTCAGATTATAAAATACGTATGTCAGAACTATGTAATTAAACTAACGGGTAGGTACTTGGTCGAAGAATTGATTTGGTTGGGTTTTACTAGCGGACACTTGTGTGATATTTCATCATGATTCTCCTACTACGGTCCACCACGCTTCCGCTGCATTGTTCGCCCTCGAACTAGTTAACATAACGTGGTGAACCGCCTGTGATTATATTTATAAAACCGGATCGTTTTTTCCTCTGATACCTTTGTAAGATCCCCCCCCCTCCCCCAAAGGAAACCGGGGAGAAGGAGGCCTTATGCCCAAAGCGCCGGTCCCACCAAAAGGTTCGTGTTTCGGTAGTGGGTAAACCCCTCTACCCGACCCACGACCCAATTGGCGGAACCTGCGCTTTGTGAGGCTATGCAGTCAGAAAGAAAACCATACACAGTATATAAATAATTGCGGAAGCATCACAGAATATAGAACTAATCATCATGACATCAACATAGGATAAAATAAAATAAAACCCACGAGGGGTATAGGCGTCCCAAACAATCATCTACATAAGAGATGACAAAATATAGGGTCTACAAAATAAGAAATCACTCATCCCCTCTCCTACTCAAACTAGTACCCTCAGATCTTCGTAGACTGTCCGCATCGGCTCCTGGGGCTCCTCGTCAAGGGAATCACGCCTACGGTCCTCCGTCCGCTCCTGCTCCGCGGGTGGGCGCATCGGTCCCTAAAATGATACGTACAGAGGTACGTTAGTCACATCATGACCAAGTAAAACCCACGCTCCTCCCCAGCCCCTAATGGGCACAAGGAAGGAAACCTGCAAAGAAAGTTAGTACAATAGCCGAAGCAATATATCATGTATAGGCAGCGAAAGGTAGTGACAAGGAGTAAATAAAGTTAGTACGTTAGCCGAAGCAACATATCTTTTATAAGTTACAAAAGTGTAGTGGCAGGTGAAGTAAGTATACACATTTATGTAAAGATGATGTAATGAGCATGTATAATGTTCTCGCAATCACTCTAATGATGTGTCACAATCATTCTCCCCTATGTCGACATAGTAACCTGTTAAGAGAAGGAGCTCACTTCTCAGGCCTCACCGCCGTGGCCAGACGGTGACAGTGGGTCGGTCGTTCCCACTTCTAGGTTATGGAAACAACCCAACTTCCTAGGCCTTCGTACCTCTGTGGAGAATAGGTACTCTTGGTGGGAACACATCCACACCCGTGCGGAGATCAACCCTCTCGGCACAACCAAAACCGGCGTGAGACGGACCTGTGTGGAAAGGGTAGCTAGCCCCCGGTCCTCTTCACCGCCATAAACAACAAGGGTTCGTCGTCACAACTTCCGGGGCTTATAATAAGGGAAGCCGACGAACCCGCCACATTGGTAACCATGCACCCTCCCGTAAACCCATGCATGAGAAGATGAAAGACAATGTAGCAACACTTGTGAAACTAGCAAGGCATAATAATTGGTCTATGATATTAAGGTGCACTATTTAGCACTGAATTTAAATTGCTTAACTACTCCAAAACAGAAAACAACAAACATAGAAGTTGTAGATAAAACCATAGTCTATAAAAGTTCCTCTAACATGCATCCTCTGATTTGGCCTCTAAGACCCTCAAAACAGTGATTGAAGTTTGCCAAAATTACTGTTTTATAAAGAACAGCTAATACAGATTTATTTAGCTATGTTTGGGACCAAATTAAATTAGCTTAAGTACTTCTGTTTGTCAAACCCAAATCATGAAAGTTGCAGGCAAAATATTAACCTATAAAAGTGTCTCTAACATGCATCCTCTGATTTGGCCTCTAAGACCCTCAAAACAGTGGTTGAAGTTTGCCAAAATTACTGTTTTATAAAGAACAGCTAATACAGATTTATTTAGCTATGTTTGGGACCAAATTAAATTAGCTTAAGTACTTCTGTTTGTCAAACTCAAATCATGAAAGTTGCAGACAAAATATTAACCTATAAAAGTGTCTCTAACATGCATCCTCTGATTTGGCCTCTAAGACCCTCAAAACAGTGGTTGAAGTTTGCAAAAATACTGTTTTATAAAGTGCAGTAATTATTCTGTTTCCCGAACGGTTAAATATACCTTTCGAGCTCAAAATTAAATTAGTTAGAGGTTCCAGGTCAGAAAACTTTTAACAGTAAGGTTGTAGAGGTTATAATTATCTGCAAAGTCATGTCTCACAAAAATTCTCCAAATGTGACTCTAGGATAATTAAAAACACGTTTGAAAAACAAGCAAAATCTTTAAAAACAGCCGATCTTTCAGACTAAGGGAAAATAATATTTTTCGCACGGATCTTGGCGTAGATCAGCGGCGGATCTGGCGATGGACGGGTGAACTAGGGGCAGGCTTGCACCGGATCCATCCAGAAGCCAATCATTAGCACTGACCGTCCGAGGTAATCGGACGGCCTGTGATCGCCGATCTGATCCAACGGTGGCTGGAGGCCACCGTGAGATCCGACCTTGCGGGCACCACGCCGGCCGGCCGGAGCCGCCGTTGCTCCGGCCACCACCGCCGACGGGTTCGCCCGGAGCGGGAGCCCCGGCGAGACGTCGGCCGGCGGCCTGCCGCCGCCTCCGGCGGCGGCGGTGTGCAAAAAAAAATAATGGTTCACGGTGGCTGCATGCATGCAGCCACCGTGAGGTTGCGGGTGGCGCCGTGGCCGGCCGGAGCACTAGTTGCTCCGGCCACCACACTTAAAAGGGGCGCCCGGGAGGGGCGCTCCGGCGAGCCGTCGGCCGGCGGCCTTCCGTCGCCTCCGGCGGCCGGAAAACTGGAGCAGAGAGCTCCAGGTTCACGGTGGCCGCCGGCCACCGAACCTGGAGCTCTTGCGGGGCCTCCCCACCGCCGCCGGTGGGGAGGTAAGTCCTGCCACCACCCCCAACGGGAGCGCCCGAGGGGGGGCTCTGGTGAGGGTGGTTGCCGGCGGCCGGCCGCCGCCGGCGATGGCCGGAAAAACACGATTATTATTTTTTTATTGTTTTTATTATGTATCGGGATGGAGGAGGCCGCCGGGACGGGTTCCGACGGGTTCCTCCGCCTCAAAGGCCATGAGGGAGGGCCTTGGAGCACCTCTCTCCCCTTCACCCCCCCACGCAAGGCCGGAGCCCGCGATGGCGGTGGAGATCTATGGGGGTGGTCCGAAGCTATCCACGGCCGGGAATCGCCGCCTCCGGTGATCGGAGACAGCGGGGATCGACGAGAAGGGATCTAGGGCAGAGAGGAGTCGGGGGAACTTACATTGGTGTTGTTTAGGCGAGGGGATCGTCGAGCGGCCATCGTTGGTGGAGTTCGCCGGAGTTCGCGGAGGAGGTTCGTCGGAAGGTCGCCGGGGCTTGGACTCTTGCTGGTTGGGGAGGGTAGAGTGTAGGAAAAGGAAACCCCAACACTTGGGGGTGTTTATATAGGAGGGGGTGGGTCTCTTGGAGGTTGAGAGGAGTTAATGGGGAGGAATAACTCTCCCTTGGTGGAAAACGCCCAAACCAGCCTGGTTCAGCCTTCCCAAGGCTTTGGGAGAAGGGGGGAAGTTATGACAAGCCACCCAAATTGATTAGGGGTATTTATGGGGGGAGTTACATATTAATAAAAATTAAGAAATGACATAAATAATTATTCGTAACTTATTTTGACCTAAAATTTTTATTACAACATTCTGAAGTCACAAGTCATTTTTAGCAATTATTTCATAATTTTTAACTGTATTTTCGTATTTTTATTTATTTATTTAGTGTTTTAAGCCTAATAAAATTAAAATAAATGATTTATATTTTAAATAATAAATTTTAATTACTAAATCTTTTTTATATATATTTAGGGTGTCATGATAAAAATTTGGGGAAATAAAAACGTTTTTTGCCATTTATCTTAATTTTCCAAAAAAATTGAATAAATTAATTACTTAAATAATAAATTAATTATGAAAATAAATTAGCTCTTTATTGGCACATCACTTCAAATATTCTTAGGGTGTCTTAATAAAATTTTTAGGGTTGATAGGAGTGTACTCGTCACGATTCTCATTACACTATCATTTACGGGGTTTGGTGTGCGTTTAGACGGGTCGACGTGTTTTGGGCTTTGCATAATTTAAAATGTTTAATCTTGGAGAAAGTGGAGGGTGTGACTTATTGGGTCAATAGTACTCAATAGATCGTGAACCCATTATTCGTGTGTCAATCCAGCCTACAAAACCCTAACAGGTCAAATAACACGAAGGGGTCTAGAAAATCGAAATCGGGATGTTACAGGAAGACACTTTTATCAAGCAAACTCTTGTAAGGTCATAAGGCCAATATTTGTGTATTATACATTTATATGGGTTTGAGTAGTGGACATTCATGTTTGGCTGGGTTCTTTTATTTGTGCAACTTAATAATTTACTTCCGCTAGATGCTCTTTGTAGGACGTTGTGATTGGTTGATTGGTTTCAATGAGTAACCAACCGGTCTGTCCGTAGTATATGGTGGCGGGCCCCAGCCGGACCTACTGCTATATGCTATGTGACGGATAGGGGTGTTACAGCTGTGGACTTAGTTTTTTCTGTCCTCAGTAGGCAGTTTAAGCAGGATCTGCAGCCTCAGTTCTCTAGTCCTCTGCAGCCTCTTTTACTTAGTCTCTGGCACCTCTTTTTCTCAGCCGCCGGCTTCCCCTTGTACCCTTTACTGCTTTTACATGTAATGGTGCAATATCGTGTTGTAATATTGCTTCTTGATTAAAGGAAAAGCCCGTCGCAAGAGTGGCATTCAAGCCGCGACGGGCGAAGTCTGTTGTTGCCGCTGCAAGCGGCCCCGTCTCTTCTTTAATTCCCTCTCTCGGTCTAACCATCAGAGCTCAACCGCCAAAGTAACGTCTGCTCGACAGCTCCTGATCAATCCTCCTCTCTGCCCGAGCAAGCTCTTTCCTTGCTCAAGCAAGTTTCCCCTTACTTCAAACTTCGTCGCTATCCCCGCAACCTCCTTATTCTTCTAGCATATGAGATCGAATAACCCGTTAACTGGAGGACGCAATTCGCGCATCAACAGTTAACACGCGACCTTCAGATCTCGAACAGACAGTGAAATCAGCGGTTACTCATGACAGACCATCAACCAGCCGAGAGCCTTGCTTCAAGTCCCAGTGATGATTCTCTTTGGGAGGCCTTAGAGCAATCTCGCAGAGAAACTGCACAACAGTTTCAAGCGATCAACCATACTCTAGCTACTATCACCCAATGATTGGAAGCATAATCTTCAGCAGCACCAGCTCCTCTAATCAATCCAACAACAACATTCGATACTCCCCAAATTTATCCACCGACCTATCCTCCTCTTTACACTCCAACCTTTCCGCAAGGGCCTGCAGCCCCTTTGCGGTCTCAGAATGAGGAATTCGCAGCTCGTCAAAGCTTCTTCCGAGAAGCTGCCCGAGGAAGTCCAGCGAGATTTCTAAACTTCTAGGGAAGTTATCCCTACTCATCAACTCCTTCCGCAGCAACTTTTCCTTCCTATCCACCAGCTCCTTGTGCAGCTGTAACTTGTGCTCCCTTCTTTCCTTATGTTGTAGGAGAATAAGAAGAGCAGTCACCGTTTATAGAGAATGTTCGGTATGAACCGACTCCATCTAACTTCAGAGAGCTGTGATTGCCCATTTACACTGGGGAGACTGATCCAGTCAAGCATCTTCAAGCTTTTGAATTGTCGTTGCTCTCAAGACTCTCTCAGATGCATCCAAATGCAAACTCTTTGTGACGACCTTTGATGGCCAAGTGAGGGGTTGGTTCTATGGACTACGTACTCAGTCCATCTCTTCCTTTGCTGATCTGTGAAGAGAGTTCTTGCTCAGATTCTCTACTTCAACAAAGAGAAAGGGCATCCTCGAAGCCCTCTTTGAGATCAAGCAGCAAGAGACCAAAACTTGGTCTCATTTTGTGGATCGTTTCTAGAGAGATCTTAGACATTGAGATCATCGATCAGGAAATGTATCGAGTGGCTCTTATTCACGGTCTGCGTGAAGGATCACTCAAGTTTGAGGCTAATGTTCAAGCACCAAAGACTTATCAAGAGTGGATTGCTTTAGCCAACTCATACATCCGCGGTGAGAAGAGCAACCCCAGCTTTGTCTCCAGGCTTGTAGCAGAGAGAAATCAACCTTACAAGCAGCCTCCGAGGTCTCCTTGGAAAGTTTTTCATCCCACTCTAAGAAAATAAAGAAGGTCCAGCATCATCATCAACACTCCTTCCCAGGTCAGGATCGTGCCCACGAGCGATTGCAACCGCTACCAGCCCCATCTCTGCAAACAGATTATGTGCATCACTCACAAGATGATGACTTATCGTACTCTAGACTCGATGAGGCCATGCAAGAATTCTGTCAGATCATGAAGGATATGGCAAATTCAAAAAGGCTTTACCAGTCGGCAAATCAAAGATCAAGAGATTCAGATCCGTTCTGTGAATTCCACCGAGAGAAGGGTCATTTAACTGAAGACTACAAGGCCCTTCGGCGGTTGGTCGAAAGATTGCTCATCGAGGGCAAGATCAGTGACCTGGTTAAGAAAGTTGATTCTTCGAAGCCTTCCACCTCCAAGGGCAAGGAGGTGGCTGAAGTTCAGTTGAAGTGCGTGGAGGTAGAGGATGCAGACCGTTTGGGGCCTATTAACGTTCGGCCTGAGTGCTTTGATGCCGATGACGAGGGTGCCCTTGGAAGGCTATTCTAAAGCAAAGATGACATTGCAGCCCCTCAAAGCCCCTGACAATCATGACCGGTTGCTTTTACTTTACTCTTCATTCTATTTTTGAACACTTCTAAGTGTTTTACTTTCGTCGCAATAAAGTTTATGTCAGAGATCCCATACTGACACTTTTCCCTTTGTGGAGTGCTTCCTCCTCTATTTTTTCTCTTTGCCAAAAAAATCACTGAACCACTGAGATATCGCCAAGTCTTGCTCAGGGCCCCCTCGAGATTGTTCTCTGACGTAAGACCACAACGACCACATATCGCGGGGAGTTTTCGCACATGTGCAGTGGGTGCCGTTCAACTCTCGTGCGGAGGATGACGGGACTTCGGATCCTGGCCGGAATCTAACACAGAGTGCGATTCCATGGAGGACCCATATGTTAGCTCTGTTGTGCTTCGCTACAGGATACGTTACAATTACGATGATCTTTGCGTGACAAGCAATGGCGATCAAGTGTAGCCTTGTCTCTTCGATCATCTCACAATTGTGACGACCGAACACTCCTTGGTACTCTCAATCCATGCCTTTGCGGAGCCCACAACTCCGCTGATCAATTCGCAAACAAGCAATAGGCCACTTGGCGCAACTAGTCTGATTGATCAGCGATGCTTGTAACCCGAGGCATGAGAGCAGTGCATCTATCGATTCCTTCTCAGGAATTTCTGTGCTTGTGTCTTTCACGCCCTTCTAAGGGAGCGCAGCCAGCCCGCTCTAGGTAGGAATACCCTCTGGATGATTTCTTCTAAGGCAAGCGGTGCATAACGCCCACGGGGAACACTTGTGGCAGCATCTAGTCTTTTTTCGATCATCATCGAGGTGTAGCCCTCCTTTGTTTTTCTGCCTTTTTACAGGTTAACAGGTTAAATTCAACCTATTCTAAGGATCTGTAATATCCTTCGGGCTAATGATTATTTTATATGCGCTGTCTGCATAGAGTTCTATCAGATGGTTATCAACAAGCTCTCTTGTAAGATGCTAATGACACGAATCATTTAGTCAAAGTATCTGGGTCTCCTTGCTGGGCAAGTCAAGCTGTTGCAAGTCTAAATTAGGATGGTTGCATCTTGCTGATCTGGATTTCATGTTAACATTATATCTGATCACGCGAGACAATCATTATCATATTCTGATCTCTATTAAGTTGATAGAAGAGCTTGTCGGATATCTCTTTTATTATATCTTATCATATCAAAAGGCAACATTTGCAGAGCCTAGCAGATATTTGCAAGTTCTATCTAGGTACTTGCAGCCTATTTTCTAATTCATATCTATTTACTCACTCTTCTTTTGTAGAGCCTAGCAGATATTTGCAAGTTCTATCCAGGTACTTGCAGCGTAGTTCTCTATTCCATATTTGCTTGCTCACTATTTTTCTACAGAGCTTAGCAGATACTTGCAAGTCCCATTCAGGTACTTGCAGCTTAGTCTCTATTACATATATACGCTACTCAGTTTACCTTTGTAGAGCCTAGCAGTTTTTTTGTAAGTCTCATCCAGGTACTTGCGACTTAGTTCATATTTCATATTTGCTTGCTCACTCTGCTCTTGCAGAACTTAACGGATATTAGCAAGTTCCGTCCAGGTACTTGCGTCGTAAGTTTTCTTTTATATATGCCTCTTACCCTTCATATTGCAGAAGTTAACCGATACTTGTAAGCCCCCTTCAGGTACTTGCAAGTTGTCATTTTTCCTATGTTTTCATCTCATCACTGTGTTGTAGAACCCATTAGGAGACATTCATGTCTTCTTCGTTTTGCAAAGGCAACACAGGTACGCATATAGTGTACCTATTTTTCGCCTACTTTGACTTTTCTCCTTTGCAGGGGAAGGGCAAGCATTAGCAAATTTTTCTCTGAGGAGAGACATCAGGTTCCACCTCTCCTGTCCCTTTTTTCTCGAGGGAAGGATCACGATTTTCGTAGGTCTCCTACTTTTTCGAAGTTCACTTCGGAACTTGAAAAAGTGCGGGGATTATGTTAACCCCCAAAATCGGCAATCCCTCCCAAGGTCTCGAGCTCGCAAATTACGACCCGCTCAGGGGTTCCCCTCGAGGGTCGCGATCTGCCTTAGCCCTCCTTTTTTGGGTCAGGCGGATAGGGTCCCCTATCTGCTCAAGCCGTGCGGCTAGGACGGTCTCCCCAGTCTAATCGCCCAGGTCGCATAGCCATCGCGTGCCCTGCGGGACAACGGGTTGTTTTCATAGCTCACCCTCGCAGGACACGCGGTTTGGCCAGCTAACCGTGTAGCATTATTCCTTGCAGGAGGCAACCTACATCAGTCCGCTGGGACGTTCCACCGGTGTCTACCCTCGACCAGCGCAACCGTCGCAGGCTCGGCGAGCCCCTTCAGCTCAAATACCCGTCAGCCCCAGGAGGGCGGCCTGCTCCTCAGTTCGCCAGCCTCAGTGGGAGGCCTGGTTCTGAGGTCGCCGCCCTAGGGGCGGCCTGGCTTCAGGCCGCCGCCCTAGGGGCGACCTGGGTCTCAAGACGCCGCCCTAGGGGCGGCCTGGCTCGCAGTCCGCCGCCCTAGGGGCGGCCTGGCTTAAGGCCGCCGCCCTAGGGGCAGCCTGGCTTCAGGCCGCCGACCTAGGGGCGGCCTGGCTTCAGGCCGCCGCCCTAAGGGCGGCCTGTCTCTCAGGCCTCCGCCCTAGGGGCGGCCTGGCTGTCAGGACGCCGCTCTAGGGGCGGCCTGGCTTCAGGCCGCCTCCCTATGGGCGGTCTGGCTCTCAGGCCGCCGCCCTAGGGGCGGCCTGGCTCTCAGGCCACCGCCCTATGGGCGGCCTGGTTTCATGCCGCCGCCCTAAGGGCGGCCTGGCTCTCAGGCCGCTGCCCGCTTAGGGGCGGCCTGCTCCAGGCCGCCGAGCCCTCTGCCGCCCTTGGCGCGACCTGCTCCTCAGGCCCGCTGCCTCCTCTTCTTAGGTCTCTCGACGACCTGCGGACTCAAAATGTCAGTCCACTGAGTCCGCCGAGGTCATCGACGACTTGCTCCTCAGGCCGCGCCGCCTTCTCTGCTCAGGTCTCCCGACGACCTGCGGACTCAAAACGCTAGTCTGCCGAGTCCGCCGAGGTCATCGACTACCTGCTCCTCAGGCTGCGCTGCCTTCTCTGCTCAGGTCTCCCGACGACCTGCGGACTCAAAATGCCAGTCCGCCGAGGTCATCGACGACCTGCTCCGAGTCCGCCCAGACCTCCATGATGACGTCACTGGGCCCCGCTTCAAGAAGATTCCCCTTGGACCTATAAATAGGCCCCGAGACCTCTCATTTGAGGACAGGCGCTGGAGAACTGCATTTGCCAGCAGACCCTACGGACTTAGATTTCCAGTCCGCACAGCTTTCCACAGTTCTGCCAGCAGACCCTGCGGACTCAGATTTCCAGTCCACCCAGCTTTCCACAGTTCTGCCAGCAGGCTCTACGGACTCAGATTTCCAGTCCGCCCAGCTTTCTATAGTTCTGCCAGCAAGATCTACAGACTCGATTCTCGAGTCCGCCCAGGTCGTCGAGAGCTGTGGACTTAGTTTTTTCTGTCCTCAGTAGGCAGTTTGAGCAGGATCTGCAGCCTCAGTTCTCCAGTCCTCTGCAACCTCTTTTACTTAGTCTATGGCACCTCTTTTTCTCAGACGCCAGCTTCCCTTGTACCATTTACTGCTTTTACATATAATGGTGAATAGCGTGATGTAATCTTGCTTCTTGATTAAAGGAAAAGCTCGCCGCAAGAGTGGCATTCAAGCCGCGGCGGGCGAAGTCTGTTGTTGCCGCTGCAAGCGGACCCGTCTCTTCTTTACCTTTCTCGGTCTAACCATTAGAGCTCAACCGCCAAAGTAACGTCTGCTCGACAACTCCTGATCAAGCCTCCTCTATGCCCGAGCAAGCTCTTTCCTTGCTCAAGCAAGTTTCCCCCTTGCTTCAAACTTCGTCGTTATCCCCGCAACCCCCTTATTCTTCTAGCCTGTGAGATCGAACAACCCGTTAACTGGAGGACGCAATTCGCGCATCAATAGTCAGGTCGAGATACTCGCCCTCCTCCAGAATATCGCAGCTCCTCCAGCTGCTCCTCAGCCTCCCACACCGGTTAATCTCCTGCCTCCGTCTCAGGATAACGTTTCGCATCAGCAAGCCCCCCACAGAGAAAATGAATCTGAAGAATTTTCTCATGCCGCCAGTTCCACACACCCCGCTCATCGGGGCGCTGGAGGCGGCCGCCAACATCATCTGGAAGAAGTAGTTCGTGCGCCGTCGGGTGAAAGGCTCACCCGCGAGGAGATTCCTGAGGTGATTGCTCAGGAATACAGACAGTTTGGACGACGAGACATCCTTGCACGCTGCCCTCTCCACCAGGGTTACTCGCTCGCCCCTTGATTCTAGCTCATCCAGTACCGCGTGGCTTCAAACTCCCTAACATTGAGACATTTGACGGAATAGAGGATCTGCTCGAATATGTCAATCATTTCCTCACTATATGAGGATTTTTAGTGCCCTAGATCAATTGTTATGTCAAGTGTTTACAACAACTTTGAGGGCCAGACCCGCACTTGGTTTCATTCTCTTCGAGCGGGAACCATTTTCAACTTTGCAGAGTTAACACTACAGTTTTCAGAGCAGTTTGTTGCCAGCCGTAGAATCTTCTGGGATCCTTCGCACCTCTCTAATATCCGGCAGAATGAGGGAGAATCTCTCAAAGACTTCTTTCGCCGCTTCACCTCAAAAGCACGTCAAATTTCGAAGGTCGATCCCGAACTTCTTAGAGGCATCTTCCTCAAAGGGCTCCGCCCAAGCGATTTCTATTCAGCTCTCATGAGAGAAACCGTGTACAATAATCTAGAACTTGTTCATCTTGTTGAAGCCCAGATTGCAGTCATTGAGGCGATTGAAGCACACCGCCAGCAGTTCGAAGGTGGGAAAAATAGGAAAAGGGAGCAGGAGCAGGCCCCCATAAGACAAGAGGAACGACGCCAGGATGAGCATCGGAACAGCAACCGTTGTCGTGATCCGCCAAGGGATGGGGGTCAGCGACCGCCCCGAGAATACACACCGCTAAATATCACTTGGACCAATATGTTATACGCAATTCAGGATGATTAGGCATTTCAGCGACCGAGAGTTCCACCGCCGAACCCAAGATGTGACCAGTCAAAATACTGCGAGTTTCACCGCACGGCTGGTCACACTACCGAGGAATGTTATGGGTTAAAGAATGAAATCGAGCCTTTGTCCGCCAGAGACCCTTCGAAGGTTTCTACAGGGACATGATGCCAAGGATGTAGGTTGAATGTGATGTCGGCAATGTCTGTGGCGGCACAATGGTCGGCACAACGGAACAGAGACCCTGGGCAGCGACCTTCCTGCAGCAAAAACTGAAGGGGAGCAAATCCGGTTGACCAAAGCCCTGTGGCACAGGCGAAGGACGGTCGATACGTAGAGCGGAGCGGGGATAGGCGCCGATAAGAGAGTGATAAAGAACAGAGGCCCTGGGCGGCGAAATATCTAGAGGGCTGCAGCGGCGGGGTTGGGTCAGATCAAGTGCGGAAAGGATGTCAGAGGCCGATCCCGTTGCTGGAGGAGGTGGAGTGGGCCGATCTATTTGCTTGAGGGTCAATCCGGTTGTTGGAGGGCAGGACGTGGCGGATCAGCGCTGGCGGCATGATGTCGGAGGCGGATCGAGGTCGGGATGTCTGACAAGGGTGAACCGCACGTCGGCTGGGTCGCGCATCGTACGGAACAGCGACAACGATCGAGCCGCTTGTCTTTCATATGGTGACGCGGGATCAGGTGTTGTGTCGCGGAAACAAGACTGTGTCGCGTTGATGCGGGTTGGCGAGGATTGGATGTTGTGCGGGTCAGTGGACCGGGGATATAGATTTCTGAATTCCTCAGACAAACTCGAGCACCAGCGGGGAGAGCGAGCGGTGCGGCAAGTCAAACCAATTGATACAATCACGGATAAATTCCTGGAGGAATTCGGCAAGGGTAAGGGCCAGCGGGGGTGAGCGAAAATGAAGGGGGACGAGAAGAGACGAAATTTGGGAGCAACACTAGAAACCTTCATACATTCCAAGATAAAGATTACAAGGTCCATTCGGCCCTCCTATAATGGCAAGGAACGAATATAAAAAGAAATACTGAAATTATGAAATACTGGAAATTGGAAATATTGAAATAAGAAAATACTGAAAATACTAAAAACACTTCAACAAACATAGTAACTTATTTATTATTAAATATTCTCTGCGGTCTCGGTAGGCCCTTGCGATCTACACGCCCGACGCGTGTAGACTTGTCATGGTGGCTCGTCGTCGTGTAATTCTCAAACATTTGGACGTGTAACACATTACCAGATCTCCCCCATAAAAGCCAATAAATAGACTCGCTTTCTGCTTCATTTGCATTTTTTCCGGTTCGCTAACTCCGACTGTCTTCATGTCTTTCTCTCTCTACACTTCTCTTTTTACAGGTTGTCTGCCCGCACGGGCCTCGGACAAACACCGCCTAGGTGGATGGAGTTTGCCCAAAGCAAGACAAGCATTCAGAAGCGAACGGACTCTCAGTCGTCGACAAAGTCCCCGATCATTCGCAAGACACAATAGTGAGGGACAAGACCTTAAGTTGCCACCAGAACGGGTCTAGGAAGGAGACAACCAAGTTGTCTAACTCTCATGGGAGCAAAAAGAACAAGATTCCTGAAAGAGCGCAGAGATCCCGTGGCGCTCAGATCTTTCCCTAACTCTCTCATCCCTCAAAGTGTAACGAGAAACGGCATGTCGCCCACACCTTCACCAAAACAACTTTGTAACAAACTCTGAAATAATGGAAATTAGGTCGACATCGAATCGACCGTCAGGTTTTTCACTGGTTTTCCATGTAACTAAATCTCTCTTGCACAAATCTGAGAACCTTTGATTGTTTGCACGCTCGATCGCTCAACGGATTAGGACGATTCAGGAGGCCCGATCTACCAGAAGAGTTCGTGATTCAGCAAAGCAAGAATGAGAGTGCACTTATAACCTTTTTAACAACACCAGTCCTATTTGTCTTATGACACGCTTAATTGGTTGAGAAATTATGCAGAGGCCTTTAGTGCCGTATTGGATTTAGTTTGATCGGATTACGCATATGTTTATGTAGCACTACCCTTGATATGATAGGATGAGCATGAACATTCATATTTGTAAGGGCATGCTTACGATTGTTGGATTGAGAACAGGTAGTGTCCTATTCGGGTCCACATCGCCTAGTTCAGCAGGAAAATGACTTATTAGTATGACCCGGCCCGTTATTCCATAGTGATTGAGAAACAAGAACAAGAAGAGCCACACCCACACTATGTAGTTCGGTATGAAAAGACCTATTTGCATGCCATGCCGTTTACATGCAAAAAAGAACGGCCACATGTTAAGTCGCACCCACATCAATTGCTTGAGTACAATTGTTTTCTTTTTGTTTGAAAACAAGAAGTTTTTGGTCTTGAGATTTGGGCGTATCACCACTTGCTTGTGACAAACCTTAAAGAGATTGCAAAAATACATATTTATTCTTATTATCAATATTAGAAGTAATAGCACCGTGTCTATTACGGTCGAGATATTATCAATATTATCACAGTCGAGATACCGTCGTGATTGGCTATAAGGTCAAAGCCTCGTGTTTGTCATTCATGTCTCTCTCACACAAAGATGAAAAGTGATAAGTGAACTATATACTCACTAGGATGAAAAGTGAGAAGTGAACTATATATTTTGTTTGGAAAGAAGAACAAGATATTATAGTAATAGAAATCAAAATAAAAGACGTAGTGGTACATATGCGTATACGTAAGTGTGTATATATAAATACAAAGGAAATACCCTCATCGATCGATCATCGTCATCGAGATTACTGCATGATCAGGGATCGATGAAAGTAGATCACAAGCATGATATTTTGATTCACAGATTAGCACAATTTGTTGGTGCCAAGGTGAGCTTCATGGCGCCAAGATCATAGCCAATATTAAAATTCTGTTGCGCCACATTTCCGAAGATATTGATGCCAATGCGACCACTGGAGATCAAAGCAAGACATAATGTGTTTTGGGCGGAATGAACGAAGGCATTTGATTGGTGCAGAACAACTGGCGCCCCGCCGGAGAAATGGAAGGTGATGTCTGGGAACTTGACATTTCCGCCGGCACCAGAAACATCAAAGCAAAGGCTGAAATCCCCGCTAGGGTCCGTCACTTGCTTAAGGTCGACGCTGCTCTTGACCTTGCTTTCCACCGATTGTAAGGTGTCATCATCGATGAGCGTGAGGGTGGTGCCAGAGTCAATGATGATATTTCCTGCTCGTCCTGGAGACGCCGGCTTCACGGCTACAGCTCCCTGGCCAGCCACACTAATCTGCTCTAGGTTTAGAAAGTAAAAAGTGTCTGGTGTGCCAGAGATCAATGGCGTGGTGACTGCATTGGAGCCCGAGATGACCGCGCTTGAACCAAAATTGAGACTACTCTTGGCATTGGTTTGATCTGAGGGAAGGCAGTAGGAGAACTTGTTGTCGATGGCTGAGCCAAGCTGTCGGATGAGCGAGAGCTGCCCTCCACCGAGGCCGACGAGCCCTGCATCATTCTCATCAAAGGTTCCTTTGCTACTGTGAGTGCAGCCGAAGAGGCTCTTGGGGAACTGGACGCGGCGTCCTCCGGTGGTGTCAAAGCTGATGGTCTCGCTGGAGAGAAAACCATCGACGAAGGAACCATCACCGTATTTGTAGTTGTACTCGCATTGGGATGCAGAGCCGCAACTTCCCCGAGGCAATGCTGAGCAAGAATCTGTGTTGCACGAGACGACTTTGTAGGTGGAGGAGGCTTGTGGGTCGAACAGTGGGGCCTTCTGATGGTAACACTCGTCACATGGTTTGCATTGGATCCAAATAAGATCGCTCCCCGTATCTGCAATGGCGACGATCTTCTCCGCCGGAGATCCTAGGTAGAAGCTCATGAGATACTCAAAGTTACCCGGGGTAATCTCGGAGTAGAAGTTATCGGCGGCGGTGGGATTTTGTATGGCATTCCCGAAGTACTTGGCGCGGGCACGTGAGCGCTCGACGGCGGCTTTGAGGCGGGATGAAGCGGTGGAGGTTGGGTCGTAAAGAGGAGAATCGGGCGAATCACGGTGGATGAGCTCGACGGAGAAGCCGCCCTTGCTGTATACATGTAGTGGAAGGTGGCCAAGAACTGATGAGAGGACTAGGAGGGAAACCACAAGAGAGGAGGTGGAAGAGGCCATGACTTGTCACTTGCTTACTCTGGTGTCAGAATAGCAGAGAGAATGCCAACTATTTATAGAAAAGCTGGGGACTTTATTTATTTTTCTTTTTATAATGAGCATAGAAATTATTCCGCTAATTTTAAAATTTTGTTCGTGAATTTCGTTTTTATTCGCTATTAATTAATTGGTAAACAAAACCATAAAGCTTACGGGAGTGTAATATTGATGACCTATACGGCTATACGTATGTTCGCGGAGCTGAGGTCATTAATAATAATTTTTAAACTACATTGCATTTTTGAATCTTCAAAATAAAACAGAATAATTAATTCGATATTTTCGAAATAAAACAGAATAATCTTCAAAATAAAACAGAATAACTAATCCAATATTTTTGAAATAGACATTTAGGCTCTATTTTGGAGAACTTATTTTCACCGATCAAGTGGTTAAGACCGCATAAATCAAACCTTAATTAACGTCCGATTCATGCGACTGTAACCGATTGACTGGTGAAAATAAGTCCTCCCAAACGGAGCCTTAAATGCCCCTCCATAATCCATAATCCATATGGTCAATTCTCTGTACTAATTAGGATAATTTGTCTCAAATTTAGGACTTGTTTGGGGTTGCGAATTGGTCGCTCGATCGTGCGGGCCGAGATTATAGACACATGGTTGGAATCAACGAAATGCATTTTCGGTGGAAAGAAGATGAACATTTGATTCCTGAGTGCGTTTTTTTTTTCGGGCGCACATTTTTCGTCTGAGCGTACATTTTTCGTCAGGGCCGCTATTTTTCTCCCAGGCACGCACTTTTCGCTCAGGTGGTTTATTTCTCTCGGGCGTGCGTTTTTCGAATGGGCGCGTGCTTTTTCTTCCGGGCATGCGCTTTTCCCCCGGGCACGAGCATTTCATCAGGGCACACATTTTTTGCTTGGGTACGTGTTTTTTGTTCGGACTCGTCCTTTTTCACGCACGTGTTTTTTCACCCGTGCACACTTTTCGCCTGAGCTTGATTTTTTTTCGTTCGGGCGCGCATCAGCGAGGGTTTTTCTCCCGGGAGATCTGAAGGGACCAAACACATTTATAATTTATTTGGAGGTGCAATTAGCTCGTTCCCCCATGATCTCACTGTCTAAGTGGAGATCATGGGGAACCGCCTCGCGCACGATCCGCACGCGCGGGATCGCCTTCCCCGAACCATTTGGGGGTTGGCCCCTCTCTCCCGCCGCCGGCGGGCAGGCTCAGGCCGAATCGATTTTCGGCCGGCCAAGGAGCTGCACCTCGTGGTCGCACACCCGCGGCCACGAGGCGCGGCGCTCCCACCAGCAACCCTGGCCAGCGGGGAGCTTTCCCTTCCGCGGCCGCCGAGAAGGGTGCATGTCGGGTGCGGTCGGTCGCGCCCCGCCCTTTGTCCAGGAGAGCGTGGTCGGTCGTCCCCCTCTCGGGCCGACTCCGGGCGGCTGCACCTTGCGGCTGATCGACGTCGCGCCTTGCGGCTGATGTCGCGCCCGACAACCGACACCGGGGTCGTAGCGGATGGCCGCTGCCAGGGCCGTGTACGAAGTGTCGCCCGAGTGCGGCCAACCAATCCGCCCCGGCCGCCGGCCGGACCCGCACCAGCGGCCCACCACCTTTGTCAGGGCCGACCACCCGCGAGGTGGTCCCCGACCACCTCTCTTGCCCTCCTTGGGTGCCTTCCCGCCATGTCATCGTATCGCCACGACCGTCGCCATTCATTTCGAGCGTAACCACCCACTAACCAACATGGTTGGTGGGGGAACCCATTAATTAGATAGTGGGTCTGCATTTAGCATAATATCATGCGAATAATATTCGCATAGCACTATACTTGGAATTGTAATATTGGTGGTTACAGTGTACGGATAGTCGCATAACAACCATAACCACTTCCTGAAGACTATAAAAAGTCGATCAAGTCTCATCATTTCTCATCTTTCTCTCATCTGTTTTCTTCCTCCTCAGCTCTGTCGGATTCCTCCTACAAGCCACTTTCCAGCCACCTCCTCTTCACCAGAAATTTGTCTAAGACCACAAGTGTGCGTCAAGAATGAAAGTCCTACTACAACAAACGCTCATTCGTGTGCATCGCCAAAGCAGTTATCCACTTATCCTCATGCGGAGCGGCCTGTTGCCCGACAAGAGCTCAAGAGTCTCTCTTGAAGGATGTGGTGTTTTGAAAGTTGTTTTGAAATTTCGCCCGCCACTACACGTGAAATCCTTCATCTCTTGCCCCCAAAGTGTAACAAGGAGCGGTCTGTCCCCCTCGATTCTTCAAACAAGTTGTAACCGCAAGAAAATAGTGGATTTCGATCAGCACAGACGGGGTCGTGTGGGTTTTTACCCAATTGAGGGGTTTTCCATGTCAAAACATCGTGTGTACGTTTTCTCTCTCATTGATTGTGTGCGAGCTCGACCGCTCCGTGAGCTAAGACGGTCCAAATTACTCTAGTCCGACAAGAGCATCGAGTTTGGCCGCAACAGTTTGACACCATCTGTGGAAAACAACTCTCAACATCCTCTGAAGATTTAGAAGACAGTACCATCAACACAGCAGTACTCGTGACTTGCTCCAATGGCCAGAAGGAACACTCATACCACCAACGGATCCCCCTAGAGGAAGCATTGAGCCGAATCCCTCTCACCCGCTCTTCAACACAACTCTCGGTAGGGAGGCCGCTCTCCCGACCGTAGCCGCCTTGGAAGGGCGCATGCAGCATATGGATGAGCATCAGTGTTAACCCCCAAAATCGGCAATATATCCCTCCCAGGGTCTCGAGCTCGCAAATTACGACCCGCTCAGGGGTTCCCCCCGAGGGTCGCGATCTGCCTTAGCCCTCCTTTTTTGGGTCAGGCGGATAGGGTCCCCTATCTGCTTAAGCCGTGCTGCTAGGACGGTCTCCCCAGACTAATCGCCCAGGTCGCATAGCCATCGCGTGCCCTGCGGGACAACGGGCTGCTTCCATAGCTCACCCTCGCAGGACACGCGGTTTGGCAAGCTAACCGCGTAGCATTCTTCCTTGTAGGAGGCAACCTACATCAGTCCGCTGGGACGTTCCACCGGTGTCGACCCTCGACCAGCGCAACCGTCGCAGGCTCGGCGAGCCCCTCCAGCTCAGGAACCCGTCAGCCAAAGGAGGGCGGCCTGCTCCTCAGGTCGCCAGCCTCAGTGGGCGGCCTGGTTCTCAGGTCACCGCCCTAGGGGCGGCCTAGCTTCAGGCCGCCGCCGTAGGGGCGGCCTGGGTCTCAGGCCGTCGCCTTAGGGGCGGCTTGGCTCGTAGGCCGCCGCCCTAACGGCGGCCTGACACCCAGGTCGCCGCCCTAGGGGCATCCTGGCTTCAGGTCGCCGCCCTATGGGCGTCCTGGCTTCAGGCCACTGCCCTAGGAGCGGCTTGGCTCTCAGGCCGCCGCCCTAGGGGCGGCCTGGCTGTCAGGCCGCTGCCCTAAGGGAGGCCTGGCTTCAGGCCGCCGCCCTAGGGGCGGCATGGCTGTCAGGCCGCCGCCCTATGGGCGGCCTGGTTTCAGGCTGCTGCCCTAGGGGCGGCCTGGCTTTCAGGTCGCCGCCCTAGGGGCGGCCAGGCTCTCAGGCCGCCGCCCGCTTAGGGGCGGCCTGCTCTAGGCCGCCGAGCCCTCTGCCGCCCTTGACGCGACCTGCTCCTCAGGCTGCGCCGCCTCCTCTGCTCAGGTCTCCCGACGACCTGCGGACTCAAAACGCCAGTCCACCAAGGTCATCGACGACCTGCTCCTTAGGCCGCGCCGCCTTCTCGTCTCAGGTCTCCCGATGACCTGCGGACTCAAAACGCCAGTCCGCCGAGTCCGCCGAGTCCGCCGAGGTCATCGACGACCTGCTCCTCAAGCCGCGCCGCCTTCTCTGCTCAGGTCTCCCGACGACTTGCGGACTCAAAATGCCAGTCCGCCGAGGTCATCGACGACCTGCTCCAAGTCTGCCCAGACCTCATTGATGACGTCACTGGGCCCCGCTTCAAGAAGATTCCCCTCGAGCCTATAAATAGGCCCTGAGACCTCTCATTTGAGGACAGGCGCCAGAGAACTGCATCTGCCAGCAGACCCTGCGGACTCAGATTTCCAGTCCGCCCAGCTTTCCACAGTTCTGCCAGCAGACCCTGCGGACTCAGATTTCCAGTCCGCCCAGCTTTCCACAGTTCTGCCAGTAGGCTCTGCGGACTCAGATTTCCAGTCCGCCTAGCTTTCCATAGTTCTGCCAGCAAGATCTGCGGACTCGATTCTCCAGTCCCCCCAGGTCGTTGAGAGCTGTTGTAACACCCCGAAACTCAAAAGAGGGACGTGTGACGTTTTGAGCCAAGTCTGGGACTTGGAATAGGTCACACGGCCAATGAGTCGCGTGGTCGACATTTTGGCGGTCAATGATCGTCGGGTGAAGGCACACGGCCTGGGACACGGGCGTGTCCCAGGGCGTGTCGTGCTCGGGAAATTTACCATTTTGTGCTATGAGAGCTACACGGCCAGGGACACGGGCGTGTCACATGGCCGTGTCCGTCTCGGGTCATTTCCGGTCCTGTGTCATATGACACGGGTAGTGACACGGGTACTAACACGGGCGTGTCATGTGACACGGGTCATGACACGTGTACTGACACGGGTGTGCCATGTGACACGGGTACTGACACGGGCGTGTCATGTAATATGGGTCGTGACACGGGTACTGACACGGGCGTGTCACATGTGACACGGGCGTGTCAGAAGCCGTGTCACAGGCCGTGTACTGGTCGGGTTGTGGGAATGACGGCGAATGGGTAACACGGACATGCACTCAACCGTGTTGCAACCCGTGTTCGGCCCAGATTTTCTATTTTGAGGCTAAATTGTAGCCGTATGTTTCCTTATTTTGGGATCCAACGGCTCATGGCTGTTCTGGATGGGATATACCCGGGATTGGGGGTTTAAACCCTCATTCTTTTGGTCCAATCTCTTTCTAGAGTTTTAGAGAGAGGGGAGAGCTAGGAGGAAGAAGGAGGTCAACCCCGGCCGCCGGTGGAGCTTCGGAGCTCTGATTCTCAATCCGAGTCTAGATCCGCGAAGGCGAGGCTGATACGGTGCTTTCCATCCGACTGGATCGTCATGACGCCGAGAATAAACGCTAGGGTAACGATTCTCATCTCGAGCATGTGAAGCTCTTCTTCCTTTGCATGGGAAAACCCTTCTCCCGCAAGTGTGAGGCGAGTTTGCGGTATTCCTTGGGGTAGATATGTAAAGTCCCCCTTGTTAGAGTCCGGAATTGTAGTACGGACATAGGCATGATCTGTGAAGCCTACCCGGACATGTTGGTCTGGATCAGTGATGATTTGCTATGCATTGTTAGCCGGAGAAGACTCCGAGCATTTTGATTGTTTTCGGGTTGCTATGCGTTAGAATGCATTAGGGAATCTTGGGGATTTACCCCAAGGTGCACCCGGAAACCTGGACGGAAACGCATTCCTGTCATATTGGTGGCCTGGGAGCCAACCGGGTATATAGTGGGGCTATGTACCATGTTTGATCGATAGTTGGGACTGGGGAAGCTTAGCCCGCGTCAAAGGCCAAATGGCAGCGGCGGGGTGAGCAACGGGCTGGTGGACCCCTACCCGCTCCATCTGCTTGGTTAAAGTGACCAAAAGTTTTACGTGGGACTTGCCGAGGTTTGGAGAACGAGTCTAGGCTGCGGCCGAAAGGACTAAATGCTCACGAGGTTGCCTCCCCATGGGGGTGGTGGTGGAGTCAAGGACCGGACGGGGTTCAGACTGGCTTTGCCGAGTAAGTGTCCTGAGAGCACGAGGTGTACGGCCGTGAGTGCGTGCACCTGTGATGTGGTGTTTAATTGCTATGTTACTTTTTTTACTAACAAGTGCAGGGAAAGAGCTTTGCCGCCCCGGTTTGGGGGCGGAATCGTTATAATTTGGTCAGCTTTAGCTGACCGTTATTCTTGTTTGCCACCGTTGCGGTGAATTGTGCTTGCAGGTGCTGCGGAGCCGAGTGCTAAATAGCGGGCTAAAGCCCAAGTTGATGTGCCGGCCCTCGAAGGCCAATTTTTGAGTGTTTTCCTTTTTGTACTCATGTGTGACCGGCCTGCGTGCCGAGGTTTGGAAGACACTTTTATCAAGCAAACTCTTGTAAGTCCATAAGGCCAATATTTGTGTATTATACATTCCTATGGTTTTGAGTAGTGGACATTCATGCTTGGCTGGGTTCTTTTATTTGTGCAACTTAATAATTTACTTCCGCTAGATGATCTGTATAGGACGTTGTGATTGGTTGATTGGTTTCAATGAGTAACCAACCGGTCTGTCCGTAGTATATGACGTCGGGCCCCGGCCGGACCTACTGCTATATGCTATGTGACGGATATGAGTGTTACAATTTGGTATCAGACTACCAGTTTCGGTCAAGCTTAAATAAATTCGTGGGCGAATTCACTTTAAGGGGTGGTGAGCACATGTGTGTGCGTCATCGTTATAACATGAAAAGAACCCATGAATGTCCACTTAGGAATGAAAATACACAAGTTTGAGGAACCTGCGTGTTCCTATAATTGCTTTTTGCAATTTTGTTCAGTAACTTATAGGTGTTTTGAACAATTATAGGTGTCTGGGAGTGGAGCGTGGCAATCTGAGCACGACGTGCCTGAGACTCCTACTCCATTGGAAACTATAAGAAGGGTGGTTGAAGCGGTGTTCGCTATGACCAACACACAATATGGAAGAAATGTGCAACCCTCTGTCCCTGAGATGGCCCCAACACCGGGCGGTATGTTGGAGCAAAGGGCATTTGGAGGTCCATTAGGGCAGCAGGTGAACATGGTTGTGGTGCAGGGAGCGCATTCAGTTGACGCGTATTTGCAGACGTTCCTTATGATAAGGTGCTACCCAGACTTTGAATGGGAAAGCGAGCAATCTATAGTTGATAGATTTTATAATGGCTTGCGCAACGAGTTGCGTATCCTACTGCTAGGACCAAAGCTATTGGGATTTCGAGCTTTAGTGGAGTCGGCCAGAGCCTTGGAAGTAGAGTTGGGGAAAACTCATCAAATATCGGTGGATAGGGTACCGAACCCTGTAGATCCTAAAAAGACTACCTACCGCAAAACGGTAAGAAAAGAGGCTAGATCATCTACTAGCCAAACCACTTACATCTGTCATTCTTGTGGCAAGAAAGGTCACTTTGCCAGAGATTGTTGGGAGGGCGCTCAGAAGACAACGAAAGCTATGGCAGGAGCAGTTGAAGCCTCTGGTGTAAAGGAAACGATGTTCAAAATGCCAACCTCAAAATCTGGGTACCGTAGGTGGTGCAAGAAGGCTAGGAGGTCGGGTCTAGTCCCTTCCTCTATCACATCCGGAGCGACAACAGTCCAAACCCCGGATGCATGCTTTGCCTGTGGAAAGCCGGGGCACTATGCCCGGGATTGTCGAAGTGGACGCCCAATGTCCGAAAAGAAGCCGGGGGAAATATCTGAAGAGAAGGGCAAGGCGGTGGCGTCCACCGCATCGCTGTTTACTCCAGCCCAATCGGGAGTGGACATCCTTGGCCAGCAGGAGGCCATGTGGCCGACCGTCGGGATGTCAGGTATGGTTTTCTTGATAGCAAACTAGCTTCTTATACCTGATACCTTTGCGTATTAGCTTAGGACTGGAGGTTCTAGGCTTTGTTTGGATTATTGGTAATCCGGCGAGAGCATTGTTCGATACGGGAGCGTCGCACTCCTTTTGTCCGAAGGATTTGTAGCGCAAATCGGAGCACCTCCTTCGATGATAAAGGACAAATTGGATGTGTAGTTTCCAAGTGGTTGTTCAATGCACGCGAAGAGAGAGCCTGTGTCGTAAAGGTGCGAGTTGGGGGTCAGGAGTTTGACTTGCAAGCGTCGTTACTGCCACCATGGGAGGCTATGAAGCCTAAGCCTACATTGGATAGTTTATCGGGTGTATCTGAATATCCTGATGTGTTTCCCTGATGGTTTCCCTGGAGCCCCACCGTAGCTTGAGATCGATTTCACGTTTGAGTTGTGCCAGGGGCCAAACCTGTGTCACACTCTCCTTATAGGTTGGTACCTAAGGAAATGATGAAGCTGAAGATTCACCTCGACCAATTGTTGGAGCAGGGTTATGTGTGTCCAAGTTTATCGCCTTGGAGCGCACCAGTCTTTTTCATTAAGAAGCAGGACAGGAGTTTGTAGTTTTGTATCGTTTATAGGGAACTGAACAAGTTAACGGAAAAAAGCAAGTGCACGATCCCAAGGATTGATGATCTCTTGATCAGTTGGTCGGGTCATCGGTATACTTGAAGTTGGATTCTAAGTCTGGTTAGTATCAGCTGAGGATAAGGGAAAGCAATGCCCCAAAGCTAGCGTTCGACACAAGGTATGGGCATTCCAAGTGTGCAGTCATGTCGTTCGGGCTGACTAATGCACCATCAGTGTTCATGGAAGTGAGGAACAGAATGTTCAGGGAGTACCTAGACCACTTTGTGATCGTCTCACCGACGACGTGGTGATGTACTCACAATGCGAAGGATATCACTTCTGAATATCTACTTTTGGTTTTGTGGACGCTAAGGAGGAACCATTTATACACCAAGTTCTCCAAACGCGAGTCTTGGGTTATTCTCGGTAGCGCTCCTTGGTCCTATAGTTGGTAGAGTGAGAGTGCATGGATTCAGCGTTGATAGTCACGATACGAGGGTGGCCTGTGTTGTCTCGGTAGCGGAAGTCTAGAGTTTTCTGGGGTGGCCGGCTACTACAGGCGCTTCGTAGAGGACTTCTCGCGGATAGAATTACCCCTCATAATGTGGTCAGGGAAAAACTTAAAAAAAAAGTTTGTTTAAGAGGCGTGAGTGCGCACAAGCTTTCGAAGGGTTATAGAGTCAGTTAACCACGGCGTCGGTACTAAGTTCTCCGAGTGGGACCAAAGGCTTTAAGATCTACAACACTGCCTCGGGTAGTGGATTGGACTGCGTGCTGCTGCAGCATGAAAATGTTATGGCTTACGGCTCGCGCTAATTGAGAGAGCATAAGAGAAATTGCCCGGTCCTCCATCTGGAGTTAGTGGTCGTGTGTTTTGTGAGAAAACTGTGGAAGCATTACTTGTACGGCGTAAAAGCCGATATCTATACCGATCATAGGAGCCTGATATATCGGTTGGATCAAAAGGATCTAAACTTGAGGCAGCGGAAATGGATGGAGTTCCTGGGGGACTATACGTTCGAAATTTATTTTGTGCCCGAGGTAAGGCAATGCAGTTGCGGATGCGTTGAGACGCAGGGCTCCCGCCCAAGCCAACTGGTTGTCGGTTCATGGTGAGAGGTTAATTCGGGTCGGGGGCATTAGAGATCCGTTGTCTAACAAGCAGGCTAGCGTCGAAGCGTTATTGAACTGGACGGAAGTTCAGTATGACCTGGCGGATCGGATTTGGCAGACTATGGATTGGGAAAGCAGTGTGAAGGAGATCATGGATACGGATTCGATGGGTCAAAGTCCCAAATCAACGGTTGAAGGTGGACTGCCAAGGAAAGACAACTGTTTGCGCGGCCCTAACGTGGGTAATTTATGGGTGGAGTTGTGGTACGATATACCAAGTACTCAATTCACTTAGGGAGCACGAAGTTATGTCGAGATCTGAAGAGGTTGCTCTGATGCCCAGGTGTTGGGTACATTGGAAAATGTGTACCTGATTTGAAGAAGCCTAACTTAGCTTTATGATATACATCAAGGTGTATTTGATGTTATTTTGAGTTGACATGTGCAGATTAAGAAAGTACTAAAAGTACAGGAAATTATTCTAAGTCCATGTGTCGACACCAGAAAAAGCTATGTCGACACTTTAGAAGAATTGTGTCGACACTTGAAGAAGACTGTGTCGACACAGAGAAAAATAGTCGACCACGTTTATGTCAACACTGGGAAGCAGTGTCGACTCACAGAAGTATAGTCGATCTCAACTATGTCGACACTGGGAAGCAGTGTCGACTTACAGAAGTAGAGTCGACAACAGCTGTATCAACACTGGGAAGCTGTGTCGACACATTGAGGCAGAGTCGACACCAGAAGGCAGTGTCAACACATTGAGGCAGAGTCAACACATATTGGCAGGGTCGACGACAGTAGTGTCGACACCAGAAGACAGAGTCGACACATATTGGCAGGGTCGACGACAGTAGTGTCGACACCAGAAAGACAGAGTCGACACATATTGGCAAAGTCGACAAAAGCTGTGTCGACACCTGAAGGCAGTGTCGACACATACTATGTTCTGAATCTATAACAACTGTGTCGACACACAGGACTTGTGTCGACACACTGCAAGTCTAGACCAAGTCATTTCCTGAAGAATGATGAAGTGCTTGAGTCGACACAAATATTCAGTGTCGACTCATTCTCAAGATGAAGTTCTGAAGAAGTTGAGTCGACTTAAAGGCAAACCAGTCGACATCATCAAAGGCTGTGTCGACACCTAAGTTACTTGTGTCGACACATATAGACAGTTGGTCTCGACACTTTCTAACAGTCAGTCTCGACACTATGCTGTCCAAGACAAAGGCACAGGATCTATTTGAAGATTTGACAGTGTGGGTTGCAACAGGTTAACTGAAGCTGTCAGACTTGTCAGAAGACAGTTAGAAACCGGATCAGCCGGTTACCATGAAGAAGGTCTATAAATAGACAGATTCAGAAGGCGAGATTAAGGATTTGATTTTGAGAGCAACAAACATACAAACTGATTGAAGTATCAAATCAAGAAAGTGCAAGGCTCGAAAGAAGATCTTCATCAGAAGATCTAAGAAGACGATCTCAGGATCTGTCTAAGAAGAGTTCTATCAAGAATTCAGAAGTATCATCAAAGGTGTTGGATAGAGAGGGATCCAGCCACTTGAAGAAGAAGAAGGAAGCCGTCACTGGTTTCTCAAGAAGCTATTTGGCAAATCAACTCAGCTAAGTTCAGATTCAAGAAGCTTTGAAGAAAGCTCAGTTTTCAGTTGATTTCATTCATCAGCTGATCAAGAACTGTCTTGTCCTTTTCTCTCTCATCAAGGGCAAGATAATACAAACTCTTTTCTAATTTCTGTAGGGTCTATCAATATAGATCTGAGTTGTAAGCCTATGTTATAAAGGCTGAGTGTAGGAGAGTTGATCTCTGAGTGGTAGGGCTGTTGCCTGAGTGTAGGAGAAAGTTTTTCTCTGAGTTGTAGGCCTTGTGTCAAGGCTGAGGTAGGGCTGTTGAGCCTGAGGTGTAGGAACCATTCTGGGTTCTGAGTTGTAGGAACCTTTCCAGGTTCTGAGCTGTAGGATCTGCTGATCTGAGTTAAAAAGGAAGTTTGGCCGAATCTAGCACACTGCTAGATAGGTGAAGGGGGAAAGTGGATGTACCCAGACCTTGGGGAACCACTATAAAACTGTGTGCAATCTGTGTTGTATGAATTTCTGTGATTGCTGTGCTGTGTGATTTAATTCAGTTATTATATTCTGCCTAAAAGTGAGAACAAGCTTTAGAACCTATTCACCCCCCCTCTAGGTGTTTAGGTAGTCTTGAAAGTAAAACTATCACAAGGACTCTAGAAGGTTTTGGCACTGTATGTGGCAAAATGCCAGTCTTGCGCCTTAGTGAAGGCAGAGTGCCAAAAGCTGGGGGTTTCTTGAAATCCTTGCCTATTCCGGAGTAGAAGTTCGACTGGACTGTGTGTATGGCTTGCCAAGATCACAGTGGGGAAATGACGTCTTTTGGGTGATCGTGGTTGGGTTAACAATAGTATCGCATTTCATTCCGCATAGGAAGGATGATTCGGTGGAGTAACTGGCAAAGATGTTTGTGGATAACATAGTTAGACTGCACGGTGTGCCCCGTAACGTCGTGAGCGATCAAGATGGACATTTTACGTCCAATGATTGGAGGTGGGTGCAGCAAATGTTGGGGACTAAGTTGTAGTTTAGTACAGTCTTACATCCGCAGGCGGATGAGCAGACCGAGAGGGTCAACAGGACGTTGGAGGACATGCTTCGCATGTGCGTTCTGGACTTTGAGAAGCAGTGGGTAGGCCATCTATTTTTGGTAAAGTTTGCGTACAACATTAACTACTAAGCGAGCATACAAATGGCGCCCTTTGAGGCCCTATAAGGTCGAAGTGGTCGCATGCCGTGGTCGTGGTTAGAAACGGATGACGCGAAGTTGTATTTAAAGCAAAAAATGGTAAACGCTACCCCTTTGGTGCGAAACGTACGAGAAATTTTGCTAATTGCTCAGGAGAGGCAAGCTAAGTGCTTTAACGCCATGCATCGGAGTGTGGAGTTCGTGGTTGGCGTATTGGGAGCTATAGCCGTTCAAGAATGTTTCACGGGTGAGACTCTTGAAGAAGCTGAGCTCGAGATACCTTGGACCACTTGAGATTTCTAGAGCGGATTGGTGAAGCGGCTCATCGCCTAAGGCTGTCACTAGAGTTGAGTGGTCTACATGATGTATTCCACATTTCAGTGTTGCGGAAGGCAGTGCAAGAGCCTTCGCAGGTGATCGCAGTTGATCAAGTGTCGGTGGACGAAGGGTTGAAGACTAGGGTAAGGCCCGTTCGTATTGAAGACTTTAAAGTAAAGCGACTCCGTAACAAGGAGATCAGGATTGTAAAGGTCCGGTGGGACAATTGTGGTCGGGAGGAGCCCTCTTGGGAACGGGAGCAAACTATGCTGGAGGAGTACCAAGAGTTATTCTGCTCAGGTACCGCTTAAGGTTTTCTGGTTCCTTTACTTAATTTCGTGGGCGAAATTCTTTTAAGAGGGAGAGAGTTGTAACACCCCGAAACTCAAAAGAGGGACGGGTGACGTTTTGAGCCAAGTCTTGGACTTGGAGCAGGTCACGCGGCCTGGGACACGGGCGTGTCCCAGGGCCGTGTCAGGGGCGTGTTCAGCTACGAGTCGCGTGGTCGACATTTTGGCGGTCAATGATCATCGGGTGAAGGCACACGGCTTGGGACACGGGCGTGTCCCAGGGCGTGTCGTGCTCGGGCAATTTGCCCTTTTTTGCTATGAAATCTACACGGCCAGGGACACGGGCGTGTCACATGGTCGTGTCTGTCTCGGGTCATTTCCGGTCCTATGTCATATGACACAGGTAGTGACACGGGTACTGACACGGGCGTGTAATGTGACACGGGTACTGACACGGGCGTGTCATGTGACACGGGTACTGACACGGGCATGTCATGTAACATGGGTCGTGACACGGGTACTGATACGGGCGTGTCACATGTGACACGGGCGTGTCAGAGACCGTGTCACAGGCCGTGTACTGGTCGGGTTGTGGGATTGACGGAGAATGGGTAACACGGCCATGCACACGGCCGTATTGCAACCCGTGTTCGGCCCAGATATTCTATTTTGAGGCTAAATCGTAGCTGTCTGTTTCCTTGTTTTGAGATCCAATGGCTCAGGGCTGTTCTGGCTGGGATATACCCGGGATTGGGGGTTTAAACCCTCATTCTTTTGGGTCTAATCTCTTTCTAGAGTTTTAGAGAGAGGGGAGAGCTAGGAGGAAGAAGGAGGTCAACCCCGGCCGCCAGTGGAGCTTCGGAGCTCCGATTCTCAATCCGAGTCCAGATCCGCGAAGGCGAGGCCGATACAGTGCTTTACATCCGACTTGATCGTCATGGCGCCGAGAAGAAACGCTAGGGTAATGATTCTCATCTCGAGCATGTGAAGCTCTTCTTCCTTTGCATGGGAAAACCCTTCTCCCGCGAGTGTGCGGCGAGTTTACAGTATTCCTTGGGGTAGATATGTAAAGTCCCCCTTGTTAGAGTCCGGAATTGTAGTACGGACATAGGCATGATCTGTGAAGCCTACCCGGACATGTTGGTCTGGATCGGTGATGATTTGCTATGCATTGTTAGCCGGAGAAGACTCCGAGCATTTTGATTGTTTTCGGGTTGCTATGCGTTAGAATACATTAGGGAATCTTGGGGATTTACCCTAAGGTGCACCCGGAAACCTGGACGGAAACGCATTCCTGTCATATTAGTGGCCTGGGAGCCAACCGGGTACATAGTGGGGCTATGTACCATGTTTGATCGATAGTTGGGACTGGGGAAGCTTAGCCCGCGTCAAAGGCCAAATGGCAGCGGCGGGGTGAGCAACGGGCTGGTGGACCCCTACCCGCTCCATCTGCTTGGTTAAAGTGACCAAAAGTTTTACGTGAGACTTGCCGAGGTTTGGAGAACGAGTCTAGGCTGCGGCCGAAAGGACTAAATGCTCAGGAGGTTGCCGCCCCATGGGGGTGGTTGTGGAGTCAAGGACCGGACGGGGTTCAGACTGGCTTCTCTGAGTAAGTGCCCTGAGAGCACGAGGTGTACGGTCGTGAGTGCGTGCACCTGTGATGTGGTGTTTAATTGCTATGTTACTTGTTTTACTAACAAGTGCAGGGAAGGAGCTTTGCCGCCCCGGTTTGAGGGTGGAATCGTTATAATTTGGTCAGCTTTAGCTGACCGTTATTCTTGTTTGCCACTGTTGCAGTGATTTGTGCTTGCAGGTGCTGCGGAGCCGAGTGCTAAAATAGCGGGCTAAAGCCCAAGTAACTGTGCCGACCCACGAAGGCCAATTTTTGAGTGTTTTCCTTTTTGTACTCATGTGTGACCGGCCTGCGTGCCGAGGTTTGGAAGACACTTTTATCAAGCAAACTCTTGTAAGACCATAAGGCCAATATTTGTGTATTATACATTCCTATGGGTTTGAGTAGTGGACATTCATGCTTGGCTGGGTTCTTTTATTTGTGCAACTTAATAATTTACTTCCGCTAGATGCTCTGTGTAGGACGTTGTGATTGGTTGATTGGTTTCAATGAGTAACCAACCGGTCTGTCCGTAGTATATGGCGTCGGGCCCCGGCCGGACCTACTGCTATATGTTATGTGACGGATAGGGGTGTTACTGCTGTGGACTTAGTTTTTTCTGTCCTCAGTAGGCAGTTTGAGCAGGATCTGCAGCCTCAGTTCTCCAGTCCTCTGCAGCCTCTTTTACTTAGTCTCTGGCACCTCTTTTTCTCAGCCTCCAGCTTCCCCTTGTACCCTTTACTGCTTTTACATGTAATGGTGCAATAGCGTGTTGTAATCTTGCTTCTTGATTAAAGGAAAAGCCTGTTGCAAGAGTGACATTCAAGCCGCGATGGGCGAAGTCTGTTGTTGCCGCTGCAAGCGGCCCCGTCTCTTCTTTCCCTCTCTCGTCTAACCATCAGAGCTCAACTGCCAAAGTAACGTCTGCTCGACAGCTCCTGATCAAGCCTCCTCTCTGCCCGAGCAAGCTCTTTCATTGCTCAAGCAAGTTTCCCCCTTGCTTCAAACTTTGTCGTTATCCCCACAACCCTCTTATTCTTCTAGCCTGTGAGATCGAACAACCCGTTAACTGGAGGACGCAATTCGCGCATCAACAGTTAACACGCGACCTTCAGATCTCGAACAGACAGTGAAATCAGCGATTACTCATGACAGACCATCAAATAGCCGAGAGCCTTGCTCCAAGTCCTAGTGATGATTCTCTTTGGGAGGCCTTAGAGCAATCTCGCAGAGAAACTGCACAACAGTTTCAAGCGATCAACCATACTCTAGCTACTATCACCCAATGATTGGAAGCACAATCTTCAGCAGCACCAGCTTCTCTAATCAATCCAACACCAGCATTCGAGACTCCTCAAGTTTATCCACCGACCTATCCTCCTTTTTACACTCCAACCTTTCCGCAAGGGCCTGCAGCCCCTTTGCGGTCTCAGAATGAGGAATTCGCAGCTCGTCAAAGCTTTTTCCGAGAAGCTGCCCGAGGAAGTCCAGCGAGATTTCTATACTTCCAGGGAAGTTATCCCTACTCATCAACTCCTCCCTTTGCTCCTTCCGCAGTAACTTTTCCTTCCTATCCACCAGCTCCTTGTGCAGCTGCAACTTATGCTCCCTTCTTTCCTTATGCTGTAGGAGAACAAGAAGAGCAGTCACCGTTTACAGAGAATGTTCGGTATGAACTGACTCAATCTAACTTCAGAGAGCTGCGGTTGTCCATTTATACTGGGGAGACTGATCCAGTCAAGCATCTTCAAGTTTTTGAATTGCCGTTGCTCTCAAGACTCTCTCAGATGCAACCAAATGCAAACTCTTTGTGACGACCTTTGATGGCCAAGTGAGGGGTTGGTTCTATGGACTACGTACTCAGTCCATCTCTTCCTTTGCTGATCTGCGAAGAGAGTTCTTGCTCAGATTCTCTACTTCAACAAAGAGAAAGGGCGGCCCCGAAGCCCTCTTTGAGATCAAGCAGCAAGAGACCAAAACTTGGTCTCATTTTGTTGATCGTTTATAGAGAGAGATCTTAGACATTGAGATCGTCGATTAGGAAATGTATCGAGTGGCTCTTATTCACGGTCTGCGTGAAGGACCACTCAAGTTCGAGGCTAACGTCCGAGCACCAAATACTTATCAAGAGTGGATTGCTTTAGCCAACTCATACATTCGCGGTGAGAAGAGCAACCCCAGCTTTGTCTCCAGGCTTGTAGCAGAGAGAAATCAACCTTACAAGTACCCTCCGAGGTCTCCTCGGAAAGATTTTCCATCCCACTCTAAGAAAATAAAGAAGTTCCAGCATCATCATCAACACTCCTTCCCAGGTCAGGATCGTGCCCACGAGCGATTGCAACTGCTACCAGCCCCATCTCTGCAAACAGCTTCTGTGCATCACTCACAAGATGATGACTTATCGTACTCTAGACTCGATGAGGCCATGCAAGAAGTCTACCAGATCATGAAGGATAGGGCAAATTCAAAAAGGCTTTACCAGTCGGCAAATCAAAGATCAAGAGATTCAGATCCGTTCTGTGAATTCCACCGAGAGAAGGGTCATTTAACTGAAGACTGCAAGGCTCTTCGGCAGTTGGTCGAAAGATTGCTCATCGAGGGCAAGATCAGTGACCTGGTTAAGAAAGTTGATTCTTCGAAGCCTTCCACCTCCAAGGGCAAGGAGGTGGCTGAAGTTCAGTTGAAGTGCGTGGAGGTAGAGGATGCAGGCCGTTTGAGGCCTATCAACGTTCGGCCTAAGTGCTTTGACATCGATGACGAGGGTGCCCTTGGAAGGCTATTATAAAGCAAAGAGGACGTTGCAGCCCCTCACAATCATGACCGGTTGCTTTTACTTTACTCTTCATTCTATTTTTGAACACTTCTATGTGTTTTACTTTCATCACAATAAAGTTTACGTCAGAGATTTCATACTGACACTTTTCCCTTTGTGGAGTGCTTCCTCCTCTATTTTTCTCTTTGCCAAAAAAATCACTGAACCACTGAGATATCGCCAAGTCTTGCTCAGGGCCCTCTCGAGATTGTTCTCTGACGTAAGACCACAATGACCACATATCGCGGGGAGTTTTCGCATATGTGCAGTGGGGGTCGTTCAACTCTCGTGCGGAGGATGACGGGACTTCGGATCCTGGCCGAAATCTAACACAGAGTGCGATTCCAGGAAGGACCCATGTGTTATCTCTATTGTGCTTCGCTACAGGATACGTTACAATTACGATGATCTTTGCGTGACAAGCAATGACGATCAAGTGTAGCCTTGTCTCTTCGATCATCTCACAATTGTGACGGCCGAACACTCCTTGGTACTCTCAATCCATGCCTTTGCGGAGCCCAAAACTCCGTTGATCAATTCGCAGACAAGCAATAGGCCACTTGGCGCAACTAGTCTTATTGATCAGCGATGCTTGTAACCCGAGGCATGAGAGCAGTGCATCTGTCGATTCCTTCTCAGGAATTTCCGTGCTTGTGTCTTTCACGCCCTTCTAAGGGAGCGCAACCAGCCCGCTCTAGGTAGGACTACCCTCTGGATGATTTCTTCTTAAGGCAAGCGGTGCATAACGCCCACGGGGAACACCTGTGGCAGTATCTAGTCTTTTTTCGATCATCATCGAGGTGTAGCCCTCCTTTGTTTTTCTGACTTTTTACAGGTTAACAAGTTAAATTCAACCTATTCTAAGGATCTGTAATATCCTTCAGGCTAATGATTATTTTATATGCGCTGCCTGCATAGAGTTCTATCAGATGGTTATCAACAAGCTCTCTTGTCAGATGTTAATGACACGAATCATTTAGTCAAAGTATCTGGGTCTCCTTGCTGGGCAAGTCAAGCTGTTGCAAGTCTAAATTAGGATGGTTGCATCTTGCTGATCTAGATTTCATGTTAACATTATATCTGATCATGCGAGACGATCATTATCATATTCTGATCTCTATTCAGTTGATAGAACAGCTTGTCGGATATCTCTTCTATTATATCTTATCATATCAAAAGGCAACATTCGCAGAGCCTAGCAGATATTTGCAAGTTCTATCTAGGTACTTGCAGCCTATTTTCTACTTCATATCTACTTACTCACTCTTATTTTGCAGAGCCTAGTAGATATTTGCAAGTTCTATCCAGGTACTTGCAGCGTAGTTCTCTATTCCATATTTTCTTGCTCACTATTTTTCTGCAGAGCTTAGCAGATACTTGCAAGTCCCATTTAGGTACTTGCAGCTTAGTCTCTATTACATATATACGCTACTCAGTTTACCTTTGTAGAGCCTAGCAGGTTTTTTGTAAGTCTCATCCAGGTACTTGCGACTTAGTTCATATTTCATATCTGCTTGCTCACTCTGCTCTTGCAGAGCTTAACATATATTAGCAAGTTCCGTCTAGGTACTTGCGTCGTAAGTTTTCTTTTATATATGTCTCTTCCCCTTCTTATTGCAGAAGTTAATCGATACTTGTAAGCCCCCTTCAGGTACTTGCAAGTTGTTATTTTTCCTATGTTTTCATCTCATCACTGTTTTGTAGAACCCATTAGGAGACATTCATGTCTTCTTCGTTTTGCAAAGGCAACACAGGTACGCATATAGTGTACCTATTTTTCGCCTACTTTGACTTTTCTCCTTTGCAGGGGAAGGGCAAGCATTAGCAAATTTTTCTCTGAGGAGAGACATCAGGTTCCACCTCTCTTGTCCCTTTTTTCTCGAGGGAAGGATCACGATTTTCGTGGGTCTCCTACTTTTTCGAAGTTCACTTCGGAACTTGAAAAAGTGCGGGGATTATGTTAACCCCCAAAATCGGCAATCCCTCCCAGGGTCTCGAGCTCGCAATTGCGACCCGCTCAGTGGTTCCCCCCGAGGGTCGCGATCTGCCTTAGCCCTCCTTTTTTGGGTCAGGCGGATAGGGTCCCCTATCTGCTCAAGCTGTGCGGCTAGGACTGTCTCCCCAGTCTAATCGCCCAGGTCGCATAGCCATCGCGTGCCTTGCGGGACAACGAGCTGCTTTCATAGCTCACCCTCGCAGGACACGCGGTTTGGCCAGCTAACCGTGTAGCATTCTTCCTTGTAGGAGGCAACCTACATCAGTCCGCTGGGACGTTCCACCGGTGTCGACCCTCGACCAGCGTAACCGTCGCAGGCTCGGCGAGCCCCTCCAGCTCAGGTACCCGCCAGCCCCAGGAGGGCGGCCTGCTCCTCAGGTCGCCAGCCTCAGTGGGCGGCATGGTTCTTAGGTCTCCGCCCTAGGGGCGGTCTGGCTTCAGGCCGCCGCCCTAGGGGCGGCCTGGGTCTCAGGCCGCCGGCCTAGGGGCGGCCTGGCTCGCAGCTGCCGCCCTAGGGGCAGCCTGGCTTCAGTCCGCCACCCTAGGGGCAGCCTGGCTTCAGGCCGTCGACCTAGGGGTGGCCTGGCTTCAGCCCGCCGCCCTAAGGGCGGCCTGTCTCTCAGGCCGCCGCCCTAGGGGCGGCCTAGCTGTCAGGACACCGCCCTAGGGGCGGCCTGGCTTCAGGCCGCCGCCCTATGGACGGTCTGGCTCTCAGGCCGCCGCCCTAGGGGCGGCCTGGCTCTCAGGCCACCGCCCTATGGGCGGCCTGGTTTCAGGCCGCCGCCCTAAGGGCGGCCTGGCTCTCAGGCCGCCGCCCGCTTAGGGGCGGCCTGCTCCAGGCCGCCGAGCCCTCTGCCGCCCTTGGCGCGACCTGCTCCTCAGGCCACGCCGCTTCCTCTTCTTAGGTCTCCCGACGACCTGCGGACTCAAAATGTCAGTCCGCCGAGTCCGTCGAGGTCATCGACGACTTGCTCCTCAGGCTGTGCCGCCTTCTCTGCTCAGGTCTCCCGACGACCTGCGGACTCAAAACGCCAGTCTGCCGAGTCCGCCGAGGTCATCGACGACCTGCTCCTTAGGCTGCGCTGCCTTCTCTGCTCAGGTCTCCCGACGACCTGCGGACTCAAAATGCCAGTCCGCCGAGGTCATCGACGACCTGCTCCGAGTCCGCCCAGACCTCCATGATGACGTCACTGGGCCACACTTCAAGAAGATTCCCCTTGGGCCTATAAATAGGCCCCGAGACCTATTATTTGAGGACAGGCGCCGGAGAACTGCATCTGCCAGTAGACCTTGCGGACTCAGATTTCCAGTCCGCCCAGCTTTCCACAGTTCTGCCAGCAGACCCTGCAGACTCAGATTTCCAGTCCACCCAGCTTTCCACAGTTCTGCCAGCAGGCTCTGCGGACTCAGATTTCCAGTCCGCCCAGCTTTCCATAGTTCTGCCAGCAAGATCTACAGACTCGATTCTCCAGTCCGCCCAGGTCGTCGAGAGTTGTGGACTTAGTTTTTTCTGTCCTCAGTAGGCAGTTTGAGCAGGATCTGCAGCCTCAGTTCTCCAGTCCTCTGCAGCCTCTTTTACTTAGTCTTTGACACCTCTTTTTCTCAGCCGCCAGCTTCCCTTGTACCCTTTACTGCTTTTACATGTAATGGTGCAAGAGCGTGATGTAATCTTGCTTCTTGATTAAAGGAAAAGCCCGTCGCAAGAGTGACATTCAAGCCGCGACGGGCGAAGTCTGTTGTTGCCGCTGCAAGCGGCCCCGTCTCTTCTTTCCCTCTCTCGGTCTAACCATCAGAACTCAACCGCCAAAGTAATGTCTACTCGACAGCTCCTGATCAAGCCTCCTCTCTGCCCAAGCAAACTCTTTCCTTGCTCAAGCAAGTTTCCCCCTTGCTTCAAACTTCATCGCTATCCCCGCAACCCCCTTATTCTTCTAGCCTGTGAGATCGAACAACCTGTTAACTAGAGGATGCAATTCGCGCATCAACAGTCAGGTCGAGATACTCGCCCTCCTCCAGAATATCGCAGCTCCTCCAGCTGCTCCTCAGCCCCCCACACCGGTTAATCTCCTGCCTCCGTCTTAGGATCACGTTTCGCATCAGCAAGCCCCCCCCCCCCACAGAGAGAATGAATCTGAAGAATTTTCTCATGCCGCCAGTTCCACACACCCTGCTCATCAGGGCGCTGGAGGCGGCCGCCAACATCATCTGGAAGAAGTAGTTCGTGCGTCGTCGGGTGAAAGGCTCACCCGCGAGGAGATTCATGAGGTGATTGCTCAGGAATACAGACAGTTTGGACGACGAGACATCCTTGCACGCCGCCCTCTCCACCAGGGTTACTCGCTCGCCCCTTGATTCTAGCTCATCCAGTACCGCGTGGCTTCAAACTCCCTAACATTGAGACATTTGACGGAATAGAGGATCTGCTCGAATATGTCAATCATTTCCTCATTATATGAGGATTTTTAGTGCCCTAGATCAATTGTTATGTCAAGTGTTTACAACCACTTTGAGGGCCAGACCCGCACTTGGTTTCATTCTCTTCGAGCGGGAACCATTTTCAACTTTGCATAGTCAACACTACCGTTTTCAGAGCAGTTTGTTGCCAGCCGTAGAATCTTCTGGGATCCCTCGCACCTCTCCGATATCCGGCAGAATGAGGGAGAATCTCTCAAAGACTTCTTTCGCCGCTTCACCTCAAAAGCACGTCAAATTTCGGAGGTCGATCCCGAACTTCTTAGAGGCATCTTCCTCAAAGGGCTCCGCCCAAGCGATTTCTATTCAGCTCTCATGAGAAAAACCGTGTACAATAATCTAGAACTTGTTCATCTTGTTGAAGCCCAGATTGCAGTCAATGAGGCGATTAAAGCACACCGCCAACAGTTCGAAGGTGGGAAAAATAGGAAGAGGGAGCAGGAGCAAGCCCCCATAAGACAAGAGGAACGACGCCAGGATGAGCATCGGAACAGCAACCGTTGTCGTGATCCGCCAAGGGATGGGTGTCAGCGACCGCCCCGAGAATACACACCGCTAAATATCACTTGGACCAATATGTTATACGCAATTCAGGATGATTAGGCATTTCAGCGACCGAGAGTTCCACCGCCGAACCCAAGATGTGACCAGTCAAAATACTGCGAGTTTCACCGCACGGCTGGTCACACTACCGAGGAATGTTATGGGTTAAAGAATGAAATCGAGCCTTTGTCCGCCAGAGACCCTTGGAAGGTTTCTACAGGGACATGATGCAAAGGATGTAGGTTGAATGTGATGTCGGCAATGTTTGTGGCGGCATAATGGTCGGCACAACGGAACAGAGACCCTGGGCAGCGACCTTCCTGCAGCAGAAACGGAAGGGGAGAAAATCCGGTTGACCCAAGCCCTGTGGCACAGGAGAAGGACGGTCGATACGTAGAGCGGAGCGGGGATAGGCGCCGATAAGAGAATGATAAAGAACAGAGGCCCTGGGCGGCGAAAGATCTAGAGGGCTGCAGCGGCGGGGTTGGGTCAGATCAAGTGCGGAAAGGATGTAAGAGGCCGATCCCGTTGCTGGAGGAGGTGGAGTGGGCCGATCTAGTTGCTTGAGGGTCAATCTGGTTGTTGGAGGGCAGGACGTGGCGGATCAGCGCTGGCGGCATGATGTCGGAGGCGGATCGAGGTCGGGATGTCTGACAAAGGTGAACCGCACGTCGGCTGGGTCGCGCATCGTACGGAACAGCGACAACGATCGAGCCGCTTGTCTTTCATATGGCGACGCGGGATCAGGTGTTGTGTCGCGGAAAAAAGACTGTGTCGCGTTGATGCTGGTTGGCGAGGATTGGATGTTGTGCGGGTCAGTGGACCGGGGAGATAGATTTCTGAATTCCTCAGGCAAACTCGAGCACCAGCGGGGAGAGCGAGCGGTGCGGCAAGTCAAACCAATTGATGCAATCACGGATAAATTCCTGGAGGAATTCGGCAAGGGGAAGGGCCGGCGGGGGTGAGCGAGAATGAAGGAGGACGAGAAGAGACGAAATTTGGGAGCAACACTTGAAACCTTCATACATTCCAAGATAAAGATTACAAGGTCCATTCGGCCCTCCTATAATGGCGAGGAACGAATATAAAAAGAAATACTGAAATGATGAAATACTGGAAATTGGAAATATTGAAATAAGAAAATACTGGAAATACTAAAAACACTTCAACAAACATAGTAACTTATTTATTATTAAATATTCTCTGCGGTCTTGGTAGGTCCTTGCGATATACATGCCCGACGCGTGTAGACTTGTCATGGTGGCTCGTCGTCGTGTAATTCTCAAACATTTGGACGTGTAACACATTACCAGATCTCCCCCATAAAAGCCAATAAATAGACTCGCTTTCTGCTTCATTTGCATTTTTTCCGGTTCGCTAACTCCGACTGTCTTCATGTCTTTCTCTCTCTACACTCCTCTTTTTACAGGTTGTCTGCCCGCACGGGCCTCGGACAAACACCGCCTAGGTGGATGGAGTTTGCCCAAAGCAAGACAAGAATTCAGAAGCGAACGGACTCTCAGTCGTCGAAAAAGTCCCCGATCATTCGCAAGACACAATAGTGAGCGACAAGACCTTAAGTTGCCACCAGAACGGGTCTAGGAAGAAGACAACCAAGTTGTCTAACTCTCATGGGAGAAAAAAGAACAAGATTCCTGAAAGAGTGCAGAGATCCCGTGGCGCTCAGATCTTTCCCTAACTCTCTCATCCCTCAAAGTGTAACGAGAAACGGCATGTCGCCCACACCTTCACCAAAACAACTTTGTAACAAACTCTGAAATAATGGAAATTAGGTCGACATCGAATCGACTGTTGAAATTGGTGAAGTGAAAGTGGGTGGTCGGGCAGTCCGGGCGGATTAGGCGGACTGACCGCGCGGACTGGTTCTTAGTCTTGCGGGTTGGTGGTTGGCGACCTGCGTTGCTGCTGCGGGCTGTGTTGCGGTCTGAGCGGACTGCGCGGACTGGATTGAGTCCAGCAGTGTTCTGTGTCTGCAGGTGATGCGCGCGGCCTGTGCGGACTGGGCTTGGAGTCCGCTCTTCTTCTTTGAAGTTGCGGTAAGCCGGAGTCTGGGCTTGGAGCTGGCAGACTGGTTTGGTATCCGCCGAGCTCGTTATCTTTTCTGGACTTGCTCTTGTGGAGTTCAGGGTTTCCGCTGTGTTCGCTGTGACCGGGCGGTTGCCTATGGTCGTGGACTGATGGTTGCGGTATCATCTCTTTGCGGACTGGGCGGACTGCCTTGGGCAGTCCGCTATCTTGCCCGGACTTGGCAGTTTTGATTCGTCCCATGTGGGCGGACTCGGCAGGATAGCATTGCTAGCTGCGACCTTGGGGAGGTGACTCTATCTCATAGGGTGGTGAATACACTCCTCACTCGGCCTATAAATAGGACCCCCCCCCCCCCCGAACCGTTATTTGAAAAAAAACAGAGTGAACAGTAAGTGAGCTTGAGCATAGGCTGCGGACTGTGTTTGCTTATCCGCACGGGCTGTTTGCTTAACCGGTTTCTGTGTGCAGGTGGCGCGGCTAGCAGTGTTGAACCAGGAGTTTGGTTCTGACTTCTTTGGAGTTTGCGGGTTGCATTCGGCGGTTTCCAGCATCAGCTTTATCTCAAGTTCTATTCTGTTCGCGCGACCTCACGGTCTCTGCGAGTAGGCGGCGGGTTCCTCTGTTCAGCAGCAGTTCGGCGAATAACGGCGAGTTCGCATGACCTCGCGGTCTCAAGCGGACTCAGTGTTCAGATTAGTTCCAGTTCAGTTCGGGCGGTCTCAGCGACCTGTGCGGCTTCGGCGGTCTCGGCGGTTTCTGGAGTCTGTCCGCCCGAGTTGTTTTGTTGTTTCTATTTTTTCTTGTACTGGCGAAATCATGTCTCGCCATGTATGCCTCGCCCTGTAAAGAAGATTAATAAGAATTTGATCTGCTTGCTTCTGTCTATACCTTTGGTTATCTGAGTTGCTTCCTGCTTTCCGCGGTTCAAGTTGTGATCTGGGTAGTGCCGAAAATATTGATTTGGTGTTTGGGCTACCTTGCTGATCAACTTGAGAAAATTCAACATGGTATCATAGGAAGGTTCAGTTGTTTGAGCGGTGGTCAACAAGTTTGTTGTTGCTCTGTGTGCTTCATAAGGATAACCAAGTTAGTGTCATGGACGGTGGGTTTGCAAGAGGTCTTGGTATTGAGCTTCTGACGCCGACTAACTTCAAGAAGTGGAAGTCGTGCATGAAGAGCTATCTTCTGGGCGAGGAGTTATGGGAGGTCGTCGGTGGGGATGATCAAGTAGAAATCACTGTTGAGTTTGGAATAGCTGAACAGGTGAGAGTGTGGAGGAAGACAAATGCCAAGGCTGAGTTTGCTCTCAAGCGGGCGGTGTCACCTGAACTCTTTGATCACATCTTAGGATGTGAGTCTGCTGCTGAGATATGGACTTCCCTTGATGGGTTGTTTAATAGAAAGAATGTAGCAAGGCTACAGTTCTTGGAGAATGAGTTGGCTAAGGCAACTCAGGGAGATCTTTCTATCTCCAAATTCTTCCTGAAGTTGAAGAGCTTGTGCGCTGAGCTCTCTGCTCTTGATCCTGATGAGCTGATCTCCGAGGCCAAGCTGAAGAGGCACATAATCCGTGGTCTGCGGAAGGAGTATGTGGCCTTCGTTACTTCTGTTCAAGGCTGGGCTACTCAGCCCTCTCTTCTGGAGCTGGAAAATCTGCTTACCTCGCAGGAGAGCTTGGTAAGACAGATGGTCAGGGTGACGGTCTCTGAAGGAGCTAGTGATGCTCTCTTCACTGAGAAGAAGAAGAAGAAGAGATGGGAGGGGAAGAAGAAGCAGACTGTGGCTGGAGATGAATCTTCATCTTCTAAACAGCAGGAGGGGAGCTTTGCTCCTAAGAAGGACTGGAAGAATAATCTGAAGTGCTACAGATGTCATCAACCAGGTCACTTCAAGCGAGACTGCAAGGTCAAGCTGCAGCCTGGGCATGCTGCAGGCAAGGAGGAAGCCTCCTCTAGCAAGGAGGAAGCTAGCTGGGGTGGAGCATTCATGACGAGCACTTGTGTCCGTGCTTTGTCCACCATTGACATGGAGGACGACTGGATCGTTGACTCCGGGTGTGATCATCACCTCACCGGAGATATGTCAAAGTTTTCTTCGCTGCAGGCCTACTCAGGTAACGAAGCTATTATAACTGCTGATAATACTATTCATGCAGTAGAGAAGGAGGGTATAGTAACAGTGGGTAGTGATAAGGGGCCGCTCACGTTAAGGAGTGTTTATCACGTACCTGGCATGAAGAAGAACCTCTTCTCTGTGACAAATGCAGTTGATGCTGGCTATCACATTCTGTTTGGGCCAACAGAAGTGAAGTTCCTTCGCAACGTATCAGCGGTTAAGGCTGATGTTACTCATATTGGAAGGAGAGTGAAGGACTTGTTTGTTTTATCAACAAGCTCCTATGTTGATCGCATGAGGGCAAATGATAGCGCTGCTATGTGACATGAGAGGTTGGGGCATGTAGGGATGGATAAGCTGAAGGATATATCATATAGAAGCCTGGTGAGAGGCTTGCCTAAGCTATCATCCTTCGGTGATGGTCACGTTTGTGCTGGATGTCAGTATGGGAAGTCTCATCGTCTTCCATTTGATAAGTCACAAACAAGAAGCAAAGCACCACTGGAGGTTATCCATGGTGATCTGATGGGACCAACCGCGACTGCTTGCCTCGGTGGAAGCAGGTACATGCTAGTCTTGATTGATGACTACTCAAGATACACTTGAGTGTATTTCTTGAAGGAGAAGTCTGAAGCCTTCCGGTTGTTTGTGGAGTTCAAGGAGCTAGTAGAGGGTCGGCTTAACCTGAGGATTAAAAAGCTTAGAACTGACAATGGCGGAGAGTTTGTCTCCTCCGAGTTTTCTAACTTTTGAAGGAAGCATGGAATCCAGAGGGAGCTCACTTATGCTCATACTCCACAACAAAATGGAGTAGCGGAGCGGAAGATCCGTCATCTGACGGAGACTTGCAAATGTTGGCTTCATGCCAAGAGTATCTCAAGGTCCTTCTGGGCGGAGGAAATATCTTGTGCTGCCTATGTCATCAATCGGATGCCTCTAAGTCTAATCAACATGAAGTCTCCCTTCGAGATGTTGCTGAAGGAGAAGCCAAGTATTGAACACCTTCGGGTGTTTGGATCAACTTGCTATGTGCATATTCCTGATGCTCTAAGGACTAAGCTTGATGCAAAGGCAAGGAAGCTTGTCTTTGTTGGCTATGATGAGCGGAAGAAGGGATGAAGATGCATGGATCCGGTGACGAAGAAGTTCGTGGTGTCAAGAGACGTTGTCTTTGACGAACTGACGTCATATGGAGGAAGCTCGGTTGAGCTACCGGAAAGTAAGGTTAATGAAGGTCAGGAGGTGGCTGAGGTTGTTGATCAAGTGGAGTTGGCTGTGTCACCAGCAGCTCCAGTTGCTTCAAGTTCTGGAGGAGAAGCTTCTGGGTCAGGAAGCAGGGGGAGCATTGCTCCAAGCTTGCCGGAGAACAGAGGTGAACCAGAAGAAGCAGCGGAGGTGGTGAGCAAGGAGCAACCTCTTCGGAGATCAAAGAGGGTTATCAAGCCTCCAGCTCGTTACTGTGAAGGAAACACCATGAGCTACGTCTCATGTTTCTTTGCAGGTCCTCTTGATGAGCGAGAGCCTGCTAGCTTCAATGAGGCCACTGGAGTCAAGGAGTGGGAAGATGCCATGAGAGAGGAGATAGATGCTCTCAAGAAGAATGAAACTTGGGATCTTGTGCCCAGAGTTGATGGCATTACTCCGGTAACTTGCAAGTGGGTGTTTAAGTTGAAGAAGAAAGCTGATGGGAGCATTGAGAGATTCAAAGCTCGCCTGGTTGCTCGGGGATTCTCTCAGCAGTATGGAGAAGACTATGAGGAGACGTTTAGTCCTGTTGCAAAGATGACTTCAGTGCGGATGGTGATTGCATTGGCTGCTTGCCAAGGATGGAGGATGTGGCAGCTTGATGTAAAGAATGCTTTTCTTTACGGAGAGATGTACAAAGACTTCTTCATGGATCAGCCACTTGGATTCATTTCTGAAGTTCATCCTGACTACGTCTGCAAGCTCAGGAAGGCTCTCTACGGGTTGAAGCAAGCTCCACGAGCTTGGTATGGGAAGATAGCAGAATATCTCCAATTCTGCGGATATCTGGCTTCTAACTCGGACTCTAGCTTGTTTATCAAGAAGAAGGGGGAGCTTCTGGTCTTGGTCCTACTATATGTTGATGATAAGATCATCACCGGGAATTCTGAGGAGGAGGTAGCTAGGCTCAGAGCTGAGCTAGCTATTCGCTTCGAGATGAAAGACCTGGGAGAGCTTCATCACTTTCTTGGTCTCGAAGTGGAGAGGAAGGAGAGTGGGTTACTCATCTGCCAGAAGGGATATGCTGAACGCATAGTGAACCGGTTTAGTTTGACTGAAGGGAAGACTTGCTATACTCCTCTGGATCAAGGCCTAAAGCTTCGTCGAGATGAAGGAAGGATTCTTCCTGATCCTTTGGTGTTTAGAGCTCTTATTGAGAGCTTGATCTACCTGACGATTACGAGACCTGATATAGCTTATGCTGTTGGTCGAGTAAGTCGGTTCATGGCAGAGCCAGGAAAGTCTCATCTTGTAGCGGCAAAGAATATTCTGAAGTATGTCAAGGCAACTTCTGACATGAGACTTCTTTACAGAAGGGATGCGAGGTTCTCTTTGCTTGGGTACACGGATGCTGATTATGGTGGTGACTCGAATGACCGAAGGTCAACTTCTGGTTATGTGTTCACTTGTGGATCAGCGGGCATTTCGTGGTGCGGCAAGAAGCAGGACTCGGTATCCGTCTCTACTACAGAAGCAGAGTACAAGGCTTCGGCTTTGGCTGCTCGGGAAGCCATTTGGCTAAGGAGGCTAGTAGAGGACGTCCATGAGGAAGTGCAAGGTCCTACCTTGCTCCGAGGGGATAATGAAAGTGCTCTCAAGCTGGTAACCAATCCAGTTTGTCATGTCAGGACCAAGCATATTGAGATCGATCACCACTTCATAAGGGAGAAGGTGCTGGAAGGATTTCTTATGGTCAGTCATGTTCGGAGTGAAGATAGCCTTGCTGACATCTTCACCAAGTCGCTAGCGAAGGGGCCTTTTCAGCGGCTTCGTGGTCTACTCGGCCTGATCACCACTTCTCACTTCAAGGGGGAGTGTTGAAATTGGTGAAGTGAAAGTGGGTGGTCGGGCAGTCCGGGCGGATTAGGCAGACTGACCGCGCGGACTGGTTCTTAGTCCGGCGGGTTGGTGGTTGGCGACCTGCGTTGCTGCTGCGGGCTGTGTTGCGGTCTGAGCGGACTGGATTGAGTCCGGCAGTGTTCTGTGTCTGCAGGTGATGCGCGCGGCCTGTGCGGACTGGGCTTGGAGTCCGCTCTTCTTCTTTGAAGTTGCGGTAAGCCGCGGTCTGGGCTTGGAGCTGGCGGACTGGTTTGGTATCCGCCGAGCTCGTTATCTTTTCTGGACTTGCTCTTGTGGAGTTCAGGGTTTCCGCTGTGTCCGCTGTGACCGGGCGGTTGCCTGTGGTCGTGGACTGATGGTTGCGGTATCATCTCTTTGCGAACTGGGCGGACTGCCTTGGGCAGTCCGCTATCTCGCCCGGACTTGGCAGTTTTGATTCGTCCCATGCGGGCGGACTCGGCGGGATAGCATTGCTAGCTGCGACCTTGGGGAGGTGACTCTATCTCATAGGGTGGTGACTACACTCCTCACTCGGCCTATAAATAGGACCCCCCCGACACGTTATTTGAAAAAAAAAACAGAGTGAACAGTAAGTGAGCTTGAGCATAGGCTGCGGACTGTGTTTGCTTATCCGCGAGGGCAGTTTGCTTAACCGGCTTCTGTGTGCAGGTGGCGCGGCTAGCAGTGTTGAACCAGGAGTTTGGTTCTGACTTCTGTGGAGTTTGCGGGCTGCATTCGGCGGTTTCCATCATCAGCTTTATCTCAAGTTCTATTCTGTCCGCGCGACCTCGCGGTCTCTGCGAGTAGGCGGCGGGTTCCTCTGTTCAGCAGCAGTTCGGCGAATAACGACGAGTCCGCGTGACCTCGCGGTCTCAAGCGGACTCAATGTTCAGATTGGTTCCAGTTCAGTTCGGGCGGTCTCAGCGACCTGTGCGGCTTCGGCGGTCTCGGCGGTTTCTGGAGTCTGTCCGCCCGAGTTGTTTTGTTGTTTCTATTTTTTCTTGTACTGGCGAAATCATGTCTCGCCATGTATGCCTCGCCCTGTAAAGAAGATTAATAAGAATTTGATCTGCTTGCTTCTGTCTATGCCTTTGGTTATCTGAGTTGCTTCCTGCTTTCCGCGGTTCAAGTTGTGATCTGGGTAGTGCCGAAAATATTGATTTGATGTTTGGGCTACCTTGCTGATCAACTTGTGAAAATTCAACATCGACCGTCAGGTTTTTCACTGGTTTTCCATGTAACTAAATCTCTCTTGCACAAATCTGAGAACCTTTGATTGTTTGCACGCTCGAACGCTCAACGGATTAGGACGATTCAGGAGGCCCGATCTACCAGAAGAGTTCGTGATTCAGCAAAGCAAGAATGAGAGTGCACTTATAACCTTTTTAACAACACCAGTCCTATTTGTCTTATGACACGCTTAATTGGTTGAGAAATTATGCAGAGGCCTTTAGTGCCGTATTGGATTTAGTTTGATCGGATTACGCATATGTTTATGTAGCACTACCCTTGATATGATAGGATGAGCATGAACATTCATATTTGTAAGGGCATGCTTACGATTGTTGGATTGAGAACAGGTAGTGTCCTATTCGGGTCCACATCACCTAGTTCAGCAGGAAAATGACTTATTAGTATGACCCGGCCCGTTTTTCTATAGTGATTGAGAAACAAGAACAAGAAGAGCCACACCCACACTATGTAGTTCGGTATGAAAAGACCTATTTGCATGCCATGCCGTTTACATGCAAAAAAGAACGGCCACATGTTAAGTCGCACCCACATCAATTGCTTGAGTACAATTGTTTCCTTTTTGTTTGAAAACAAGAAGTTTTTGGTCTTGAGATTTGGGCGTATCACCACTTGCTTGTGACATACCTTAAAGAGAATGCAAAAATACATATTTATTCTTATTATCAATATTAGAAGTAATAGCATCGTGTCTATTACGGTCGAGATATTATCACAGTCGGCGTACTGTCGCGATTGGCTATAAGGTCAAAGCCTCGCGTTTGTCATTCATGTCTCTCTCTCACACAAGGCTGAAAAGTAATAAGCGAACTATATACTCACAAGGATGAAAAGTGAGAAGTGAACTATATATTTTGTTTGGAAAGAAGAACAAGATATTATAGTAATAGAAATCAAAACAAAAGACGTTGTGGTACATATGCGTATACGTAAGTGTGTATATATAAATACAAAGGAAATATGCTCATCGATCGATCATCATCATCGAGATTAGTGCATGATCAGGGATCGATGAAAGTAGATCACAAACATGATATTTTGATTCACAGATTAGCGCAATTTGTTGGTGCCAAGGTGAGCGTCATGGCGCCAAGATCATAGCCAATATTAAAATTCTGTTGCGCCACATTTCCGAAGATATTGATGCCAATGCGACCACTGGAGATCAATGCAAGACATAATGTGTTTTGGGCGGAATGAACGAAGGCATTTGATTGGTGCAGAACAACTGGCGCCCCGCCAGAGAAATGGAAGGTGATGTCTGGGAACTTGACATTTCCGCCGGCACCAGAAACATCAAAGCAAAGGCTGAAATCCCCGCTAGGGTCCGTCACTTGCTTAAGGTCGACACTGCTCTTGACCTTGCTTTCCACCGATTGCAAGGTGTCATCATCGATGAGCGTGAGGGTGGTGCCAGAGTCAATGATGATATTTCCTGCTCGCCCAGGAGACGCCGGCTTCACGGAAATAGCTCCCTGGCCAGCCACACTAATCTGCTCTAGGTTTAGAAAGTAAAAAGTGTCTGGTGTGCCAGAGATCAATGGCGTGGTGACTGCATTGGAGCCCGAGATGACCGCGCTTGAACCAAAGTTGAGACTACTCTTGGCATTGGTTTGATCTGAGGGAAGGCAGTAGGAGAACTTGTTGTCGATGGCTGAGCCAAGCTGTCGGATGAGCGAGAGCTGCCCTCCACCGAGGCCGACGAGCCCTGCATCATTCTCATCAAAGGTTCCTTTGCTACTGTGAGTGCAGCCGAAGAGGCTCTTGGGGAACTGGACGCGGCGTCCTCCGGTGGTGTCAAAGCTGATGGTCTCGCTGGAGAGGAATCCATCGACGAAGGAACCATCGCCGTATTTGTAGTTGTACTCGCATTGGGATGCAGAGCCGCAACTTCCCTGAGGCAATGCTGAGCAAGAATCTGTGTTGCACGAGACGACTTTGTAGGTGGAGGAGGCTTGTGGGTCGAACAGTGGGGCCTTCTGATGGTAACACTCGTCACATGGTTTGCATTGGATCCAAATAAGATCGCTCCCCGTATCTGCAATGGCGACGATCTTCTCCGCCGGAGATCCTAGGTAGAAGCTCATGAGATACTCGAAGTTACCTGGGGTAATCTCGGAGTAGAAGTTATCGGCGGCAGTGGGATTTTGTATGGCATTCCCGAAGTACTTGGCGCGAGCACGCGAGCGCTCGACGGCGGCTTTGAGGCGGGATGAAGCGGTGGAGGTTGGGTCATAAAGAGGAGAATCGGGCGAATCACGGTGGATGAGCTCGACGGAGAAGCCGCCCTTGCTGTATACATGAAGTGGAAGGTGGCCAAGAACTGATGAGAGGACTAGGAGGGAAACCACAAGAGAGGAGGTGGAAGAGGCCATGACTTGTCACTTGCTTACTCTGGTGTCAGAATAGCAGAGAGGATGCCAACTATTTATAGAGAAGCTGGGGACTTTATTTATTTTTCTTTTTATAATGAGCGTAGAAATTATTCCGCTAATTTTATTATTTTGTTTGTGAATTTCGTTTTTATTCACTATTAATTAATTGGTAAACAAAACCCTAATGCTCACGGGAGTGTAATATTGATGACCTATACGTATGTTCCCCGAGGTCAATAATAATAATTTTTTAAACTACATTGCATTTTTGAAAATAAAACAGAATGATTAATTAGTCCAATATTTTCGAAATAAAACAAAATAATCTTCAAAATAAACAGAATAATTAATTCAATATTTTCGAAATAGATATTTAGACTCCGTTTGAGAGGACTTATTTTCACCGGTCAAGCGGTTACGGCCGCATGAATCGGACCTTAATTTGCTCTGTCATTCTTCATACGAGCCACCTTCGAAACACCTCCTCTCCATCAGAAATTTGTCTAAGACCACGAGTGTGCGGCAAGAATGAAAGTCCTACTACAACAAGCTTTCATTCGTGCGCATCGCCAAAGCAGTTATCCACAAGCGGAGCAGCCTGTTGCTTGCCAAGAGCTCATAATTCTCTCTTTCCTCCAAAGTGTAACAAGAAGCGGTCTGTCGCACTCGATTCTTCAAACAAATTGTAACCGCAAACAAATAGTGGATTTTGATCAGCACAGACCGGGTCGTGTGATTTTTTACCCAATTGAGGGGGTTTTTTACCCAATTGAGGGAATTTTCACGTCAAAACATCGTGTGTACATTTTCTCTGTCATTGATTGTGTGCGCGATCGACCGCTCCGTGAGCTAAAACGGTCCAAATTACTCTAGTCCGACCAGGGCAACGAGTTTGTCCGCAACAATTTGACGTCATCTATGGGAAACAACTCTCAACATCCTCTGAAGATTTAGAAAACAGTACCCTCAACACAGCGGTACTCGTGACTTGCTCCTATGGCTAGAAGGAGCACCCGTACCACCAACGGATCCCACCTAGAGGAAGCATTGAGCCGGCTCCCTCTCACTCGCTCGTCAACACGACTCTCGATGGGGAAGCCGCTCTCCCGACCGTAGCCGCCTTGGAAGGGCACATGCAGCATATGGAGGAGCGTCAGGTCGAGATGCTCGCCCTCCTCCAGAATATCGCAGCTCCTCTAGTTGCTCCTCAGCCTCCCGCACCGATTAATCTCCCGCCTCCGGCTCAGGATCACGTTTCGCATTAGCAAGCCCCCCACAGGGAGAATGAATTTGAGAAATTTTCTAATGCCGCCAGTTCCACACGCCCCGTCATCGGGGCGCTGGAGGCGGCCGCCAGCATCATCTGGAAGAAGTAGTTCGTGTGCCGCCGGGTGAAGGCTCGCCCGCGAGGAGATTCGTGAGGTGATTGCTCAGGAATACAGACAGTTTGGACGACGAGACATCCTTGCACGCCGCCCTCTCCACCAGGATTACTCACTCGCCCCTTGGTTCTAGCTCATCCAGTACCGTATGGCTTCAAACTCCCTAACATTGAGACGTTTGACCAAACAGATGATCTGCTCGAATACGTCAATCATTTCCTCACTATACGAGGATTTTTAGTGCCCCAGATCAATTGTTATGTCAAGTGTTTACAGCCACTTTGAAGGGTCAGACCCACACTTGATTTCATTCTCTTCGAGAGGGAACCATCTTCAACTTTCCAGAGTTAGCACGACAGTTTTCAGAGCTGTTTGTTGCCAACCGCAGAATCGTCTGGGATCCCTCGCACCTCTCTTGTATCCGGTAGAATGAGGGAGAATATCTCAAAGACTTCTTTTGCCGCTTCACCTCAAAAGCATGTCAAATTTAGGAGGTCGACCCCGAACTTCTTAGAGGCATCTTCCTCAAAGGGCTCCGCCCAAGCGGTTTCTATTCAGCTCTCATGAGAGAAACCATGTCCAGTTATCCAGACCTTGTTCACCTGGTTGAGGCCCAGATTGTAGCCGATGAGACGATTGAAGCACGCCACTAGCAGTTCGAAGGCAGGAAAAAGAGGAATAGGGGGCAGGAATAGGCCCCCATAAGACAAGAGGAACGACGCTAGGACGAGCATCGGAACGACAACCGTCGTCGTGATCCTCCAAGGGATGGGGGTCAGCGACCGCCCCGAGAATACACACCGCTAAATATCACTTGGACCAATGTACTGCAAAGTATTCAGGATGATCCGACATTTCAGCGACCGAGAGTTCCACCGCCGAACCCAAGATGTGACCAGTCAAAATACTGCGAGTTTCACCGCACGCCTGGTCACACTACCGAGGAGTGTTATGGGTTAAATAATGAAAACAAGCTCCTTGTCCTCCAGAGACCCTTGGAAGGTTTCTACAGGGACATGATGCCCAAGATGTAGGCTGGATGTGAAGTCGGCAATGTCCGTGGCGGCACAACGGTCGGTACAGCGAAACAGAGACCCTGGGCGGTGGCCTTCCTACAGCAGAAACGAAATGGGAAGCAGATCCAGCTGAACGAAGCCCTGTGGCACGGGCGAAGGACGGTCGATACTAGAGCGGAGCGGGTGTAGGTGTCACGAAGAGAACGATGCAGAGTAGAGGCCCTGGGCGACGAAAGATCTAGAGGGCTGCAGCAGCAGGGTTGGGGCGCGGCTAGATCAGCTGGTTGTTGGAGGAGGCTTTGTGGCAAATTGGGGCATATCGAGTGCGGAAAGGATGTCGGAGGCCGATCCGATTGCTAGAGGAGGTGGCGCAGGTCGATCTGGTTGCTTGAGGATCAATCTGTTTGTTGGAGGGCAGGACGTGGCGGATCAGCGCTGGCGGCGTGATTTCGGAGGCGGATCGGGGTCGGGATGTCTGACAAGGGTGAACCGCACTTCGGCTAGGTCACACGTCGTGTGAAACGACGGCAACGATCGGGCCGCTCGTCTTTCCTATGGCGGCGCGGGATCAGGTATTGTGTCGCGGAAACAGGACTGTGTCGCGTTGACGCGGGTCAGCGGGGATTGGATGTTGTGCGGGTCAATGGACTAGGGAGATAGATTTCTGAATTCCTAAGGCAAACTCGAGCACCAGCGGCGAGAGCGGGCGGTGCGGCAGGTCGGACCAATTGATACATTCACGGATAAATTCCTGGAGGAATTCAGCAAGGGGAAGGGCCGGTGGGGGTGAACGAGAATGAAGGAGGACGAGAAGAGACGAAATTAGGGAGCAACCCTAGAAACATTAATACATTCCAAGATAAAGATTATAAGGTCCGTTCGGCCCTCCTATAGTGACGAGGAACGAATATAAAAGAAAATACTGAAATTATGAAATACTGGAAATTCGAAAATACTGGAAATACTAAAAATGTTTCAACAAACATAGTAATCTATTTATTATTAAATATTCTCTGCGGTCTCGGTAGGCCCTTGCAATATACGTGCCCGACGCGTGTAGACTTGTCATGATGGCTCGTCGTCGTGTAGTTCTGTAACATTTGGACCTGTAACAAATTACCAGACCTCCCCCCATAAAAGCCAATAAATAGACCTGCTTTCTACTTCATTTGCATTTTTTTCCGGTTCGCTAACTCTGGCTGCCTTCATGTCTTTCTCTCTCTACACTTCTCTTTTTACAGGTTGTCTGCCCGCAAGGGCCTCGGACAAACACCGCCTAGGTGGATGGAATTTGCCCAAAGCAAGACTAGAGTTCAGAAGCGAACGGACTCCCAGTCGTCGCAAAGTCCCCGATCATTCGCAAGACACAATAGTGAGCGACAAGACCTTAAGTTGCCACCAGAACGGGTCTAGGAAGGAGACAACCAAGTTGTCTAACTCCCATGAGAGCAAAACGAACAAGATTCCTGAAAGAGCGCAGAGATCCTGTGGCACTCAGATCTTTCCCTAACTCTCTCATCCCTGAAAGTGTAACGAGAAGCGGCATGTCGTCATGATCACCTTCACCAAAACAACTTTGTAACAAACTCTGAAATAGTGAAATTAGGTCGATAGCGAATCGACCGTTAGTTTTTTCACAGGTTTTCCATGTAACTAAATCTCTCTTGCACAAATCTGAGAACTTTTGACTGTTTGCACGCTCGATCGCTCAACGGATTAGGACGATTCAGGAAGCCCGATCTACCAGAAGTTTCGAGCAGACCGCTACAGTTTGACGCCGTCTGTGACAACCTCGTTCCCTGAAGAGTTCGTGATTCAGCAAAGCAAGAATGAGAGTGCACCTATAACCTTTTTAACATCACCAATCCTATTTGTCTTATGACACGCTTAATTGGTTGAGAAATTATGCAGAGGCCTTTAGTGTCGTATTGGATTAAGGCTCCGTTTGGAGGGACTTATTTCACCGGTCAAGCGGTTACGATCGCATGAACCGGACCTTAATTATGGTATGGTTCATGCAGTCGTAACCGCTTGACCGGTGAAAATAAGTCCCCCCAAACGGAGCCTTAGTTTGATCGGATTACGCGTATGTTTATGTAGTACTACCCTTGATATGATAAGATGAGCATGAATATTCATATTTGTAAGGGCATGCTTATGGTTGTTGGATTGAGAACAGGTTGTGTCCTATTCGGGTCCACATCACCTAGTTCGGCAGGAAAATGACTTATTAGTATGACCCGGCCCGTTATTCCATAGTGATTGAGAAACAAGAACAAAAATGAGCCACACCCACACTATGTAGTTTGGTATGAAAAGACCACTTGCTTGTGACAAACCTTAAAGAGATTGCAAAAATACATTTTTATTCTTATTATCAATATTAGAAGTAATAGCACCGTGTCTATTACGGTCGAGATATTATCACAGTCGAGATACCGTTGTGATTGGCTATAAGGTCAAAGCCTCGTGTTTGTCATTCATGTCTCTCTCTCACACAAAGATGAAAAGTGATAAGTGAACTATATACTCACAAGGATGAAAAGTGAGAAGTGAACTATATATTTTGTTTGGAAAGAAGAACAAGATATTATAGTAATAGAAATCAAAACAAAAGACGTTGTGGTACATATGCGTATACGTAAGTGTGTATATATAAATACAAAGGAAATACCCTCATCGATCGATCATCATCATCGAGATTACTGCATGATCAGGGATCGATGAAAGTAGATAACAAACATGATATTTTGATTCACAGGTTAGCGCAATCTGTTGGTGCCAAGGTGAGCGTCATGGCACCAAGATCATAGCCAATATTAAAATTCTGTTGCGCCACATTTCCGAAGATATTGATGCCAATGCGACCACTGGAGATCAATGCAAGACATAATGTGTTTTGGGCGGAATGAACGAAGGCATTTGATTGGTGCAGAACAACTGGCGCCCCGCCAGAGAAATGGAAGGTGATGTCTGGGAACTTGACATTTCCGCCGGCACCAGAAACATCAAAGCAAAGGCTAAAATCCCCGCTAGGGTCCGTCACTTGCTTAAGGTCGACACTGCTCTTGACCTTGCTTTCCACCGATTGCAAGGTGTCATCATCGATGAGCGTGAGGGTGGTGCCAGAGTCAATGATGATATTTCCTGCTCGCCCAGGAGACGCCTGCTTCACGGAAACAGCTCCCTGGCCAGCCACACTAATCTGCTCTAGGTTTAGAAAGTAAAAAGTGTCTGGTGTGCCAGAGATCAATGGCGTGGTGACTGCATTGGAGCCCGAGATGACCGCGCTTGAACCAAAGTTGAGACTACTCTTGGCATTGGTTTGATCTGAGGGAAGGCAGTAGGAGAACTTGTTGTCGATGGCTGAGCCAAGCTGTCGGATGAGCGAGAGCTGCCCTCCACCGAGGCCGACGAGCCCTGCATCATTCTCATCAAAGGTTCCTTTGCTACTGTGTGTGCAGCCGAAGAGGCTCTTGGGGAACTGGACGCGGCGTCCTCCGGTGGTGTCAAAGCTGATGGTCTCGCTGGAGAGGAATCCATCGACGAAGGAACCATCGCCGTATTTGTAGTTGTACTCGCATTGGGATGCAGAGCCGCAACTTCCCTGAGGCAATGCTGAGCAAGAATCTGTGTTGCACGAGACGACTTTGTAGGTGGAGGAGGCTTGTGGGTCGAACAGTGGGGCCTTCTGATGGTAACACTCGTCACATGGTTTGCATTGGATCCAAATAAGATCGCTCCCCGTATCTGCAATGGCGACGATCTTCTCCGCCGGTGATCCTAGGTAGAAGCTCATGAGATACTCGAAGTTACCCGGGGTAATCTCGGAGTAGAAGTTATCGGCGGCGGTGGGATTTTGTATGGCATTCCCGAAGTACTTGGCGCGGGCACGCGAGCGCTCGACGGCGGCTTTGAGGCGGGATGAAGCGGTGGAGGTTGGGTCGTAAAGAGGAGAATCGGGCGAATCACGGTGGATGAGCTCGACGGAGAAGCCGCCCTTGCTGTATACATGAAGTGGAAGGTGGCCAAGAACTGATGAGAGGACTAGGAGGGAAACCACAAGAGAGGAGGTAGAAGAGGCCATGACTTGTCACTTGCTTACTCTGGTGTCAGAATAGCAGAGAGGATGCCAACTATTTATAGAGAAGCTGGGGACTTTATTTATTTTTCTTTTTATAATGAGCGTAGAAATTATTCCGCTAATTTTATAATTTTGTTTGTGAATTTCGTTTTTATTCACTATTAATTAATTGGTAAACAAAACCCTAATGCTCACGGGAGTGTAATATTGATGACCTATAAGTATGTTCCCCGAGGTCAATAATAATAACTTTTTAAACTACATTGCATTTTTGAAAATAAAACAGAATGATTAATTAGTCCAATATTTTCGAAATAAAACAAAATAATCTTCAAAATAAACAGAATAATTAATTCAATATTTTCGAAATAGATATTTAGACTCCGTTTGAGAGGACTTATTTTCACCGGTCAAGCGGTTACGGCCGCATGAATCGGACCTTAATTTGCTCTGTCATTCTTCATACGAGCCACCTTCGAAACACCTCCTCTCCATCAGAAATTTGTCTAAGACCACGAGTGTGCGGCAAGAATGAAAGTCCTACTACAACAAGCTTTCATTCGTGCGCATCGCCAAAGCAGTTATCCACAAGCGGAGCAGCCTGTTGCTCGCCAAGAGCTCATAATTCTCTCTTTCCTCCAAAGTGTAACAAGAAGCGGTCTGTCGCACTCGATTCTTCAAACAAATTGTAACCGCAAACAAATAGTGGATTTTGATCAGCACAGACCGGGTCGTGTGATTTTTTACCCAATTGAGGGGGTTTTTTACCCAATTGAGGGAATTTTCACGTCAAAACATCGTGTGTACATTTTCTCTGTCATTGATTGTGTGCGCGATCGACCGCTCCGTGAGCTAAAACGGTCCAAATTACTCTAGTCCGACCAGGGCAACGAGTTTGTCCGCAACAATTTGACGTCATCTATGGGAAACAACTCTCAACATCCTCTGAAGATTTAGAAAACAGTACCCTCAACACAGCGGTACTCGTGACTTGCTCCTATGGCTAGAAGGAGCACCCGTACCACCAACGGATCCCACCTAGAGGAAGCATTGAGCCGGCTCCCTCTCACTCGCTCGTCAACACGACTCTCGATGGGGAAGCCGCTCTCCCGACCGTAGCCGCCTTGGAAGGGCACATGCAGCATATGGAGGAGCGTCAGGTCGAGATGCTCGCCCTCCTCCAGAATATCGCAGCTCCTCTAGTTGCTCCTCAGCCTCCCGCACCGATTAATCTCCCGCCTCCGGCTCAGGATCACGTTTCGCATTAGCAAGCCCCCCACAGGGAGAATGAATTTGAGAAATTTTCTAATGCCGCCAGTTCCACACGCCCCGTCATCGGGGCGCTGGAGGCGGCCGCCAGCATCATCTGGAAGAAGTAGTTCGTGTGCCGCCGGGTGAAGGCTCGCCCGCGAGGAGATTCGTGAGGTGATTGCTCAGGAATACAGACAGTTTGGACGACGAGACATCCTTGCACGCCGCCCTCTCCACCAGGATTACTCACTCGCCCCTTGGTTCTAGCTCATCCAGTACCGTATGGCTTCAAACTCCCTAACATTGAGACGTTTGACCAAACAGATGATCTGCTCGAATACGTCAATCATTTCCTCACTATACGAGGATTTTTAGTGCCCCAGATCAATTGTTATGTCAAGTGTTTACAGCCACTTTGAAGGGTCAGACCCACACTTGATTTCATTCTCTTCGAGAGGGAACCATCTTCAACTTTCCAGAGTTAGCACGACAGTTTTCAGAGCTGTTTGTTGCCAACCGCAGAATCGTCTGGGATCCCTCGCACCTCTCTTGTATCCGGTAGAATGAGGGAGAATATCTCAAAGACTTCTTTTGCCGCTTCACCTCAAAAGCATGTCAAATTTAGGAGGTCGACCCCGAACTTCTTAGAGGCATCTTCCTCAAAGGGCTCCGCCCAAGCGGTTTCTATTCAGCTCTCATGAGAGAAACCATGTCCAGTTATCCAGACCTTGTTCACCTGGTTGAGGCCCAGATTGTAGCCGATGAGACGATTGAAGCACGCCACTAGCAGTTCGAAGGCAGGAAAAAGAGGAATAGGGGGCAGGAATAGGCCCCCATAAGACAAGAGGAACGACGCTAGGACGAGCATCGGAACGACAACCGTCGTCGTGATCCTCCAAGGGATGGGGGTCAGCGACCGCCCCGAGAATACACACCGCTAAATATCACTTGGACCAATGTACTGCAAAGTATTCAGGATGATCCGACATTTCAGCGACCGAGAGTTCCACCGCCGAACCCAAGATGTGACCAGTCAAAATACTGCGAGTTTCACCGCACGCCTGGTCACACTACCGAGGAGTGTTATGGGTTAAATAATGAAAACAAGCTCCTTGTCCTCCAGAGACCCTTGGAAGGTTTCTACAGGGACATGATGCCCAAGATGTAGGCTGGATGTGAAGTCGGCAATGTCCGTGGCGGCACAACGGTCGGTACAGCGAAACAGAGACCCTGGGCGGTGGCCTTCCTACAGCAGAAACGAAATGGGAAGCAGATCCAGCTGAACGAAGCCCTGTGGCACGGGCGAAGGACGGTCGATACTAGAGCGGAGCGGGTGTAGGTGTCACGAAGAGAACGATGCAGAGTAGAGGCCCTGGGCGACGAAAGATCTAGAGGGCTGCAGCAGCAGGGTTGGGGCGCGGCTAGATCAGCTGGTTGTTGGAGGAGGCTTTGTGGCAAATTGGGGCATATCGAGTGCGGAAAGGATGTCGGAGGCCGATCCGATTGCTAGAGGAGGTGGCGCAGGTCGATCTGGTTGCTTGAGGATCAATCTGTTTGTTGGAGGGCAGGACGTGGCGGATCAGCGCTGGCGGCGTGATTTCGGAGGCGGATCGGGGTCGGGATGTCTGACAAGGGTGAACCGCACTTCGGCTAGGTCACACGTCGTGCGAAACGACGGCAACGATCGGGCCGCTCGTCTTTCCTATGGCGGCGCGGGATCAGGTATTGTGTCGCGGAAACAGGACTGTGTCGCGTTGACGCGGGTCAGCGGGGATTGGATGTTGTGCGGGTCAATGGACTAGGGAGATAGATTTCTGAATTCCTAAGGCAAACTCGAGCACCAGCGGCGAGAGCGGGCGGTGCGGCAGGTCGGACCAATTGATACATTCACGGATAAATTCCTGGAGGAATTCAGCAAGGGGAAGGGCCGGTGGGGGTGAACGAGAATGAAGGAGGACGAGAAGAGACGAAATTAGGGAGCAACCCTAGAAACATTAATACATTCCAAGATAAAGATTATAAGGTCCGTTCGGCCCTCCTATAGTGACGAGGAACGAATATAAAAGAAAATACTGAAATTATGAAATACTGGAAATTCGAAAATACTGGAAATACTAAAAATGTTTCAACAAACATTGTAACCAATTTATTATTAAATATTCTCTGCGGTCTCGGTAGGCCCTTGCGATATACGCGCCCGACGCGTGTAGACTTGTCATGGTGGCTCGTCGTCGTGTAGTTCCGCAACATTTGGACCTGTAACAAATTACCAGACCTCCCCCATAAAAGCCAATAAATAGACCTGCTTTCTACTTCATTTGCATTTTTTTCCGGTTCGCTAACTCTGGCTGCCTTCATGTCTTTCTCTCTCTACACTTCTCTTTTTACAGGTTGTCTGCCCGCAAGGGCCTCGGACAAACACCGCCTAGGTGGATGGAATTTGCCCAAAGCAAGACTAGAGTTCAGAAGCGAACGGACTCCCAGTCGTCGCAAAGTCCCCGATCATTCGCAAGACACAATAGTGAGCGACAAGACCTTAAGTTGCCACCAGAACGGGTCTAGGAAGGAGACAACCAAGTTGTCTAACTCCCATGAGAGCAAAACGAACAAGATTCCTGAAAGAGCGCAGAGATCCTGTGGCACTCAGATCTTTCCCTAACTCTCTCATCCCTGAAAGTGTAACGAGAAGCGGCATGTCGTCATGATCACCTTCACCAAAACAACTTTGTAACAAACTCTGAAATAGTGAAATTAGGTCGATAGCGAATCGACCGTTAGTTTTTTCACAGGTTTTCCATGTAACTAAATCTCTCTTGCACAAATCTGAGAACTTTTGACTGTTTGCACGCTCGATCGCTCAACGGATTAGGACGATTCAGGAAGCCCGATCTACCAGAAGTTTCGAGCAGACCGCTACAGTTTGACGCCGTCTGTGACAACCTCGTTCCCTGAAGAGTTCGTGATTCAGCAAAGCAAGAATGAGAGTGCACCTATAACCTTTTTAACATCACCAATCCTATTTGTCTTATGACACGCTTAATTGGTTGAGAAATTATGCAGAGGCCTTTAGTGTCGTATTGGATTAAGGCTCCGTTTGGAGGGACTTATTTCACCGGTCAAGCGGTTACGATCGCATGAACCGGACCTTAATTATGGTATGGTTCATGCAGTCGTAACCGCTTGACCGGTGAAAATAAGTCCCCCCAAACGGAGTGTAACGACCCCATCCGTTAGATGACGTATAGTAGAAGGTCCGGCCGGGGCCCCACACTATATGCCACAAACAGACGGTGAGGTCACAGGATAATACCAAACCAATTACGAATCCTAACTCAGAGCATTCTAGCGGAAGCTTTAAGTAGTACTTTGAACTCTCAACCGGAATGTCCAATATATATAAAACCACCTTTATATATAAATATCACGGAATGTACACCACCACAAGAGTTTGGCCTTAAGGCCTTACAGTTCCTCTGAACATACATCATGTTTTACAAACCTCGGCACGCAGGCCGGCCATACATGAGTAAAGAGAAAACAAAACAAAGCCCTTCGCTTAGCCTTCAAGGGCTAGCCACAGCAGCAGCAGCAACAGCAGGAGGGCTCGCCAGCCCATCACTTACCACTTGGCTCTCCAGCACCTGCACGGGAACAAACCACCCAACCGGTGGCAAACAATGCAACGGTCAGCATTCAGCTGACCCAATTATAACAATCCTACCCCTTTCTCGGGGCATGAGCATTCTTTCCCTGCAAGCATGGCATCATCAAATAGCAATTATGTGCGCGCAGGCACATTCAAGCCATCACAACCATCGGCCACCCGGCCCGACAGTCCGTGCACTCAGGGCACATTTTCGGTGTACCGGAATACCAGGGTCAACACCACCGTCTACACGGTATTTGAGCATTTCAGTCTTTCCGGCGCGCGGGCCTAAGACTCTCATTAGGCGCTCCAACAAAACCTATACCAGGCTTCCAAGTCGGACGGACCTAACGCAGGTACGGATCAGCCACCCCCCGTTGCTCAAGTCGCCGAGCCACCTCGAATACGGAAGTATCCATGGCATTTTATAGGCGCGGGTCGGTTTCACCTTTCCTGTTCGGCACTCTGCCTTTTCATCGAGTTGCAGCCCAACGGCTCAACTACTCACAAAGTGGCAACGCACGGCCACAAGAGTTGCCGCCAACCCTCTTCATTTCCTGGACATCGTCCAGTACTTCCTGCCGCACCAAGCAACAGGTAGGAACAAGGCATCACAAGCCATAGGCATCACAAGCCATTATCACGGAGCCTTCTCCGATATGCAAACAAGCATCACCAATCCAGATTCCATCCAGATGGGCTTCACACAGCATGCCTAGAGCCGTACTCCAATTCCGGCCTCTAACAAGGGGGACTTCACATATCTACCCCAAGGGACACCACAACCCACCGCACACTCGCGGGGAAGGGCTTTCCCTATGCAATGCAGAAAAGAAGGACTTCACATGTCCAAGGAGGGAGATCGTTACCCTTGTCGATCTCTTCGGTGCCATCGAAAACTAGCCGGTGAGAAAGAACCGCAGCAGCCTTGCCGTCACAACGCCGGCTTCGGATCACGAATCGAACCACGGGAGCTCCGCCGGTGGCTTGCTCTCCTCCTCCTTCTTCCTCTCTCTTTCTCTCTTCCTTAAGGATAAAGAAGAATGACTTCTTCATTCTCTCTCACGACTTATCCAGCCCAAGAAACCACCTGAGCCTTTGGATCAAAAGAGAGGAAACTGAACGGCCAAGATTGTCCCAAAATTTCACTTTTTGGCCGACACGGCCTGTGACACGCCCGTGTCACAGGCCGTGTACCCCTTAAGCGGTACACACAGCTTGAACCGACTGAACAACACGGGTCATCGACACGCCCGTGTCGGACCTGACACGCCCGTGTCAAACCTGAGACACGCCCGTGTCTCCTGCTCCATCGAGCTTCAACCAGTACACGGGTCGGAACACGGCAGCTGACACGCCCGTGTCCAGCCTGACACGCCCGTGTTCCCGGCCGTGTTCAAGGCCGTGTTCGGCTCGGGCTCGAATAGGCCAACTTCGAAAAATAATTCGAACACGCCCTGGGACACGCCCGTGTCGATGGCCGTGTCCCAGGCTCGACGCTCGTCGACTCTCAAACGTCGACTAGCCTGAACACGCCATGGGACACGCCCGTGTCCCAGGCCGTGTACACCTGACACGCCCTGGGACACGCCCGTGTCCCAGGCCGTGTAACCTGACCTGCTACTCAAAATTCAAGTTGAGTGTTTTGGGTCTTTTTGGGGTGTTACAACCCTCTCCCCCTTAACAAAATTTCGTCCCGAAATTTGCACGGTAAGGAAACAAAACCAGCAATGCTATAATGCTGTTATAACAAAAAGTACACGGTCTACAGTTTATACAAATAACTCGGGAAACTCAGCTCGCATGGTCTGCTCTCGCTCCCATGTTAGCTCTTCACGGCCACAATTGTCCCATCGGACCTTGACCATCCCGATTACTTTGTTCCGCAACTGTTTCTCGGCTCGATCCTCGATCCGAATGGGTCTAACCCTCGTCGTTAGCCCATACTCGACCGGTACCCGATCAGCCTCCACGACTTGAGCTGGATCCTTTACCGCCTTACGAAGGACTGAGATGTGAAACACATCATGTAATCCACCCAAGTCCGCTGAAAGTGCTAGTCGATAAGCAGCCTCCCCAACACGCTCCACCACCTCAAACGGACCAAGATACCTCGGACTTAGCTTTTTCAAACGCCGAATCCTGGACACACCTTTGAAGGGTTTGATCTTCAAATATACCCAATCACCCACCGCGAACTCCACGTTCCGGTGCTTGGCATTGTAGTACTTTGCTTGACGATCTTGGGCTATCAATAGCCTCTCCCGAATAGAGCGTATGAGCGAAGTAGCTTCTTCGACTTCCTTTTTCCCACTCAGCTTCGATTCGCCTGCTTCTGCCCAAGCTAAGGGTGTACGGCATTTCCGACCATACAACGCCTCGAATGGTGCCATACCAATACTCGCTTGGTAGCTATTATTATAGGCAAATTCGACGAGAAATATATACTCTTCCCATCTCTTACCAAAATCTAGGGCGCACATGCGGAGCATGTCCTCCATCGTCCTGTTGGTTCGTTCAGTCTGACCATCCGTTTGGGGATGAAAGGCCGTACTAAACGCCAATTTTGTACCCAACATTTGATGAACGAGCCGCCAATCATTCGATGTGAACCGCCCATCACGGTCACTAACGATGCTCCGAGGAACACCGTGCAGTCGAACAACTTGCTCCACATACAGCTTGGCCAAGGTTTCCACTGAATCGTCTCTTCTGTTTGGAAGGAAGTGCGCCACTTTCGTCAACCGGTCCACAATCACCCAGATCGAATCATGACCGCGTTGAGATCTCGGCAATCCATGCACGAAATCCATCGAAATATCATCGAACTTCCACTCCGGAATAGGTAACGACTTCAGAAAACCGCCAGGCTTCTGGCATTCTGCTTTCACCAACGCACAGGTAGTGCATTCAGCCACATAACGAGCTACATCTTTCTTGAGTCCGGGCCACCAGAACAGCTTTTTCATGTCCCTGTACATCTTTGTGCTCCCTGGGTGAACTGAGTACTTTGCAAAGTGAGCTTCGTACATCAACTCTTCCCTCAGTTTACCCACACTTGGGACGCATACTCGACCATTTCTCCGTAACAACCCGTTATCCCAAGAGAATTGATCATCCGGCCCATCTTTAGCATAGCGCTGGAGACTTTCATCAAGCTCCGTTGCTCGCCGAACCCTGTCCGTAAGGTCATACTGCACCTCCGTCCAGTTCAAGCACGCATCGGTTGACGCACCCTTGTCAACACACGATATCTCCAATGCTTCCAATTCCTGGATCAAACGCTGATCATGCCTCTGCAACCAGCTTGCCCGTACCGGAGTCTGTCGACTCAAAGCATCAGCGACCACATTTCCCTTCCCGGGGGTATAGTGAATCTCGAAGGTGTAGTCCCCGAGGAACTCCATCCATCTTCGTTGTCGCATATTCAGATCCTTCTGATCCAACAAATACTTTAGGCTCTTATGATCTGTATAGATATCCACTTTCACGCCATATAGATAGTGCCGCCACAACTTGAGCGCAAAGATTACCGCCGCCAACTCCAAATCATGGACGGGGTAATTCCGCTCATGCACTTTCAACTGACGCGAGCCATAAGCAATCACTTTCCCAAACTGCAGAAGAACGCAGCCTAAGCCGCTCCCAGATGCATCACTATAGATCTCATACCCATCGGTACCACATGGCGATGTCAACACAGGCGCCGTGGTCAAATGACTCTTCAAGTCTTCAAAAGCTCGCGCGCACTCCGGCGTCCATATGAACTTTTGATCTTTTCTCGTCAGCGTGGTGAGAGGTAAAGCAATCCGTGAGAAATTTTCCACAAACCGTCTATAGTAGCCCGCAAGTCCAAGGAAGCTCCTGACCTCGGCCACTGAAGACAACACTGGCCAATCTCGGATGGCACTTATCTTCAACGGATCCACCGCGATACCCTCTCCGCTTACCACATGGCCTAAAAAGGCTACTGAAGAGAGCCAGAACTCACACTTTGAGAACTTGGCAAAAAGCTTATTCCTCCGCAGGGTATGCAAGACCAACCGCAAATGGTTTGCGTGATCCTCTTCCGACTGAGAGTATACTAAGATGTCATCGATAAACACAATAACAAACAAATCCAAGTACTCTCGGAATGTTCGATGCATTAGGTCCATAAATACCGAAGGCGCATTACATAGGCCAAACGGCATTACCGTGAACTCATAATGACCGTAGCGTGTTCCAAACGCTGTCTTGGGAATGTCACCTTCCCGAATCCTTAGCTGATAATATCCCGATTTCAGATCCAACTTGGAATAGACCGTTGATCCCGCCAGCTGATCAAAAAGGTCATCAATCCGTGGGATCGGATACTTGTTTTTCTCCGTCAGCTTATTCAACTCGCGGTAGTCAATACACAACCGTAAGCTACCGTCTTTCTTTTTCACAAAGAGAACAGGCGCGCTCCAAGGTGACATACTTGGGCGTATATATCCCTGTTCCAACAACTCTTGCAGTTGGACTTTCAACTCAGCCATCTCTTTTGGCGCAACGCGATATGGAGAGCGGGCCACAGGTTTCGCACCTGGCACCAACTCAATAGAGAAGTCAATCTCCCGCTGGGGTGGTAACCCAGGAAGATCTTTAGGAAACACGTCGGCAAACTCTGACACAACTGGCACCTCACCGACACTGGCCTTTGGCTCAACAGCCTGAATTAGCGTGAAGAATAACTCCGCGCCCTTCCGCACAGCATTGACGACTTGGAGTGCAGATAACAACGTTCCGCCAACTCCTCGCATACCAGCGAACTTCGTCACAAGCCCGGTATTCTGGCCCAGTGTAATCTCTTTGGAGTTGCAATCAATAAAGGCACGCTGCTCCGAGAGCCAGTCCATACCAAAGATCACATCAAACTCCGATAACGGTAGCACAGCTGCACGCAAGCCGAAATCCCGACTTCCTATTTGCACATCCACATCGCAAGCCCTATCTGCAAGCATCACACAGCCATTCGGCAATAGCACCCTTGTACTATCCACCGTCACATGACTCGGTACCCCAATGCGAGATACGAAATCCTCAGACAGAAAAGAATGCGAAGCACCCGTATCAAACAGGGCTCTCGCTAAAGTATTCCGAATCAGGACAAAGCCTGCAGCACACACACATCATGCACAAGCTAAACAAAACCAAAACCAAAAGCACAGCAAGTAACTAACTCAACTCGTACCTGTGACGACGTCACTTTGCTTAATCGCTTCCTGCTGGCCAAGTTGATAGATTCGGGGCTGCGCCTGAGAAGCAGAGGAATCCACCACCGCTTTGCCCTTCTCAGCATACGACGCACCCGTCTTCTTTTCCCCTTTGGGCTGCACAACCCGACAGTCACGAGCAATATGCCCCACCCGGCCACAGTTATAGCACGTACGAGCGTCCGGCCTTGATGTCGCTCCCGACACCACAGTCGTAGTCACTTGCCCAGATGGCTTGGACCTCTTGCCCCCTTTCTTCTGGTAAAACGACTTGCCTGGGCGAGGTGCTTGAAACTCTGGCTTAGACACCACCAAGCCCTTATTCCCTTGCACTCGCCTCATGTCCTTCTCCAACGCGCACGCAGTATCAACCAACGCCTGAAACCCTTGGCTCACAGAACTCGAAAGCAGGAATCGTAACTCATCCCGCAATCCTTCATAGAACCGATTCGTTTTCCTTTGATCATCCGCGAAGATTGTTCCCGCATATCGTCCCAACCTGGTAAACTCGTGCAAGTAGACATCCACACTATCTTCCCCTTGCTTTAACCGTTGGAACTCATTTTCCATAGCAATACGTTGCGCCGCTGGGACATGTTTCGCCAGAAATAATCGAGAGAACTCCTCAATCGACACTTGTGTTAGTTGCCTGCCCGCCAAATGGTGTAACTCAACCTCGTCCCACCACAACCGCGCCTCCCCTTCAAGCATGAAGGTGGCTAAGGTGACCTTGAGAGTTTCCTCCGCCCTGATCGCTGTCATTATCCTCTTGACACGCGATAACCAATCTTCCGCCTGCGTTGGGGATCCCATTCCCGCAAACGTAGGAGGACTGAAGCTCATAAATTGCTTCAACTGTCGGTCAGCTGCTCGTGGATCTACAGCCTCAACCGGCTCGGGTCTTACATCAACACGAACTGGCACTACCGCCGGCTGCGCTTGCCCGGTCGGCTGAATCATGGCAAATAGCGCCTCAGCCACTAAGCGAACAGTTTCCGCAGATGGAGGAGGTGTTGGCACCTCAGCTGGTGCCGCACTCTCATCAGAACGCTGGGGCTCAGACTGCCCAGCACCACTACGTGTCACCTATAGGTGGACAAGACACACATTAGCGAACGTATGCAAGCAAAACAACACAAAAAGGAACGCGCAGATTCCTCAAACAAGATTTTGTACATTCCTTAATGGACATTCCAGAGTTCATTAGCGTTACAGCAGGTCGCACAAACACGTGCTCGCCACCCCACAAAAGAATTCGACCACGAATTCGAAAGAGGAAGACCGACGAAAAGCTGATACCAAAATGTAACGACCCCATCCGTTAGATGACGTATAGTAGAAGGTCCGGTCGGGGCCCCACACTATATGCCACAAACAGACGGTGAGGTCACAGGATAATACCAAACCAATTACGAATCCTAACTCAGAGCATTCTAGCGGAAGCTTTAAGTAGTACTTTGAACTCTCAACCGGAATGTCCAATATATATAAAACCACCTTTATATATAAATATCACGGAATGTACACCACCACAAGAGTTTGGCCTTAAGGCCTTACAGTTCCTCTGAACATACATCATGTTTTACAAACCTCGGCACGCAGGTCGGCCATACATGAGTAAAGAGAAAACAAAACAAAGCCCTTCGCTTAGCCTTCAAGGGCTAGCCACAGCAGCAGCAGCAACAGCAGGAGGGCTCGCCAGCCCATCACTTACCACTTGGCTCTCCAGCACCTGCACGGGAACAAACCACCCAACCGGTGGCAAACAATGCAACGGTCAGCATTCAGCTGACCCAATTATAACAATCCTACCCCTTTCTCGGGGCATGAGCATTCTTTCCCTGCAAGCATGGCATCATCAAATAGCAATTATGTGCGCGCAGGCACATTCAAGCCATCACAACCATCGGCCACCCGGCCCGACAGTCCGTGCACTCAGGGCACATTTTCGGTGTACCGGAATACCAGGGTCAACACCACCGTCTACACGGTATTTGAGCATTTCAGTCTTTCCGGCGCGCGGGCCTAAGACTCTCATTAGGCGCTCCAACAAAACCTATACCAGGCTTCCAAGTCGGACGGACCTAACGCAGGTACGGATCAGCCACCCCCCGTTGCTCAAGTCGCCGAGCCACCTCGAATACGGAAGTATCCATGGCATTTTATAGGCGCGGGTCGGTTTCACCTTTCCTGTTCGGCACTCTGCCTTTTCATCGAGTTGCAGCCCAACGGCTCAACTACTCACAAAGTGGCAACGCACGGCCACAAGAGTTGCCGCCAACCCTCTTCATTTCCTGGACATCGTCCAGTACTTCCTGCCGCACCAAGCAACAGGTAGGAACAAGGCATCACAAGCCATAGGCATCACAAGCCATTATCACGGAGCCTTCTCCGATATGCAAACAAGCATCACCAATCCAGATTCCATCCAGATGGGCTTCACACAGCATGCCTAGAGCCGTACTCCAATTCCGGCCTCTAACAAGGGGGACTTCACATATCTACCCCAAGGGACACCACAACCCACCGCACACTCGCGGGGAAGGGCTTTCCCTATGCAATGCAGAAAAGAAGGACTTCACATGTCCAAGGAGGGAGATCGTTACCCTTGTCGATCTCTTCGGTGCCATCGAAAACTAGCCGGTGAGAAAGAACCGCAGCAGCCTTGCCGTCACAACGCCGGCTTCGGATCACGAATCGAACCACGGGAGCTCCGCCGGTGGCTTGCTCTCCTCCTCCTTCTTCCTCTCTCTTTCTCTCTTCCTTAAGGATAAAGAAGAATGACTTCTTCATTCTCTCTCACGACTTATCCAGCCCAAGAAACCACCTGAGCCTTTGGATCAAAAGAGAGGAAACTGAACGGCCAAGATTGTCCCAAAATTTCACTTTTTGGCCGACACGGCCTGTGACACGCCCGTGTCACAGGCCGTGTACCCCTTAAGCGGTACACACAGCTTGAACCGACTGAACAACACGGGTCATCGACACGCCCGTGTCGGACCTGACACGCCCGTGTCAAACCTGAGACACGCCCGTGTCTCCTGCTCCATCGAGCTTCAACCAGTACACGGGTCGGAACACGGCAGCTGACACGCCCGTGTCCAGCCTGACACGCCCGTGTTCCCGGCCGTGTTCAAGGCCGTGTTCGGCTCGGGCTCGAATAGGCCAACTTCGAAAAATAATTCGAACACGCCCTGGGACACGCCCGTGTCGATGGCCGTGTCCCAGGCTCGACGCTCGTCGACTCTCAAACGTCGACTAGCCTGAACACGCCCTGGGACACGCCCGTGTCCCAGGCCGTGTACACCTGACACGCCCTGGGACACGCCCGTGTCCCAGGCCGTGTAACCTGACCTGCTACTCAAAATTCAAGTTGAGTGTTTTGGGTCTTTTTGGGGTGTTACACGGAGCCTTAGTTTGATCGGATTACGCGTATGTTTATGTAGTACTACCCTTGATATGATAAGATGAGCATGAATATTCATATTTGTAAGGGCATGCTTATGGTTGTTGGATTGAGAACAGGTTGTGTCCTATTCGGGTCCACATCACCTAGTTCGGCAGGAAAATGACTTATTAGTATGACCCGGCCCGTTATTCCATAGTGATTGAGAAACAAGAACAAAAATGAGCCACACCCACACTATGTAGTTTGGTATGAAAAGACCACTTGCTTGTGACAAACCTTAAAGAGATTGCAAAAATACATTTTTATTCTTATTATCAATATTAGAAGTAATAGCACCGTGTCTATTACGGTCGAGATATTATCACAGTCGAGATACCGTTGTGATTGGCTATAAGGTCAAAGCCTCGTGTTTGTCATTCATGTCTCTCTCTCACACAAAGATGAAAAGTGATAAGTGAACTATATACTCACAAGGATGAAAAGTGAGAAGTGAACTATATATTTTGTTTGGAAAGAAGAACAAGATATTATAGTAATAGAAATCAAAACAAAAGACGTTGTGGTACATATGCGTATACGTAAGTGTGTATATATAAATACAAAGGAAATACCCTCATCGATCGATCATCATCATCGAGATTACTGCATGATCAGGGATCGATGAAAGTAGATAACAAACATGATATTTTGATTCACAGGTTAGCGCAATCTGTTGGTGCCAAGGTGAGCGTCATGGCACCAAGATCATAGCCAATATTAAAATTCTGTTGCGCCACATTTCCGAAGATATTGATGCCAATGCGACCACTGGAGATCAATGCAAGACATAATGTGTTTTGGGCGGAATGAACGAAGGCATTTGATTGGTGCAGAACAACTGGCGCCCCGCCAGAGAAATGGAGGGTGATGTCTGGGAACTTGACATTTCCGCCGGCACCAGAAACATCAAAGCAAAGGCTAAAATCCCCGCTAGGGTCCGTCACTTGCTTAAGGTCGACACTGCTCTTGACCTTGCTTTCCACCGATTGCAAGGTGTCATCATCGATGAGCGTGAGGGTGGTGCCAGAGTCAATGATGATATTTCCTGCTCGCCCAGGAGACGCCTGCTTCACGGAAACAGCTCCCTGGCCAGCCACACTAATCTGCTCTAGGTTTAGAAAGTAAAAAGTGTCTGGTGTGCCAGAGATCAATGGCGTGGTGACTGCATTGGAGCCCGAGATGACCGCGCTTGAACCAAAGTTGAGACTACTCTTGGCATTGGTTTGATCTGAGGGAAGGCAGTAGGAGAACTTGTTGTCGATGGCTGAGCCAAGCTGTCGGATGAGCGAGAGCTGCCCTCCACCGAGGCCGACGAGCCCTGCATCATTCTCATCAAAGGTTCCTTTGCTACTGTGAGTGCAGCCGAAGAGGCTCTTGGGGAACTGGACGCGGCGTCCTCCGGTGGTGTCAAAGCTGATGGTCTCGCTGGAGAGGAATCCATCGACGAAGGAACCATCGCCGTATTTGTAGTTGTACTCGCATTGGGATGCAGAGCCGCAACTTCCCTGAGGCAATGCTGAGCAAGAATCTGTGTTGCACGAGACGACTTTGTAGGTGGAGGAGGCTTGTGGGTCGAACAGTGGGGCCTTCTGATGGTAACACTCGTCACATGGTTTGCATTGGATCCAAATAAGATCGCTCCCCGTATCTGCAATGGCGACGATCTTCTCCGCCGGTGATCCTAGGTAGAAGCTCATGAGATACTCGAAGTTACCCGGGGTAATCTCGGAGTAGAAGTTATCGGCGGCGGTGGGATTTTGTATGGCATTCCCGAAGTACTTGGCGCGGGCACGCGAGCGCTCGACGGCGGCTTTGAGGCGGGATGAAGCGGTGGAGGTTGGGTCGTAAAGAGGAGAATCGGGCGAATCACGGTGGATGAGCTCGACGGAGAAGCCGCCCTTGCTGTATACATGTAGTGGAAGGTGGCCAAGAACTGATGAGAGGACTAGGAGGGAAACCACAAGAGAGGAGGTGGAAGAGGCCATGACTTGTCACTTGCTTACTCTGGAGTTAGAATAGGAGAGAGGATGCCAACTATTTATAGAGAAGCTGGGGACTTTATTTATTTATTTATTTTTCTGTAATGTGCGTAGAAATTATTCCGCTAATTTTAAATTTTGTTCGTGAATTTCATTTTTAATCAGTATTAATTAATTGGTAGACAGAACCCTAAAACTTACCGGAGTGTAATATTGATGACCTACGTATCTTGCCCGTTGCCAAAAATGAATAAAAAATAATAATACAATTAAGGCATTGAATCTTCAAAATAAAACAGAATAATTAAATCAAAATTTTGAAAAAAAATCATTTAATTATCAAGCTTAGCAATCAGTTCTTAGTAGTGACTGCTTTTAATATGTTTGATCAATAGTTTAAAAAGATTAAGGTATTGATAAAGAGGTGATACGTTGAATTCAAGCGGGTTGATTCTGAGTATTTTGTAGTGAATTGTGCACATGAGCAAAAAATGAAAGATGCGAGAAACTCGACTAAGACATGTTAAATGAGGGAGGGGTAGACCAATAAAGACTTGAAATGAAACTATAAAGAAAGACATGATGTACTTAGGCATTAGTGCGATTATGAATAAAGAAAGGGCACAATGGCGACAAAGGATCCATATAGCCGACTCCACTATAGTGGGATAAAAGCTTGAGTGTTGTTGTTCCCCAGTGTGATGGCAGTCTTGAATAATGTGGTTATGAATCCTCATTCTACGTTCGTGATCGCACAATCTCACCTTTATGTTCATAATGTGGCTATGAATGCTCTACTTTTATGTTCAAAGCTAAATTTTATTTCGTGACGGTCGTAATTATTATCATGCCAAACATACATTTTATAAAGTTGACATTTTTATCTAAATTTATAAAGTTGACGGTCATAAAGCTCTTTGAGTTGTAGAGGCTTATTTTAGAGTACAAATAAAGCTTTTACTTCAAAAACAAATTTATATTTAAATTAAGTGGGCCCCATAAAACCTATTATATAGGTGATTTTGGCTCAATTTTTAATATAAAAAAAAGTATATACAAACATAATATTATTCGATTTTTTTAATTTAAATATAATTTTATACTAAGAGTATACAATAATTCGTTAAACAATATTTTATTTATTTGGGCTGTTGTGGCCAGCTTGAAGGCTTCTGTAAATCGGTCTAAAATGTATTGTCCTGGATCGGGAGCGTTCGAGCGCACAAACAGTCAGAGAAAAGGAGACGACTGACAATAAGGTTTTTTAACGTGAAAATCCTTGGAAATATGTGAAAAACCACATGATCGGGATTGTGCTGACAAAATGTCACTAGCTGCTAGTGTTGTACAGAGCTTTGAAGAGAAGACGAGGGTGACAGACCGCTACTCGTTATAGTTGTTGGGGGAGAGAGAGATGGGCTCCGAGGGCGACATGAAACCGCTCGTGGAGCCAAGTCTTTTGCTTGCAACAGTGGGGCGTGCTGCGCTTTGAGCGCTCTGGAGTATTTGACTGCTGCTTGGAGGCTTGAGCGGCACGTTCTGCGTGTCTTAGTGTCTACGGCTTGTCTCATGTTGCTATCAAAGAATTCTGGAGCAGCTGACTTGTTGCTGACTAGAGGACTCGTTATTGAATGCGTAGAGTGATTGTTGCAAAGTGCACGAAGTGCTTGCCTCGCTTGTACATAGTGGAGTGTGTGCTGAGCGGGGCGTGCGTGCGCAAGGATGCTCGGAGGAGGATGAAGGTCTTCGCGGGATATTCAAGACGCTTGAAGATTTTTGAAGGGGTCTTTAAAGGCGAAAAAGATTCATGGAGGGGCTCTCACGCACGTAGGAGATAAAGCGGAAGGAGGAGAGCATGTCACGAAGGAGGGACCCGGGGTTATGTATATTTGCAGACAAATAGCTTATATTTTTTTAACGAGTATTTTTTAGGATAATTACTATGTGCGCGCCATTTATTAATCTATGTGCACCCCCTCATAATGGGTTGTTATGTGACAGGGGAAGACCCACATCTTGACACACCCGGGCAAGTGCTGGGGTATGTTTTCGCCCCCCCCCCCCCCCCCCCCCCGGTCGGGCCTCACTTCAGTCCGACTGAATTGGACTGAAGTCTGGCTCATCCAGGAATACCCCCGCCTGTGCAGTAAAAAAAAAATTTTGGAAACCTCCTCCCGTTTCGTTCTCCTCCCGTCGCTAATCTCCTCCTCCCGTCGCCTTCAGCCGTTCTCCTCTCCGGCGGGAAATCCATCTACAATCGCGCTCTCCATCTACATTTGCAACCCAAACACAGCGACGGCGAGGAGGAGGCACGCGACGGACTGCGACGGCGAGGAGGAGGCGCGCGACTTCTGGCGCGACGACCTCCGATTCCTGCTTCTTCTACCTTCCACATCGTCTGTGTGTATAATAAATCTCCTCTCCTTTTCCCGGGCTCTCTCACTATCCCCTCTCCTTTTCCCTCCCTTGATCGCAGTTCTTCCAGTCGTATCCGCACTCTGTCGTCGGCCTCTCGCTCTTGACCTCGCATCCTCCCTCTCACAGCCGGCGACTCCCCTCCTAGGGACGGCAAACCTTCTTTCTGCGACCAGCGCAGTGGGCGAGCAACGAGCAACGGCAGATCAGTGCCCTAATTTGCGCGGCCCTGGGCATGTCCGACTACTCGACGAAGAGACAGGCGGACTCTACCACCTCGATCGCTCAACGGCTCGACGTCAAAGCTTGAAATGATAGTGAAATAGATCCAGCGGCCTCGATTTCTACCTTCTTCCTCCTGGAGAATTCCAGATTTTTGGTAAGGATTCCTTCTCTTGTCTGGTTTTGAGCTGCATAGCGGCAGCGTGTGATTTTTCAGCAATAGAATAGTTTGACTTGTACGCTACTCCTGTTTATTCCCTTTGGTTTTGAGCAGATGAATGTTGTTATTGATTTTTTCTGAGCTTGGTTCTGCTTGATTGTTTGGAATTTGATTTTAATTCAGAAATTTTTGCTTGATTCCTGTTGTCTATATATCAGATTTTTCTAACTAAAAATCTTTGATGCTTATCTGTACTTATTGTTACTGTCTCAAAGTTCCACCGATTCTTCTATCCCCTGAGTATAGGAATAATTTATCAAAACTTCCCCTGGAAGATAGCATAATTACAGCTTGCACCTCTCTTATTATGGAAATTACAAAAACCTCCCCTCAATGTTACAAAACATAACATTTATCTCCCTTAGCAAGAATCTGGTAAATTGTTATCTAAGAATATGCATGTCATTAGGTCATTTATTTAATGCTAGAGTGAACTGTGTATCTTGCTGATTTCAATTTCTGACTGACTTTTAGACACGAACTTTGTTTTTGTTTTTTGTCACCTTTTAAGGCACATCTGATTACTTGGAGCAATATAGTAATGTAGCCACGATGTTCTCAATATCTTTTGACTCCTCTTCTGCTAACCGCGACCGTCGGTGAAAAATGAATCGCGGCGTTCGCTAATCGAAAAGAACTCCATCCATCTTCGATTTTTATGTGTGGAGTTATCTTTTACCTACTTTCCCTGGGAAAAATTTTGGTAAGTGTCCAGTACACCCAACTAGTCCAAAATTTCTTTAAAAATTCTCTTCCAAGTTGCTACTGAGAATCTGGCAACATAAATTGGTTTGATGCATTTAGGGGTTTGTAAATTGGGAAAATGGGAAGGCTTTTAGGAGGAAGAGAACTCATTGGAACCATATAAAGGATATTTGAAATCCATCTACAATCGCTCTCTCCTTCTCCGGCGCCCAGATCTCACTTCGACGCTCCAGATCTCTTCTCCGACACCCTATATCTCTTCTTCGGCTCTCTTCTCCGGCGAATCGAAGGCTAGGCTGAATCCCGTGGTTCATCAACCATTTTCCTGACGGTAAACCCTAATTTTACATCCCGTTCCTGTTCTCGCAACGCCGCTAAACAGGCGCTCCTCCGCAGATTATCTCTGGCGACTCCAGCAGATATTCTCCATCTCGGCAAACGATCAAATGTTCTTCTCCTCCACGTGAAGGTTTAGGGTAATGAGGTAGCTCTTCTTCTTCTTCTTCTCATCTTAGTTTTACTAAAATTGTAATTTAGGGTAATGAGGTAGCTCTTGGAAAATGAGTATCAAATTCCCCTTTCAATATTCTACTAGTAGCTTTATCTATCAATTTTGCTACTTCTAAATTCAACTCGCCTAATTCTGCATTAACGGTGGCTGCACATTTTTTTAAAATAGCTAGAGCTTTAATTAATTGAATGGACATTCTTTGGCTACCAATCTTAAAATTTTCCAAAGATCTCTGGGTTTGAGCTCCCCAATAAAATTGGTTCTCTATTTTTACTTCTCTAAATGTGGTTCAAAAGCAAGAATAATGAGCTGAAAAGATGGTAGAAACAAAATGAGTAAATCTGATCCATCTGATTCATCTCCTATTAATTTAAATGATAGTGCAGAGCAGATTTATCAGAAAATTAAAAAAGCCAAAAACGATCATTTGACTAATATTAGCTATGATCATGCAGCTAGGCCAGAAATTAGTAATCTAATTGATATTTATGCTAGCTTGGCAGGTAAGCATATTGACCATATAATTCTAGAATATCAATATCAGGGTTTTGCTAAGTTTAAACAAGATTTAGCTGAAACGAGGTCATTTATCCTAGAATTAATCTCACTAAGTCGTCATTCTTGCTTTAAGAAACTAAAAAAACATCGACTCCCTTAGGCACGATGGTGGCGGTCATGACCAAAGGAGTTAAATTGTCATTAGTTTTCGCCCACCGAAGGAACTTCATCCACTTTTATGTTCAAAGGGATGATGTTTGTTAGGTGATCCTTAACGAATGACTGTTTAACCCATATGTTTACGACCTCCACCACCGTGCCAAATGGACCCTAAGATTGCTAAACTTGGAACCTTGATTTTCATGCCAACAAACCCTTTTGATCACAAGCATTCCATCTACTCATATAGTTAGTTGGTAGTTTTGTTTCTCAAGCAGGATGATTCATGTTGCGTCTTCAAAGTTAAAAGAATTCTCGAGAAATCTTCAAAGTTAAAGAAGCATCGTTGGAAGTTTCACATGCAGGACAACATCATAAATCAACATCAAAGTTAGTTTCACATGCATATTTTCTTGCTTTCCCGGTTGATTATGTTGCAAAAGCTAAAATCATGTGGAAGATTTTATCTATGCTGGGTTTATTTGGTTGTGTTAATGTCTACTACCCAAAACACAAATAAATTCAGATTTGTGCTTGAAATATACAAGTTTTTTACAGAACGACATGTGAGCTTTTACACAAATAAATTCAGTTTTATCTTGCAGCAAAGAAAATTTTAGCATTTAACGGACCTTTCAAAGACAAATGCTAATGAGATTGTTGCGGTCTAACTCGATGCTCCGGTCGGGCCGGATATTCTTGGGCCGCCTTAGCTCTCGGAGCGGTCGAGCGCGCACACAGTCAATTGAAATACGGGGGATGGACACAGGAAGTTTTAGCGTGGAAAACCCTTCAACCGGGTGAAAAACCACGTGACCGGGTCGGTGCCGATCAAAATCCACTAATTTGTCGGAGTTTTACAGTTTGATGGGGGAAATCGGGGCGACAGGCCGCTCCCGTTACAATCTTGAGGAGAGAGAGAGAGTGTATGCACCCGTTGGTGGGCAACAGACTGCCTCGCCAACGGGACTTGGACGGTGGAATGCACGAGATACTTCGGGCGCGTGCGCTCAGGGGCGACGCGGGTCCAAGGGTTGTCACTTCTTCCTTTGTGCGCCTTTCTCAGCTCTTGGAGCGCGCTCTTTGCCTTTGGGCTCTGATGGGGTGCCAATAGCCGGTGACAGGTTCTGGTAGCTGTTGACGGGTGCTGATATCCGTTAGCGGCCGCTGGAGGTCGCGGGTGGTTTCCGGTGGTTGGCGGCGAGAGGCGGCCACTGGTGGTCGGCGACGAGGGGTGGTCGCCGGCGGAGGAAACGGGAGAGCTCCCACCTGAGGAAGAAGAAGAAGGGGGAAGCTTTTGGAGGAAAAAGGTTTTGAAATGAGAAGCCCCTGGGGTCCTTTTATAGGCTCCAGGGGGAAGTTATGGCGGGCCCCACCACTAACATAGTGGGTTAGTGGGTGGTTTTGCCCCGATCGGACGGCCGGTAGAGCCTCCCCTTTGATCGGACGGTGGGGAGGTCCTCCCGTGGCGGGGCCGCCCGGACGACGCTGGCGGCGAGGAGGCGGCCGGGTACGGCGGCGGCCGGCCCTGGCTGCGGCCGGCCATGGCCGAGGCCGGCCGGCCATGGCCGAGGCCGGCCATGGCCGAGGCCGGCCATGGCCGCGAGCCTGCCATGGCCGGGACCGGCCATGGCCGCGAGCCGGCCATGGCCGGGGCCGGCCATGGCCGCGGCCGGCCATGGCCGCGGCCGGCCATGGCCGCGCGCCGGCCATGGCCGCGGCCGGCCGGCCATGGCCGCGGCCGGCCGGCCATGGCCGCGGCCGGCCATGGCCGCGGGCCATGGCCGTGGCCGGCCGGGGGGAGCCGCCGGCGGCGGTTCCCTCCGCGGGAGAGGGGAGGAGATGGGGCCCACCCCCCATGATCTCCATGAGAGATCATGGGGGCAAGGTGGGCCCTCCCATGATCTCCCTTGGTGGGGATCATGGGGGGTCTCTTTCATCCTTATAAGTTAAGGTGGAGCCTATCAATTGCCCCCCAAATCTCTTTCAGTTGGGAGGGAAGCGAGCACGGGGAGAGATTTTTTTTTTTTTTAACTCTGGTGGCGGTGGTGATTGGCTCCAAGGTATGTTGGTTCGCGTTGGTTTGGACAGCGGACGTCGGGCGAGCTTGCGCAGGGGCCGGCAAGGCGTAGGAATCGGTGGCGTGCCACCGTCGCGGGAGAGGGACCGAGCGCGCGCCGTCACGCCGCGCACGCAAACCGCGCGTGCGCAGGCGGCGCGCGCGGGGCGCGCGCGCAGGCGGCGCGCGCGCAGCCCGCGCGCGCAGGCCGCGCGCGCTGGCCGCGCGCGCTGGCCGCGCGCGCAGGGCTTGCGCGCAGGCCTTGTGCGCAGGCCGCGCGCGCTGGTTCTGCGCGCAGGCCGCGCGGGCGCCGGTCGCGCGCGCGCAGGCCGCGCGCGCAGGCTTTGCGCGCAGGCCGCGCGCGCAGGTTGCGCGCGTGCTGGCCGCGCGTGTAGGCCCCGCGCGCGCATGCCATGCGCACTGGCCGTGGGCGTGCGCGCGTGCTGCCCGTGCGTGTGCTGGCCGCGTGTTTGCTGGGCTTGGTGAGACGGTGCGTGCGCGTGCGTGCAAGCGGTGTTTGCGTGCAGGCCGTGCATGGTCATGGAGAGGGTTGTGTGCGTGATTTCACCACTTGGAATTAACTAATTTTTTGCGGTGTGCAGGTATCGAAGCGTTCTACTGGACCAATGCGTCTACGCTCCTCTTTGACTGAAGACGGCGTTGCTATTTGGAGGACAAAGTTCGGGCTCCCTTCAGACTTGGAGGTGAGGATCCCGTGTCCCGAGGAGCGGGTTCAAAATCCTCCCCGTGGCTGGTTGACTGTCTGCGAAGTGTCGCTCAGATCTGGTTTCCGTCTTCCTCCTTGTGACGAGGTGGTGGAGATTCTGAAGTTTTGCGGATGTCTCAGATGATGAGCGTTCTAGCTCAGATGCTGATGACGAGTAGCTGTGGTGCCTATCTGCTTTTGTCTGTTTTGTCATTTACTTGTAGTCATTTGCTTCTGTTATAGCTTTTGAGATTGTCGCCGTTGGGGCTCCTATTCATTATTTGCTATGATAGCCTTACTTGTATGTCATTGTTCTGTGTTTTGTACAGATGTATTTTGACATGAGATAGTTGTTGGTGGGAGTTGATCTTTGTCCCGGTGTATTTGTATAGGGATGACCCATGGTTTAACGTGTGGGCCTGACTCGCGGCCTAGTTTGTATGAGGGCTTCTTTGTGAGGGGGCCGAGTCCTCATGGTGTTGCGTGGAGCAGGTCCACGGCCTTTTGCGCGGGACAGGCCCGCGGCTTCTTCGTGAGGGGGGCAGGCCTCCATGGTGTTGCGTGGAACAGGTCCATGGCTTTTCGCGCGAGACAGGCCCGCGGCTTCTTCGTGAGGGGGGCAGGCCCCCATGGTGTTGCGTGGAACAGGTCCATGGCTTTTCGCGCGAGACAGGCCCGCGGCTTCTTCGTGAGGGGGGCAGGCCCCCACGGTGTTGCGTGGAACAGGTCCACGGCTTTTCGCGCGAGACAGGCCCGCGGCTTCTTCGTGAGGGGGGCAGGCCCCCACGGTGTTGCGTGGAACAGGTCCACGGCTTTTCGCGCAAGACAGGCCCGCGGCTTCTTCGTGAGGGGGGCAGGCCCCCACGGTGTTGCGTGGAACAGGTCCATGGCTTTTCGCGCGAGACAGGCCCGCGGCTTCTTCGTGAGGGGGGCAGGCCCCCACGGTGTTGCGTGGAACAGGTCCACGGCTTTTCGCGCGAGACAGGCCCGCGGCTTCTTCGTGAGGGGGGCAGGCCCCCACGGTGTTGCGTGGAACAGGTCCATGGCTTTTCGCGCGAGACAGGCCCGCGGCTTCTTCGTGAGGGGGGCAGGCCCCCACGGTGTTGCGTGGAACAGGTCCACGGCTTTTCGCGCGAGACAGGCCCGCGGCTTCTTCGTGAGGGGGGCAGGCCCCCACGGTGTTGCGTGGAACAGGTCCACGGCTTTTCGCGTGAGACAGGCCCGCGGCTTCTTCGTGAGGGGGGCAGGCCCCCACGGTGTTGCGTGGAACAGGTCCATGGCTTTTCGCGCGAGACAGGCCCGCGGCTTCTTCGTGAGGGGGGCAGGCCCCCACGGTGTTGCGTGGAACAGGTCCACGGCTTTTCGCGCGAGACAGGCCCGCGGCTTCTTCGTGAGGGGGGCAGGCCCCCACGGTGTTGCGTGGAACAGGTCCATGGCTTTTCGCGCGAGACAGGCCCGCGGCTTCTTCGTGAGGGGGGCAGGCCTAGAATTTTGCTTGGACATGCCGTGTTTGCAGAAAATAAAAGGTAATTCTTTAAGTAATAAGCGTGATTCAAAGTATTTGCATGAGATCGGGTTTGTGACTTATACAGTTCACATAGTCTTGAATTGAAAGTGACGGCATAAAAGAGTCATAGCGTGTCACTGGTAAAAGCGGCGTAGATTCTGCGCGTTCCAGGTGCGTGGGAGAATCTTTCCTTCGGCGTTTCGTAGCTTGTATGTGCCTGGCTTCACCATAGCGGTGACAACGAATGGTCCTTCCCATGTTGGAGATAGCTTGTCGCCTTGTGTTCCCTTCCCGGCCGCTTCCAAGGTGCGAAGGACTAGATCTCCGATGTTGATTGAGCGGGCCTTTACTCGGCGGTTGTAGTAGCGGGCTGTGCGTTGTTGGTAGGCAGCGGCGCGAAGAGCGGCTTCTTCTCGGACTTCGAAGATCAGGTCAAGGTTGTCTCGGAGCGCCTCGCTGTTTATCTGGGGATCGAAGTTGGATGTCCGAGGACTAGGGACGCCAATGTCGACGGGTATGATAGCCTCCGTTCCATAACAGAGATTATACGGAGTTTCTCCGGTAGGCGTTCTCTCTGTGGTGCGATATGCCCATAACACATTAGGAAGAGCGTCCACCCATTGCCCCCCAGCGTCTTCTAGTCGTGTTTTTAGCCCCTTTAGGATAGTGCGGTTGGTTACCTCAATTTGCCCATTGGACTGGGGATGTGATACCGCTGTGTGTCGCAATGTTATCTTTAAATCTTCACATAACTTGGTAAAGGACTTTCCCGTGAATTGCGTGCCGTTGTCTGTAATAATGACTGCTGGTATGCCGAAGCGGCATACGATGTTCTTCCAGACGAATTGTTTGGCGTTTTCCTCGGTTATTTTGGCCAGTGGTTCTGCTTCGATCCACTTGGTAAAATAATCGATTGCCATAATGATGAATTTTCTTTGACCGGAAGCTAGTGGCAGAGGTCCAAGGAGGTCTATCCCCCATTGTGCGAACGGCCAGGCTCCTTGTATTGATGTGAGGGCAACCGGGGGCTGCCGGGGAATGTTAGCGTGTACTTGACAGCTCTTGCATTTCTGAACGAATTCTGTCGCTTCCTTCTTCATGGTTGGCCAGTAAAATCCTTGCCGTAGGATTTTCCTAGCCAGGGCTTTTCCCCCGAGGTGCTCGCCGCATACTCCTTGGTGAACTTCGCGGAGCGTGTACTCGGCATCTTCTCCTGATAGGCACTTCAGGTAGGGTCCTGCAAAGGACCGTTTGTATAGTTCCCCGTCTATCAAGGTGAATGCTGCCGCCCTTATTCTTAGGCGGCGAGCCTCCTTTTGATCTTCTGGTGATAGTTGGCCCTTCAGGTGGGCGATTAGCGGGGCTATCCATGATTCTTCTGCTTTATTGACTTCCGCTACCTCCCACGGGCCGTGAATACTGGGGAAGACTATTTCTTCAACTTGGCGCCTTCTTGATTGGTATTGTGTTGAAGAAGTGGCCAGCTTTGACAGGGCATCTGCCTTGTTGTTTTGTTCTCGAGGGATATGCACAATTTGGATTTGTGGGATTTGGATGATGAGGGACTTGACGAGTTTCAGGTATTGGGATAGCTGTTCGCTTTTGGCTTCAAATTCTCCTTCTACCTGCGAGACAACAAGTTGTGAGTCAGAGTAAACGGTCAGCTGTTGGATCTGGCAGCTGATGGCGAGTCTGAGTCCTGCGATGAGGGCCTCGTACTCTGCTGCATTGTTAGTAGCAGGGAATTTTAGTCGAAGTCCATATTCTAGAGTAACGAGTTCTGGATTTATGAGGAGCAGGCCTGCTCCAGCACCTTCAGCCCCCGAGGCCCCGTCTACGTATAACGTCCATGCTCGTCCGGCTTCCGAGGGTGCAAATTCTGTTTCCATCGGTAGAGTGTTCTCTACAATGAAGTCGGCCAACACCTGAGATTTGATGACGGGGCGCGGGAGGAAGTGGATATCGAATTCACCCAACTCGACAGCCCACTTAACCAATCGACCGGATGCTTCGGGTTTTTGAAGAATGGCCCGGAGTGGTAGCTCAGTTAGGACCTTAATAGTGTGAGCCTGGAAGTAAGGACGGAGCTTTCTTGCGGAGAAGACAAGCGCTAAGGCTGTTTTGTCTGCAGCTGGGTAGCGGGTTTCGGTATCAGAAAGGATTTTGCTCAGGTAGTAGATGGGGCGCTGGATTCCTCCTTCGTCTTTAACTAGGACTGAACTTAGGGCCGCTGGTGTGATGGCGAGGTATAAAAAGAGAATTTCTCCGGGAGCTGGCTTGGATAGAAGTGGAGGAGAGGCCAGGTATTGCTTTAAGGATTCAAAGGCCGATTGACACTCATCGGTCCATTGAAACCCTGAGTTTCGTGCTCCTCGGAGGATTTTGAAGAAAGGGAGGTACTTGTCCCCTGTCCGAGCTAGGAATCGGGATAGTGCAGTGATTCTTCCGTTTAACCGTTGTACATCTTTAAGTGATCTGGGTGGAGACATTTCTTCGAGAGCCTTGATTTTCTCAGGGTTGGCCTCTATTCCTCGCTGGGTAACCATGAACCCTAAAAATTTTCCAGAAGTGACACCGAAGGCGCACTTGCTTGGGTTGAGCTTCATTCCATATTGTCTGAGGATCTTGAAACATTTTTCTAGGTCTTCTAAATGACTTTCCCGGCGAATGCTCTTAACTAGCATATCGTCTACATACACTTCCATGGATCTGCCGATGAGTTCCTTAAAGATCTTGTTCATGAGTCGCTGATAAGTAGCCCCTGCATTTTTAAGCCCGAATGGCATTACCCTGTAGCAATAAATTCCTTTGTCGGTACGGAAAGCCGTGTGCTCCTCGTCGGTTGGATTCATTCGAATCTGGTTATATCCGGAGTAGGCATCCATGAAGCTAAGCAGTTGATGTCCGGCGGTTGAGTCAACTAGTTGGTCGATCCTGGGAAGCGGAAAGCTGTCCTTAGGGCAAGCCTGGTTGAGATTTGTATAATCTACACACATTCTCCACTTTCCTGAGGATTTCTTTACTAGGACAACATTAGCTACCCAAGTAGGGTAGCCAACTTCTCGAATGAATTGTGCGCGTAGGAGTTTTTCAACCTCTTCTTCTATCGCTTGGAGCCTCTCAGGGGCGAAATTTCTCTTCTTTTGAATGACGGGCTTGCATGCAGGGTTGATGCTGAGGGAGTGGCGGATGATTTGAGGGTCGATCCCAGGCATATCTTCTGGGGACCAAGCGAAGATATCCTTATTCTTGCGGAGGTAGGCTGCTAATTCTTCCCTCTCATGTTCCTGCAAGAGGGATCCAAGCTGGACGGTGCGATCCGGCTTTGATGAAGAGAGGGGGACTTCAATTAGACCTTCGGTGGGTTTCCCTCGTTGCAGAACTGCTTCATCTCTGAGGTCGAAGTCATCGATGTTTAGCGTGGTAGGCTCGGTGGGCTGTGCTTGTTTGGAATAACAACTCCTTGCGGCTTCCTGGTTTCCGCGTACTACTCCAATTCCTCCCGGAGTAGGGAACTTCATTGCTAGATGGGGGATAGATGGGATGGCCTTGAAGGTAGTTTGAACTGGCCTTCCGAATATAGCGTTGTACGCTGAGCTTAAATCTACTACCACGAATTGAGCTTCATGCGTAATCTGTCTCGGGAATTCCCCCAACGTGACTGGTAGCGTGACGGTTCCGATGACTTGGACCTGATGGTTGTCGAAACCATATATCGGTCCTGCGGCGGGAGTTAGCTGCTGCCGAGATATATTCATATTTTGCAGAGTGGTGGAAAAAAGGACGTCGACTGAACTGCCATTATCGACGAGGATTCGCTTGACGTTATAGCAGGGATTTCCGATTCCGGCGCTAATTACGAGCGGGTCTTGATGGGGGATTCGGACGTTGATAAGGTCTTCATCCCCGAATGATATGGTGGTGTCCTGCTTTCTTTTTTTATCTTCATGGATTTCCTTTACAGAGTGGACTGACAGTATCTGTGAGGTCAGAATAGGTGATCCGGCAATAGTCTCAATGTTTCCTACTGCTTGCCTTCCTCCCTCGGGCGCTGGCGGGGCATTCTGATGGTCCCTGGGTCGCCTAGGAGGGTCTTGCTGCTCTTGGACCCTTCCTTGCAGAAATCTACCGAGCAGTCCTAACCGGACTAAACGCTCGATTTCCTCCTTTAGGCGAGCACATTCTTCAGTGGTATGCCCGGTCGATCGATGATATTCACAATACTTTGATTGATCGTTCTTAGGATTAGGAGGTGGTTGCCTCGGCCGTTGTAATGCTGGTTCATTCTGAATGGCGTACAAAACGTTGGTGCGAGATGTGTTGAGAGGGGTATAGTCCCTAGGGGGATCTCTTTGTGAGTCTCGCCTGCGCTGTCCGGCTCGACGTTCCTCCTGGAATCTTCCTTCCTGCCGTTGAGGAGTCGGCTCTTTATCTCTTTGCCTTTTCTGCACTCCATCGAACTGTCGCCTATGAGCTTCAATAGCTTCGTCTGCGGCTATCTGTGCCTCAATTCTGTGCACCAGATCCGGGTAGTTGGGTACGGTCTCTCTCATGAGTGCTGAATAGAAGCCGCTGGGGCGAAGACCCCCCAGGAATACTCCCCGTAGGAGTTCGGGGTCTACGCCCGGGATCTGGCGAGCTTCGGCAGTGAAACGTCGAAAGAATTCTTTGAGGGTTTCCCCTTCGTTCTGGCGGATTCCGGAGAGATGAGATGGATCACGGACAATCTTTCGATTGGCGATGAATTGGTCGGAGAATTGCCTGGTTAGCTCGGCAAAACTAGTAATGGTACTGGGCCTTAAAGAGTGGAACCATGTTCGAGCTTGCCCTTTGAGAGTGGTTGGGAATACTTGACATAACAATTGATCGGTGGCATGGAAGATCCTCATGATGGTGGTGAAATGATTGACGTGCTCGAGTGGATCGTCAGTTCCGTCGAATGTTTCGACGCTTGGGAGTTTGAACCCGGGTGGAATTGGATGATCGAGGATCTGCTGGGTCAAGGGGGAGCCTTGATAAAGCGTTCGCTGAGGGTGGAAATCTCTTCTTGCGGCTTGGCGGCATTCTTCAGCCACGGCCTCCCTGATCTCTTGACGAGTTAGTAGAGGGTGGATGAGAGCATCGTTAACTGGATCGTGGGGGCGATCTGCCCTCGCTCTTCCTAGATGGGGATGAGCCGAACTGGCGGCATCTGAATGATCTTCGGGTCCTTCCTGCTCTACAGGGTCTTCCTGGTTCCTTGGTGGATTAAATAGTGGAGGATGGTTAGCTGGCGGAGGTGACCTGGGCGGAGCTGGAGGCGCTCCCAAGTTCCGAAGCAGTGTGAGCATTTCTGTCTGCTGCTCCTCCATTTGGCGGACACGCCCCTCCAGAGCGACGACAGGGGCGAGCGCTGCTTCAGCGGTCAGTGGTACGTCTACCAGAGAGTGAGATCGTGCAGGCTCAGTGTGTTCGCCAAGTGCGGATCCTTCTGCGGTGCGGGTGCTCCTCTTTGCCATTGTGATGAACTTGCTCCGCGAAGGATATTGGGAATGCTTCCCACAGACGGCGCCAAACTGTTGCGGTCTAACTCGATGCTCCGGTCGGGCCGGATATTCTTGGGCCGCCTTAGCTCTCGGAGCGGTCGAGCGCGCACACAGTCAATTGAAATACTGGGGATGGACACAGGAAGTTTTAGCGTGGAAAACCCTTCAACCGGGTGAAAAACCACGTGACCGGGTCGGTGCCGATCAAAATCCACTAATTTGTCGGAGTTTTACAGTTTGATGGGGGAAATCGGGGCGACAGGCCGCTCCCGTTACAATCTTGAGGAGAGAGAGAGAGTGTATGCACCCGTTGGTGGGCAACAGACTGCCTCGCCAACGGGACTTGGACGGTGGAATGCACGAGATACTTCGGGCGCGTGCGCTCAGGGGCGACGCGGGTCCAAGGGTTGTCACTTCTTCCTTTGTGCGCCTTTCTCAGCTCTTGGAGCGCGCTCTTTGCCTTTGGGCTCTGATGGGGTGCCAATAGCCGGTGACAGGTTCTGGTAGCTGTTGACGGGTGCTGATATCCGTTAGCGGCCGCTGGAGGTCGCGGGTGGTTTCCGGTGGTTGGCGGCGAGAGGCGGCCACTGGTGGTCGGCGACGAGGGGTGGTCGCCGGCGGAGGAAACGGGAGAGCTCCCACCTGAGGAAGAAGAAGAAGGGGGAAGCTTTTGGAGGAAAAAGGTTTTGAAATGAGAAGCCCCTGGGGTCCTTTTATAGGCTCCAGGGGGAAGTTATGGCGGGCCCCACCACTAACATAGTGGGTTAGTGGGTGGTTTTGCCCCGATCGGACGGCCGGTAGAGCCTCCCCTTTGATCGGACGGTGGGGAGGTCCTCCCGTGGCGGGGCCGCCCGGACGACGCTGGCGGCGAGGAGGCGGCCGGGTACGGCGGCGGCCGGCCCTGGCTGCGGCCGGCCATGGCCGAGGCCGGCCGGCCATGGCCGAGGCCGGCCATGGCCGGGGCCGGCCATGGCCGGGGCCGGCCATGGCCGCGAGCCGGCCATGGCCGGGGCCGGCCATGGCCGCGAGCCGGCCATGGCCGGGGCCGGCCATGGCCGCGAGCCGGCCATGGCCGGGGCCGGCCATGGCCGCGAGCCGGCCATGGCCGGGGCCGGCCATGGCCGCGAGCCGGCCATGGCCGGGGCCGGCCATGGCCGCGAGCCGGCCATGGCCGGGGCCGGCCATGGCCGCGAGCCGGCCATGGCCGGGGCCGGCCATGGCCGCGAGCCGGCCATGGCCGGGGCCGGCCATGGCCGCGAGCCGGCCATGGCCGGGGCCGGCCATGGCCGCGAGCCGGCCATGGCCGGGGCCGGCCATGGCCGCGAGCCGGCCATGGCCGCGTCCGGCCATGGCCGCGGCCGGCCATGGCCGCGCGCCGGCCATGGCCGCGAGCCGGCCATGGCCGCGGCCGGCCATGGCCGCGGCCGGCCATGGCCGCGGCCGGCCATGGCCGCGAGCCGGCCATGGCCGCGGCCGGCCATGGCCGCGAGCCGGCCATGGCCGCGGCCGGCCATGGCCGCGGCCGGCCATGGCCGCGAGCCGGCCATGGCCGCGGCCGGCCATGGCCGCGGCCGGCCATGGCCGCGGCCGGCCATGGCCGCGGCCGGCCATGCCGCGGCCGGCCATGGCCGCGGCCGGCCATGGCCGCGGCCGGCCATGGCCGCGGCCGGCCATGGCCGCGGCCGGCCATGGCCGCGGCCGGCCATGGCCGCGGCCGGCCATGGCCGCGGCCGGCCATGGCCGCGGCCGGCCATGGCCGCGGCGGGCCATGGCCGTGGCCGGCCGGGGGGAGCCGCCGGCGGCGGTTCCCTCCGCGGGAGAGGGGAGGAGATGGGGCCCACCCCCCATGATCTCCATGAGAGATCATGGGGGCAAGGTGGGCCCTCCCATGATCTCCCTTGGTGGGGATCATGGGGGGTCTCTTTCATCCTTATAAGTTAAGGTGGAGCCTATCAGAGATGATAAATTAAAATAGATATACAGAACGACATGTGAGCTTTGCATTCTCATTTCCTGTAGATTTTCATAACAACATCAATAAAGAAGTAGATGGTTGTAAAAGATTGGAATGAAAAGGTGTTTAACTACAACATAATTCACAAGGTAAAGCTTGCAGGACAGCTCCATGGCTGAGTCTTTGCAACTAATTGTTTGAGTTGAATATTAAGATTTTCTCTCACAATATATTAAATTATTTTACTTGGGCTGCGTTTTGCGCGGCTTATCGCGACTGATTTGAAAATAATAGTATTCTATTGTTAAGCTCTCTACTTCACGAGCACTTATTATTAACAGTTCTCACTTCGATCCAATGTGTCTTGATTACTTATTGGCGCGTCATAGATTTCTCAATCACGTTCTTATTTACGTTTAAACTTAACTCTTGACATGTCATTCTTCATCTATTTGTGTTGACTGGTAGATAGTTTTTAGGCTCTAATTATGAGTGTCTATTAAAGCACCTAATGCCTAACAGATGCTTGAATTTTAATTTTTTGGTTATAGTTGATATTGAAATACTTATACTTGATATTTGGAGTCTAACAGATGCCTAACAGATGTTTGGTTATAGTGTATAAATTTAGGAAATACTTATACTTGATATGGAGCTTGTTAATTTCTCTTCAGAATTGAAGCTCAAACAGATTTGCATTAAAGAGGCGTAGGAAGTCGGTCTGGCGTCGCACCGGGAGGAGGCGAGAATGGCGGCGTCGCACCGCTTGACCGCTGAGTTCCAGATTTCTTCTCCAAACTCGCAATGCCATTCGTGAACCGTTTGCCGTTTTAAATAAACCTAAACAATAGTAACGGCACAGTGAACTAAAATAATAGTACTCTACATTATTTCTAGCTGTCTGTGATGAGATATTTGTAATGTGTATATATGAATGTGATTTTACATTCCTTAAATATAATCTTCGCCCGATGAATTTGGAAAAAATGCAATCGTCATAGGATATATGTTTTGACATGACAATGAATAAAACTGTATGGAGTTCCTTTGTTGAAGTTGACAGTTCTCCATTCATAATATGTGTTTATGACCGCCCACATCGTGCCAAACATTCTCATAACCCTCTAATATAAAATGAGGGAATGTGAGATTGTTTAGAGAGGAGAACCCCAACAATTTGTTTAATAAAAATAGCAAGATTGAAAACGGTCAATTGGCTCCCAAGGTTAGTGTTAGTTTATATGTGTATGTATATAAAAATATAATCAGGTTCTTATATTTTTGGTATAACCTTTCGACATTTTCAACTAATCCATGTTGATCTTCTTCCACGAGCAAAGAAGAAGCAGCTGATGGTGGATAAGCCAGATGGCGACATTATTTTTGGCACATATGATAACACTGCAGATGATTAGGATTTCATGTGACTCTCCGATTGTGAATCTTTTTCTCTATTTTTGTTCATTATAGATTTTTTTCATGTATTAAGTTTAATTAGAGATGATATCTCTGTTGGTATGTATCGAGTGGATTGGGCTATCTCCTACCCTCTTATTACTATATTAATATATAAAATTGAAATAAAAATTACATATGTAGCAGTGGAAGTACTTCTTCCAGTTGACGACGTCATGCGTCTTTGATTTATATGTTGGACTGTTGTTGTTATATGCTTTAACTTATATGCTTGCTAGACTGTTATGTATTTGTTGGAGTGATACTATTATATGTAAATCTAAATGTTTGTTGGACTGCTTTTTCCTTAACAGAGATCTGAGTCTCAGGTTTTCTTATGAAGTTGTCTAACAACATCTCTGTCTCAAATAGAGCTTTAATAATCAAATCATTTTAAACAGCTTCAGTAGTTTTAAACAGCTTCAGTAGTTTTAAACAGCTTCAGTAGCTGATAATGTGTCTAACAACATCTTTCATTCTTTACAATTCATTCAGGAATCAGGTTTATGTTAATTTATAATCATATGCAATAATTGATGACTACAGGATGACTGTTGATTAGTTGCTCGTTAATCTTTCATGGAACTCATGTTGTTGATAAGTATAGTTTCAGCTCATAATTTATATTCTTTTTGATCTTTAAGAAAATGCTTGCTGAAATGATTGGAGTTCTTGCGTGCTTCGTGATCTGATGTTCTCTGCATTAACTATTTTTCTAGTTCGAAAGCTTATATTTTTTGTAATAGAGTTCATTATGTGCCTCATTTTTACATGTTTTACTCTGTTCTTACTACTTAGCAACAATCCAAGACTAGTTGCAATTATCCATTTCTTTAATTGAGCAAGTTAAAACTAGGACTTGATGTGGCGGGAAGAAAATTTATAAAAAAAATTAGTCAATGCTTCAATACGAGCCGAGTTTGTCAAGCTCGAGCTGAGCTCGCCGAGCTTGAGTCGAGCCAGACAGGCCCAGATGAGCTCGAGCTCGAGCCTATTAAAACAAGCTCGTCGAGCTCGAGCTCAAAAAATAAGCTCGAGCTAGAGCTTGAGCCGGCTCATTTTGATGAGCTCGGCTCGTTTGCAGGCCTACCACAGCTTGCTTGTTGAGCCGTCCAACTTGCTTCTTATTATTTTTCTCTTTCTTTATGATCACTTGTGCACATTTTATTGTTGAGCGAGTAAAATTGATCAACTTCAAATTATATTGGAACTAGATAATTTCTTTTGAAAGTGTTTCACTTTATATCTTTATGTAATTCTAATAGCAAAAGACTTTGAAATATTTTAGAAAATGTAGTTCGTGATGCTCAGAATTATAAAAATTATGAAATGATCGAAAGCAAATCAGAGCGTCATCGTTAGAAAATCTCAATATTTTTCGGTCAGCAAATAGTATAATTATGGGGATGCGTGTATCAATAGGTTTTGATCAAGACAGCTATGCTCGAGCGAGAGAGAGGCATTGTTTATAACATTGGCTACTTGTCTCTCCCTCCCTTATAACATTGGCTACTTGTCTCTCCCTCCCTTCCTTTTTTTTCTTTCCCTCTTCTTTCTTTCTTAAACCCCCCCCCCCCCCCCCCTTTCTTCTCCTCCCCCTCTTTTTCTTTCTCTTCCCTCCCCCTCCCCCCCTTTTTCCCCCTCATACTAGAGTGGAACCCGGCGCCCCCCCCCCCCACCCCACCCCACCCCCCACCCAGATCCGGCCGCGAGTCTATGAGCATGGGGGACTGTGCGAGTCTGTGAGATACCAATTTCAAGCAAGTGCATGGGGGACAAGCACGAGTTGGTCGCAGGTGTAGGCTAGCAGGTCCGCACTCTTCTTGTTTCAGGGTTTGGCTCGCTAGGGTTCCGGGAGCAATGGCGGATCCAGAAAATTAATAATGGGGGTGCACAAATTGATAATAGGGTTGCGCAAAAATTGATAATATGGGTGCGCAAAAATTGATAATAGGGGTGCGCAAAAATTGATAATAGGGGTGCATAATTTTTTTTTGAATGCGTCACTGAGATCTACAAATTTTAACATGGAAGACAAGACATCAACTTCCTTCAAAAAAAATTAAACGTTTCAATCTTATCAGAGTCGTTTCTCCCTCATCTGACCACCGTTTTTGACGTATAAGTAGTCAAAATTCATTGTCTCGACGAGAAGAATCCAAATACACTAACTATTTTGAAAAATAATGAGGGTGCCAGCATCAATCTTATTGTTATGATTATTCTTATACATATTATTATTATTCTAACAATTATAAAAGCATAAATACGGAACTTATTAATTAAATTAATTTCAATTTTTCAAAAAAATAGTTTAGTATATAAATACATAATTATTGAAATTAATTATATTAAATTTAATTTAATAATAAATATCAATTGTATTCAAATTTAATTATATTAAAAATGATACCGTTATATTACCAAACATTTAAGTCTATTTTTTAGTTCTCCAAACATTGTCTTACCAAATAGATTTTTTCATTTCTAACAACTTCATTATCACAACTCTATTTTCAACAACCATCGCCGAAACAAATAGACCTGAAGTTCCTTAAGTGAGGTCAGACGTTCGCGAATGACGGTTCATAACCGCCGCCGCCGTGCCAAAGGAAGCATAAAATACATTTCATGACAAATAAATTAATGTACTTTTCTCTTCATAAGCTCTCTATGGAACCATTCGATTTTAAAGTAGTTTACAATACAAAATATCAACTCCCGAATAATTAAGGGCAATGTTAATAGCACCCCTCTATTGGCTAATAGCACCCCAAAAAAGTCAAAATAACACATTGAAATGGCTGCTAATAGCGACTTCAGGGGTGCTATTAACATTGCCCATAATTTAATCAAGGGCATATATTGTTGACAGTAATAGCTCTCCATAGAATTTCAAGCTTTGTCCTCCACCACTTGACAAAAACACACATAAAAATGGTGTTAAATTGCAAAAGATAAGACTTTCAATTGAAAGATTTCATAGAGTTATAACGTTACATCAAATTCCACCAAACCGTGAGGCATGGTTATCTATTTCGCATACATCTTGGCCAATAAATTGAACTTTACAAGAAACTGACGAGTTACAAAATGCGCATAATTGTTGTTTAATAACAAATAATAGAATATAACTTAAGCGCTCGCAGTTTATTTCGCGTACAACTTACCTACGGAATCCGAAAAATGATCCCACATAATTTCTCTATGAGAGCAGAATATGGCGCCAGATTGCTCCAGATTGCTCCAATAGGTAACAGAGTATGGCGCCAGGTGCTCCCAAATCTGCAACCAATCTATTGTGGCCCCAAAATTAACTCCACCAAGCATTTCAATGGTGAACTGTACCCATATGCAACCGAATCCCTCCAGAGAGTCAGTCCTGGTTGAATAAAGATAAGAAATTTTGCAGAAAAATGGAACAGGTTAGCTGAACTGAAATCCTTTAGGGCGATGTTATTAGCAGCCCTACGATGGCTATTCGCGGTCCTAAAAACACCTAAAACGGCTATTTTCAATCCTAAAAACACTTAAATTCATTGGACTGTGAATATGAATGGAATGCGTTTAGCCGTTATAGAACTACTTTTATAACATTGTCCATCTTTTTATCATCTCTATTTAGGGTCATTTGCTGGGATCTTCTGTTATGCTACTAAAAGAGGAGATAGGGAGGTAGAGAGAAGAAATTAGGGTTAGGGTGAGAAGGAGAGGGAGAATACCTGGATATAACTCTTCATAATGCTCCAAGAGGGGTTCCGGGTATATATATATACCTGGAACCAAGGGGCCGGCTGGCCCCCAAATGGGCCGAACCGTGTGGTTCAGCCCCGCCGGTCCGAGATTAGTGAGTGGGGGCTGAACCGGTTGGATCAGCCTCGTTGCTCCTTGTCGCCTCCTTGGGTCGTCGAGCATATTTATGCCCCTTGAATCGTAGCACGTCCGAGGGCATAACATTCCCCTCCCCATCAAGCGCCAACTTGTCCCCAAGGTGAAAGTCGGGGAACGGTCGCGAAATTCCAGCAGATCGACCCAAGTATTGTTTGCAGATGTCAAATTTTTCAATTTAACTAGTATTTCGGGCCGATATTCAGTACCATGTTGCTTCCACTTGGTCATAAATATTTCTTCCGGTAAAGGACGCAGCTCCCCCGCTATGGTAGCCTCGGATAAGAAGGGGCTTGTCTGGACGACGTCGCCCAACTTCTTCTTGAGTTGGGGCACATGAAAGGTCGGGTGTTCACGCGAGCCTTCCGGGAGCGCTAATGTGTATGTCACTGGTCCCACCCGCTGAGTAATGCGGAACGGCCCATAGTATCGTGGTGCTAACTTTGATTCGCCCGGCGGGAGACAGAAAGTTGTCGGTAAGGTTGGAGTTTGAGGAATACCTCGTCCCCTACTGTGAATTCCCTCTCGGTCTGATGTTTGTCTGCCTGCGCCTTCATCCTATCCTGAGCTGCCCAGAGATTGTCACGCAGGAGAGCGAGGGTGCGATCGCGATCGCGCAATTGTCGATCGACCGACGGAAGAGCTGTGCTGGCAGGCTCGTATGAGCCCAAAGTAGGCAGAGGGCGGTCGTATACAACCTCGAACGGCGTAAGCTTGCTGGCCGTATGATATGAGGTATTGTAATAGTGCTCGGCCCAGTGTAACCCTCGGGTCCACGTATGGGGCTCGTCCATCACGAAGTAGCGTAAGTATGTTTCCACCCTGCGGTTGAGAACCTCAGTTTGGCCGTCCGACTGCGGATGATAGGTCGTGCATAGGCGTAGTCGTGTTCCTTGTAGTCGAAAAAGCTCCTTCCAGAAGTTACTCACAAACACTGGGTCACGATCCGAAATGATAGACCGAGGCATGCCGTGAAGCCGTACGATTTCGCGAACAAAAAGGTCGGCCACGATCTCTCCCGTGTAGGGGTGGCTCAGAGTCAGAAAGTGTGTGTATTTGGAGAGTTTGTCGATGACAACCAAGATGACTGACTTGCCCTGAGATTTGGGTAATCCGTCAATGAAGTCCATGGAGACCGTTTCCCAAATATGGTGTGGAATTTCCAGCGGGGTAAGCAAACCGGACGGGGAGATTGTTTCATATTTCTGCCGTTGGCACACCTCACACTGCTTCACAAACTATTGTACGTCACGGCGTAAGCCTTTCCAGAAGACATTCACCTTTCAACCGTTGGAGGGTCCGAAGCACACCGGCGTGGCCGCCTGTCGGCGAAGAATGGAACTCCTGCATCATAACTGTCTTCCATGCTGAGGAGTGAGGGGTGACCATGCGGCCCTGATAATAAAGGTGCTCCCCTTGGAGCTGGTACCCCGGTGTGGTGGCTGCCCCTATCGTAGTGCGTCCACAATAAGACTGAGTTCGGGATCTTGTTGCACCTCCGCCTGGATGTCGTTGAGGGAATCGATCAAGGGACCCGAGATGTGGAAGAGCGAGCTCTACGGAAGGCGAGAGAGGGCATCATCGGCCACATTCTCCTTCCCTTGCTTGTAGATGAACTCGTAATCATAGCCCAACAACTTGGTCACCTACTTCTGCTGAAGGGGAGAAGCAAGACGTTGCTCCAGGAAATGTTTCAAACTTTGATAGTTTGTACGGACCTTGAAATGATGCCCCAGTAAGTATGGCCGACATAGGGTCACGACATGTATGATGGCTAGCATTTCCTTCTCATAGGCAGACAATCCCAGAGTGCGGGGAGCAATAGCCATGCTGAAGTAGGCTAACGGTCTCCCGTCCTGCATCAAAACAGCACCGATGCCTACTCCGGACGCATCGGTCTCCAACACAAACTCCTTGTTGAAATCCGGTAGGGCGAGGACCGGTGTAGTCTTCATGGCCCGTTTCAGGGCCTGAAAAGCTGCCTCAACGTCGTCCTGCCATATGAACGCCTCCTTCTGAAAGAGCTAGGTGAGCGGTCATGCAACCTTGCCGTAGTCTTTTACGAATCTCCGGTAGTAGCCAGTGAGGCCAAGGAATCCCTGTAAGTCCCGTAGCGTTGTAGGGCGGGGCCACGTCACCATAATCTCGATTTTATGCGGGTCGGCCCGGACCCCTTGGGCTGAAACCAAATGGCCTAGATACTCAACTTCCGTCTGGCCAAAAGAGCACTTGGACTTTTTAGCGTACAACTGATTGTGGCGCAATATGGTGAGAACTTGATGTACGTGTTGGAGATGTTCTGCCCAACTGCCACTGTAAACCAAGATATTGTCAAAAAATATCAGCACGGAACGACGTAGAAGTGGCTGAAAGAGTTTGTTCATCACTGCCTAAAAGGTGGAGGGGGCAATGGTAAGCCCGAAGGGCATCACGAGGAACTCGTAATGTCCATTGTGGGTTCGGAAAGCCGTCTTATGAATGTCCTCCCGCATCCGAATTTGATGGTAGCCGAGCGCAGGTCCAGCTTGGTGAATAAACATGCTCCGTGTAGTTCGTCCAAAAGTTCCTTGATCATGGGAATGGGGAATTTATCCTTGATGGTTGAACTGTTCAGGCCTCGGTAATCCATGCAGAATCGGCAAGAACCGTCTTTCTTCTTTATCAGGATAATGGGTGACGAGAAGGAACTGGTGCTGGGGCGGATGATCCCGTAAGTGAGCATATCCCGGATGCTACGCTCGATCTCCTCCTTCTGGACGTACGGGTAGCGGTACGGTCGGACATTGGTAGGTTCTGATCCCACCTTGAGTTGGATCGCGTGATCTCGGAATCTCGACGGGGGCAGGGTGTGCGGCTCCTAAAAGACGTCCTCATACTGAGCCAACAAGGGTCGTATCGGTTCTAGTACTTCCGATGAGACAGGAGGAGAGGATACTAGGCCCATAATCATCGCCATCGAGCTGCCCTCTTCGGACAGACGTTCTAAGCTTCGAACCGAGATATCCTTCAGTGGGGTTGATTTAAGGTCGTGGATGCAGTGTTCCTGTCCAAGTTGTGTGAACTCCATGGTCATCTGATCCTAGTCGAAAGTGACTCTCTGCAACTGTCGCAGCCACTGAACTCCAAATACCATATCGGATCCCCGGATGGGCAGCAGGTAGACATCGGTGCGGCAAGTGTACCCCTGTATCCGCAAGTCGACTCCCCTCATCACCCCTTCACGCCTCAGTTGGCTCTCATCCCCTACCATGACTTGGAACGCGGCTCCCTGATCTACCTAGTGCCCCACCATTCGTGTCACGGTGGGGTTGATGAAATTGTGGGTGCTCCCACTATCAATCAGTATGGTGACCCGCTCCTGGGCGACCTTCCCGGCTATACGCATAGTGAAGGGAGTTGTGCACGCCTCCATCGCCTGGATGGAGACCCTGAACTCGGTCAGGGTCAAATCCCCCTCTAGGTCCAGCTCGGTGGTATCCTCCTCCTCATCTTCTTCTCTCAGCATGAAAACCTGGATCTTCTGACACTTATGCCCTGGAGCATACTTCTCATCGCAGTTGAAACACAACCCCTTTTCTTTTCGCGCCTGCAGTTCAGGACATGTTAGTCGTGTCACTGTCAGTCTCCCGGCCGCCGATTGGTCCCGCCTAGCCGGTGTGGGGGTCGTGGCCGCTTTCCCTGTGGTGCGGACCCATTGTCTGTTGAAGCGTTCCTCCTATATCCTTGTCAGGCTGATAGCATGACTCAGACTGCGGGGCATGTAGGCATGAACCTCATCCCGTAGGTGGTCCTTCAGACCCGAGACAAAGCAGCTCAGCAAGATTCTCTCCTCCCATCGGACACTGTTTGTCAATCTCTCAAACTCGGTGTGATATTCCATCATTGTTCCCCGTTGTTGTAGCTTTTGTAGCATGGCCTCGACATCTTCATACTCCAAAGGGACAAATCGAGCTGAGAACTCCCCTACGAACTCGGTTCATGGCGCAAAGTCTCTTCCCCTCAAAAACCACTGCGTCCACTGGTAGGCGTCATCCTCCAGGTGGAAAGCTGCTAACTGCACTCATTGATCCTCGGGGATTTCCTGATAATGGAAAAACAATTCCGCTTTTTGCGCCCACTCGAGTGCATCCCCTCCCCTGAACTTTGGGAAATTCATGCGAGTCCTCTTGGGTGGCATGTGGGGCCGCTGAGGTGCTTGTCCAAACCCACCCATCTCATGTTCGTACCTCGCTGCCCTCTGCTGCTCCACAGGGGGGTAGGGTCCCTGAGGTCTGGAGAAGTGCATTCCTCCTGGGGCTGCAGCTCGAAAAAAACGTTCCCTTCCTTGTTCGCCACCGGGGTGTTGTCCATCTCCGTAAATCCCGGGCGGTGGTGGTCGCATGTACCATGTTCACCGACTCCGTAGCCCGTCGTGTATCCGACACTCCGGGGAAGAGGTAATAACCCGGTGACTCCTCTATTGGACTCACTCGGGGCCGCCGAAGGCCGAATCTGCCCCGCCGCCTGCTCCGGAAGATGCCCAAAGGGTGTGTGGCCTGTGCCGAGTTCACCCCATCCCGCGGAGGAGCCGCCCAGGCCGGGCGCTCCTGCCACCTGCTCTTGTGGCCGCCAGGACCCCGTGCGCCCTCCTCCGGCATCGATTCCCGCCGGAGGGCCTCCACCCGTGTCGTACAGGGAGTTCGGGTTGCCGTCGGAGCCGATCTATGCGAAGCCGCTCGAACCCGAGTGCGGGCGCTGTTGCAGAGCGGGATCGGGGTTTTCCGCCTACGATCCCTCTGTAACCACTGCTTTCCCTTTTAGGTTTTGAGTTAGGAGGTCTTGATCTCCTCCATGCGGGCATCCATGCGTTCCTCAAGTTGTTGGGTTGAAACCTTCATCCTTTCCTCCATGGCCACTACCGTATCCGTCAACCCGATGTAGTTCTCCTCTAACGAAGCTAGTCGGCTGACATCTTCACTCGAATGGGTGTTCACCATGGTGGGAGGAAGGAACCTCTGATACCAATTGTTATGCTACTAGAAGAGGAGATAGGGAGGTAGAGAGAAGAAATTAGGGTTAGGGTGAGAAGGAGAGGGAGAATACCTGGATATAACTCTCTATAATGCTCCAAGAGGGGTTCCGGGTATATATATACCTAGAACCAAGGGGCCGGCTGGCCCCCAAATGGGCTGAACCGTGTGGTTCAGCCCCGCCGGTCCGAGATTAGTGAGTGGGGGCTGAACCGGTTGGTTCAGCCCCGTTGCTCCTTGTCGCATCCTTGGGTCGTCGAGCATATTTATGCCCCTTGAATCGTAGCACGTCCGGGGGCATAACATCTTCCCTTACTCTCTATCTTACAAAATTACCAAAATCACCCCCCTAAGTCTACAATGTTACCATACAGGTACAAAAAGAAACCACTGGCTGGGTTTTTTAGTACATGTTAACAATGTAAATGTAGTGTTTTATACATGTTAAAAATGGAACTGGTTAGTTGAACTGAATTCCTTTATCATCTTCATTTAGGTTCATTTACTGGAATCTCCCCTCTAACTTTGAATAAGTATAGGACCCTACCCTCTATCTATCAAAATTACTAAAATTCCCACTATAAGTTTATGATGTTACCATAAGTGACAAAAAAAACACTGGAGAGGTCTTCCTGAGTTTTATTTTGTACATGTTAACTGTTAAAGTAAATATGTAAAGGCCCAAATGAGGCCCATCGTATTCCTTATGTTTAGTCCCACATCTTAGGATAGGGATTCCCCTCCTCTCTCTCTTCCTATATAAGTGTAGAAATACATGTATTTATATTAAGGAAAATAGAGAAATTAATAAAATTTCTGGTTATTTCTCCCTCTTCAGTATATTTTTACATGGTATCAAAGCCGATGGTCAAAAATTTCTTTAAGTCGTGCTCTTGCATTCCCCGGGCGGTTAGAAATTTCTAACCACGCTCCTCCTTTCTGTGGTTTAGTCTTCCTTAACCGCAGCTTCATTTGTTGCTGCCGCCAAATCCCGTATCTCCTGTTTCCTGCCGCTGCCCTATCCCTCAGCTTTTATAGCCTCTGTCTCCTGTCGCTGGGCGCCGTCTCAGTTTTGTCGCGACCTCTTCTCCCTTGCCGCAATTCGTGCGGCCTCTGGGCTTGCATCACCTTCTCGCGCGGCCCGAATTATTGTCGTCCCTGTCGCTTCTCCAGGTAGCATTGTCGTAGCCGCTGCTCTCCAGTCTGCCGCAGCCCGGATTCTTGCTCGTCTAGCCGTTGTTCTATTTTCCTGCTCGCCATTGCTCGTCGGTTCGCACTCATTACTCTCCTTGCCGCAACCGCTGATCTCCAGTCCGACATGGTCCTCTTTGTCGCGTCTTGCTATCCTTGTCGCTGGCTCTAATTGATTCTTGTTCGCCTAGCCGCAGCCACTGTTCTCCAGGTCGTCGTTGCTCTTCTAGCCGCGACTTGTCGTCCCTGCCGCTTCTCCAGGTCGCATTGTTGTAGCTGCTGCTTTCCAGTCCGCCGTGGCCCTCTTTGTCGCGCCTTACTATCCTTGTCGCCGGTTCTTCCGTTGCTCTCCTGGCCTAGCTGTCTCTGATCTCTTCCAGGCTGCAGTCTCTACCTATGCCTGATTCGCTACTTGTTGCCCGCCTAGCCACCTTTGTTCTCTTCCAGGCCGCTGACTCTGCTTGTGCCCGGTTTGCTAACTGTTGCCCGACTAGCCGCAATCTCCTCTAGCCGCATAATCACATGGATGTGATTGCAGCTCCTTCCCTTCCCGCCCGTGCTGCTACCCATCTTCCTAAACTCCGTGATGAACTTTGGATCACCACTATTTCTCTCAGTGGGAAGAACTTCGTTGAATGGGTACATTCTGTTCGTCGTGTCCTGCAGACTAAAGGTCTTCATCATCTCACAAAGTCAACATTACCGATCCTACCGAGGAATGGCTGTGTCATGACGGTCGGGTCCAATCTTGGATCCTCAACTTCATGGACAGTGAACCATATCGGATGGTCATATACCATGAGACAGACAAGGCCATGTGGGAGGAACTCCACTCCCTCTATTATGGCAAGGACAACCTCTAACACCTGTTTGATATCATCACCAATCTTCAGATGCTTGACCCCGGGGGAACAAGTGATTTAACCTCCTTTGTTGCGAGATACAAGACTCTTGTTGAAGCACGGATACAACATCAACCTCCCACGACGGATCTTGCAGCTCAACGGGCACAGAAAGAAGTTGTGGGGATCATCATGATAATGGTCTGTGTTCCACCTCATCTTCACAGCGTTCAGGCTGACATTCTCTCTTCCTCTACAATATCCCCTCTCTGTCGGATGTGTGCTTCATGCTCTTGAAGATTACACCACCACCTGATGCTCCTGAGACTTTCTCCCCGGCTCCTCTCCAACAGCCTTTCCCCTTTCCTCCTGCTTCTTCGACTCGTGGAGGTCGCACCATTTCTCTGGGCCGAGAACGTAATGGAAGACCACGTGTGTTCTCATTGCGGTTGGGAGGGTCACCTTGAGGCCACCTGCTATCGTAAGCATGGTCTGCCCCCGCATCCAAGTGCTTCCATTGTGGTCGATCCTACCCCAACCACCCGTCAGGATATTGATGCCTTACGCACTCAGGTCTAGCATCTCCATGGAATGATAAGCCGCTCAAATGGCTCGGTTGCGTCGATCTCCAATGAAGGTATCACATGTCTCTCTCATAGCTCCCACTGGATTGTGGACTCAGAAGCCACACACCATATTACTCCGCAGAAACCGCCTCGGTACTTGCAATCTGCACATCCCAAGTTCAGCAGCACGGCTTCGATTATGATAAAACATTCTCACTTGTTGTCAAGTTAAATACTATTCGAGTCCTGATCTCCTTAGCTTTCCATCGACAGTGGCCCTTACATCAATTGAATGTTAAGAATTTTTTTCTAAATAACGACCTTCTAGAAACTTTCTACATGCATCAACCTCCTGGGTTTGAGACCACGGGGGAGTCTCGTGTTTGTCACCTCAAGAAATCTATTTATGGTCTCAAATAGTCTCCTCGCGCATAGTTTGACAAGTGTAGTAAGGTTGACTTCTCTCTCTTTACTCGTCATTGATCAATCAACACAGTGATTCTTTTAGTTTACGTCGATGATATTCCAATTACCGGTGATAATGTAAAAGGAATACAAATGATCAAGTAACACTCAAACTTGATCTTCCAAATTAAAGATCTGAGTAATCTTCGGTATTTCCCTGGTCTTGAGGTAGCAAGACGTCCTGATGGTCTTGTCCTATCTCAACGGAAGCACTATCTTGATCTTCTCCATGATGCTGGTTATTCTGGATGCAAGCCTTACTCATATGGATGTCAACCACAAGCTCTGCACTCATGAATCTAATTTCGGTCTACTACTTTCAAATCCAGAGTATTATCGACGTTTTGTAGGAAAGCTGATTTATCTTACTGTTACAAGACCTGATATTTTCTTTTTTGTTGGAGTTGTAAGTCGATTTATGCATGTTCCACGGACCCTTCATCTTTAAGTTGTTGAGCGCATCCTCAGATATTTGATGACTGCTCGGGGACAAGGACTTGCATACAAACTGTCTTCTTCTCTATCTCTGGTTGCCTACTTTGATGTTGACTATGTTGGTTCCTTGGATGATCGACGCTCCACAATTGGTTTCTGTACGTACTTCGGAGGACACTTTATTACTTGGCGTAGCAAGAAGTAATCTGTTGTAGCTCGCTCATCTGCTGAAACTGAGTATCATTCCATGGCCGCGGTTGTGTCTGAACTTATCTGGCTAGAAAGTCTCCTAGGTGATTTGGGAATCAAACTTTCCTCACCAGCCACTTTGTTTTGTGACAGTCAAAATGTTATACACGTTGCCAAGAATCTTGTTTTCCATGAACAAGCCAAGCATATTGAATTTGATTGTCACTTCATTCGGGAAAAGGTTCAATTGAAGAAGATGGAATTAAAACATGTTCCTGCTGTCGGACAAGTTGTTGACATTCTCATCAAGGGTCTACCTCGACTATTATACTATCAGTTTTTATTCAAGCTTGGTGTTTATGATTTGTATGTTTCAGTTTGTGGGGGAGTGTTAAAGTAAATATGTAAAGGCCCAAATGAGGCTCATCTTATTCCTTATGTTTAGTCCCACATCTTAGGATAGGGATTACTCTCCTCTCTCTCTTCCTATATAAGTGTACAAATACATGTATTTATATCAAGGAAAATAGAAAAATTAATAAAAAAAATTGGTTATTTTTCTCTCTTCGGTGTATTTCTACATTAGCAATGGAAATTTAGAGGGGATTTTTTAAAAATATTTTATCTCTTCGGTGTATTCCTTTCCATTTATGTTTCCTTTTCATTTCCTCTCTTTCAACTCCTTCAAACAACATAGAACCTTCAATTCTATGTTGCAACAAAGAAATTAGAGAGCAAAAAAGGACACTTGTGTTGAATAGAAACTTGAGGGGTTTAGGGCAAACCTAGCCACGCGAAGTACCCAACAGTTGCACCCAGAAAAAATGTCCTGCCAATGCTGTTGAATCTGGAAGAAGGATAAGGAATTGAACAATAATTGAACAATTCTCAAAATATATCTTTGAGTGAAACTTACAAAACCTTACATGAACATGCAGAGAAGATTTCCCCACCCATGCAGAAAGGATCCCCAGGTTGAACCAGTGAACCTACAATGAAAATTATGGTTCACATACATAAAATGATAAGATCAAGAACATAAACATAACAAGCAACCAAACAGGATGAATAAAATGCCATTAATGAAACGCATAATAGCATAGATACTTATTGAGTACCCCCCCACCCCCCCCCCCCCCCCCCCATTGTTTGAATTTGAAGGAGGTCCAACTTTTAGGTTCACAGATTTTATTTAAGTTGGCTTCAAACATTCTCCAAGTAAAAAACACAAGAAGCACATTTTACATATAAAAATTTCGACTTGTAAGAAGTGTACTATTCAGGACATCCTTACAGCCACGGGTACAAACAAGCATGCTCCTCAATCTCACATGTCCCATAAAATGAACAAAAATAGTGAAGTGACTTGAGTAGAGATCCCGTTTGGCGTGGCGTTTTTGCTGCAGTGAATTCAGACAAAAACATCATCTCCATAAATATATGTTTGATAAGAGAACGGTTATGACCACCACCGGGAAAAAATAATTTTGACCATAATCATAGATGGAGTTCCTTAATGTTAGGTTGGATGTTCGTGATCGCACCACCATGTCAAACACACCCTAGGAAAAAAGATAACTGAGCCTCTTGAACATATTTTTTGGGCAAATAGAGTATAGGTGTTAGATACCCTCAAATAGATCTTTTCATGGGTCGGTGGAGGATCGGATTGAAGTTGATGTTAAGATAGGAAAATACTTAGTGAGTTTATTCATCCATATAGGGCACTATATATAGGAAATACATTGACACTTACAATTCGACTCACGATGTGGGACTAAACCCACGCACATACAAAATAGACTAATATTAATTATCTCAACTCTCCCCCTCAAGCTGGAGGGGGCAAGACGGGTAAATGTGGTACAAGAAGGGTGACCGAGGACATTCCCACACAGTACACCCAGAGGAAAGAAATCACACATGAATCCACGAGACTGCGGGGATAACACCTCACACGCAGGTCTACGTGACCGCAGGGATAACACCACACACACGAATCTACGAGACTGCGGCGATAACACCTCACACACAGATCTACGTGACCGTGGGGATAAGAGAGAAAGGGAAAAAACAACCACCAAAGACCATACCACCTACCAATCATCAAGGAAAAATTTGGGGAGGCAAACAACACACGACATAAGCCTAATGGTCGTGTGGGACTAAGGCGAACAATGGAAAAGATCATCCGGGTCGCCCTCCTCCCTAACACTCCCCCTCACATGGAAAAACACGTACATACAGGCATAACAACAACCAGAAGCAAATACAATAATAAAAAACACAGACAAATGACTGAAAAAGCATGAAAAACATCGTCTACGGCGAGAGATCATGATGCAACCCGCGTCACGTCGTTATTGTTATTATTATCGCACATGTTTTCTTACTTTTGTAGCGCACGCTTTCGCGCATTTTTGAGTTTTTTTATGTAACGACCCGGACCTTTTGACCAAGCGTCGCTACAGGGCTCCAACCCGTACACCCCAACCAACTCTCCACGCCTATTTCTCAGCAGCGGTAGGTTGTTGACGCTAGGTTTCGAACCCGCAACCCTTGATAATACCCTCTTTAAACAGGGCTCATCACCAACTGAGCTGCAGGGCTGCAGCCCGTACACCCCAACCAACTCTCCGCGTCTGTTTCTCAGTAGCGGCAGGTTGTTGGTGCTAGGCTTCAAACCCGCAAACCTTGATAATACCCTCTTTAAACAGGGCCCATCACCAACTGAGATGCATACCACGAGTTGTCCCTTGGGGGATGTTTATACTCATGTAGGATGTCAATAAGTGTGAATAAAGTATTTTCTTCTATTTTGGTTACTTTTCTTGTTGCGTAGAGTTGTACTGCACGTGTTATAAGCACTTAGATTTTATTTTGTATCGCGCATATTATTCGCGCAAATTTTATTTGGCTCGTTGGTGTGACCGGCCAATGAGACTCTAAAAGCATAGGTCCGGTAATTTAAGAGATAGGTTAATTAGGGCAAGCAAATTTAATTAGCTATTTTATTTTTGTAGCATCTCCTATGCCGAGAGCCCTCCCCACTTTGAAATTCTCATTTACTTAGCCAAAGCCAACCCTAAATTTCTATGTTATTACTTATTATTGTGGTTGTCAATAGCCTTAGAAATCCAAACCCTAATCCCTCTTATAAAACCCCCCTCACTCCACCTAAAGAACCCGGGCAGGGAAATGAATTGAACGAAACTGTTTAGCTTTTGTTCGATTCTCCCAGCGCTGCCTTTGTATTCCCCGGCGAACAGCGCCTGAAGTCGCACTCCCGAGCGGCTTTCTTCCTCAACGGAACTCCCAACGTCACCGCCTCCACTGACTGAGCACTTCCTTCTCTGTCAGAAGCCACCACGCCTCCCGCGTTCTTCTTCCCGACTAAGCCTTCTCCTGAAGCTCCGTCTGCCATCGACGAGGACGCCAGAGCTCTCCTAGGGTGTCGTCAACCTCCCTTGCACCCTCCTCTGGCGGGATTTGGGATCCTCCGGCATTTTTCCCTCACTTCTCGTCAGCCCGACACTCTATTCAAGCACCCACTGCTACCGCCATAGCTCCGTCCTGCTCCCAGTGATTCTTCTGCGGCAGTCACCACTATTTCCGACGACCTACATCATTTTTCCTCACCTACCCGAAGACACGTCAATCATTGTCACTCTTCCCTGGGTACACCTCTTGACCTCTTTGCTCTCCAACAGTAGGCGTTTTGTGCTTTTATTTGTAAATGAATGGTTAATTATTTAGAGTTTGTCCTTGTTAATTTCATCTCTTGATTATCGTTTATTTTCAAACACGTGAATGCCACCAGTTAATTCCAGTGCTTGTGGAATTGTGATTTGCAACACTAATACGTCGTGTGGTAGCCTTGCGTTCGCGAGCGCCGTCTTGGTCGTTTATTTTGTTAGAAAATAGCCCGTGAATTCCTTTCGCGCCGCAATTATTTTAAAAAGATCACATTTAGTATATTTCAAAAACTACACCCCCGCCTTGATTCACATCAATTCCTCAATTGATGCAACCCGCATCGCGTCGTTATTGTTATTATTATCGCACATGTTTTCTTACTTTTGTAGCGCATGCTTTGGCGCATTTTGGGTTGTTTTATAGCGTAGAGTTGTATTGTGCGTGTTATGAGTGTTTGGGTTTTATTTTGTATCGCGCATATTGTTCGCGCAAATTTTGTTTAGCTCATTGGTGTGACCGGCCAACGAGACCCTAAATGCAAAGGTCCGATAATTTATGAGGTAGATTAATTAGGGTAAGACAATTTAATTAGCTATTTTATTTTTGTAGCGTCCCCTATGCCGATAGTCCTCCCCACTTTGAAATTCCCATTTACTTGGCCAAAGCCAACTCCAAATTCCTATGTTATTACTTATTATTGTGGCTGCCAAGAGCCTTAGAAATCCAAACCCTAATCCCTCATATAAACCCCCCTCAAAACACCTAAAGAACCCGGGCTGGGAAATGAATTGAACGAAACTGTTTAGTTTTCGTTCGGTTCTCCCAACACCGCTTTAGTCTTCCCCGAGGAACAGCGCCTGAAGCCGCACCCTCCAGCGACTTTCTTCCTCGACGGAACTCCCATCGCCACCGCCTCCACCGACTAAGCACTTCCTTCTTTGCCTGAAGTCACCGCGCCTCCCACGTTCATCTTCCCGACTAAACCTTCTCCTGAAGCTCTGTCTGCCATCGACGAGGACGCCAGAGCTCTCCTAGGGCGTCGTCGACCTCCCTTGCACCCTCCTCCGGCGGGATCTGGGATCGTCCGACGTTTTCCCCCACTTCTCGTCGGCTCGACACTCTCTTCCAGCACCCACTGCTACCGCCAAAGTTCCGGCCTGCTCCCAATGATTCTTCTGCGGCAGTCACCACTATTTCCGGCGACCTACAACATTTTTTCTCACCTACCCGAAGACCCGTCAGCCATTGCCACTCTTCCCTGGGTACACTGCTTGACCTCCTTGCTCTCCAACAGTAGGTATTTTGTGCTTAAATTTTTAAATGAATGGTTAATTATTTAGAGTTTGCCCTAGTTAATCTCATTTCTTGATTATCGTTTATTTTCAAACACGTGAATGCACCAATTAATTTCAGTGCCTGTGGAATTGTGATTTGCAACACTAATACGTTGTGCAGTAGCCTTGCGTTCGCAAGCTACGTCTTGATTGTTTATTTCGTTAGAAAATAGCCCGCAAATTGCTCACACGCCGCAATTATTTTAAAAAGATCACATTTAGTATGTTTCAAAACTACACCCCCACCTTGGTTCACATCAATTTGATATGACTACTGGGATATCTCACTCCTATCGTGGAATAGCCGAGTGTCGGTCATTTTCAAATTATAGGTTTAGAATTTTTTTGAAAAAAAAAATGTGTGACTTAGCTGCGCGTATTAAAGCTTTGCGGAAAGATGTTGAGTTCATCACCGCAGAACTCAAGCAGAATCTGAGTGGGTTGTGCACCTCTGTTCACAACCTAAAGGAGACAATGTGCACGCATTATGCTGCTCGCCTGCTCCTGCATACCTCCACACTTGATATCACATAGTGGAACCCGAGGTTAAGTATTTCAATAGTACTCTGTCTCGCCTCATCAGTCTCACGACGAGCACCTTAGTCCCACCCACCCCCACCGTGGCACTCACTTCAGTCGAGGAGATTCTTCCTGAGCCCCTGCTCCAGGAAGAAAAGTTTCCTCCTATCTTTATCACACCGACTGATGTCGTGAATCCATGTATCTCCACTACAGCACTCCTTCAGTCGAGGAGGTTCTTCTTGAGCCCCTGCTCCAGGAAGAAGAGCTCCTTCCTATTTCTCCTACCCCGACTGAAGTTGTGTCTCCACCTGTCTCCGCTTTAGCATCCCCTTCGATCGAGGATGTTCTTCCTGAACCCCTGCTCCAGGAAGATGAGTTTTTTCCTCTTCATTCCTTCCTCCTGATTGACATGGTGTGCCCACTTGTCCTCACTGACTCACATCCTTCAGTCGTCGAGTTGTTTCCTGAGGCCCCGCTCCAGGGAGGACTTATTAGGGATGTGTCACTCACCTTGGATGCCACATCATCGTTCTCTCTTTTCCCAGAGGAGTTGGTTAGTGATGAGGCCCACATCTTGGGTGACATAGACTCGTTTGTCTTATGTCCTGATTTTCTTAGCCCACTACCGCCACAAACCGTTGAGGCCACAGACATTGTGCTTGGTGGCCACTCGCTAGTGTCATTAAAGTCACCACACAATATTGACTTTGTTTTTGGCGATCACGTGTTTTGTTCGCATCACTTCCTTATAGTTATAGGAGAGCATGTTGCACCACCACATCACTACTGCTTGAGTTCTGACACTTCTAGGCTTAGTAGTCTTGAGGGAGTCAAGACGATACTTAGATTTTTTACTCCTCATCGGGACACCCGATTCAAAGGTTTTATAGAAAATTTTTCACGAAAGAATTAGGATCTTCTTAAAATTTTGTGACACGAGTAGCACTTCATCGGGTAAAATCAAAGCGATAGTCGATCCTGGTCTAGCATACATTCGTATGTGTCTATTACGCAAGCGTATGTTGCGTCGTGAGTTACTGATTCCACGGGATATCTCCACTTGTTTCCCCTTTCTCCTCCTGCTTCCCGTTTGCCCCACACACCTCCTCTATCATTTTCTGAAAGCTCTAATAATTACTGTTTATTTAAATATTTGTCATGAAATTTTGACTAATGGATTGCGAGCTTTTGGGATGAGAGGTTATTTCCAGGTTTTGGGTCGCAGTCATGGCATCAGCAGGACAATATGCAAGTTACATCGAGTCTTGGACACTTGGACTTTCTACTTACAGGTTACATCGAGTCTTGTCGGGGTCGAGCTCTTTCAACCCCGGGAGAATTGATGCAACCCGCATCGCGTCGTTATTGTTATTATTATCACACATGTTTTCTTACTTTTGTAGCGCACGCATTCACGCATTTTTGGGTTGTTTTGTAGCGTAGAGTTGTATTGCGCGTGTTATGAGCACTTGGGTTTTATTTTGTATCACGCAAGTTTTGTTTGGCTCGTTAGTGTGACCGGTCAATGAGACCCTAAATACATAGGTCCGGTAATTTATGAGGTAGGTTAATTAGGGCAAGCAAATTTAATTAGCTATTTTATTTTTGTAGCGTCCCCTATGCCGATAGTCCTCCCCGGTTTGAAATTCCCATTTACTTAGCCAAAGTCAACCCTAAATTCTTATGTTATTACTTATTATTGTGGCTGTCAATAGCCTTAGAAATCCAAACCCTAATCCCTCTTATAAAACCCCCCTCATTCCACCTAAAGAACCTGAGCTGGGAAATAAATTGAACGAAACTGTTTAGTTTTCGTTCGGTTCTCCCGGCGCCGCCTTAGTCTTCCCCGACGAACAGCGCCTAAAGACACACCCTCTGTAACACCCCTATCCGTCACATGGCATATAGCAGTAGGTCCGGCCGGGGCCCGACGCCATATACCGCAGACAGACCGTGGAGTTACGCATCGCATTATCATACTCACAATTTGAAAGACAACGTCCTACGCAACACCTAGCGGAAGCATTTTAGGTTATTAAAAAGAACCCAACAAAAAGCATGAATGTCCACTAATGATAAAACCCATAGGAATGAAACGACTAAAAATACACAAAACAGTCCTCGGCCTTAAGGCCTTACAAACATTGTTCTCTTAACCAAATAGTGTCTTTCATACATCGGCGCGCAGGCCGGCCAAACATGAATATGAAAAACAAAACTAAATCTTCAGCCTTCATGGGCTAGCGCTGCAACTTGGGCTTTAGCCTGCTATTTGCCGCTCGGCTCCGCAGCAGCACCTGTAAGAAGCAATCCACCGAAGAGGTGGCAATTTACACGAGTAACCGGTCAGCAATGCTGACCAAATTATAACGACCCCGCCCCGCAATTGCGGGACGGCGGTGCTCCTTCCCTGCATAATAACTAACATAGCAATATATAAATCTATATAACTATTCGCCACAAGTGTCGGCACGCACGGCCGTACACCCCGTGCTCTCAGGGCACTAAATGGTGAATCCGGTCCGGACCCGGTCCGTTCCCGCGATTCCACCGTCGTCTCGTGGACGACAATTCTCGTGAGCAAATAGCCCTTTCAGCCGAAGCCTAGGCCCGTTTCCAGCCCCCCGGGAAGTCCCATGTACTTTAGGTCGCTTCTACCGAGACCACTTGGAATGGGTAGAGTTCCACCCGCCCGTTGCTCACTTCACCACGGCCATTTAGCCATCGGTGCGGGCCAAGTTTCTCCTCATTCCCACAATCGATCAAAACACGCACATAACCCCGTTATGTACCGATTTGCCCTCCAAGGCAACATCGTGGCGGCAATGCGATTCCGCCCAAGCTTTCCGGGTGCGCCTCGAGGTTAATCCCCAAGGATCCCTGTATGCAATCTACCGCGTAGAAATTTCGGAAAACTGAAATCATCGGTGCGGAGTCTTCTCCGACCATGCAATGCAACAACACCGATTCGGGCTAAACCCGAATAGGCTTCACACACAATGCCTACGCCCGTACTTCGATTCCGGGCTCTAACAACGGGGACTTTACATATCTACCCGAAGGGATTCCGCTCCTCGACGCTTACTCGCGAGAGGGGGATTTCCCCATGCAAAGGAAGAAGGGCGACTACACATGCCCTATGAAGAGGATCGTTACCCTCGCAGATTTTCGCGCGCCCGTCATGAAGAAGTAGACGGTTGAAAAGCTTCGCCTCGCTCTTGCCGTCGAGGATCCGGTCTCGGATCGAGATTCGGTGCTCCGGTGCTCCGCCGGCGGCCGGATCTCCTCTTCTCCTTCCTTGCTCTCCCTTCTCTCTAAACTTTTAGAAAGAGAGTCTAGGGTTTGAAATGAGGGTTTAGAACCCTTCAACCCTAAATTAAATGTTTGGGCGGACCATCCTAGGCCGTTAGATGAGATTTGATGGAAAATCGGACGGCCACGGAGTCATTTTACGGATTCTGCACCCGTCCGCACGACCAGTGGCGCACGGTCAGTGGTCGTGCGCCCTATGTCAGTGATCGTGCGTTTTCGTTAAACAGGGATTTGGCATTATATTTTCTTTATGCACGACCAGTGGCGCACGGTCAGTGGTCGTGCGCCCTGTGGTCAGTGATCGTGCGCTAAGGGAAAAACTGCACAGTTCAACGCCCTTCCGCCGACGGTTTCTCTACCGCGAGGCGTTAACTCCCACCGACTCCAGGACTGAACATGGGGTGTTACAACTCTCCCCCCCTTAAAAGAATTTCGTCCCGAAATTACGAATAGCAAGTAAACAACTTAAACTTAAACGGTACCTGAGTTGAAGAGTTCGGGGTACTCCTCGAGCATGGTTTGCTCTCGTTCCCACGATAGCTCCTCACGACCGCAACTGTCCCAACGGACTTTCACCATCCTGATTTCTTTGTTCCGAAGCCGCTTGACCTCGAAATCTTCGATAGAAATGGGCTTGACTTTGGTCGTCAACCCTTCCTCAACCGGTACTTGATCAACCGCTAACACTTGCGACGGCTCTTGCACCGCCTTCCGCAATACTGAGATGTGGAATACGTCATGCAAACAACTCAGTTCCACAGATAATCTCAACCGGTAGGCCGCTTCTCCGATCCGTTCTAGAATCTCGAATGGCCCAAGGTATCTCGGACTCAACTTTTTCAAGCGTCGAACCCGTGACACCCCCTTGAACGGTTTGATCTTCAGGTATACCCATTCGCCAACATTGAACTCCACGTTCCTATGTTTGGCATTAAAATACTTAGCCTGCCTGTCCTGAGCTATAAGCAAGCGCTCTCGTATCGTTTGCACCAAAGAAGTCGCATCTTCGATCTCCTGACGATTGTAAAGTTTCGACTCACCCGTCTCCAACCATGACAACGGCGTGCGACACTTTCTCCCATAAAGAGCTTCGAACGGTGCCATCTGGATACTTGCTTGGTAACTGTTATTGTACGCAAACTCGACCAAGTATAAGTGATCCTCCCACCGTTTTCCGAAGTCCAACGCACACATGCGAAGCATGTCTTCCAATGTCCTGTTGACTCGCTCGGTCTGGCCATCCGTCTGCGGATGAAACGCCGTGCTAAACTTCAGTTTCGAGCCCAACATCTGATGTACTAGCCTCCAGTCATTGGACGTGAAGCGTCCATCGCGATCACTCACAATGCTGCGGGGCACTCCGTGCATTCGCACAATATTATCCACGTAGAGTTTTGCTAACTTCTCCACCGGATCATCCTTCCTCATCGGAATGAAACGCGACACTTTTGTCAATCTGTCCACGATCACCCAGATGGCGTCGTTTCCCTTCTGCGATCTTGGCAATCCATGCACAAAATCCATAGATATGTCGTCGAATTTCCACTCCGGAATGGGTAAGGACTTCAAGAAACCTCCCGGCTTTTGACATTCCGCCTTCACTAGGGCGCAGGTTTGACACCTCGCCACATACAGCGCTACATCTTTCTTCAGTCCTGGCCACCAGAATAGTTTCTTCACGTCTTTGTACATTTTTGTACTCCCCGGGTGGATTGAGTACTTGGTATAGTGAGCCTCGTACAACAATTCCTCCCGTAGATTACCCACGTTGGGACGCACAAACGATCGTCCTTTCTGAGCAATCCGTCCTCCAACATAAATTGGGAATTTGACCCATCCAAAACACCATCCATGAGTTGCTTCATAACATCATCCACAGCTAAAGCCTGCCGAATCCTATCAGCCAGGTCATACTGCACCTCTGTCCAACTCAAACGCGCGTCGGCGCCCGTTTGTCTATCTACACAGAAGATCTCCAAATCCTCTAACTCTTGAATCAATCGTGCATCATGCACCAACAGCCAACTAGCACGTGCGGGAGTTCTGCGACTCAACGCATCTGCCACCGCATTGCCCTTCCCCGGCACATAATGAATTTTGAAGGTGTAGTCCCCCAGGAACTCCATCCACCTCCTTTGCCGCATATTCAAGTCCTTCTGATCCAGCAAGTACTTCAAGCTCTTGTGGTCGGTGTAGATATCAACTTTCACACCGTAAAGGTAGTGTCTCCACAGCTTCAGTGCATGTATCACGGCCGCTAACTCCAAGTCATGGACCGGATAATTCCTCTCGTGTACCTTCAGCTGCCGCGAGCCGTAGGCAATCACACTCCCACGCTGTAGTAGTACACATCCCAAGCCACTCCCCGAAGCATCACTGTAGATTTCGAATCCCTCGGTCCCACTCGGCGAACATAAGATCGGCGCCGTGGTCAACCGACCCTTTAACTCCTCAAAAGCTTGTGCGCACTCCGGCGACCACACAAACCTTTGATCCTTTCTTGTCAACGATGTGAGAGGTAACGCTATCCGCGAGAAGTTCTCTACGAAGCGCCTGTAGTAGCCGGCAAGTCCTAGGAAACTTCGGACTTCCGCTACCGAGGAAAGAACAGGCCACTCCCGTATCGCCACTATCTTCGCCGGATCTACCGCAATCCCTGCTCCACTAATGATGTGGCCAAGGAAAGCCACCGAGGATAACCAGAACTCGCATTTGGAGAACTTAGCATAGAGCTGGTTCCTCCTCAGTGTCTCCAAACACCATGTGCAGATGTTTGTAGTGATCATCTTCGCTCTGAGAGTATACCAGGATGTCGTCGATAAACACGATCACAAACCGATCCAAGTACTCTCTGAATGTTCTGTTCATCAGATCCATAAATACGGACGGCGCATTTGTCAGTCCAAACGGCATAACCGTGAACTCGTAATGCCCATAACGCGTGCTGAACGCCGTTTTAGGGATATCACTCTCCTTGATCTTCAACTGGTAGTACCCAGACTTCAGATCCAACTTCGAATAAACTGTAGATCCCACTAGCTGGTCAAACAGATCGTCGATCCTCGGAATCGGGTATTTGTTCTTCTCGGTGAGCTTGTTCAACTCTCGGTAGTCGATACACAGCCTCAGACTTCCATCCTTCTTCTTGACGAAGAGGACCGGTGCACTCCAAGGTGACGAGCTTGGACGCACGTACCCCTGTTCCAACAGTTCTTGCAATTGGACCTTCAGCTCTGCCATCTCCTTCGGCGCTAGCCGATAAGGTGAGCGGGACACAGGTTTGGCACCTGGCACCAGCTCTATTGTGAAATCAATCTCTCTTTGGGGTGGAGCCCCAGGGAGATCATCGGGAAACACGTCAGGATACTCCGAAACCACCGGGATACTATCTAGACTCGTCTTAGGCTTTGCGGCCTCCACTAACGTGAAAAACAGCTCTGCTCCAGCCCGAACCGCCTTGACCACCTGAAGAGCAGACATCAGTGTCTTGCTCGCCCCTTTAATGCCCTCGAACGTAGTCTCGCGACTAGTATTTGCCCCCAGTTTAACTTCCTTCCGACTGCAGTCAATATAGGCTCGCTGCTCTGAGAGCCAATCCATCCCAAGGATCACGTCAAACTCCACTAGCGGAAGTAACGACGCCTGCAGATCGAATTCCTGATCCCCAATCTGAATCTTCACGAGGCATACTCTATCTACGCGCATAGAGCATCCATTGGGGAGTAGCACATCCAGTTTGTCCTTAGCCATCGAAGAAGGGACTCCGATGCGCGATACGAATTCTTCGGACATAAAGGAGTGCGACGCTCCCGTATCAAATAATGCCCTTGCTGGGCTATCGGATATCAAAACGAAGCCTAGCATAGGAAATATAAGCTAACATGCAAACAGGTAATTATTCAAATAAGGTTAAACTGCAATAATTTAACTCATACCTGTCACCACGTCAGCCTGTTTGATGGCTTCTTGAAGGCCAAGGTTGTACACCCTGGGCTGAGCTGGAGTATGGTGAGATGCGGATGACTCCGCCATCTTCCCTTTCTCCTCATAAGTTGCTCCTGGCTTTCTCTCGGACTTTGGACGTCCGCTCCAACAATCACGGGCAAAGTGCCCTGGCCTCCCACAGTTATAACAAGCACCTGGGGTGCGCGCTGTCGTTGCTCCCGAGGCACCAGAAGAGGGGGCTTGACTTGACGTCTTGGCCCTCTTATTCCACCTCTGAAACTTTGACTTCGTAGCGTTCGGCACCTTGAACTCGGGCTTCTGCACACCCAGCTCTTTCTTTCCAGAGATTCTTGCCAACTCTCGCTCCAACGATCGAGCCGAGCCGACCAAGGTTAGAAATCCTTGCGTCAACGGCCCTGACAGAAGTACCTTGAGATCATCTCGCAGTCCTTCATAGAAACGGTTCGTCTTCCGTTCCTCATCGCCAAAAGTAGGAGCTGCATAACGACCCAGCCTTGTGAACTCATGCAGATAATCATCCACATTTTGACTCCCTTGTTGCAGTCTGAGGAATTGATTTTCCAGTTCTATCTTCTCGGTCGACGGTAGGTACCGCGCCATGAACATTCTCGAGAATTCTTCAATAGAAACCTCTTCCAACTGTCTTTCGACTAGATGGTGTTGCTCCACACCGTCCCACCACAGCCTTGCCTCGCCATCCAATAAGAAAGTGGCTATGGCGGTTTTCTGATCCGCTTCGGTTCTGGTTGTCGAAAGGATCCGCTTAACGCGTGATAGCCAATCCTCCGCTTGCGATGGGGTTCCACCCCCCGAGAATATTGGCGGATTGAAGCTCATCACGTGCTTCAGCTGACAATCCGTCGTACGCCTTGGTGGTCTAGGCTCCTCAGCCACCACAGGCACTGTCGCTCTCGCAGGTTCTTGCTCAATCTCCGGTGCTGGACGTTGTACCTGCCCTGCAGGTTGGGCATTTAGTGCGGCAAGCACCGCCTCGGTAACCAGCCGAATAGTTTCAGCAGATGGAGGTGTTGCAGGCGCCTCGCTTGGTGCCCTACTCTCCGCTGAACGTGTACGAGCTGACTGCCCTGCCCCACTCCTAGTCACCTAGATAAACAAAACCGACAAATAAGCGACATGCACATTGCTAAAAAGCAATCATTTGAACATTTAACTTGTTCAAAACTGTGTATTTTCATTCCTAAGTGGACATTCATGGGTTCTTTTTCATGTTATAACGATGACGCACGTGATAGTGCTCACCACCCCTTAAAAGAATTCGTCCGCGAATTCTAATAAGCAAGACCGAAACCGTTAGTCTGATACCAATTTGTAACACCCCTATCCGTCACATGGCATATAGCAGTAGGTCCGGCCGGGGCCCGACGCCATATACCGCAGACAGACCGTGGAGTTACGCATCGCATTATCATACTCACAATTTGAAAGACAACGTCCTACGCAACACCTAGCGGAAGCATTTTAGGTTATTAAAAAGAACCCAACAAAAAGCATGAATGTCCACTAATGATAAAACCCATAGGAATGAAACGACTAAAAATACACAAAACAGTCCTCGGCCTTAAGGCCTTACAAACATTGTTCTCTTAACCAAATAGTGTCTTTCATACATCGGCGCGCAGGCCGGCCAAACATGAATATGAAAAACAAAACTAAATCTTCAGCCTTCATGGGCTAGCGCTGCAACTTGGGCTTTAGCCTGCTATTTGCCGCTCGGCTCCGCAGCAGCACCTGTAAGAAGCAATCCACCGAAGAGGTGGCAATTTACACGAGTAACCGGTCAGCAATGCTGACCAAATTATAACGACCCCGCCCCGCAATTGCGGGACGGCGGTGCTCCTTCCCTGCATAATAACTAACATAGCAATATATAAATCTATATAACTATTCGCCACAAGTGTCGGCACGCACGGCCGTACACCCCGTGCTCTCAGGGCACTAAATGGTGAATCCGGTCCGGACCCGGTCCGTTCCCGCGATTCCACCGTCGTCTCGTGGACGACAATTCTCGTGAGCAAATAGCCCTTTCAGCCGAAGCCTAGGCCCGTTTCCAGCCCCCCGGGAAGTCCCATGTACTTTAGGTCGCTTCTACCGAGACCACTTGGAATGGGTAGAGTTCCACCCGCCCGTTGCTCACTTCACCACGGCCATTTAGCCATCGGTGCGGGCCAAGTTTCTCCTCATTCCCACAATCGATCAAAACACGCACATAACCCCGTTATGTACCGATTTGCCCTCCAAGGCAACATCGTGGCGGCAATGCGATTCCGCCCAAGCTTTCCGGGTGCGCCTCGAGGTTAATCCCCAAGGATCCCTGTATGCAATCTACCGCGTAGAAATTTCGGAAAACTGAAATCATCGGTGCGGAGTCTTCTCCGACCATGCAATGCAACAACACCGATTCGGGCTAAACCCGAATAGGCTTCACACACAATGCCTACGCCCGTACTTCGATTCCGGGCTCTAACAACGGGGACTTTACATATCTACCCGAAGGGATTCCGCTCCTCGACGCTTACTCGCGAGAGGGGGATTTCCCCATGCAAAGGAAGAAGGGCGACTACACATGCCCTATGAAGAGGATCGTTACCCTCGCAGATTTTCGCGCGCCCGTCATGAAGAAGTAGACGGTTGAAAAGCTTCGCCTCGCTCTTGCCGTCGAGGATCCGGTCTCGGATCGAGATTCGGTGCTCCGGTGCTCCGCCGGCGGCCGGATCTCCTCTTCTCCTTCCTTGCTCTCCCTTCTCTCTAAACTTTTAGAAAGAGAGTCTAGGGTTTGAAATGAGGGTTTAGAACCCTTCAACCCTAAATTAAATGTTTGGGCGGACCATCCTAGGCCGTTAGATGAGATTTGATGGAAAATCGGACGGCCACGGAGTCATTTTACGGATTCTGCACCCGTCCGCACGACCAGTGGCGCACGGTCAGTGGTCGTGCGCCCTATGTCAGTGATCGTGCGTTTTCGTTAAACAGGGATTTGGCATTATATTTTCTTTATGCACAACCAGTGGCGCACGGTCAGTGGTCGTGCGCCCTGTGGTCAGTGATCGTGCGCTAAGGGAAAAACTGCACAGTTCAACGCCCTTCCGCCGACGGTTTCTCTACCGCGAGGCGTTAACTCTCACCGACTCCAGGACTGAACATGGGGTGTTACACCCTCCAGCGGCTTTATTCCTCGACAGAACTCCCAACGCCATCGCCTCCACTGACCGGGCACTTTCTTCTCTGCCTGGAGCCACCGCGCCTCCCACGTTCATCTTCCTAACTAAGCCTTCTCCTGAAGCTCCGTCTGTCATCGACGAGGACGCCGGAGCTCTCCTAGGGAGTCGTTAACCTCCCTTGCACCCTCCTCCGGCAGGATCTGGGATCCTCCGGCATTTTTCCCCCACTTCCCGTTAGCCCGACACTCTGCTCCAACACCCACTGCTACAGTCACCACTATTTTCGGTGACCTACAACATTTTTCCTCACCTACTCGAAGACCCGTCAGCCATTGCCACTCTTCTCTGGGTACCCCTCTTGACCTCCTTGCTCTCCAACAGTAGGTGTTTTGTGCTTAAATTTTTAAATGAATGGTTAATTATTTAGAGTTTGTCCTAGTTAATTTCATCTCTTGATTATCGTTTATTTTCAAATACGTGAATGCCGCCAGTTAATTTCAGTGTCTTTGGAATTGTGATTTGCAACACTAATACGTTGTGCAGTAGCCTTGCGTTCGCGAGCGACGTCTTGGTCGTTTATTTCATTAGAAAATAACCCATGAATTCCTCTCGCACCACAATTATTTTAAAAATATCACATTTAGTATATTTCAAAAATACACCCCACCTTGGTTCACATCATATCAGCACCCCGGAAACAACTGCAGAGGCTGGTAGCACGGACACGGGGGGCAGACACAGGAAGGCAGCTGGAATCCCCAGAGGGAAGCTAGAGCACATATCTGTACGTCGGAGTCGCCAATAGATGAGAACACGCAGTGGAAGGAGACATCCAGCAGGATTTCCGTCTAGAGCGGAAGCAGTGGAGACCGACAGGAGCTATTGTCCTGCAAGAAGAAGGGAGAATCTGAATCCATTGTCCAGCAGGAGAGCAGATCGGACGAGATCGCCGGAGAAGGAGGCAGACGCGTCGACGAGAAGTCAGGGAGCAGCGTCGATAGGAAGATCTGGAAGCAGCGTCGAAGGGAGATCTGGACAGGAAAACTGGCCCGGAGCGCGAGCGAGAAGGGAAAACACAGAGAAGAGGGAGTATCGGCACCATAGATGGAGTATCGACGCCGGAGAAGAACACAGAGAAGCTCGCTTCGATTGCGCGCCTCTTGCCGGAAACGGAGGAACAAAAAAACGAGTGTTGCGGGGGGATTAGGAGCCACTCCCATCGACTGACATAGAAGACGATCTCGTCGACGGGAGCGGGGAGCGGGAGCGGAAGTGGGAGATGGGAGCGGGAGCGGGAGCGGTAGCGAGAGCGGAAGTGGGAGACGGGACCGGGATCTGTAGCGAGAGCGAGAGTAGGAGACGAGACTGGGATCAAGTAAACCTTAACTGCTCTGATACAAAGTAGAAATTAAGATAGGAAAATAATTAGTGAGTTTATTCATCCATATAGGGCACTATATATAGGAAATACATTGACACTTACAACTTGACTCACGATGTGGGACTAAACCCACGCACATACAAAATAGACTAATATTAATTATCTCAATTGATGGCCCTCTCTTTTCCTTTCCTTGTGGGGGGTTAAGTGGAAACCCTGGTGGAGAAAAAGGAAGAAGATAGAGAGGGTTTTTAGGAGAGAAGAACTGAAAATGGAGTGGTTGATGGCGAAGAGAGAGAAAGAGTTTAATTAAAACCTTTATAAAAATGCGAAACAAAAGAGCGATAATAAAATGTGAAACAAAAAAGCGATAATAAAATGACAGTCTCTCGTCACTGCTCCACAATCCGCTCTTGATTTTGGATTTGCACCCCGAAAATGCGTCTGTAACAATAGACTAGTTGCACCATAGACACCTACTTGTCCATCCAAATAGAGCTTGAAAAAAATATCAGAGGCCAGTCTTCATCGTGTCATGTATTTTGATATATACGGTGTCTCACACAGAGGAAAGAGTGTAGAATCTACACATTCAAAGTTGAGATAAGTAGAAAGTCCAGCTTCATCCATTATCATTTCTTTTTCTCTAAAAGTGGCAATGTAATAACGACATTACATTTAATAAAAGAACAAGTTACAAATGAAGTGGAGTATGAATGTTTATTGTATGTGAATAGGCAATGGAGAATGCCAACTTCACTATTCCTTCAGAAAAATATGGACTTCTGAGAATAAAATTACAGAGAAAGATAAAGTACCACATCAAATCGCGGATGAAGAGGGCGCGTGGAACCATAAAGCCATTCCCAATCATGGCAAGCAACATTGAGAAAGCTGATAAGCCTTTGATGTTTTCTGGATTCAGATAGTTGGTCCACTGTGTACAAAAGCACTAGTCAGATATTCAAATTTCACAAGTATTACTCATGATAACATACAAGCAATGGAAGAGAAGCATTCAAACCATTTGTGCAACAGGCATCCACATAAAGAGTAGCGTGGCAGTCCAGCCAGATGTTGACCTCACAAATTCAGTTCCTACCTCGGACAATCTTCCCGCCCGTGCCTGCAGGTCTAAGTGACAGCAAAAGATGAGAAAACAAAGACAAGATTATTTTCAAGTGATAAAATGTCAAACTCAACCTATGGAAACCCAAAATACAATTAAAAATATTTATTTTAATTCTTTAGAAATCTACATATTACACGAGTGCACCCCTATTTATATAGAATAGAGGAGGTGAGAGAATGTACAAATGACGATGTGGGGCTAAATACATCGTACGGTTACAATACATGTAATCGCCCGGACTACAACAAGTAGCAAAACCAGGCGGTTACTCAAGGGTAACCGTCGGCCCTTATACAGAGCAGCAACACCGGGAGGTTACACAAGGATAACCGCCCGTCCTTTATACAGATTACTTCAACAGTCTCCCGCAAGCAGGAGCATACAAATCGTAGGAGTCAATCTTGGACAGGAATTGATAATATAATGGTTGAGATATCAGCAACTTGCCCAGTAGCAGACACCTGTCTCGGGTCTAATTTTTTAAGTTGAAACTTTTCCCGAATAATAACAATCGACCTCAATGTGTTTGGTACGTTCATGGAATACATGATTCTTGGCAATGTAAAAAGCAACTTAGTTGTCATGGAAGAGAGTTGTCGGAGAGGGGAGTTTCACATGCACATGCAGATCACTCAGAAACTCTCCAACCATGTCAGTTATGAAATGGCAAAAGTCATTGATCCAAATTTAGCTTCCGTAAAAGATCGTGCAACCACAATTTGCTTCTTGCTACGCCAAGTGACAAGATGTCCACCAAAGAATGTTCAGTACCCATGTGGATCAGTGATCATCAAGAGAACTGACATAGTCAGTATCAGAGTAGGTAACAAGTGATAAAGAGAAGGGCTTATACACAAGCCCTTGTACCGGAGCTGCCTTCAGATACCGAAGGATACGCTCAATAGTCTGAAGATGGGAGATCGTTGAAACATGCATAAAGCGACTGACCACCCCAACGGCAAAGAATAAATCAGGTCTTGTAAAAGTAAGGTAAATGAGCTTGCCCACAAGATGACGATAGTACTCCAGGTTAGGGAGGAGTAAATCAGAATCGAATGCATGAGCGCAGAGTTATGGTTGACATCCATAGGAGTATCAACGGTCTAACATCCAGAGTAGCTTCGACTTCGATCTGAAGATTGTCAAGGACAAAAGAAGGAGCTTCGACATCAATCTGATTCTCCATCGCCCTGCGGCGAGATCCCAATCTATGGCCTCCATTGGGTAGACCAACACTTGATGTCGCATGATGATATGAATCGTAAGTTAATTATTACAATCAGTTCAACAACATTTGACTGGAAAGGCAAAAGAGCACATTTACGTGGTTCAACCTTGAAAAACATCGATCCATGAGAGGGAAGAGAAGAATTGATATATTAAGGCTTTATTTTATTTTTTTCGTGTTTTAACTCATTTCAATGAGATGAAAACATAATTTGAGAAATTAGTGTGTTAGGTAAAACCTCAATGTTGGAGCTCTGATGCTGTGGGAAAGGCCAAAACTTCATTTTGAGCATCATTTCCCACTGAAGAGTAGGTGCTCCATTCACACCAAAGCTCATTTCTCATCGGAGCCACGAAAACCAACATCCCAATTGGACCATAATACACACAAATCACAAAAATGATGTTTTCACCAACTATTCCCAAAAGAAGGAGTATATCAATCTCTCTTGATGGAGAAACTCAAGAAAATCAACGCATGGTTCTTTCCCCAAATTTGATCCAGTCCAAATAGCACGTGCAATCTTCTAACTATAAGATCAACATCGCCTCTCAAGTGAACCACTAGCCAACCAAGACTCGGGAATATCTCCAAGTGATGCAGGACAGACGTGACATCTGTCTGCCACCCTACAGTCCCGCCAGGGGGCTACTTTGGCGTCGCATCAAGGCGGCTTTATCAGCTCCGCGGACCGTACACCCCAACCCATCTCATCGGTCCCACCATAGGGCCGATAGGTTGTTGAGGTCGGGGCTCGATCTCCCGACCTCCTTGATAAAGAGTCCTCAGGCGAACTCTCATCACCACTTAACAAGCCACATGTCGTCGACACCAATAGAGATTTAATTAGATAAACGCATAAGAGGACCAAGCAAAAGGAAAATATAATTAAAAATGCGAAATAGTATAGAATATTAAGTGAGTTCACTCTAGAGGGGATTAATATAGTATAGAAAATAATCACCCACAGCACTCACAAATCACAAGCAAAATCACGGACTAACAATAAACACAGTTAGGTGTGCAACTCAAAACGTTTCGGATTGGTTCCACTCAGAACCAAGAGCTGATCCGTATAGGTTCGGTTCTGATTTTTTGAAAACAGAACCGACCCATGCACCCAAGGTATAGAACCGAATTTGAACCAAAAAATTTTACTCAGTTCTGGTTCGATTCTCGGTTCTACCCGTAGTTTTTTGTAACGCCACAAAAATGCTCATATATAATTGTGAGAACAGTAGAATAAGGTCTGGAAACTCGAGTCTTCTCTCAGCAGAAATACTGCATTAATACATGCAGCATGAGAAGATGATATTGGAAAATGTATTAGTAAATGTGATGCGGAGCATAGACGAGCACTTGCAGTGGATGACGAGTTTTGGGGCCCGCTCGGGGTCAATTGGCGACTTTCCATATATGGAATGCCTGGATCGACGATCGGACTCCGCTAATGCGTCCGGATTCGCATTGCGAATCAATTTCATATATTAGTTTATTATATTTGCATTTATATTGATGTATTTGGGTGGCCCGACCTCCGGCCAATCATAGTCGTTGATGAGGGATGCTCTAATCCTTGTTTTATTATAAATAGAGGTGATAGGGGGGTTGATCTAGGCATTGCAAAACTTGGAGAAACCTTTTCCCGGATTCCCGCAATCCCGCCACGGTGCCAACTCCGTGTGAACCTAGGTGACGACTCCTAGGTGTGCATCTCCCTCCCCAAGGTTTGCCCTAACCCTAGGCTTCTTTCTCCCCCTCCAATTCCCCCTTACAGCCACCTACCAGTCCCCCAATTCCATCACGCCCTGATGTACAGAATTCCTATTTCTATTTCATTGCACTGCTCATAAATGAAATGAACTGTTCATCTATAAAGTTTGCTCAGACCTGAGCCCCCCCAAAATAACCGCCGGCCCCTGCCTTCCCTGTTGAACCTGCTGCAGGCTACCCCCTTTTTCCTCCTAGCAAACCAGCAGTCTGTCTCCCCTCTCCCCTCTCCCTCCCAGCAGCCCAGCCGTCGAGCACCCCCCTTCCTCCCTGCACAAAGGCACCTACCTCCTCCCCTCCTCCCAGCAAAGCCGCCGCCCGCCGCCCTCCAATTCCTCTCTCTTGCAGTCCCTATCGAACCCTAATCTTCCCACCCTTGGCTTCCATCCTCTCTTCAGTGGATCCACTTCCCACAACCCCTATTCTCCAGATCAGTCCATATCTGAGAATTTCAGCCCCCGATCTGTCATTCCCTCCACCCATACCTCACTCCTAAGTCTGGATCCGCCACCAAACATCGGATCCACCCCTCGCCCAGATCTACCCCTACAAGGCCGGATCTATCTATTTCCAACCCGATTCCACCCTTCTCCGTCGAGGACAACCACCTCCCTCTTTTTCTGACATCGGTCCCACATTTGATCGTCGTTCCACGCATCTGGAACTGAAATCTTCAGTGTCTTGGTCAGCCCACTATTTGATGAGATTTTGTTGTATTGGTTTATTATTTTCAGTACTTTTATATCGGGTTGGATCATTATATTAGTTTGGATACCTTGTATTATGCTGGATTGTTAGATAATTATCGTGATTTGCAGGATTTATTCATCGCGCGCTCTTGTTTTGGCCCGTCACGCTGAGGAAAACCTAAGCTTGTTTTGCCCAAATAAAATATTTTGCCTTGTTTTGAATCATCTGTGTGGGATGTTATTATTTATTATTCACTCTGTGATTTAATCTGTCGGGTTTTGCATAATGTACAACCCATATTCGACGAGGGTGGGCCCTACCACCGCCAGGTCATCAGAGGTCGAAGTCAACAAAGCAGGGTGGGGATCCAGACCAGCATCCCGGGCTGCGGAAGGTTTGGGCGAGTAGGGCGAGCTCCCCAGGTCAACTCGCCAGGTGGCGACTATGGCCAGATGCTCGCCTCTCCCAGGCGAGTTCCTTAAGGAGGTCGCCAACTCGCCAGGGGGGGGGGTATAAGTAAGACCCCCCCCCCCTCTCTTTGGTTTTGCCTATAAATAGGACCCCAGGGGTACGAAGGAAGGACAAGCAATTCTCGGCCTGAACCCTCGCGAGTTCCAGTGACTACTCTTGACTCGCTATCGTTCAGCTCGCCTCCTTCGTACCTAGCTCGGCCAATCTGGTTGAGAAGGGGTTGCTTCTCCTAAGCAACTGGGTACGTGGTGGGACCTTCCTGCCGCAGCGACCTGGGGTCTTGTTCGTACAATTCGTCCTTGTTTCCCAACCAGAGATCGTCTTCCTGACCGGTCGACCAGTAGCTTCAGGTCGCCTAATCCGATTTCTGAGGTTGAGAATTTCTCGGCTTCAACACTTGGTGCGGTGAGCGTGGATAGCGACCGAAGAAGAAAGTCGTGGTTGGAAGATGGCCGATGACGGAGACCGGGGCGAGTTGGGAGGTAACTCGGCGGGAGCTGGAATCCCGGGGCAAGGTGGCGAGTATGTGACGGTGGCAGCTTTTGCAGAGTTCGCAAGGAGAATGGAGAAGGCGATACTCGTCGGGTTGTCAAATCCGCCTGAGGTGACGGCGACTTCCCCCCGTCGCCAGACACCCCCGGGCGAGGAGATACCAACTCGGCGAGCAGGGAAGGAGCCCGCTTGGGCGAGTGGAGAGCAGGTGATCCCCCCGCGACATCACCCGGCGAGTAGTCAGGGGATCCGGTTCCGAGAACCAGAACTCTCGGCGAGGTACGGAGATACTCGCCGATGGAGCGAGTATGACTGCTCGAGCGGAGAGGATACTCGCCGCCGCCAGGAAGGGAGGAGCCCCTTCTGCGACGAGATCCTCGCAGCCCTTGTCCCCGACAACTTCAGAGAGCCAGTCCTCTCGTACTACTCCGGCAAGGACGACCCGGTGGGGCATCTTCAGTGGTTTGAGGATGTGGTCTCCATTCGCAACATGTCCGATGCTCTCAAGTGCCGGCTCTTCTCCATTACCTTCAAGGGTAGCGCGAGAGATTGGTTCCACCAGCTGCCGGCCGGGTCCGTTTACTGCTTCTCGGATCTGCGAAGGGGCCTGCTAGCAAGGTTCGCGACGTCCAAGCGGAGGAAGAAGGAGGCGACCGCTCTCTTCAAGATCGTGCAGGGGCAGCACGAGAGTTTGGGCCGGTACATCGATCGATTCCAGGAGGAGGTGCTGGAGGTGGAAGAGGTAGACGGGTTCACCTTGATGGTGGCCCTCAAGTTCGGGCTGAAGCAGGGTCTGTTCAACATGGAGTTGGGGCACAGGCCACCCAAGTCGTTCGAGGAGATGGTGGAGAGAGCCAACGTGTTCATCCAGGGAGAGGAGAGGAACAAGGAGTTCCTGGCACGGCTCGACGGAGATCGACCGCTTGGGCAAGACAAAGGGAGGCTGCTGGAGAGGGAGAGGGCGCCGGAAGGGCGCAGTGACAGAAAGCAGGAAAGGCCGCGGGAGAAAGAGGAGAAGAAAGAGAGAGGAAGGGAGATCAGAAAGGCGGAGAAGCAGGAGTGGCGGGAGAGGCCTCGAAGGCAGGAGGACAGGAGGCCTGTCGGAGGGCGAGAAGCGAGGAGCGAGGAAAGGAGGTTCCAGTACCCGAGGGACCGCCCTCAGTGGAGGCAGCCCACCCGTCAGGAGGAAAGGAGGGCTTACAACCCTCGGGAGCAGGGAGGAGGAAGAAGGGAGACCATGTCCATCACGCAGCGAGCCGCCAAGCGCCGGCGGAAGGAGAGGCAACAGGAGAGGAGGCAGGAAAGGCAGCAGGAAGCGGCGATTCCCCTCTACTGCGATATCCATCGAGTGGAGGGGCACGGGACCTTGGCTTGCCCAGAGTTCTGGGAAACAAGGAGAAGAATGGAAGCGACGGCGGCCGAGAGGGAGCAGCCACAGCAGGAGGCCCAGGTTGGGCAGGTGGCTTACCAGGCACCGCAGAGGAGGAGGAACGAAGACAGGATCGATCAGGGAGGAAGGGGAAATGTCATTCCCGGTCCGGGAGGCGGGCACGTTGGAGTGATCAACGGAGGGGCGGGGCTAGGAGCTTCCCGCAAGGGAAGTCTCCACCAAATCTACAAAAGGAGCGTCGCTTCGACGTCTCAGACCCCCCCTCCCTTGAACGAGATCACCTTCTCGGAGGAAGACATGCTCTGGAACGAGAACCCCTTCCATGACGCCCTGGTGATTCAAGCAGCAATCGAGGACTTCACCGTCGACCGAATCCTCGCGGATAACGGGAGCTCGGTGAATGTCATCTTCAAGAGAACCTTCGTCGGCCTTCAGGTGGAAGCGTCCCGGGTTCAGGCAGCGGATGGGCCTCTCTTCGGCTTCTCCGGGGAGAAGAAAGAGGTGGAAGGAGGAGTGGAGTTGCTGGTCACTCTCGGGGGGACTTCGATCCGATGCCGCTTCGTCATCGTCGACGCACCGAGCGGCTACAACGCCATCTTCGGACGGCCCCTCATCAACTACTTCAAGGCCGTCCCTTCATCTTATCACCAATGCCTGAAGTACTGCAGGGATGACGTCCAAGTCAGGATCAGGGGAGATCCCAAGGCCTCCAGGGAATGCTACCTGAATGCGGTCAGCACCATCAGCTGGATGGGCGACGCAGAAAGGTTGGAAAGGATGATGGAGCAAGAAGAGGGCCTGCAAGCTGCCGAGGAGCTGGAGGAAGTGGAGGTGATCTCCCTGAGAGGAAAGCCGGAGCTGCTGAAGATCGGAGGAGCCTTGCCCCCGGAAGGGAAGGTGGAGATAGCGGCCTGCCTACAGGAAAACGCGGACGTCTTCGCATGGAGCGCCGCCGAAATGCCAGGGATCGATGCTGATGTTGCCTGTCATCGCCTCAACCTGGATCCGGCGACGGCCCCCGTCCGTCAAAAGCAAAGGAAGAGCGCCGCCGCTCTAGCGGGACCCATCCGGGAGGAAGTAGGGAAGCTGCTGGAAGCAGGTTTTGTTTCGGAGATCCAGTATCCAGGCTGGGTCTCCAATGTTGTAATGGTGAAGAAGTCTGGAGGGGGCTGGAGGTTATGTATCGACTTTTCATTATTGAATAAAGCCTGCCCGAAGGATTGTTATCCCCTGCCTCAGATCGACGCGCTGGTTGATTCCGCCGTCGGATTTCCTGTGATGAGTTTCCTTGATGCCTTTTCAGGATACCATCAGATCCGGATGCATCCCCCCGATTGCCGCGACGTTTCCTTCATCACCAGCGACGGGTGCTATAGCTACAAGATGATGCCCTTTGGGCTCAAGAACGCCGGCGCGACATATCAAAGAATGATGGATCACGTCTTCAGAGAGCAGAAGGGGCGGAATCTGGAAGTCTACGTCGACGACTTGCTCGTTAAGAGTAAGAGCGCCGCAGAGCACGTAGCGGATCTGACGGAGACTTTCGCCACCCTGAGGAGGTACAAGATGCGGCTCAACCCGGCCAAGTGTGTTTTCGGCGCAGGAAGGGGGAAGTTTCTAGGACACCTCCTTACTCCCCTAGGGGTGGAGCCCAACCCCGACAAGGTGAAAGCCATCGTGGAGATGGCGTCCCCAAGGGACTCCAAGGAAGTTCAAAGGTTGACCGGAAGGCTGGCAGGTCTTAGCCGGTTTCTCTCCAAGGCCGGAGAAAAGTGCTCCCCTTTCTTCAAAGCCCTTCGGGGAAATCAGAAATTCGAGTGGACCACGGAGTGCGAGGAGGCCTTCAAGAAGCTCAAGCAACAGCTGACTCGAGCTCCCCTCCTTCAGGGTCCGCAGGGCGGCGAAGACCTCTTGCTCTACCTAGGGGTAGGGGCCGAAGCAGTCAGCTCGGTGTTGGTCCGAGAGGAGGGAAAGAAGCAGCTTCCGATCTATTACGTAAGCCGGGTGCTAAGGCAAGCCGAGACGCGGTACCCCATCCTGGAGAAGTTGGTCTTTGCCCTGGTAGTTTCGGCCAGGCGACTCCGTCCATATTTCCAAGCCCACTCTATCAAAGTAGTCTCAGACCATCCCTTGAGGAGTATCTTGGACGGAGTGGAGCATTCCGGCAGGCTCGCCAAATGGGCTGTGGAGCTGAGCGAGTTCGACATCTCCTACCCCCCAAGGGTCGCGATCAAAGCACAAGCCGTGGCGGATTTCCTGGCCGACTTCTCGGCCGAGGTCGAGGCAGACACGGATGTCTCTCGGCCGGTCCCTTGGAAGATGTTCGTGGATGGCGCGTCAGGGAGACACTCCGTGGGAGCCGGGGTGGTGCTGGTTAGTCCTCAGGGGACCAGGATTGAGCAAGCTATCAAGATCAATTTTCCGGTTACTAACAACCAGGCGGAGTACGAAGCCATGGTGGCTGGCTTGCGACTCGCCAAGGAACTGGCAATCAGAGATATCAGGGCCTTTTCCGATTCCATGGTGGCGGCATCCCAGATTCGGGGAGAGTTCGAAGTCCGAGATCCCGTCTTGCAGCAATATCTGGTCAAGGTCAAAGGCCTTATCGGGGGGTTCCGATCCTTTCACGTCGAGCATGTGCCCCGAGAGCGCAACTCCGAGGCAGACAATCTTGCGAAATACGGCCCCCGGGCCGGGGGAACCGCCATCGAGTTATTTCGACCATCCATCGAAGAAGGCGAATTGATGGAGGTCGATCAGCGGGCCTCGTGGAGGGATCCGTTCATCACATTCCTGGCGACAGGCCGACTACCATCTGACAGGCAAGACCAAAGAAAGTTTCGGTACAAGGCCGCATACTACTTGCTGCAGGGCGGCGAACTCTATCGCAAGACCATTTCAGGCCCTCTGGCCCGGTGCTTGTCAGAGCACGAGATTCCCCGGGTCCTCGAAGAGATACACTCAGGAGAGTGCGGCAGTCACTCCGGGACCCGCACCCTGGAGCAAAGGATTCTGAGGCACGGTTACTTCTGGCCGACCATCCGAAAGGACGCAGAGGCCTATTCCAGAAAATGCTCCCAATGTCAACTCTTTGCGCCCCTTGCGCTCCAGCCAGCTCAGCAACTTCGCTCAATTACCGCTCCATGGCCTTTCGCAATTTGGGGCATGGATTTGATCGGCCCGTTCCCTCAAGCTAGCGGGCAAAGGAAGTTTGTTCTGGTAATGGTCGACTACTTCACGAAGTGGATCGAGGCTAAGGCTCTGGCCAGGACCACGTCTCAAATCGTCAAGAACTTCATTTGGGGGGAGATCGCATGCAGATTCGGGATCCCTCTGGCCATCATCACCGACAATGGGCCGCAGTTTGCCAGCCTGGAACTGGGAGACTTTTGTAAACAATTGGGAACCGACCTTCGGTTCGCCTCGGTACATCATCCTCGTAGCAACGGGCAAGTAGAAGCCGCAAACAAGCTCATCATCAACTTGCTGAAGAAGAAGATCACCAATCTCAAGGGGAATTGGGCCGAACAACTCCCCTCTGTCCTGTGGGCTCTCAGGACCACCCCGAACTCGGCTACAAGGGAAACACCCTTCAAGCTATCACACGGGTCCGAGGCGCTCATCCCGGTCGAATTTGAGGTGCATAGTCCGAGGGTCATCGCGGCCGAAGATGGAAGCGAGGAATGGCGGTTAGAGAATGAAGAGGCTCAGAGGCTCTCCCTAGATTATGTGGAAGAGCTTCGGGACTTAGCCTCCATACGCCAGGAGGAAACCAAGAGGCGCATGGCGAGGCATTTCGACAAAAACGTCCGCTTGAAGAACTTCCTCGCAGGGGACTTGGTCATGAAGAAAGTGGACGCCGTCGGGCGGGGAGCCGCCACAGGCAAGCTCTTTCCCAACTGGGAAGGACCTTTCATCATCCAAGAGGCTTTGGCCACAGGAGGCTATTACCTACAAGACCAAGCGAGAGAGCAGCTGTCTGGAACCTGGAGCGGAGATGATTTGAAAAGATTTTACCCATAGCGGTAACCCATGTATCTATTTCTGTAAACTTTCTTAAATGAACAAAGGATGCGGATTTTCATCCCTTTTGTGTTGAAGGTGCCTCGAGGCTTCTGAGTGTTTCCATGGCCCGCCTCGTAGTCGACTTCGGAAGGCAGTGGTCGGTTTGTTCCTCATACATAGCCCAGTACGGATGATGGGACGATGCTTCGGGATCTTAAGCGCTCTTGTAAGACCGGGCCTCTGCACTGTCGGCCGAGATCAGCTCCCCCCTTGCATGTCGGCCTAGGTCTCCCCGAGTGCATCTCTCTTCCGTCTGGAGGAACTACGAGGAACAGATCCGCACCCTGATCCCCCGGACTCGAGGAGAGGCCGGCCTCGTAAAGCACCCAGAAGGAAAAACCTCAAACGAGCAGTAAGGCAGGATAACCTGCTGAAGCTGAAAAGGGCAAGAATGAGCCCAGGGGTGTGTGTTGATTCCGAGTGCGTCCGGGGAGGACCCTCGATGAACACCACCCCCGTTCGAATCGTAACTAGGAAGCGATCTTCACTATCAAATCGAGATACGTGCCTTCAACCCGTTCTCACTGAATAACCTAGTTCGGACGATGGGACGAGGCTTCGGGACTTTAAGCACTCTTGTAAGACCGAACCTCTGCACTACCAGCCGAGATCAGCTCCCCCCTTGCATGTCGGCCTAGGTCTCCCCGAGTGCATCTCTCTTTTCCGACTAGAGGGATTCTTAGGAACGGGTCTGGACACCAACCCCCCGATTTGGCAGGGTCAAGAGCGTCTCTCCGAAGAGAGTTTTGTCAAAGATGCCTTTGAGATTAATCTCCAAACTGTATGAGTGCAGGATTGTAATCCAAGACTTCGAGTGGAGCAGCGTCGTAAGACCGGTATCCCCACGAGCTCCTCTCCTCGGGAATCGGCCGATCTCCTCGATTGTAATCCAAGACTTCGAGTGGAGCAGCGTCGTAAGACCGGTATCCCCACGAGCTCCTCTCCTCGGGAATCGGCCGATCTCCTCGATTGTAATCCAAGACTTCGAGTGGAGCAGCGTCGTAAGACCGGTATCCCCACGAGCTCCTCTCCTCGGGAATCGGCCGATCTCCTCGATTGTAATCCAAGACTTCGAGTGGAGCAGCGTCGTAAGACCGGTATCCCCACGAGCTCCTCTCCTCGGGAATCGGCCGATCTCCTCGATTGTAATCCAAGACTTCGAGTGGAGCAGCGTCGTAAGACCGGTATCCCCACGAGCTCCTCTCCTCGGGAATCGGCCGATCTCCTCGATTGTAATCCAAGACTTCGAGTGGAGCAGCGTCGTAAGACCGGTATCCCCACGAGCTCCTCTCCTCGGGAATCGGCCGATCTCCTCGATTGTAATCCAAGACTTCGAGTGGAGCAGCGTCGTAAGACCGGTATCCCCACGAGCTCCTCTCCTCGGGAATCGGCCGATCTCCTCGATTGTAATCCAAGACTTCGAGTGGAGCAGCGTCGTAAGACCGGTATCCCCACGAGCTCCTCTCCTCGGGAATCGGCCGATCTCCTCGATTGTAATCCAAGACTTCGAGTGGAGCAGCGTCGTAAGACCGGTATCCCCACGAGCTCCTCTCCTCGGGAATCGGCCGATCTCCTCGATTGTAATCCAAGACTTCGAGTGGAGCAGCGTCGTAAGACCGGTATCCCCACGAGCTCCTCTCCTCGGGAATCGGCCGATCTCCTCGATTGTAATCCAAGACTTCGAGTGGAGCAGCGTCGTAAGACCGGTATCCCCACGAGCTCCTCTCCTCGGGAATCGGCCGATCTCCTCGATTGTAATCCAAGACTTCGAGTGGAGCAGCGTCGTAAGACCGGTATCCCCACGAGCTCCTCTCCTCGGGAATCGGCCGATCTCCTCGATTGTAATCCAAGACTTCGAGTGGAGCAGCGTCGTAAGACCGGCATCCCCACGAGCTCCTCTCCTCGGGAATCGGCCGATCTCCTCGATTGTAATCCAAGACTTCGAGTGGAGCAGCGTCGTAAGACCGGTATCCCCACGAGCTCCTCTCCTCGGGAATCGGCCGATCTCCTCGATTGTAATCCAAGACTTCGAGTGGAGCAGCGTCGTAAGACCGGTATCCCCACGAGCTCCTCTCCTCGGGAATCGGCCGATCTCCTCGATTGTAATCCAAGACTTCGAGTGGAGCAGCGTCGTAAGACCGGTATCCCCACGAGCTCCTCTCCTCGGGAATCGGCCGATCTCCTCGATTGTAATCCAAGACTTCGAGTGGAGCAGCGTCGTAAGACCGGTATCCCCACGAGCTCCTCTCCTCGGGAATCGGCCGATCTCCTCGATTGTAATCCAAGACTTCGAGTGGAGCAGCGTCGTAAGACCGGTATCCCCACGAGCTCCTCTCCTCGGGAATCGGCCGATCTCCTCGATTGTAATCCAAGACTTCGAGTGGAGCAGCGTCGTAAGACCGGTATCCCCACGAGCTCCTCTCCTCGGGAATCGGCCGATCTCCTCGATTGTAATCCAAGACTTCGAGTGGAGCAGCGTCGTAAGACCGGTATCCCCACGAGCTCCTCTCCTCGGGAATCGGCCGATCCCTCGATTGTAATCCAAGACTTCGAGTGGAGCAGCGTCGTAAGACCGGTATCCCCACGAGCTCCTCTCCTCGGGAATCGGCCGATCTCCTCGATTGTAATCCAAGACTTCGAGTGGAGCAGCGTCGTAAGACCGGTATCCCCACGAGCTCCTCTCCTCGGGAATCGGCCGATCTCCTCGATTGTAATCCAAGACTTCGAGTGGAGCAGCGTCGAAAGACCGGTATCCCCACGAGCTCCTCTCCTCGGGAATCGGCCGATCTCCTCGATAACAAGGAGGGGCCCACGGGCTATGTTCGACGACTAAGCCCGGCCCAATTTTCGTCACGCGCGAGCAGACCTCACGCGAGTAGGAGGGCAAAACTCACGAGAACAGGCGAGCTGATCTCGCGCGAGTAGGCGAGCTGTTTCCATGCGGGGAAGCGAGCTGAAACCGCGCGAGTAAGCGAGCCCCGGGGGACATGCGAGTACGTCCCACACGCCACCCGCGCGGTTATCACAGCAGGTTCACGAGTATCCGGGCGCAGGGGGGAGTAGGTCCCGGCGAGCGGATGGTCGACGTTGGGGCCATCCCCTGCGACCTAGCGAGCGTCCCTCTCCGAGCCTATGAGCCTAGCGAGTAACCTCCAGTCAGAGGAAAAGGCAAAACTTTGTATAAATCACTAAGTCAAGATGTGGTTTACAAAAGGAACAAAAAGAATATCGGCGAGCAACTAGGACTCGTCGTCGCCAGTATCAGGCCGATATTCATCATCCCCAACATCGCCGATATCCGCAAAGTCGTCACTCTCTGCGGTCTCGCCGCTGCTGCTTCCGCTGCCGCTGCTGCTTCCGCTGCCGCTGCTGCTTCCGCTGCCGCTGCTGTCAGAATCACCGGAGCTGGTCGGCAACGACGCGTCGTATGGCGGGACAGTCCCCTCGGCGAGCAGCTCGGGGATGAGCTCGTCAACAGTGAGCGGCTTCTCCCCCTCGACGAGCTGGCCCCCGAGCCTAAGGCGCGCGAGAATGACATTCCCCGCCGCCCGCGCGATCTCGCGGCGAACGGAGGATCTCTCCTCCCAGAGGACGCGCGATTGCTTCACCACTCGCGCCGGGTCCTCGGGCAGCGAGGTTGAGGAGCTCGGCCGCCCTTCAGCAGCGATCAGCCTGGTCTCCATCACCGCAGCGCGAGTTTGAGCCGCCTCCAACTCGGCCTGGGAGGTGGCGAGCTTCTCCTCGCACTCAGAAAGCTTCTTCGCCGCCTCTATCTCGGCAGCCTGCGAGATGACCAATGTCAGAGCCTGGCAGCGATACAAGTCAAGCAACCTACCCAAGGATAACTCACCTCGAAGTCCCTCCAGCGGGCGGACTGCATGCCAAGGTCAATGGCCTTCTTGGAGACGATTTTGAGGGCGTCGGTCATTTCCAGCATTTTCCTCGCCGAGTAATGCCCCAGCTCGGCAGACCGCGCGAGCGCGCAGGCCGACTGATGGGCAAGCTCCGTCGGGGTCAGCTCCATGACGGACTCCGCGTCGGCCCGACCATAGATGGCATGAAGGACGGCGAACGCCTCCCCCTTATCCTCCCAGTCAGTCGACCAGGACGGGAGGTTGGTGCTCAGCGACACCGAGTTCTCCCCCGCCGACCAGGTCACGAGCGGGCGACCGAAGGCGTCCACCACCCCCTGTCCAAGGCCGTAGTTGGGGTGGAAATGGGGTGACCGCGCGGGCGTCGGCGACCGGCGATCGACGGATCGCGGCGACGAGGTCTTCACCTTCTTCCTCGCGGGACCCTGCGAGCTGGCTCGCGACTTCCCCTTAGCCGTCTTCTTCTCCCCGACGTCGGCAGGAGGGGGAGCATCCGACTGCGTGGCAGCGACTTCCTTCGCCAAGGGAAGCGGCTTCTCCGGAAGCTCGTTGGCGACTGCAAAACACGTGACGAAGTTAGCTTCAGCGGCAAAATGACGAGCGAGTAACCAGGGCGCACGGCGAGTTCAACATACTTTCGATCGGGAGGACTGGCTCGAGCACGCTGACGTTTAGTCGCCAGAAAATGACGTCAAAACGCCGACCGCGGAAGTAGTCGAAGAGCTGCTCGCGAGCTCCCTCGAGGATGGGGGGAAGGAAGGCGACATCGGCTGGTTGGTGCGGCCTGCCGGGAACGCCGCCGAAATCGCCATGGACGACAACCAGCTGCTCGCTCCAGCGATGGACCTTGTTCGCCGTCCCGACCAGAGTGCAGACATGACTGCTAAAGAAGATGACCCCCTCCGAGGTCGCCGCGAAGGCGAAGATGCGGCGAAAGACGGAGAGGTCGAAAGAGATCCTCTCTTCCCGAAGGAAGCATAGGAATCCCATAATGATCGCCACGCCGTTGGGATTGATCTGCGCGGGAACAATCCCAAAGTAGCGTAGAATCTCGCAAAACTCCGGCCAGAAGGGCAGCCGCAGACCCGCGTCAAAGTGACGCAGCGACATTACAAGCGAGCCCTCAATATGGGTATTGAGACGCTCGCTGCGAGTAGGGAGTCTTGCCGAGTATCCGTCAGGGAGGGAGCGTTCCTTGAAGGTCGCCAGTTCCTTCTCGGTGGTGATAGATTTCTTAAAAGCCGCATCGGCAAAATTAATTGCATGGGCCTGTCGGCGAGCGCTGGCGTCGTCACCGACCATGATGGCGAGATCAGAAGGCAGCGTGAGCGGCGAGTTGACTGTTCAGATACTCGGCAGGAGGAAAGAAGGTCGCTACAGCAATACCCTTTATGACCCACCTACCCCCCCCCCCTATTTATAGGAACGACAAGTCCAAGGAGGAGGGGGGGGGGGGGGGGGGTCAGCCACCCCGGCGAGTATCCGACAAACTCGCGCGATGAAGAAAAACCTGCGACATTATCAAAGTGAACTAAAGCTCGGTACGTCAAAGAATGAAAGCGCGCACACGGAAGCGGGAATATTCGCGCACACGAATTAATCAAATTAAAAATAAATGTCCGGGGATTACAAAGTCGCGCGAGGCGATTACAGGCGATTACATTCGGAGAACAAAAAAAGATTATGGCGCCCTCGGCCGCTCAGGAGGGTGCGGATGCCGCCCAGCCCAGCCGATCTCGCGCGCACGTCGATAATGCTCCGTCGCCAGCGCTGTCGCGTCATCGCCGAGCCTGAGCTGCTCCTCCATCCTCGCCAGGCGTCCAGCAGATCCCATGCTCGCCCGGATGCCGGCCAGCTCGTCGAGCACCAGCTGCAGGCGGTGGTTGTTCAGTTGCAGTTGGCGGTCGTTCTCTTTGACCACGTGAAAGCGAGCTTCATAGCTTTCCAGGGTCGACTGGAGCCCTTCGACCTTGGCCATCCTCGCCTCCAGTGCCGAGATGCGCCGGTGAGAATCACAGATGGCGAGCTGGTCAAACTTGCTCTCCAGCTCCATGTGGGCGCGAATGGCGGCCTGGCGATACTCGCTCCCGGACAGCCCGATAGCGTCGAGGAAAGTCGCCCCAGAGGTCGCCGGGCGATCTGACACGGCAAGAAGACAGATCGTCAGGAGTGAAAAAGCAATAAGCAGAGCGGTAGTCCGTGGAAGGAGGCTCACCACGGCGAGGAGATCGGGATCGGCGCGGCGAAGAAGGTCGCCCGGAGGTATCTCGCCTCCCCGAAGAGCTACTCGGAAGGTCGGCAGGCCTGCCCTGCCCGCGCCCTCCAGACCCTTGGCCGACGTAGTCAGGGTCTCCAACCCGCGGAGGAAAGTAGGGAGGCCGCGGCCTCACCGGCTTCTTCACCGGCGGCGAAGCCTGAGGAGAGCTCGCCGAGTGGTGCGGAGCCCTCGGCGCGGAAGAAGGAGGTCGCGGATGATCCTTCGGCAGAGCGGACAGAGGCGGCGGAGGGGGCAAGCCGGTGCTCGGCGCCTGGCCGGTAGTGACGACCGCGGGCGGCGGCGGCGGCGGCGGCAATGGAGCGCTCACCGAGGGTATTTTCCCGCCGCTCGCGACAACACCAGCCGCCGTACTCGCTGGAGGGACCTCGCGCACCAGCCCAGATGACCCGGCTGGGGTGGCCTTCGCCGGCAGATCCTTGCTCGCGGGAGGGGGGTCCTTCACCAACGCCGCCCCAGACGCCTTCCCCGAGCTGAGGCCTATCCTGACCGAGCGGGCGACCTTGAACGGCCTGTCAGCCGCCAGGGCGAGTAGGGGCGCCGAGTTGAGAGGGACGACATCAAGTGCCGCGTCCGCGGCAATCGGAGAATCTGCATAAGGAAAGAAGTCAGCAAAGTGGTGGCGACAACCCAGCAGGGAAGAGTTCGAGGTGGCGACCTGACAGGGTGACGACGTCGGCCTGGGACACCGCAGGTTCCTTCACGACCGCGGGCTCCTCGGTCGCTCCTGCGTTCTCCGGCGGGCTGCCCCGGGTCGAGTCAGGGAGGTCGTCAAGCCCTAGGTCGTTCAACACCCTCTGGGTGGTGGATGACACTACGGGATTGTCGGTCGCCGCGGCGACCTGGTGCGCCAGTGGAGGCGAGCCGACCACCGTAGTGGCGGGCTGCTTGTCCTTCTTCATCTTCTTCTTCTTCTTCGACGGGGGCAAGGCCGTGGGATCATCCTCACGCGGTCTTTTCGACCTAGCTATGCCGAGGAGGCCCGACAGAGCAGCGAGATTGTCCTTCAAAAACTGTTCGGCATCCGACATCTTCGGCGAGCTCCAGGGATTGTCTCAAAAAACGAAGCCCCCCCCCCCTATTTATAGACTACTCAACCAGCAGGCGATGATGCGAGCGGTCCAGATACTCGGCAGAGGTCCTCGCCGAATAAGCGTTGGATGAATCTTTCCGGGTTCCTACGTCGCCCAAAAAGAGCGGGGATTGTGTACAACCCATATTCGACGAGGGTGGGCCCTACCACCGCCAGGTCATCAGAGGTCGAAGTCAACAAAGCAGGGTGGGGATCCAGACCAGCATCCCGGGCCGCGGAAGGTTTGGGCGAGTAGGGCGAGCTCCCCAGGTCAACTCGCCAGGTGGCGACTATGGCCAGATGCTCGCCTCTCCCAGGCGAGTTCCTTAAGGAGGTCGCCAACTCGCCAGGGGGGGGTATAAGTAAGACCCCCCCCCCTCTCTTTGGTTTTGCCTATAAATAGGACCCCAGGGGTACGAAGGAAGGACAAGCAATTCTCGGCCTGAACCCTCGCGAGTTCCAGTGACTACTCTTGACTCGCTATCGTTCAGCTCGCCTCCTTCGTACCTAGCTCGGCCAATCTGGTTGAGAAGGGGTTGCTTCTCCTAAGCAACTGGGTACGTGGTGGGACCTTCCTGCCGCAGCGACCTGGGGTCTTGTTCGTACAATTCGTCCTTGTTTCCCAACCAGAGATCGTCTTCCTGACCGGTCGACCAGTAGCTTCAGGTCGCCTAATCCGATTTCTGAGGTTGAGAATTTCTCGGCTTCAACACATAACATGTAGGGTTATGTCGCCGATTTTTCCGCCGCCTGTAAATTCGTCCTGCGTCAAAATGGAATTATTATAAAGATTATTAAATATATGAATGATCAAAATGATTCAAATGATACATGTAATTGCATCTCAGGTAAATTCATTTAAGATATGATTATTAAACAAGCTGCTGCTGCAAAAAAGAATACTGATTAAATTTGGCTCAAAAAAACAACATTAGATGTTGTGTCAGATTGCCCAATAACAACAACACTCAAGCCTTTATCCCACTATAGTGGGGTCGGCTATATGGATCCTTTGTCGCCATTGTGCCCTATCCTTTGTCATAATCTCACTAATGTCTAAGTACATCATGTCTTTCCTTATAGTTTCATTCCAAGTCTTTATTGGTCTACCCCTCCCTCGTTTAGCATACCTAGTGACTAGACTCTCACAACGCTTAACATGTGTCTCTAATGGTGTCCTTTGTACGTGTCCAAACAATCTTAGTCGAGCTTCTCGCATTTTCTCTGCAATTGGTGCTACTCCTGTCTTATCCCTGATACATTCATTCATGTAGAAAGAAATGGTGCAATTTTATTATTTCATAATTGGGGCATTATATAGGAAATACAACATGACTCACAACACCGATAGGCGATGTGGGACTAAACTCCTAAATAACAATAATATTAAAATACTAATAACTCTAACACTCCCTCTCAAGCTAGAGGGGAAACCTACAACTTGAACACAACATAAAAAGAAAGGTAAAAGAAGGTTGGGAACGTGGGGCAAAACAATAGCCATTGAGGCCCAACTGCGTGTCACCGGGGATACATCAATCGGGCAAACACCACACGGCGTTGGTCCACAAACCGACCATGATCACGTTGGATGCACCCGGAGCATAAACTAGGTCAACCAAGAAAAGCCAAACCAATCCTACCACAAATCAAAGAAAAAGGCAGGGAGACACAAACAACAGACGAAATCTACCTGGGGGCCATGTGTGACTAAGGCAGAAGTCGAGAAAGAGGCACTCAAGTCATCGTTATCACAAACACTCCCCCTCACGTGGATCATGTGCATGAAGGCATAGGCTACACCTGGAGTTCATGTGTGACTAAGGCAGGAGTCAGGAAAGAGCCATTTGAGTCGCCGTTATCACAAACACTCTCCCACACGTGGAATACGTGCATGAAGACATAGACTATGCCTGAAGGCCGTGACGTACGCTCCCCCTCACGTAGATCATGCGCATGAAGGTAGAAATCACATAAAGACGCAAACGAAGGCAAACACAACAACAAAGAACTTTAAAAAAAAATACTATAGCAGCACCATCAGCAACGAGCGAAGCAGGATCCATATCCCCGGCAAGCGAAAAGACAGAGCCAGAAGAAGGTTTGCTGGAAAGCAGCATTGGCAGAGGAGTTCGACCAGAAGATAGGAGCAGTGGCCCGCAGCAAAGCAGAGCACAACAACGCAGGATCACAGCACATGTGAGAAGAAGCAACGACAGGGCAGATCTGGCGACGGGAGAAGATTTGGTGCAGATGGAGGCTCCGGAGAAAAAGCGCAGAGGAGCAGCATGCAAGAAGCCTTCCGAGCCGGAGAAGAAGCAGGCCCGGGCGGAGCTGGGGCCAACAAGAGAAGCTGTCGGAAGATTGAAAAGAGTCAAAGCCAGAAGAAGAGGAAAGATCGGCCAGGAGCAGCACCATCTGATGTCGACAGAAGAAGAGGGAGAAGCCACCCGGGCCATCGTCGAAGAAGCCACCCGGGCCGGAGAAGAAGCAGACCGCCGCAGACGAGCTTGACGGGAGAATAGGAAGCTCGGCAGCAGTTGTCGATGGCAGAAGCAGTCGTCGAAGTCAACGGGAGAAGCAGGGGACGGATCCCTAGCAGCGCGCAGAGGGGAAGGACCGCTCCTGTCGATGGAGTCACCGGACGATCACATCGACGGGAGCGGGAGCGGAAGTACGAGATGGAGCGGGAGCTGTAGCGGAAGCGGGAGATGCGGACAGGATATAGTGGTTAGCCCAGCGAGAGCGAAACGGACACGAAAAAAAATTGTTTAGGGTTTCTGATCGAGTGCTCTAAAACCATGTAGAAAGAAATGGAATAGAAAGAAATGGTGCAATTTTATTCTTCCACAATGAGGCATTATATATAAAATACAACAAAACTCACAACACCGATAGGCGGTGTGGGACTAAACTCCTAAATAACAATAATATTAAAATACTAATAACTCTAACAATTCCTAATTTTATTCTGTCTCATGCGTCCACACATCTACTTAAGCATTCTCATCCCCACAACTCCCATTTTTTGTTCATGTGCACAATTCACTACCCAACACTCAGAACCATAGAGCATCGCTGGTCTAATTGCAATACGGTAAAACTTGCCCTTAAGTTTTAATGTTACTTTACGATCACATAAGATCCATGACGCGTGTTACCACTTAAAGTGAAAGGAAGGGAATCCGGCAAGGGGGAGAGACCGGCGGGGGTAGAGAGAGAGATAGAGAGAGAGAAGAGGGAGCAGCCCCCACACAAAGTTGATTGATCCAAAGATGAGAAAAGAGATACAATGGTCCTCCTTATATAGTGAGGAGCACATAAAGAAAGACATAAATGCACTTAACTAAACCCAAGTCCCTATGACATAAGTCCATAAAGGATTTCCCAAAAACGAAATACATAAATGCTTTTGGCTAGATTCAGCCCCCCCCCCCATACTCCAAGTTCCCATGTGCTACCGTGTTCGTCCCCCCTCCACTGTCGCCAGCGGTAATGATGGCTCCACTGTCGCCGGGCGATACTGTCGTTCCTCCGCCGTTCCCGTGCTGCGTCTTGGGACGACGTGCGTACATCCTCCATGGTGGGCTGTCATTATGAAGTTCGATAACAATACCTCCGTCTGGGAAATTTGTCTTGTCCTCAAGGCAAAATACCGGAAACTGGCGACAAAAATCATTGCGGAGTAGCCAAGTGTTCGCCGAAGGGGGTCGGTGTTGCCACACTACCCGAACCTCCTCGGGTATTCCGGTTCCGGGATGAGGGGAACGCGTATCCAAAATCGCCGTTGGGTATAATGGTCGCGTTCCCGGAAAATCCAAGTCGGCGGGGATGTGGTCCACGGTGGGGTGATCGCCGATGACTCGGCGGAGCGGAGATACGTGAAACAAGGGGTGGATTCTGCTTCCCTCTGGTAGGCGAAGGCGGTAGGCGACGGCTCCAATCCGTCCGAGTATCTCAAACGGGCAGAAGAAGCCTGGAGCGAGCTTGGGGCATGAGCGGCGTGCAACTGTAAGCTGGCGGTACGGATGTAATTTAATGAAGACCCTTTCGCTCGGTTCAAATTGCAAGTCCCGACATTTCTTGTTGGCAAAGGACGTCATTTTTGTCTGGGCTCGGCGGAGGTGCTGTTTCAAGCTATCCAACATGGTATCCCGGCCTTGGAGGTGGGCCGCGAGGCCGGCCACGGGGCATTCGCCCGGGAGATATTGTATGATCGAGGGAGGAGAGCGGTCATAGACTGCTTCGAATGGGGATGTGTTAGCGGCGTAATGATATGCCGTATTGTAGGAATATTCCGCCCAGGGAAGCCACTTTGCCCAAGTGCCCGGCCGCTCGTCGATGAAACACCGTAGGTACGTCTCTAGGCACCGGTTAAGGACCTCGGACTGTCCGTCTGGGGGTGGTATGTGGTGCTCATCCGAAGGCGAGTGCCTTGTAGCCGAAAAAGAGCGGTCCAAAAACTGCTGAGGAAGAGAGGGTCCCGGTCGCTGACAATGGAACGTGGAAAACCGTGGAGACGGACGATCTCGGTTACGAAGCTATCTGCCACGGTGGCGGTCGTGTAAGGATGTCGGAGTGGAATGAAATGACCGTACTTGGAGAGGCGGTCCACGACCACCAAGATGCAGTCGAACCCGACCGAGTATGGAAGCTGGGTGATGAAATCCATGGCGATGTCTTCCCAGATTCGTTCGGGTACGGGCAAGGGTTGTAGAAGGCCCCCTGGAAAAAGTGCCTCGTACTTAGCTTTTTGGCATGGCAAGCAAGCGGCCACATAATCCTTGATTTGGCGGAACATGTGCGGCCAAAATAAGGAGGACGCGAGGCGGCGGTAGGTACGGAAAGCACCGGCATGACCGTCGGTTGGGGAGTTGTGAAATTCCGCTAGCAGACGTAGGATACACGGGGAGGTGGCCGATAGCACAAGGCGGCCCCGAAAATACAATCTTCCCCCAATGAGTGAGTATGAAGGATGCGCCGCAGAGTCCGAGATGAGGGCCGTGTGAATGGGTCTGAGCACCGGGTCCCGTTCAACTCCTTCCTGGATGAGTGCACCCTCCTCCCAAACCGGGCGGGTGAGGGCCGTTAATGTGGCCGCGTGTGGTTGTCGGGAGAGAGCGTCGGCCGCCCGGTTCGTCGTGCCGGTGCGGAACTCGATGGTGAAGTCATATCCCAAAAGCTTGGCGGCCCATAGTTGTTGTGTCGGGGTGGCAATTTTTTGTTGGAGAAGGTAGCGGAGGCTATGGTGGTCCGTCCGGACCACAAACGGCCGGCCGAGGAGATAAGGCCGCCAATGTTGGACTACGAGGACGAGAGCCATGAGCTCGTTTTCGTATGTCGAACGGCTGCGGAGGGCGGGCGAGAACCCGCGGCTAAAGTAGGCAATCGGGCGGCCGGCTTGCATGAGTACCGCGCCAACCCCGGTGCCTGAGGCGTCGCACTCAACCACGAAGGGCTGATGGAAGTCGGGCAGGGCTAACACCGGTCCATGGACGAGGGCGGATTGTAGGGCGGTAAAGGGGGCTAGTGCCGCGACGAACCACTTGAACGGGCCTTCCTCCGAGGCTTTGAGTAGTTGGGTGAGTGGTCGGGCGAGCGTGTTGTACCCTTGAATAAATCGCCGATAGTACCCGGTGAGGCCGAGAAAGCCGCGCACTTCACGGACCGATGTTGGTGTCGGCCATTGGAGAACTGCCAAGATCTTCTCGTCGTCCATGGCCACGCCGTTGGCCGAGATGGTGTGGCCCAAGTAGCTCACCGTTGGCGAGCCGAACGTGCATTTCTTGCGATTCAACACAAGTTGGTGGTGGCGGAGGGTGAGAAGGGTGGCGCGAACATGTTGGAGGTGCGCCTGCCAAGTAGAGTTGTACACTAAAATATCATCAAAAAATACCAAGATATGTTTGCGGAGTACCGGCCGGAATATGTCATTCATTGTTGCTTGGAAGGTGGTCGGCGCGTTGGTCAGACCGAATGGCATGACGAGAAACTCGTAATGACCATCATGAGTGCAGAAAGCCGTTTTGGCCACGTCCTCCGGCCGAACCCGAATTTGATGGTAGCCGGCCCGAAGGTCCAGCTTGGTAAAGAATGTGGCGCCGTGAAGTTCGTCCAGAAGTTCTTGAATGACCGGAATAGGGTACTTGTCGGAGATGGTTGCTTTGTTGAGCTCCCGATAGTCGACGCAAAAACGCCAACTACCGTCCTTCTTACGGACGAGAAGCATCGGGCTGTAGAAAGGGCTTGCGCTAGGCTGAATGATCCCACCCAAAAGCATTTCTCGCACGAGACGTTCGATCTCGTCTTTCTGAGCATGCTCGTACCGATACGGCCGAACGGATACAGCCGACCTATCCGGTTGGAGTGTGATGGCGTGATCCGTAGGTCGGCTCGAGGGTAGGCCGGTCGGGGCTTCAAACAGATCGGCGAATTCACGAAGCACGTGGCGGAGGTCCGCGGGTGGAGGTGGTTGTGTCAGCTCGGTTTCTTGGAGACGCCATAACAAGGCGGAAAAATCCACATCGGTGGTGCGCTGCAATGCGCGGAATGATACCGGTGTTCTAAGGAGAGTGGAGTCTCCCTTGAGGCAGTGGTCGACGGGTCCTTGTTGGAATTGCATCGTCATGGTGGCCCAGTTGACTCGGACGTCGCCAAGCGTTTGGAGCCATGCCACGCCTAAAATAGCGTCCAATCCGCCTAGCCCAAAGAGATAGAAATCCGCGGTGACGGTGTATGTGCCGAGAGTCAGTGTCACCTCTTGACAAAGACCTTGTGTCGGTCGGCGGAGGCCATCCCCCAAACACACCGTAAACTTTGGGGAAGGTCGTGAGGGAAGGGCCAACTCGCATACGAGATCCGCCGAGATGAAGTTGTGGCTGGCGCCGCTGTCGATCATGAGCACTATGTCGTGGTTTTGGAGCCGCCCGCGGAGCTTCATTGTGCGGGGGCCCGTGAGTCCGCCAACTGAGAAGTACGGGAGCTCCAAGCAATGGAGGTAATCGTCGTGTGCAGCCGGGAAGTCGGCGGTCGGCATGGCGGCCCGGTCCTCGAAATCCGGTGGAGGTGTGTCGATGTCCTCTTCGCCAAAAAAAACATGGAAGTCCTTCACCGCGCAGATGTGGTTGGGGGAATACGGTTGGTGACACCGGAAACACAACCCTTTCTTGCGGAGGTCATTGTAGTCGGCGTCCGAAAACCGGTGAGTCAGGTGGCGCCCCGGGCGAGGCCCCCCCCCCCCCCGTTGGTAGGGGTGCGAAGTCCGCCCTCCCGTGGGGCGGATGGTCGTTGAGGAGCGTGGGGAACGGGTGGATGCCGTAAGCCCAAATCCGCCTCCACGGCGCGGGCGAGATCCATGGCCGCCGAAACAGAGAGGGGATTATGCGTGCGGAGGCGAGAACGAATGGAGGGCCGCAGTCCTTGCAGGAAGAATCCCAAATAGTGATCCGGGGGAAGCCCGGGGACGTGGGACACCAAGGCTACAAACTCATCAATGTAGCCGTCGAGGTCGGCCGATTGGCGCACGCTACAAAGGCGCTCGATGGTGGAGCTGGAATACCGCGCATCGTAACGCTGAATCATCTCGGTCTTTAACTCGGGCCACGAGATCTCCGGTTGGACCTGTCGGAGCCAACGTGCCCAATGTAAGGCGGAGCCGGAGAGGCCTACAATGGCGGTGCTCACCTTGTCGCCATCGGCGGTGAAGTGAAGGTCGAAAAATTGTTCGACGCGAGCGACCCAGCCCATCGGGTCGGTACCCGTGAAGGAGGGCAACTCCAATGCCAAGGTTGGGCGGTGTGGTGGGGGTGGGGGTGGCGTGGCCATTGGCCGTGGTTCGGTCGAAAAGGACGGGGGTTGGCCGAGAAGGAAGGTCGATGAGGTTGCGGCCGCAGTGTTGGGGGCGGGAAAGAGAAGGTCCATGCGGGCGAGGATGGCGGCGGTGTGGTTGGTGTTGGCGAGGGTGGAGGCTTGGAGGGATGACATGGTGGAACGGATGTCGGCGATATCGGCTTCAATGGCGTCGGTCCGGACGCGGAGGTCGTCCATGTTATCGGAGGAGGAGTCGTTGGTTCGAGTGTGCACCATGAGAAGGTTGTCCGGCGGCACGGCGGCGGGCGGATCCGGCAGGTCGGACCAAATGTTACCACTTAAAGTGAAAGGAAGGGAATCCGGCAAGGGGGAGAGACCGGCGGAGGTAGAGAGAGAGAGAGAGAGAAGAGGGGGCAGCCCCCACACAAAGTTGATTGATCCAAAGATAAGAAAAGAGATGCAATGGTCCTCCTTATATAGTGAGGAGCACATAAAGAAAGGCATAAATGCACTTAACTAAACCCAAGTCCCTATGGCATAAGTCCATAAAGGATTTCCCAAAAACGAAATACATAAATGCTTTTGGCTAGATTCAGCCCCCCCCCCCATACTCCAAGTTCCCATGTGCTACCGTGTTCGTCCCCCCTCCACTGTCGCCAACGGTAATGATGGCTCCACTGTCGCCGGGCGATACTGCCATTCCTCCGCCGTTCCCGTGCTGCGTCTTGGGACGACGTGCGTACATCCTCCATGGTGGGCTGTCATTATGAAGTTCGGTAACAACGCGCCTCTCCACTTCAACCAACCCGCTTGGATTCTCCGTCTTTTTGAACTATCGATCCAAGATATTTAAAACACTCACTACAGGAAATATCTTGATCACCCAACTTAATAACGAAGCCATCTGTCCTTCTTGTACTGCTAAATTTAAACTCTATATACTCCGTTTTTGCCTTACTCAACCTAAAATCCTTCTTTTTTAAAGTGTCTCGCCAAGATTTAAGTTTTGCATTTACACCCGCGCGCGTCTCATCAATCAAAACGATATCATTCACAAACAACAAACACCAAGGTATTGCTTGTTGAATATGTCCGGTGAGCTCATCTAAAATAAAATAAAGAGATAAGGGTTTAAAGATGAACCTTGATGTAAGCCAACGATGATAGGAAATTCATGTGTTAATCCTCCAGATGTCCTCATCATTGCCACTGAATTTGTATACATATCTTTGATTATGTCAATATATGATACATTTACACATTTATATTTTAAGACTCTCCATAAGATCTCTCTTGGAACTCTATCATAAGCCTTCTCAAGATCAATAAATAGCATATGCAAATGTTGTCTTCTTTCTCGGTAATTGTCAATGAGTCTCCTCAAGAGATGTATAGCTTCTATGGTCGACCGTCCTGGCATGAATCCAAATTGATTCTCCGACATGTTAGTCTCTAGTCTTATTAATCGTTCTATTACTCGTTCTCATAATTTCATGGTATGACTCATCAATTTAATTCCTCTATAATTAACACAATTTTGTATATCTTATTTGTTTTTATACAAAAGAAGATACCTTCTCTTCATTGGCCTGACATCCTTTTTGACTTCAGTATCTTATTGAAAAAATATGTAAGCCACAAAATTCATTCATTCCATAGGTATTTCCATACTTCGATGGGTATATCGTCTGACCCAACCGCCTTTCCATTTTTCATCTTCTTTAGAATATCATTTACCTCTGATACTTGAATTTTATGATAAAACGTTATGTTCTTATACTACTATGATTTACTTAACTCTTCCAAATTCAATTCATTATCTTTTCTTTCATTATAGAGTTAATAAAAATATCTTTTATATCGCTCTTTAATAACCACGTCATCCGTCAAAACTGTATCATTATATTCCTCATAAATTTAATGAATAAAATAAAATTAGAAGAAGGATTAGCCCGCACTTGCCATTTCAACAACCACCGTCACTCATTTTGGAATCCTGCAGTTGAAGCTATCCTACTAACACCTGGAATAATGATGTACAAATTGCTAATAATATTCACTCGATCATTAATATTGGTCTAGTTAAAGCTATCCTACTAATAGAATATCAACTCCCAAGTTTTACAAAACCTGGAATAATGAATAATCGTGGAATAAGTTGTTTAAAAGCACAAAACAGCAAGCATTATATTCTCTTACCAGACAAGCCTAATATTAAATTTTTAGTTATTAGTTCGGGTCGGTTCTCGCGTACTCACCTATAGGAACCGAACCGAACCGCCGGTTCTACTATTTTTGGACCCAGACCAAAACCAGGCCAAACAGGAACCGACCGAGACCGCCTAGTTTGGTTAGATTTCGGGCCGGTTCTCAGCTCTTTGGCTACCTTTGAATACCCCTAAACACAGTGCATAAAATAAATTCAAGGTATAGAGAATGAATATAAAAAATTTATAGAAGTTCTCCAAAAACCCAGGTACATCATCTCTTCTACCTAGGTGAGAAACCATTGCCTTTCTATTGGGTCTTAGTCTTTTGATAAGAGGACTCTTAGAACCATTGAACATTAATACAAACAGATCAACAATTAACAATCGTTAAGTGTGGGCTTCACAAACAACTGCGACTAAACATCAAGTTCAGAGCTCTATACTTAGGTACTAGTACGAGTTTAGTCTGGGTGTGTGAACGTCGACTACAGATGGATCGAGGTGACTAATAGTGGGCACGGTCACGAGGAATCAGGTAAAGAGACCCAAGGATAATTAGCCCATAAAAGTTCAGTCTATGTCTCATACAGAGATGGTTGAATGTCGAGCTAAGGAGTCTAGTTATAATTACAATGAGAACTTGTTACGCCCCCAAACGTGACTCAGTTCTTTGGGCGTATATACGCTCGCGGGGGGAATACGACGACAGGTTACAACGGGGCTGAACCATCCGGTTCAGCCCCCACTCTCTGAAGACTGGTGGATTGGGGCTGAACCCACCCGGTTCAGCCCCGTGGGAGGGGCCAGCCGGCCCCTCTTGGGCCCGGGTATATTTATACACGGGGCTCTCTCTTTTGAAGGCATTGAAGAATATCCAAGGTATTTCCCTCCTCCCTCTTCTCAAACCCTAATTCCTCTCTAGTTCTCTCTTAGTCTCTTTCTCTCTAGTTTCTCCCTAACATTTGGTATCAGAGGATTCATCCTCCACCATGGTTACCACTCGCACGCAAGAAGAAATCACTCGACTGGAAACCCTAGACGAAAACGTCGTCGGCTTGACGGGCTCGGTGGCCGTCATCGAGGAGGAAATGAGAGCATCTACTCAGTGATTGGAAGAACGGATCGACACCCGGATGGAGGAGATCAAGGCGCTATTAGCGCAAAATCTGAAGGGGAAGGCGACAGCGCACGAAGAGGCCAGCGGAATGCAAAATCAGGCCGCGGAAACCCACGCCTCCCAATTTCACAGCCCGCAATCGGGCGAAATCGCGGGATCAGCCGATCCCGCGCGTACAGGCGCGGGATCGAGCAAATCCGGAATTGGCGGACTAGGCGGCGGGATGGGGAAGCCGGGGGTTGTCGCCAGCGACCGGATCGGCGCCCTTACGGGCGGGGGATGGCGGCACAGTACCTCCAGGGTGGGCTCGGCACCCAGACGAGCAGGGGGAGTTCGGCGGGGGCCGTCCGCCGTGGATTCGGGCCGGCAGCGAGTAGGGAGGGGCCGTAAGGGCTTACGGAGGGCCAATGGGTAGAGCGGGGGGCATCTTGCCTCCACTGCGAGGATCCGGTCCTCCGGGAGGCTACGACATCGGCGCCCCTTGGGGCGGTCAGCCATTTCAGGGCTACCCGGGCGCCAACACAGGTCTGATGGAGCCGAGACGACCGGCATGGAACACGCAAGGACAAGGATGGCAAGATCAAGCCGCCCCGCGGGCATACATGCCTCCGAAATTGACACGCATGAATTTTCCTAAATTCAAAGGAGGGGATGCTTTAGAGTGGGTGCAGAAAGCCGAGCTTTTTTTTAATTATCAAGAGGTTCAGAAGGGTCAATGGGTGCGGCTAGCGTCCTTCCATTTAGAGGATGACGTCTTTCAGTGGACGCAGTGGTTCTTGAGGGGCAGGGATTACGTACCCTGGACGGATTTTATATAGGGATTCACCACCAGATTCGGGTCGTTGGAGTATGAGGACTTTGAGACTCTCCTGCAGAAGCTGCGTCAGAAGGGAACCATGCTGGAATACCGTATGGAGTTCAAAAAACTGACAAATCGAGTACACTGGGAGGAGAGGACATTACTCAGCTGTTTTATCTACGGACTAAAGGACCACTTACGTGATGAGGTGCATGCCTATATGCCTCACAGTCTGAACCATGTCATCAGCCTGGCCCGCATTCAGGAGGAGCGCTTCAACAGACAGCGAACCCGCACCACAGGGAGGCCCATGACTACACCCGCGTCTGTTGGGCGGGAGCCACCGGCGGCCGGCAAGCCAACTGTGACACGATTATCATGGGCCGAACTACAGGCGAGAAAGGAGAAAGGCCTTTGCTTCAACTGCGACGAAAAGTTTGCACCAGGTCATAAATTCCAGAAGATACAGGTTTACATGCTACATGAGGATGTGGAGGACGAGCTTTCCCCAGAGTCAGAATTGGAGGGGGACTTGGATTTGGCAGAATTTGGGGTATCCATACAGGCGATGGAAGGATGCAACGCGCCCCTCACTATGCGAGTCGCCGGAAAGATTAATCAGGAGAAGGTGATGATTTTGGTGGATAGTGGGAGTACCCACAACTTCATTCATCCGGAGGTCGCACAGCAAGTGGGGCGCGTGATTGATAAGGGGGCCGTTTTTCATGTCATGGTGGCTGATGGGAGCAAACTTCAATGTGAGGGTGTTCTGAAGGGGGTGGAGCTACGGATACAAGGGTACTCGGGGCGCACCGACGTCTATCTTCTTCCTATCAAGGGCTCCGACATGGTGCTTGGGGTTCAGTGGTTACGTCAACTGAGGCGGGTTACATTTGACTGGGACCAGATGACGATGGTGTTCTTGCAGCAAGGGCACCAGTACTGTCTAGGGGGCTAAAATCTTCCCCAATGAAGGAAGTCTCCCTTCGGAGTTTGGAGCGACTAGAAGGTCAAGGCAGCACGATGGCAATGGTTATGGAGGTCACACCGGCTCCCACCGTTCCTCCAGTTGTACCAGTTCAATTACAGGCGTTGCTGGCCCAGTACGCCGATATATTTCAGACACCCTGCACTCTTCCACTATCGCACTTCAGAGATCATCAGATCCAGCTCAAGACGGGCGTCGAACCCACCAACATCCGACCGTACCGCTACCCTTACGTCCAGAAAACTGAGATCGAGTGCAGCATTCGGAAAATGCTTACCGTCGGTATCATCCGCCCCAGTACTAGCTCCTTTTCGACTCCCATCATCCTAGTCAAAAAAAGGACGGATCGTGGCGGTTTTGTGTGGACTACCGAGGTCTGAACAGATCCACTATCAAGGATAAGTTTCTCATTCCTCTGATCGAGGAATTGTTGGACGAATTGTATGGCGCTCGTCTCTTTACCAAGCTCGACCCCCGATCGGGCTACCATCAGATTCGGATGCGGGAGGCGAACATACACAAGACAACTTTCCGTACGCATGATGGGCACTACGAGTTCCTGGTGATGCCTTTTGGGCACACCAACGCTTCATCCACATTCCAAGCCGTCATGAACGAGATCTTTCGTCTTCTACTACGTCGATCAGTGTTGATTTTCTTTGATGATATCCTCATTTACAGCACCAGTTGGGAGGAGCATGTGGTCCATGTCGAGCACGTTTTCACCATCCTTCGTCAACACCAGCTATACGCCAAGCATTCTAAGTGTTCGTTCGGACAAGCAGAGGTGGAGTATCTGGGACATTTGGTCTCCGCTAGCGGTGTCAGGGCGGATCCCAAGAAGATTGAGAGCATGCTTTCATGGCCTCGCCCTCATACGGTTCGAGCATTACGCGGCTTCTTGGGCCTTACCGGTTATTACAGGCGATTTTTCAAGGATTATGGCAAGATCACTCGTCCACTGACTCAATTATTACAGAAGGAAGCCTTCCATTGGTCGGAGGAGGCGGACGCAGCATTCCAGGCCCTTAAGGGGGCCATGACGACCACTCTGGTTCTCGCCCTTCCCGACTTCAATAAGGAGTTTGTGCTCGAAATTGATGCCTTCGGCGTGGGCATCGGCGCGATGCTGATGCAGGAGGGCCGGCCTCTGGCTTTCTACGGCAAGGCGTTAGCACCTCGCACCCTGGGCCTTTCCACCTATGAGAAGGAGATGTTGGCAATCATTCATGCGATAGCCATGTGGCGGTCATACTTGTTGGGGAGACATTCCAAAATCCGTACTGACCATCAGAGCTTGAAGCACTTCTTGGACCAGCGCGTCTCCTCTTCGCTTCAGCAGAAGTGGGTGACTAAATTGTTGGACTATGATTATGAGATTCTGTACCGGCAAGGCAAGGAGAACGTGGTGGCCAACGCCTTATCCCGCTTACTGGAGAGCTCCATCGGCCAACTTTCGGGCACCCTCCTCGACTCTCTCGATGATATTCAGGAGGAGATCATACGAGACCCCGCCCTGCGAGTCATTGTGGAGTCCCTTCGCCATGGGCAGCCAACTACCCCGGGTTACCAACTACTGAATTACAGGCTTTATTATCGGGACCGCGTGGTCATTCCACCACAGTCTGTCTGGAAATTGGTTATGATGCACGAGTTTCACTCCTCCACGACAGGTGGTCACGCGGGAATGTTCCGGACTCTTCAGCGAGCGCGGGCGAACGTGTTTTGGACAGGGTTACAGCGTGACATCCAGCAATTTGTGCGACAGTGCGAGTTCTGTCAGCGGCAGAAATATGAGACGACTTCGCCGGCTGACTTGCTTACCCCTCTGGAGATACCACACCTCATCTGGGAGATAGTGTCCATGGATTTCATTAATGGATCGCCCAAGTCTCAGGGCAAGGCAGTTATATTGGTCGTGGTCGACAAGCTCTCGAAATATGCTCATTTTCTAGCGTTGAACCACCCGTACACCAGCAAATCCGTTGCCGCGCTCTTTGTTCGGAAAATTGTCCGTCTCCATGGCATACCGCGTACTATCATTTTTGACCGGGAACCGACGTTCGTGGACAAATTATGGCGGGCGCTTTTTCGACTACAGGGGACTTTTCTGCGCTTCAGCACGGCAAATCACCCCCAGAAAGATGGACAGACCGAGGTTCTCAATCGGGGGGTGGAAACATACCTCTGTTGCTTCGTGATGGACGAGCCGCGGACATGGACCAGTTGGCTGCATTGGGCCGAGTATTGCTACAACACTTCCTACCACTCTGCCAGAAAGATGACCCCATTCGAGATCGTTTATGGTCTCCCTCCTCCCACCTTGAGCAGCTATGAACCGAGCAGCACAGCAGTTCCGGCCATGGATCGGGCACTCAGAGACCGGGACCGTACTCTCGCCACTCTGCGGGAGAACCTTCGTACCGCACAAGATCGCATGAAGGCCCAGGCCGACAAGCATCGCAAGGAACGGGAGTTCGTCGTTGACGATGAAGTCTTCCTCAAGCTCCGCCCTCACCGGCAGGTGTCCGTGGCCCACCGGACGAACCAGAAACTGGCTCCTCATTACTACGGGCCCTTTCGTATCATCCGCCGTGTGGGTCCGGTCTCTTACACCTTGGCCCTCCCCGAGGGCTCGCGCATTCATCCGACGTTCTATCTCTCCCTACTTAAACAGAAGCTCGGGGACACGATTCAGGCCAGCACAGCCCTTCCAGAAGCCACAGTCGCAGGCGAATTGCGTCTGTTACCCGAGGAGATCTTGATGCTCAAATGGAAACGTCGGGGTACCGAGTACCGCCCCGAGCTCCTTGTCAAATGGAAGCACTCGTCCGCAGCACACAATAATTTAGTGGATTTGTTGGAATTCAGGGAGCTCTACCCAGACTACAACCTTAAGGACAAGCTTGTTCTTGATGGGGAGGGGAATGTTACGCCCCCAAACGTGACTCAGTTCTTTGGGCATACGTACACTTGTAGGCGGAAGATGACGACAGGTTACAACGGGGTTGAACCATCCGGTTCAGCCCCCACTCTCTGAAGACCGGCGGATTGGGGCTGAACCCACCCGGTTCAGCCCCGTGGGAGGGGTCGTCTGGCCCCTCTTGGGTCCAGGTATATTTATGCCCGGGGCTCTCTCTTTTCAAGGCATTGAAGAATATCCAAGGTATTTCCCTCCTCCCTCTTCTCAAACCCTAATTCCTCTTTAGTTCTCTCTTAGTCTCTTTCTCTCTAGTTTCTCCCTAACAGAACTACACTTGCGGACATCGTTGCAAAAAGCTTTTGTGGTTAAAGTTCGAGGAACCTGATGAAGATGAGATTGGGTAAAGTTGGAATGAGACTTCAATCTCCCTCTGATCTTGAGGACAAGCTCATTTTGAAAGTTGGAGTGATGTTATGGGCCCTCACGTCTAATTATCTTTAGGTCATTTGTATGTATTAATTAAATGTAGGACGTTTTTAGTTTTTAGTAGAAGTTGTTGCCTTTTTGGTTGCTAGTGGCTGAGTCATTAATGGTGCTATGTTAGCATATTTAAGGGCAAGAGATGTTGAATGAAGTAAGCAAATATTGTGTTTATTCCATGTCCCGTGTTATGAGATCGTGGTAGCTCTCTCGTTCACTCCCTCTCCCGGGCACACCTAGAGTAGGCAACCGCAATTCCGACTTCATAGTATCCTCTCCCCACCTTCATTTGCACTCTGACCATCTCTCTAGCAGAACCCGTAGCAGAGTGAAATGACCATAACTCCAACATGTTTAAGTCATCAACCTTGGTGGTGATAACTCCCGATTGGTCTCTAATACCATCCAATTGTGTGTCCATCAGATTGACGCGAACAATCATAAATTTTAAAATCAACAGTGAGCATGTCAATTAAACTGAATGCTTGGTCGTGATAGGGTTTGGACTCATCATGAATCTCTTATACATATTACAACTCAAAGTATAAATGTGTCTTTAACCTAGGGATCAAATATCAAAACTGACATAGGGTAAGGATGGGAGTGAGGAAGTTAACTATTAGAAACCTAACTGTGAAGAAACGAGTGAGACACCATAGTGACTAAGAATGATGCAAAACACAAAACTCTAGATAAGCCTTTAATGAACCAGATAATTTTGAGATTTGAGTATTTGTTGCACAAAGATTGGTGGATTTATTACTGAAGTTCAGTTCCAAGGTGTAAGAGAGAGTTATGAAGCTTCTAGATCAACCTTTACCATTCTAATGTTGTAAGATAATGGAGCGCATACTTCTTCATGTATAGCTTCCTTACGAAGAAACAAGATTCAACAACAATGAGTTATGCATAGTAAACTTTGGCTATTATCAAGGAGGAATAATGTATACAATGAAGGAAGAAGTAAAATATGGGATACTGGAGGTTATACATGAGCAAATCTTTTCCATGATGTGAGCGTTACAAGCTTCTTCTCATTTGATGAACTATAAATAAAAGAATCATCATCGCTCACAATGGAGAGGAGGATGGAGAAACTGATAGTGTTGCTTAAGTTTAGTTTATTTTAGATTTTTACAGTTAAATTTTTGACTATTTGACATTTTAAATTAAATTTGGATTGTGGTAGTGACAATATATTATGTACTTCAGGAATTTTAGTATCTCAGCTTGGTCAATGTCATCTTAATTATGTTACGTGCAGTTATATTTCTTTTAAACCCTTTTGGCATATATATATATATATATATATATATATATATATATATATATATCCCTCCATATATTAGATATTTTGGGGACTTTGATATACAGACATATCAAATATGTAGTTTACCCAGCACTCAGTATTCATGTCAATGCTTCATAGTATCTCACTCATTCAAAAAGAAGGAAAATCCCACTTGAACCTTTTTCTCGAGGATTGGGACTTCAGGAAGCAGTAGGTATTAAAGAAACTGGAATGACAGCAAGTACTACTTAGGAGGAAATGCCTTAAAAACTGAATGTATAGAAATGAAAATACATGAACGGCTAGATTCTTCATTGTTATAAAAAAAACAGTTCATATATCTATAAAAAAGGTGCTTAGTGATGGGACACTCATAATTTATAAGGATTCAGGGTTGCGAATAGCCGTAATCCACTCCCCCGCCTAACTTAGTGGGAGTCATGGGGGCTAAGTGGGGTTGACAAAAATCAACCCCACTAACTCCATGGTTGACAAAACCGCCGCACCGCCAAGCCCAAAACGGCCCGGTCGTCCGGCCGCCTCACGGGCGGCCACAACCATGCGGCCAAGCACTCCGAGCGCGTGGCTGCATGCCTCCGCATCCAGCCGCCGCCGCCGCCGTATGGCCCACCGGCCCCGCGGCGGCCCTCAGCCGCACACCTTCCACGCACGATCGCAAGGGCACGCAGCCCCCACCCCGCCCAGCCGTCACCGCACGGTCGCGCGGCCGCACGGCCGCACGGCGCATGGCTGCACGCCAACACGGCCGGCCTCCCGGCCCGGGGCCGCAAGGGCCGTGGTCGGCCACCGCGCGTGGCCACAAGGGCCGCGGCAGGCCCACCGCGCGCGGGCGCAAGGGCTGCGAACGGCCCTCCGCGCGCGAGCGCAAGGGCAGCAACGGGCCCTCTACGCGCAGCCGCAAGGGACGTGGGAGGCCCTTCGCAAGCGGCCACAAGGGCCGCGGCCGACCACCCTGTCGTCCGTCGCCGCGCCGCGAAGCTGCACGACAACACGCATCGTGCGCGTGACAGTGAGCACCTAGTCGGCCACTGGACAGCGCCATGTAGCCAGTTGGCAGCGGATGGACGATCGCCGCAAGGGAAACCGCCACCGCGCGACCGCGCGAGGGGCATTCCGGTCGGTCGCATGGTCACGCCCGGTCGGGCGCTCAGTCGCCTTCCTCGGCCGCCCGCCCAGCCCCTCCACCGGCCGGATCTCGCCGTCGGTCGGCCACTTCACCGTTGTCGGTCGGGTCCCGCCGCCGGTCGGCCTCTACGCCATCACCGGTCGGCCTCTACGCCGTCACCGGTCGGCCCTCCACTGTCCGATCGCTGCCACTCGATCTCTACCGTCCGATCACCATGTAACCACCTTGTGTAACCACTCGTTATGAGTGGGGTGTGTTGGTATTCCTATGGTGATCTAGAAGTAGTCAAGCAGTTAATCTCATTGTCAACGCGATTTGAGTCTATAGGGTCGCACATAAGAGTGCTTCGAGAAGTTGGAGGAAAGATTGTGTTGGCCTCACTCATATGGGATGTGAGTAGAGAACAACTCCCATGACATAAAGTATATTGACGGGCAGAGTCGAGTGCGTTTTGACGCACGTCGAGTACGTATCGACGTACGTCGACTAGATGTCGACGCAGCCAAGCTCAGTGTCGAAGCAAGTTCTTTATTGACGCAACGTCGAGTTCTACTCGGCGCAGGTGCGTCAACTGCGTGTCGACACAATTGCGTCGAATGCCGTCGAGTGCATCTCGACATTGCGTCCAGTTCTTATCGACGCACATCGAGTGCAAGTCGACGCAAGTAAACACATGTTGAGTTTTGGCGGACTTCTAAGAGGGTTTATGTCTGTTTGTTATCCTTGGGTATAAATATACTTGGAAAAGGGTTTTCTTGAGCGTGAGAGTAATTAAAGTGCGTGCTTCTGAAGCTGTCACTTGCCGTATATCCCGTTGCGACTTCTTCTTGTCGTCGCCTCTCCTGGAAACGAATTTAGTAATTCGTGGAGACGTAGAGAGTAGTCCTTCACCAACCCAGTTCTTGTGGGACAAAATATTGGGGTTCTTCGCCGCTCGTGTGGATACCTGTAGAGTCACAGATCTATTTCTGTGTGAACTCAATCGCCTATTTTTGGACTGGATCATTGGAGCATCTTAATTGAGTAAAGACTCAATCCTTCTCAGGTACAATGTCTTGTTGTATACATTTATTTCTCGATTTATGGAAGTCGCAAGATCCTTTACTCTTTTGGGTTGTTATTGTATGTTTATTTCGCTACGCACATATGATGTGATGTTTCACTATATTATAGAAAATCTAACAGTGGTATCAGAGCCAGGTTGTAGACCAGTGTGTGTAAATCAGGAGATTTAGAATTGTTTTAAATGTCCAGATTTATTCCTTGAACATCAAATGTTGATGATTTTCTCCATTGTATTGGTGGTGGTTTTTCATAATTTGGTCGGGGCTCCGCCCCGCACCCCGCTCGCTGATCGGTCAGCGAGACCACAGCCAAAGGCGCTGCCCTTGGACCTCATTAGGGGCTCTGCCCCTAAGACCCCGCCAGGGGCGCAGCCCCTTGGAACCCCGCCAGGAACGCCTGTGATTTGCTGTGATTTTCATGTTTCAGAATTGTTTTTCCTTTTACAGTAACCTTCTCTCTATGTGGTTTGTGAAACCAAATTCTATCTTGAATTTTGAATTCAATTGTATAACTCGTAATTCGTCGAGATCAGAAGTACCCAAGAAAACGACTATTCGCAGACCATTGGGCGAGCATGGGCGAGCATGGGCGAGCATGGGCGAGCATGGGCGAGCATGGGCGAGCATGGGCGAGCATGGGCGAGCATGGGCGAGCATGGGCGAGCATGGGCGAGCATGGGCGAGCATGGGCGAGCATGGGCGAGCATGGGCGAGCATGGGCGAGCATGGGCGAGCATGGGCGAGCATGGGCGAGCATGGGCGAGCATGGGCGAGCAGCGGCGAGCAGCGGCGAGCAGCGGCGAGCAGCGGCGAGCAGCGGCGAGCAGCGGCGAGCAGCGGCGAGCAGCGGCGAGCTTGGGCGAGCAGCGGCGAGCTTGGGCGAGCAGCGGCGAGCTTGGGCGAGCAGCGGCGAGCTTGGGCGAGCAGCGGCGAGCTTGGGCGAGCAGCGGCGAGCTTGGGCGAGCAGCGGCGAGCTTGGGCGAGCAGCGGCGAGCTTGGGCGAGCAGCGGCGAGCTTGGGCGAGCAGCGGCGAGCTTGGGCGAGCAGCGGCGAGCTTGGGCGAGCAGCGGCGAGCTTGGGCGAGCAGCGGCGAGCTTGGGCGAGCAGCGGCGAGCTTGGGCGAGCAGCGGCGAGCTTGGGCGAGCAGCGGCGAGCTTGGGCGAGCAGCGGCGAGCTTGGGCGAGCAGCGGCGAGCTTGGGCGAGCAGCGGCGAGCTTGGGCGAGCAGCGGCGAGCTTGGGCGAGCAGCGGCGAGCTTGGGCGAGCAGCGGCGAGCTTGGGCGAGCAGCGGCGAGCTTGGGCGAGCAGCGGCGAGCTTGGGCGAGCAGCGGCGAGCTTGGGCGAGCAGCGGCGAGCTTGGGCGAGCAGCGGCGAGCTTGGGCGAGCAGCGGCGAGCTTGGGCGAGCAGCGGCGAGCTTGGGCGAGCAGCGGCGAGCTTGGGCGAGCAGCGGCGAGCTTGGGCGAGCAGCGGCGAGCTTGGGCGAGCAGCGGCGAGCTTGGGCGAGCAGCGGCGAGCTTGGGCGAGCAGCGGCGAGCTTGGGCGAGCAGAGGCTGGATACTCGCATACCCCCCCCCCCCCGTTTGGTTGCGGAGGGAAAGTTTCTCCCAAACTTCCTAGTACGTGGTGAGACCTCCCTGCTGGAGCTGTTTGGGGTGTACTTATAGATAGTTTTCTCTCTCCTGGCGTCAGACTGCAGAATCAGTAACTTTAGACTACCTTGATCCGAATTTTTGAGTGAGGATTTTCTCGACTTCAATATCAATGATGAGGGACGAGTTTGTCTACTGTCATAAGGAAGATTGTTTGTGTCTGTGTCCAATACATATAAATCCGAAGATTTAGAAATATTCTAAATGTTCTGATTTAGCCTTTTATACATCAAGTGTTAATGATTTTCTTTTGTGCACATCTGGGATGTATCTGAAATGTGAATGGTGTAATTTTATTTTGTTTATGTGCACATTGATTAATTGTTAATCATGAGTGTTAATTGGTTATCAGAAAATCCCTTAACTCAATATTAAGTATTTGGATGACTACCGATTGATGGTACTCTTCCCGTCTCGATCGATGAACTGTGGGTTTGTCAAAGCAAGTTGCATTAATCTATCTTGGTAAGGGTGCGAGCGGATAATTGTGATATCTCACTGTCGATATCGGGTCTAACTTAACTAGGTGACCTCAAAGGTTGAGTGTCTAGAAGCATAGGATTGACATGCATCATATGATGGATGCAGATAAAGGGTTATCCACCAACCATACAAGAGTTGCACGATGATTCAATTGGCAAATGTTGTCTACCTAAATAACCACTCTATGGATGATCAGTCAAAGCTGACTTATGGTGTTGGTGAAATACAGATTTTGTCCACTAGAGAGAAGTTCGCACAAACTCTCTAAATTGATATTGAAGCTTATCAATTTGATTAAAATTGTGGGAGTTTTTTTAATTAAAGTTCATATTAAAATATAAAATATATTTTGAAATATAGTACTAAATTTTACTTTGCATAAATTCCTTGTAAAATTGTCATGGCAAGTGGATTGCACTTCACCCTGTCCCTGAGAGCTATCCTTGAGAAGGACAAGCTGAGTGGTACAAATTTCCTAGACTGGTACAGAAACCTGAGAATTGTTCTTAGGCAAGAGTGTAAGCTCTGTCTTGGAAGAAGACCCTCTTATGGAGCCAATCGTCACTGCACCTCGTGCAGATAAAGATGCTTATAAGAAGTATGGTGATGACTCTCTGGATGTCGAATGACTCATGCTTGCCACCATGAACTCTGAGCCAGAAGCAACATGAGAACATGTGTGCTTATGAGATAATCAAACACCTTAAGAAAATGTTTCAAGGGCAAACTCGGCAAGAGAGGTTTGACATATCCAGAATGTTGTTTCAGTGCAAGACGGGAGCTCGAGACCCAGTTGGGACTCACGTACTCAAGATGATTGGATATATAGAGAATCATGAAAGACTGGGGTTTCCTTTAGTCCAAGAGTTAGCTATTAATCTGATCCTGCAAGCATTGTCGGACATTTATGAGCAGTTTGTCTTAAACTACAACATGAATGAGATACATAAAACACTGTCCGAGCTTCTAGGTATGTTGAGAACTACCAAAATCAACATGAAGAAGGTCAAGCCTGCTAGCCCCATTCTGATGGTGCATAAAGGCAAGGGCAAGACCAAGGGATCGAAGAAGACTAAGGTGAGACCTAAGACGTATCATCCCAATTCTTCTGCACTGAAGAAGAAAGACGTGATTAAGGAAGGAAAATGTCACTATTGTGTCAAAGCTGGACACTGGAGGAGGAATTGTACTCTTTACATTGAATATCTGCAGAAGAAGAACGAAAGTGTGACTTCCGCTTCAGGTATATTTGTTATAGAAATAAATTTTTCTGCTCATTCATCTTGGGTATTGGATACCGGATGCGGTTCTCACATTTGTACAAATGTGCAGAAACTGGAAAGAAAACTATTGGGTAAAGGAAAAGTGGGCATGTGCGTTGGAAATGGAGCAAGAGTTGTTGTCATTGTGGTAGGAGTTTACAGTCTTTCTTTGTCTATTGAGCTTATAATAGAATTAGATAATTGTTATTTTGTTCTAATTATAACTAGAAACAATATATATGTCTCATGTCTTGACATAAAAGGATTTTCTTTCATTATTAAGAATAATTGTTGGTTTATATTTATGAATGATATTTGTTATGATGTAGCTCAATTGTTTAATGGTTTATATGTTTTGAACTTATATCATCTGATCTATAACATTGAGAATACTGAAAGACTAAGAACGAATGACTCTAATCTTACGTTCCTCTGGCATTATCGTTTGGGCCACATAAACGAGAAATGCATATCCAAGCTCCATAAAGATGAATTATTGGACTCATTTGATTATGAATCATTTGAGTGATGCGAGTCTTGTTTATTGGACAAGTTAACAAAAGCTCCTTTCATTTGTCATACTGAGATGGCTGATGATATTTTGGGTATTGTGCATAGTGATGTATGCAGACCCATGAGTTCTATGGCTAGAGGTGGGTTCTACTACTTTGTTACATTTACTGACGATTTCAGTAAATACAGATATGTATATCTTATGAAATGTAAATCTGAAACTTTTGAAAAGTTCAAAAAAGTTTAAAAATGAAGCAGAGAACCAACTAGGAAAAATGATTTAAGCAATTTGATCTAATCGAGGTGGCAAATACCTAAGTCATGAGTTTCGTGATCATCTGAAAGAGTGTAGTATTGTATCACAACTCATTTTATCTAAAACACCACAACATAATAGTGTGTCTGAGAGGAGGAATCGTACTTTGTTAGACATGGTATGGCCGATGAAGAGTCATGCAGATTTGTCTGTTTCTTTTTGGGATTTTGCTTTAGAGACTGCTGTTTTCACTTTAAATCATGCTCCAACAAAATGAGTTCTAAAGACATCATATGAGATATGGACTGGGAAGCGTCATAGTATGTATTTCATGAAGAATTGGGGTTGTGAGTCATACGAGCAACGTCAAATGCCTGACAAGCTAGAACTCAAGTCAGATATATATTATTATGTGGGGTATCCTAAAGAAATCAAAAGGTACTATTTTTATCTACCGTCTGAAGGCAAAGTGTTTATCGCAAGTAATGTTGTCTTCTTGGAGAAAGAATTATTATCAAGAAAGACAACCAAGGTAGAGCTTGAAGAAGTTCAAGAACCACAAGTTGTGAATGAACCTGAATTGTAGCCTGAGCAAGGACTACAAGTTGTTGTAGCTAGAGAGTCTGCTCAGGAAACACAAGTCCTACGTAGATCTGGTAAAACAAGATTTGAGCCTGAGAGATATGAATTTTTCGTGTCTCAAATAGGTAATGTGTTGTATAGATCGTAATGATGAGTCTGCAACCTACCAAGAGGCTATGAGTGGACCGGGCTCCAAGAAATGGCTTAAGGACATGAAATCTGAAATTGACTCCATGTACGCAAACCAAGTTTGGACCTTGGTGGAATCACCTAAAGGAGTACGACCCATAGGGTGCAAGTGAGTCTTCAAGAATAAGACCGACATGGATGGGAATGTATAGACATTCAAAAGACGATTAGTGGCTAAAGGTTTCAAGCAAATTCATGAAGTTGACTATGATGAGACCTTTCCCCTGTTGCTATGGTAAAGTCCATCAGAATTTTGCTTATTATTGTTGTGTATTAAGACTACGAGATTTGGCAAATGGATGTCAAAACGGTTTTCTTTAATGGAAACCTCCTTGAGGAAGTGTAAATGACACAACCCGGGGATTTTGTATCTTTAAATGAAGTCACTAATATATGCAAGCTGCAGAGATCCATTTATGGATTGAAATCAATTTCTCGAAGTTGGAATCTACCTTTTGATGAGAAAATCAAAGAGTTTGATTTCATCAAGAACGAAGATGAGTCTTGTGTTTACAAGAGAATTAGTGGGAACATTGTTATTTTCCTGATATTGTATGTATATGACATACTACTGATCGGGAACGATATTCCGACCCTACAAGCTGTTAAAAACAGCCTAGGGGACTATTTTTCTATGAAAGACTTGGTCAAAACAACTTATATACTTGGTATTAAGATCTATAGAGATAGATCAAAGAAGTTACTGGGTTTGACTCAAAGTACATACATTGAGAAGGTGTTGAAACGGTTCAGCATGCTTGAGTCCAAAAAAAGTTTCTTGCTCATGTCTCATGGTGTGAGTCTCTTTAAGGACCAATGTCCTAAATCTTTGGAAGATAAGGAACACATGAAGTTGATTTCATATGCTTCGGCAATTGGATCAATCATGTATGCGATGTTGTGTACTCGACCCGATGTCTCATATACTTTGAGCATGACTAGTAGGTATCAGTCTGAACCTGGTGATAGTTATTGGACAGCAGTTAAGAATATCCTAAAGTACTTGAGAAGGACTAAGGATGTATTTTTGGTATTTAGTGGAGAGGAAGAGCTCGTTGTAAAGGGTTACATGGATGTTAGCTTCCAAACTGATATGGACGACTCAAAGTCTCAGTCAAGCTTTGTGTTTTGCCTGAATGGAGGAGTTGTGAGCTGGAAGAGTTCCAAGCAAGAGACAATTGTTGATTCTACAACTAAGACCGAGTATATCGCTGTTGCAAATGCGGCGAAAGAGGCTATGTGGATTAGGAAATTCATCGACGAGCTTGATGTAGTTTCTAGCATTGTTGATCTCGTAGTTCTCTACTGTGACAATAACGGTGTTATTGCACAAGCTAATGAACCTAGATCTTATCAGCGCTCTAAGCACATACTTTGGTGGTTTCATCTTATTCGAGAGATTGTCGATTGAGGAGATGTGAACATTTGCAGAGTGTCAACTGAAGAAAATATTGCAAATTCGCTGACAAAGCCTTATGCACAGAGAAAGCATGATTGTCATACTAGATCAATGGGTATTAGATACATGAATGATCAACTCTAGTGGAATTCAAGTGTGTGACTTAAATGTGAGGTCATGTGTTTATTAGAAACTTCATTCTTAAATGGTCCATGATCGTCGTATCGTCTTAGAAGCTAAGGGCGATGATGATACATTAAGACTAGTATGCGCGTTTACTGATGACTGGTTCTCACAGGTCATGATATTGTGTTAGTGAACAAGTTGTACCGGACAGACCCACCATGAGGTTATTTTATGGATTGTTATATGAACGTGTCACAAGTAGATCTCAAGTGACAATGGTGTTTGTAGTTCTTTGACCTGAAGTAACAACATTCATCAAATGAGCAAGAGCATACTTTGATGTCATCAAAAGTCTTCTTTGAAGAATGTTGATGATAACGGTAGTTATTGGGTATGTTACGAGTCATTTAGGTGTTTGTGTGTGGACAAAAATAGGATTTGTCCTTCTATATGACAGGAGTTACATCCATGGGCCCCTTGATGGAATGGAACTGAGAAATGCATGACCATACTTGTTTTAGTCAATATATGATATTGAGCTAACCAATTTCTGAAAGTCTATTCTAGATCAAGGAACTTGAATTGAATAATTATGAGGGTGACACAGCCCATGTCTCTAGTTCTATCCGGATGTAAAGAACAAAGAGACATGACAACACCGATACATTGGTCATAAAAGGCTTGTTGAGTTATGAACTCTTATTGTCTGGGTAGCAATAATGTTTTGCTAGATGTCGCTCATTGTTTGTGTGACTTTCGTTGATATGTTCAAGATCATGTGGGAGACTGTTGGTGTTCCAATGATGATCTAGAAGTAGTCAAGCAGTTAGTCTCACTGTCAACGCGATTTGAGCTTATAGGATCGCACATAAGAGTGTTTGGAGAAGTTGGAGGAAGGCTTGTGTTGGTCTCACTCATATGGGATGTGAGTAGAGAACAACTCTTGTGACATAAAGTATATTGACGGGTAGCGTCGAGTGCGTTTTGACGCCCGTCGAGTACGTATCGACGTACGTCGACTAGATATCGACGCAGCCAAGCTTAGCGTCGAAGCAAGTTCTTTATCGATGCTACGTCGAATAGAAATCGATGCTACGTCGAGTAGAAATTGACGCAACGTCGAGTTCTACTCGATGCAGGTGCGTCGACTGCGTGTCAACACAGTTGCGTCGAATGTCGTCAAGTGCATCTCGATGTTGCGTCCAGTTCTTATCGACGCACATCGAGTGCAAGTCGACGCATATCAACGCATGTTGAGTTTTGGCAAACTTCTAAGAGGGCTTCTGTCTGTTTGTTATCCTTGGATATAAATAAACTTGGAAAAGGGTTTTCCTGAGCGTGAGAGTAACTGACGTGTGTGCTTCTGAAGCCGTCACTTGTCATAGATCCCATCGTGACTTTTTCTTATCGTCGCCTCTCCTGGAAACAAAACTAACAATTCGTGGAGACGCGGAGAGCAGTCCTTCACCAACCCAGTCTTGTGGGACAAGATATTGGGGTTCTCCCCCGCTCATGTGGATACCTGTAGAGACACAGATCTATTTCTGTGTGGACTCAGCGCATATTTTTGGACTGGATCATTGGAGCATCTTGATTGAGTAAAGACTCGATCCCTCTCAGGTATAATGTCTTGTTTTATACATTTATTTCTTAATTCATGGAGATCGCAAGATCTTTTACACTTTTGGGTTGTTCTTGTATGTTTATCTTGCTACGTACATATGATGTGTTGTTTCACTCTAGTATAGAAAACCCAAAAGGGTGTGCATAAGTTATTATTACAATTGGTGTGTGCATAGTAAAATTCTTAAACGTAATAAAATATAAGATATTGGTCTGCAAAAAGCACATAAAGCGGTTATAGTATGCGGATAGCCGCATAGCCACCCGAAAACCTATAAATATGATCTCAGGGTCCTCCTTCAAGCGATCTTCTCCTCCCGCTTCTCTTACGCACGTGAGAGCTCCCTTGAGGTCTTCTTGCGTCCTCAAAGAGTGCTTCGAAGATCTTTGAACGCGTTCAAAGATTATTCGAAGATCTTCGATCCCCCTTGTAGCGCTCCTGCGCACGTTCCGCCTCGTGCACATTCCACCTTGCGCACATTCCACACGACGCACGTCCAACATCACGCACGTTCCGCCTTGAGCGCCCTTCCCTACCCACCAAGCATACTTGTCGCACATAGCACCCTCCAGTCAGTGACAAGCCCACCAGTCGGTAGAAAGTCCTCCAGTCAACAGCAAGCTCTCCGCTCCAAACTTCAAAGAGCGGAATAGAAGACAAGTCACAGACCAGAAGATGCGCAGAGCGCACCCCTCCAACCTCAAAGCAGCAACTGATGACTCCAGAGTGTACAGAGCGCAGTGTTCTCCTCTGCGCGAGAAAAAATGCATAGCTCTGCGAGCGGTGGCCTGTCACCCTCGGAGTCATTCTCTCTCTCCCCCAAGAATTGTAACGAGAAGCGGCATGTTTCCCTCAAGTTCTCTGACAAAGCTCTGTAACGACACAAGAAGATACCATCGAAGCCCCTCTCTCTCTCCCCCAACAATTGTCACAAGAGGGGGTCTGTCGCCCTCGAGCTCTCTGCCAAAGTTCTGTAACAACACAAGAAGATACCATCAGAGCCCTTCTCTCTCTCCCCAATTAATTATAACAAGATATGGCATGTTGCCCTCGAGTTCTCTGTAAAAGATCTGTAACGACACAAGAAGATAGTGAAAGTTTGATCGGCACAGCTCCGGCCACGTGGTTTTTCACCCATTTTCGGGGTTTCCCATGTTAAAAAAATCGTCTTGCCAACCGCCGCATTCTTTTCATTCTACATTGACTCTTTGCACGTTCAACCGCTCCAGAGCTAAGACGGTTCAATTTAGAATGGTCTACTGGGAGCCTTGAGTTGACCGCAACACTTAGCTAATGGTGTCCATTATGGTTTACATATAATTAACCAAGTGTAAGGTAAAGAAAGTATGTTTTCAACTTGAATGAGGAATAATTATGTTTACGTAAACAATTGACTAACTTATTAGTTATTATTGGTGTCGAAAAACAACATGGTGAGAATTAAGCTAGGGAACAATATCCTATTGTATGTTGGTTGTATATTTATGTTTGTGATGGTTCCTAGACGGGGGTACAAACGAGCGGAGCTCGAGCCTAACTCCATAAAACTCTCAAGCTCGAGCTCAATGAGCTTGCATATACAGGATCGAACTCGAGCATGAAACCTACATATATGGAACTCAAGTTCGAGTTCACGAGCTTGCGAGCATGAATCGAGCTCGAGCTGCTCACGAGCTTTTCTATTCATGAGTCGTATCATGATATATAGTTATTAAAAAAAAATTACAAAAAAAACCAACGAGCCAGTCCGCATCTCCAACTTGGCTCGCAACCGAGTTCGACGGACCCAAGCTCGAGTTGAGTTTTTCGAGCTTGTTCATTGATCTCGCGATATGGCTCAATTCAACTTCTCGTATTCTTCAAAATGGAATATTTGTGGAGCATCACTAGTGCAATTAGATTACTAGAGAGCAAAAAATGGAACTTGTCACAGTTTACATCTCATATGAAATGCCTACTAATCAAGTTCCTTCGAAAAACTCCAAGCTTTGCGATAGGCTTACAAAGAAATTGAACCTCCCTTTTCCTCTTCTTCTTTTTCCCTTTTAGAAGATCAGGGCATTTCGAGTGGGAAGGTACCAAAGAAGTACAGATTCAGAAAATAAAAGTATTAAAAATTTCTTTGAAGGAAAAGCATGCCCTGAAGACTCAATACAGACAAAGATAATCTGCATAGGCATGTCTAGGTTCTTATTAACAGTTTGGTACGTGTTAGACCAGCTCCACGATGCAAATTAAAGCTTTTCATCACAATAAGACAGTTGGTCCTTAGTTTTCCATGAATGAACAGAATAAATAAATCAGCATTTTTGTTGGGTTGATTCACTTGTTTGAATTTTTTGCATAATAGGTTCCTTAAATAAGATAAGTCAGAATCATCACCATACTATACACTTTCATTCATGAAACAATTTAAAGCCATCTTGCGAAAATGAAGCCAAACACTGAAATGTAACATATGAACTAATTAAAGATGAAAAATTGCAGTCTAGACCATTATGATACATCTAAAGGAAGATCCTTTAGGTGACCTAGCTCAAAAAAGCTCTTGCCTACTTGGCTATTTTACTCGGTATAACTCTATTTCTATAGTTATATGACACCAATGCCAAATAATATAAAGCAATAATTCTAATTTAACACGCTAGAATACCTGCGACAAGCACTAACTTTTATAAATCTGCATACATATATATGGCACTTATAACACCTCCACAAGCAAAAAATGATGGCTAATTGTGAAACATACCAATGCTACGGCCACAACTGCCACTCCAAAGGAGAAGAACCCAGGCAAAACACTATTTGGGAGGAAAGGAACAAATGTTGACCACATAACCTGAAATTCCATCACAGATTAGAGTATTTCAGAGATCAGCCATAGATTACAATGTAAATCAGATGAATCTACCAAACCAGAACTGCAGTAAATCCACCTGAGGAAGGACAGAGAGGCCACCAACAGTAAGAAAATCTTCCCAAAACGTCCAAACCCCATGGTGGAGCCAACCGCAGTAGTTCAAAAAGTTAATCAAAAGGCCTGAAGCAACCACTGAAGATGTCACGGCGAACTGTGGCAGAGGCATGGCGTCGGCCATGGCTAGCTGCACGATGACCACATATGTCGACACGACTCCAAGGGCTTGAACGAGGGCGGCCTCCGTTTCCCTTTTCTTCGCGAAGTATGACAGCAACGATAAGTTCCCCAGTAATCCTGTAAGCATCCCCTGTCGCATTTCGTCATAGTTCCGTAAAGAAGGGAATACAGGAGAAGAAGTGAGATTGAATTCAAGGCCAACTAATTACACTCACGAGCCAAGGGACGGCGAAGAGCGCGCTCTTGTTGCCGGATAGGAGATTGCGGGAGTTGAGGAGGATTTGGGGGAGCTGGAGGAGAAGGAAGGGGACATTGGCGGCTCCGGCAAACTTGGATGTCAGAGAATCCCATTCTTTGAACTTCAATCCCTAAACAGCATAAGCTCAACAGCGGAAACAACAGCGGGAGAAGCGTAATTGAGAAAGGAAGGTTTCCTTACCTTGACGGTGGAGGCAGTGAAGCTCGATTCAGTGGCGGACGCCAAGGGTTCTGCGAAATTGCAGCGTGCGAAGAGAGGCCGACGGTGGAGAAAGGGGCAGATGGTTCTAGAAGATGCGGAAATGGCTATGGGACGGAGATGAAGAACGGGACGGAGAAAAGAGGTGGATCTAAGGGAGTACAGTGGCGGTAATGGGCGGAATATTGACGACGGCGGCAGCGCCGCCGTGGTATAAGCCATCGGATTTCTGTATATCGAAGGGAGCATATTTCAGCGATTAGTGCATAAAATAGGGCGCGAAGTGGGACGGCCGCGCTCGCGGGACCACCTTGAATGACCCTCGGCACGTGGCACTGACTCTTTTTGCCGGTGGTAATGGACACGTGGTGATTTGTCCGGGCTCCATTGGTTGGCAAAGGCTTCTGGACCGTTGGAACACTTGCGAGAAGCCCATAACACAGAATATTAACAATAAATTACGGCTGTTATGTTGTTTTTAATGGAACTGAGCATATGAACGACTCTTTGGTTGGCACGTGGCCAAGAATCACATTGTTCACAATAATAGAGGCGTGGAGAATTGAACCTTCCGAAGGGAAAACTTTTGGGTACACGCTTAAATCCTGTGCCCAGAAAAATAACCATGCCCAAAAAAATAACCATTAAATCCTGATGCTCACCTTTCCTTCTCCCCCCAAATCGATTTTTGCATTCATCTTCCCCGATTTTGAATTTCCTCTGCCGCAACCCAACGCCGCCCAGGGTTTCGGGACCTCACCGGCTAGCCTTCCCTGTCCACGTCGCCGTCCACCTTTCCGACCGTCTCTCTCGTTGCGTTGTGCATTGCTAGGGTTTTTCACTACGGAAATCAAACAACTGGTTTTTCCCCTTCCCGTCTCTCTCGTACCATTGCGCATTCCTAGGGTTTTCCACGGCGGAAGCAACTAGAGGTCTCCGTTACTACTCCACCATACTCGCCCCAGGACGTTGATTCGGGCGGAAAAATCAGTGCTTCCTATTTTCGTCATTACTTGATTGTCTGTTCTTACTTGTCTTCAGTTCCAACTGGTTTTTAGTTTCAACTGGAGCATGTTCATTACCAGAGTTTTCCATTACTACTCCTTCAAGGTATAATATTTTGATTTTCAGTTCCATTCCAGTTGCACTTTCTTTGTAGTGGTATTCAACTGTCCAGTTTAATTCTCATTGTAGTTGCATTCCAGTTGACCTTTAAGTTGCAGATACATTCATGCTTCTCTTGTTTGTATTCTAGTTACATTCCAGTTTGATCTAGTTAGATTCCAATTGTAATTTTGTATTCTTCCAGTTGTAATATTGTTTGAGATTCTTTTATTTATCATTCGCAATCGCAGATGTCAGGTTCCCATTTTTTATATAGCAGATGTGCAATTAAGTCATTCAAAGAGAATGCCAAATCCATGCTGGATATACTATCCGAAGACTCCAAAGAGACTCTTCGTGATATAGGAATTCTACAAGTGTTTGACATGCCCACTGTTCAATAGAATATTCTTCTGTTATATTATATTATTAGGTTTTACTCTGTCAAGAGAAATGTTTTTCTCTTATGTAAGTTTTACGTGAAATTTACAGTGAATCGTGTTGCACAAATATTGGGTCTTCCAAATCGGGGAAGAGATTTTCATTTTGAGAGAATTCCATTGTCTAACCTCAAGCTTAAGGCGTTGGTGCAAGATCTAGCTGAGCTCGCAGTAGAGGATAGTTCACCAACCCTCGAGTCAAGGAGAATAAACGCTCTTATTAGATATGTTTTGGCAGTTTTCTTCTTCCCTTTGAAAGGACTCAAAGTGCCCACCTGCCTTGTGGACTTCAAAGGGCTGGAGGATTTCGTAGTCGTGAACTGGCCGAAGGCCATACACTCCTTTCTCCACTCCCATTTCGCTGCTATGAGAGAGATTGCTACTAGGGAGGAGATGACAAATCTAGACTACTTTAAGGGGTGCTTCGTTATTCTAGTGGTAAGCAAGAGCACGCACAACTTGTACTTGTCATGACCTTGATGTTTTATTAATTGCTTGTAGCTGTTTCATATCATGTCTTAGATTTGGTTTTTAGAACATACCTCTATAGCATCGGCATGCGTAGAAATGGCCACTCCCCGATTGCACCTATGGTCCTCCCAGCTTACCTTTAGCGCCTTGTATTGTTCAAGACTCCAAACTATTTTGTCAAATCCTGATGCTGTAAGAAGTGCATCGTTATTTGTTGGAATACTTATTTCATGAGCATATAACATGACACGCTTGTTTACGTACAGATTCAAAAGTCTTTTATTTATATATCGGTTGAGGAGCAAGATTTGCTAGAAGGTGAGAAATACTCATCAAGATTTGAGGAAGAGGAGAGGAGAAGTGTGAAGAAGGAGAAGAGGGAGAAAGAGGAGAAAAAGAAACAGCAGAGGTTGAAGAACAAAAAGAGGTTAAGAGGGGAGAAGGAGGAGAAAGAGGAGATAAAGAAGAGAGTGAAGACAGTGGAGGAGGAGAATGAAAATAAAAAGAAGGAGAAGGAGGTGAAGACGATGAAGGAGGAGAAAGAAGTGCGTGAGGAAAAAAGGAAGAGGAGGGAAGATAAGGAGAAGAGAGAGACGATTAGGTAGGCTCTTTTTACCCCTTCTCCTGTATTCAGGGACTCGATCGTTATTGAGAGAGGGAATATTTTTATTTTTCGATCAAGCCTGATTGATATCCTAGGGACGGGATAGGTGTGCTCATCACATTTGGACGCATATGCGTACGTTCTTAATAGCCTCAAAAAGAAAGATGGGAGTAACATGGTCAATTTTCTGTTCGTATCTTCAAATCATGCGGTAATGGATGATATAGGTTGACAATATTGGCTATTTTTTCCTTAACTACTGACTGTTTTTTGTTCAATTTTTGCAGTATTTAAAATCATGCGGGGAGATAAGTCGTAAATTGGTCGAGCATATCACCCATGAGTCAGTTGGAGCTACTGAGCTTATTGTGATGACATGCCATGTTGCTGGCCATTGGGTTCTGTTGGTGGCCAATCTTAAACACAAAAATGGGATTTCTATGACTCGATGCCGAATCCCACACACAAGACATCCCTAGGGAATCATGTACGTAGTTGTATTATAAACAAAACTTATAACTTCATGTGTGCAGTAATCTTCGCACCGGATCTCTGATTACCTTGACGACATATGTGCAGATGAGGTACCTCGAGAAGACACAGGTGATGTGCTTCCCAGCGACATAACCCTATGGCCATTATGCATCGTTTAAGGCCTTCCTACTTAGGACAACGACAACGATTGCGGAATATTTGTGATGAAATATATGACAGTTAGTGCGGTAGAAGGACCAGTCGATTGGAGTAGTCACAAGGCTTGGGGTAAGGACATGCCGAGGATCCGAGCCGAAATGATTGCATCTTTTTGCTGGATATTTCAGTCCTCCCTGCTCACAGAACATGGATTTAATTTTTAAATGATATTGTATAATTCTTTGATCCGAGCCCATTGCAGTGTATAATCCTACTGCACTGAGATAATACAAAATGTGTCCTATGCATGGTTGTTGTTTGGATAGTATGTTTGGACCAATTTTTTCAACAAATTAGAGATACATATATGCAATATTATTTAGCACATCATATGTATATTCTTTTGTTTTTGCATGCTTGTTCCAATTTCTGATAGATAAATGCATGTTCTTTATCATAACACAAATTGGAAAAATCAAGTTTTTGCATGCTTGCAATAACGATAATACTCTCATGTCCTCTAGTACATCCTGCAATAATTTTCCTCCGTTAACAAAATGGGAGCCCATCAAACAGACAAGCTAAATCTTTTTAAATATAAATGATTGTTAGAAATTAAACTACAAACATCTACTCATTCAGAGTAGTTAAATATGCTGAAAGAGGAGGTGTAAACCCATCAAACAGACACATCTTTTTTCTCTTTGAATCATATGATGCACTCCTCGTTACCTTCTTAAAACATCGGGAATTACGAAAAGTTTATAATGTGTATCCACTGGAGCTCCCAAGTTTAGTTGAACGTTAAAGTTCTGACATGAAGGAGGTGTATCAACTGGAGCCGCAAAACTCTCAAGAGATATATTATCTAAGAAGTTGTATTCTCCAGGCTCTTGTTTCAGGTCAACCACGATGTGAGCTTTGCCCTTTGAATCATCTCTGGCCGCTGAAAAAAGTAGGAAATGAAAATTAAACATTGGAATAAAAAAACTAAATTTAAAGCTAAATGATCTTACTTTTCCTCTTTGATATTTTTTCTCAATGACTCTTAAGTCGATTGTTAGATTGGCCCTTGCTTCGCATTGTCGGTGGATCTCGCACTAGCCCATTGTTTTTGTCATTTTTATCATTTACACCCTTTCTCATCATTTCGTCTTCGTCTATTATTTCATCTGACTTCTTAGCAACCTCAATGAAGGCACTGTGTACGTACTATTTGCCAAACTTGCAATCCTCTACTCGACGGGTCAGATCATAAGTAACCCGCATCATATGATTTTTAAAAACTAAATTGAATCAAAGTCTCTCGGTCTTGCATCCTTTGAAAGGTACATACCCTACCTCGCTTTTAAAGTAAATCTGTTTAGTGTGTACTTGGCAGAAATTTGCTTAACATTTGTATGATTATACACCCTCAATATGTGTTTGCATAGTATTCCTTTGGTTTTAAAACCCATACACGAACAATTTGCATCAAAATTAGTTGAATCAACTATTACGAACCAGCGTTTAAGATCCCCGGCTGATTCACAATGTTGTGTTGCATACACAATGTGATTTTCACTTATTCTTGATTCTTCTACAACACATACACCAACTGCGCCGTCCATATATGTTTGCTCAAATATGGAGAAACTCTTTCGAGTGTATATTTTCAAAATATGTTTGAGTAGGTAACAATGTTGTATTTTTGGAGTTACGCTACCATGTTTGCATCGAAAGTCTTCATCATGTTCAAATCGACGCCAGTTCGAGGTCAATTTATCAAACCCAATATAACATTCAACCAGGGAATTGGTTGCTTTAAAACAACCATGCAAAACATTAATAGCCGACTCACTTCTTTGTGTAGATAATATGCCCAGGTCTAAACATGATTTATTGAAACAGTCGACCACCTCATCCTAACTTTATATAAGTCACACAACCATCTATTGTCCTCCAAGTTTCCTCTTGAAACCATATCGCTCCAGCACTTCTCAAATTCAATCTCGGAATCACATTTACTCATACAATAGTAAAAAAGTGATCGTACAACTTTGTCGTTATTGAAAGAGGGTACCTTGGACGGGGCTTTCTTCGAGATGTGCCACTGACACAACTGATGCCGATTAGTGGGAAAAGTTCTCTCAATGACAGCAGCCATTGCCTGATCTTGATCTGTAAATACAGTGGTGGGTTGTTTTCCTCCAACAAACCTCAAAAAGGTCTCGAACACCCAGCAAAAAGATTCTATGGTCTCCGTTGCAATGAATGTCCCACCTACAAAAATATTCTGCCAATGATGTTTAACAGCAATAAAGGGTGCACATGCCAAATTATACTTATTCAGCCGATATGTAGTATCGAACATGATAACGCCACCGAAGCAATCATAATCAATTTTTCTATGGCCATTGATCCAAATAAAACTAATAAGTCTATTCATCTCATCAGTTTGGATATCATAAGAGAACATATTGTCCTCGGATTATCTATCCTGCAATACTTTGGACAAGCTGATAGCATCCCCACTATCTATTAGCGCTCTTCTTTCGCGTTGGACAAAATTATAAGCATCGGACTTGCAAAACCCCGCATTTTCAACACCGTCTACTTCATCTGCAAGGAAATTGTATGCATCGGTTGTTCTAATACCCACACCTGCCATATTCTTTAGAAGACTAGCTTGAATAGTAGATATACTGTGATGAGACCTCAGTAGGTGCCTGTCATTTTCCGATGTAAATGGGTGATTATGTTCCTCGACGAACTTCGTAACCTCCCAATTCTTAACTTATTTGTCTGCATTAAAGTATATGCAGGCCAAACAATCTGTGCGAGTATCTAATTTACGGTATTTTTGTTGTTCGTCTCTCAACGGGTTGGAAACCTTTAGGCCAGGTTTTGCGCAACTATACCCTCGGCCCTTGATAAATCTGGTATGTGCCCAATAGCCAATATTTTGCTTCCGCACGCTGAATCCAGTTTTATGAACATAATCGTCGTATATGGAGTATGCTTCCTCCTCACTATGTACAATAGGGAATGATACTGTGGATTTCTGACATTTAGGAGATAAAATAGTCGTAAGTTAAATCAAGTTGGAAAAGAATGAATTCAAGTTGTAAAAAAAATTAAAATCTAGTTGCAATATAGCAAATTCCAGTTGCAACATGATAATTCCAGTTGTGACAAAGTAAATTTCAGTGTTGGTGATAATCAACGAGAAACGGGTGATTTAAGACTTATATTGCCAAAACTATCTACGACGGGTTTCTCATATGACTCCTGTATGATCTGAAACTTCAGGGAGAGCAAAACGATGAGGGAAAAGACTTGTAGTAACGACAAGAATGAGAGTTTCTAGAGTTAAAAAACAACACTATTGAAAAAGCTCTGCCGAGCATCAAACCCTAATAATGGCGGAGTAGTAATGACACACTCATGGTCTTCTGCCGTTATCCAAACTCCTCGGGTAAGGTGTTGTAGGAGATGGTCGGAAAGGTGGACGACGACGTGGACAGAGAAGGCTAGTCGGTGAGGTCCCGAAACCCTGGACGGCGTTGGGTTGCAGCAGAGTAAATTTAAAATCAGGGAAGATGAAGGCAAAAATCGATGAAAGGTGGGCCCCAGGATTTAATGGCTATTTATTTAGGCACGGGAGCATGGTACAAGCGTGTACCCAAAAAATTTCCGGTCCGGAGAGGGTAAAGTGCAGCGTGATCGGATGCGAGCCACTGCACTTTACTGATTCGATGGATGTGAGCACGTGGATATGCGTGCACATCTCAACGCACAGATCTCAAAACGAGGTAAGATGTGCATGTATCTCCACACGAGGTGAGATGGGTTCACAGTCGTCGGATCGCCCGCATTTTACCATGCAGTGCATTTGCTGCACTTTATCCTCCCCAGATCCAGAATTGCTAGGGGCTCTCAAGTCGCTAGGTTTTTGAACCGTACTTACGAATTAGAGACACAATGATTTATGATAACGAACAATTGTTGTGTTGCTATTAATGAAGACTTCATTATGTAACAATATATTAACTTTAGGGTTTCATCCTCAAATCATCAAATAGAGTTGCCGTGTACATTAAAAAAAGAGCTATTCTTGAAGAACAAATTTTTTGTGCGCTTTGGCTACTTAGGCTCTGTTTGGCTCAGCTGCAGCGACTGCAGAAGCAGTGATGGGAAGCAGTGGTGGAATAATCAGCTGTTTTGCAGAGTGGTGCCAGAATCTGTGAAACTGTTTGGATGAACAGCTTTTGCAGAGCTGTTTCAAACAGAGAAGCTGTTTAATCTGTTTGGCAAAACAACTGTGCGGTAGATAGTTTTTTTTTGAGATACACACACTAAACAATAATATTGAAAAACAATTTAACTTAATGAAAATAAAATGCCCAGTTTTAAATTCTAAAAATTTGAAATGTTTTCAAAAGGAATATTTCATTTCTGAAAATCATAAACGGGTTCCGTCATGCAACTGAAACGTATCCCTCGATCATCGAGCGTTAACAGAACATCAACAATAAATGTAATTAATGATCCGTTTATATATGTTAAAAAATGAAAACGTCATTAAAGTGTATACCTATGATACTCTGTGAGTTGATCTGCAATGGTGTCCCTTATATTGGTCATTTCTGCAGCTCCCGTCCCCTCAAATGAGCTTGGTGTTGTGTTCGGATTAGAATCAATTGTTCTCCGGCGATTGTTTGGTCGCAACTCATATGCCTCCGGATGAACAAAGGTTTCGTTTCCGTCGCATACATCAAACTCTGGGTCAGCCCTCGATGAATGTCTTCTAATAAAGCTGTGGAGCGACATCGTAACGACCACAACCACGCACTGCTTCGAGAAATCAAAATGAGGCATTTTGGTGAGTATGGGCCACTTTTTCTTCCATACACCAAAGCTTCTCTCGATGACACTACGCAGCGAACTGTGTGCTTTATTAAATATTTCACGTCTTCCTTCTATTGGCCTATTTCCCCGAGCAAAATCCGGCAAGTGATATCTCGTTTCCGGATATGGTTTCAGGAGCCCCTTCTCCAATGGGTAACCAGCATCGACGAGATAATATTTCCCTACATTAGTACAAAATGGTTTAAACATTTGATGATACGATCAATAAATCAGCATAACGTAAAAGCTAATGACATATACCTTCTGGTGGAAACGGAAATTTACTTTGCGGATCCCGTACTGCACGATGGTATATGCGTGTGTCATGTGCAGACCCCTCCCATCCAGGTACAACATATGTAAAACACATATTGAAATCGCAAACGGCCATTACGTTTTGAGTCGTGCTACCATGACGACCAATGTAAGGAACTTGATTTTCTACAACTATCCGTGCATCAACATGCGTACCGTCAATTGCACCGATACAATCTTTAAAAAATGGCATATATCTCTCATCATTCCGTATGTGCGATGAAATTGTACGAAATTGGGGATCAATTGGAGCAATGTTATTCATGGACAAACTCGTAAGAGCTTTCAGACCGATCATAAATAGCCGACTCAAAGTTTCTGTGGAATGTTGGAATCTTTCTCCTGTTTTTCTGAATGTTTCATTGTGGCCCAATGTGTAAATTGTTATTGCCAAAACCTCACCGGCTGGTGTCCTCTGTGTTCCTTTTAATCCGTGATGTTGTTCCAACAATGCTAGCAAGTCAAAAAAGATTACCTTGGTCATTCGAAACATATTGTGAAAACGTCCAGGATGTCCTTCAAATAACTCCCGGAGCCATTTTTGTCCAGTTTGATTTGATGTCATGCACGGTGTTTTATCACAAAACAAACCGACATAATCACTTATTAAACATACGCTCGTGGTAACGACCTGCACATATGCGGCGCACCCTTGTTGACGATTTGCACAGTAATTCAACACCAACTCTTCATCCTCAGCTATGTTAAATTCTTCAGCATCATTTACGCTTGACATTACAGTGACCTATAAGTATAACATGACAGTCATTATAACAATGAAAAAATGAGTGAAAGATATCATAAGACACAACATATACTAGTACAAAATATCAGTGTCAGATATATAATGGTACAAAATAAGCTTCTAACAATAAAGAAGTTCCACATAGAAAATCCAAAACAACGAGAGATCAGATTTGTGAATTCATGTAGTGTGTCCTCAGCCATTCCACTCTCCTTTCCTCTGGAATGCTCAAGAATGTGACTCGATTCACAGGTGTTTGAAAATGAACCGTCGCAAAATGATACAGCAACCGGTCTTCAAAGATTTCTGGGTACTTCTCGAGTTCCTGGATCGCTTCTCGCAGCAGATATATGCTAGGAGGAATAATTGGTGCTGTCACGCGCTGCATTATTGCTTCTGAGGAGGAAAATAACTTCTCCACATGCGCCAGCATAACCTGTTTTGTCCCCATTTCATGTCTCTTCCCCTTTCTTTTTCTTTTTGAAGCCGCAACACTGTGGGAACTCTGTCCAGGTGTACCCGAGTTTAGCTCCTCATTTGCATTGGTTTGTGAATTATTGCTCTCATTGATTTGATCATCAGGTTCTTCAGACAGCGTTTCAGCCTGCGAAAAAAGTCCTGAAAGTTCTCCAGAAGAAGGCATCCACACATTTTCCCCTGTCGCAACAACCAAACTAAACATTTTTTCTAGTTTTTCCTCAAGCTCGGGCGCTATTACACTGAAACGAAATTTCTTCGCATTGGAAATCATCTACAAATTAAAAAAAGTATGATCAATAAATGCCAATACTATTGAATTTTGCATTGATATTATAATACATTTACATTTAAAAAAACTAACCTCAATACGTTCTTTCCACCAATCATCAGACGCGTCAATAGTCCGTTTAGTTGGATTCCAACCAAGACTGATCTCACCTCGTTTGAGTTCACGCCATAATTTCCAATCACGTTTCAGTTGATCCCATTTGTTTTTCATTTGTGCCCGACTGTACTCCAACCCCGTGCGATCCTTGAAGTCTTTCACCAAATTGCCCCAGCCTTCCTTATTGAAATGGGTGGTAGGTCTATTCCCTAAATCTATCTGTCGACTACAAAGATCACAGAAAAGCAGAACATGCGATGTCTCCCAATTTGCACTAATTCCACCTTCCTTCGATTTACCCATCTAAGAGAAAAATTTAAATTAAAACAGAAACAAAGGTCATTCATACACAAAGGTCATTTGTACACACACAAACACAAAACAAACACACACACACACAACACGTTTCATACACACACACACACATAAACACACACACACAATCACATTCATACAAACACACACACACACACAAAATCCAAACATACACATACACACAATACGTTTCATACACACATACACACACACACAAACATACAAACACACACATAAACACATACACACACATAAACACACACACACACACACACACAATCACATTCATACAAACACACACACAATCACATTCATACAAACACACACACACAATCCAAACAATCCAAACATACACACACACACAAGGCCATTCATACACACACAATGCCATTCATACACACAAAAAAACACACACACACACACATAAACACACACACACACATTCAAACATACAAACACACACATACAATCCAAACATACACACACACACACACAATTCAAAAATACACACACACAATCCAAAAAAATACACAAACACAAAAGCCACACACATAAACACACACACACATAAACACACACACAATTCAGAAATACACAGACACAATCCACACACACACAATGTCATTCATACACACAAAAACACACACACACATAAACACACACACACACACATTCAAACATACAAACAAACACACACAATCCAAACATACACACACACACACACAATTCAAAAAGGTGAGTGTTATCCGCACTACAGTTTTGGTTATCCGCACTTTTTTTTTTCCCAATTTTTCGCGCCTTTTAGAAATACATCTTGTACATGCATTTTTACGAAAAGTGTTCAACACCAAAGTTGTAGATCTCATTGAGATCTACAACTTTCGTGTTAAACACTTTTCCTGAAAATGCATGTACAAGACGTATTTCTAAAAGGCGCGAAATCTGGGTGTATTTCCAAAGTACGTCTTGTACATGCATTTTCAGGAAAAGTGTTCAACACGAAAGTTGTAGATCTCGATGAGATCTACAACTTTCGTGTTGATCATTTTTCCTGAAAATGCATGTACAAGACGTATTTCCAAAAGGCACGAAAAATTAGGAAAAAAATATTTGCGAATAACCAAAACTGCAGTGCGGATAACAATCACCTTCAAAAATACACACACACAATCCAAAAAAACACATTACACAAACAAACACACATTACACACACAATTACAGCACACACGCATTACAAATCCACTACTACACAGCACATTGCACATAAACAAACACACATATTGTTGTGCAAATCAACACACACAATCCATCAAAATCAGAAAAAAATGGGGGGTAGGGGAGGGTATACCTGCTGGTGTTGAGATCTGCAGATTACAAGCCCAAAAGTCTGATCTATAGTTCTGTACGAAGGAGAAGGCCGGCACAACAGTAACCGTGAATAATCAGCTATGGAGTTCTGCACAAAACTAGGTGGGAGGGGGAGAGGGAAGAGGTAAGATGTCTAGCAACATAGGAAATTCAAGAAGGAGAAGATTACCTAAGCCGGAGAAGCGAACCTGCGCAGAATCCTTGTGTCGGAGAAGGATACGTTGGCCGCCGGATGCCTCTGGAGATGTCGCGATGGCTGTGAGAAGAAAGCCCAAGCGCTGGATGCTGTCGGAGAAGAATCCTTGTGCCGGAGCCGTTCGACGTTGCCCGCCAGATGCCGCTGGAGATGTCGCGATGGCTGTGAGAAGAAAGCCGTTCGACGTTGGCCGCCGGATGCCGCTGGAGATGTCGCGTTGGCCGCCGGATGCCGCTGGAGATGTGGCGATGGCTGTGGGAACAAAGCCCCCACTGGAGACGACGAACGGGAGACGAATCGCGCAGCTTGCGCGATTCCAGAGTCGTGAAAATTTATCACGACTCTGGAACGCCGTAATTTCACGACTGTACATCGGGGGCGACTCCAACTGTGAGCGTGAAAGTTTCATTTGGCGCGGCTTATTGAAAAACAACAACACACTGCTGTTGAAACGCCGCGCCAAACAGTGCCTTAGTGTGTATCGGTATATGAGTATGATGCGAACAGAGAATCTCGTCTTTTATCAAATAAAAACATAACTTGATAAACGGCGTAGGTGCATTGTGCACCATGCCCTATATGCTAGAAAATCAAAGAAATTTTATTTATTTATTAAAATTTGAATTTGCAGTGAAAATTTATTTATATAAAATGAAATGTAGATAACTTTTTGAAATCCAGCACATGAACAGTTACGCAACATATAAGATAAAATAACAACGTTTTGAAGTTATTATTAGAAACAACACGCCCTCTTATTTTTTTTCTTGGCTATGTCCACTTTTTGCGAATAGTGCAGCATGTATCATCTAAAGGTGAACAAGTAAATAGTTTAGATTCGTCAATTTGAGCAGAAATTATGAACTATTATAGGGAAAATTACCGACTAGCGCATGCAATTGGTGTGCTGTAAACTCACGCAGCACAATCATCTTATCTACAGTATTGCACAACCTATATTTAGCGAGTCTTCTATTGGTTGTATCAGTGCATATGTTCAAAGTTTTTTGCGTGTCATGTTGCTCTAAGTTAATATTATTATTATTATCATCATTGCATTTATTAAGATCATAATATACGTGTGAAAGATGTCTTCAAATAAAATTGTGCAGTGTCATTGTCATTAACTCATTATCACAATATCACCATGTTTTGTAAAACTACATGGATGCAATGCCATCAGTATTGCCCATCTTTCATATACCGAGCATTCGTTCTATCACATTTTGCGGTGGTGAGTGCAATTGATTATATATCTATTTTTGTCCCTTGATCGGACGATTACCGCAAGCAAAATCTGGCAGATGGTACCGAGATTCTGGATACGGCTTAAAATAGTTGTGTTAATGAATAACTTGATAGGGTTCCCCCTGAATTTTCTAAGTCGAACTGGTAAGTCTCAGACCGATTACACGCATCAAAGTCGCAAGCCCCGAAGCACCCAAGGAGGAAGCTGAATCCGTGCACGCATAAGATGGGGCTGTGCATGTGCGCCTGGCCTACGCGCAAGCGAGCGCGGCCACATGTGCGCGGCCTCCACACGCACGGGCCAACCCGTGCAGCCGCACCCTGCACAGTCGTGCCCCGCGCGCGACGTGTTTGCGCGCACGCGCGCTAGCTGCGGCCGCCGCCGAGGAATCCCGCTGTCTCAGGCCACCCCGCCAGCGACTCCCGCCGTCTTCGGGCACCCCGCCCGCCACTGCCTCTGAGCACCTTGCCCGGGCCGCCCGAACCGCCCGAGGGTCACCTCCGTCATTTCGATAAAATTGGTGATCCAGATGATAGAAATGGAGCAACGTTATACGCTAGCACAAATCACTCCCCGATGCAATTACCAATATGCTACTTCAGAAAACTATAAATAGGCCCCAGACTTTCATTTGAAGACAAACAACTCTAGAGGCAAGAGAGAGCTTTGAGATTTTCTAGTGAGATCGAGGACTTAGGTTGATTCTCCGCTCATGAATTCTATCCACTTTCATCCTTGCGTCCAGGCTTCAACACGCTCCAAGTGACGTCAACCGCCTCCGGGAGAGCGTTCCCATCAAGGTGTCACATCAACAAGAGCGCTCCCTCGAGAAACTGTGGACTTAGAGAATTTTTCAGCCGGAACGTTGCCACCATGATTCTGTGATTGAGCCCAACAACATTTCAAGGCCGAAGCGCTTTCACATAGGCTCCGAGGACTTCACCATTTTCCCTCGTTTTTTTGCACTTTGCACCTATAACAAAGTTGCGGTCTATCGCCCTCCGAGATCAAATCAATCTTTGTAAAACCCCGAGAAGCTAGTGAATTTTGGCTCGACACAGCTCCAGTCACGTGGTTGTTCATGTTTTTTGGGTTTTCCACGTCAAAAACGTCTCGTGTCATTTGTTGTGGTTTATTTTGACTGTTTGCGCGCCCGGTCTGATTTCGAGCTAAGTTGGTCCGCTTTCTCCAGACCAGGGAATGACCGGGCGACCCGCAACATAACTGTCATTGACTTCCTAATAATTTCCTATTCAGAATTTGATCTTCGACCAGGATATAAGCATTAACATGAGTTCCATCAATTGTGTTAATACAATATTTAAAAAGGCACATAACTGTTGTGGCCTGACTCGACGTCCCAGTTAGACCAGAATAACCTGGACCGCCTTAGCTCTCAGAATGGTCGAACGCGCACGCAGTCAATGAGATGAGTTGATTGTACACACAAAGTTTTAACGTGAAAAAACCCCTCAACTGGGTAGAAAATCACGTGGCCGGATTTGTGTCTGTCAAAGTCCACTATTTCCATGTTGTTACAACTTGTCTGTTGAATCGAGGGCGACAGACCCCTTCTTGTTACAATTTGGAGATGAGAGAACACTTAGCACTCGGCGGACGACAAGCCGTCTCGCCCGACGTTTGTTACAAATTGCGCATTACAGTGATAGGTTTGTTGGGCGTCACGCTGGCACTGAACGCGGGAGTGGAGCACTTGAGTTTGCGATCGCAGAAGCCTCCCGGAAGCAGAGAGATCATGCTTTTTTATGTGGCTTGAAGGTGGCTCGAATGCGGCTTGGAGATGGCTTGAATGCGGCTCGAGAGTTGCTTGAATGTGGCTCGTAGGAGAAATCTGGCATAGCTTCGGCCTGAGGAAGAAGAAAGCTTGGAGGAAAAAATGTGTGAAATGAGGAGCCCTGTGACTCCTTTTATAGCCTCCAGGAGGTGGTTATGATGGTTACGCGGCTATCCGCACATCATAACCACCAGTATAAATATTTTTGCTATAGTTTAGGGGCGCATATTAGGATACTTAATTTTACTATTTGTACATCAATTAATTTAATAACGAAATCCTCCCACTAACTTGGCGGTTAGTGGGTGGTTACAAGCAAATCGGACGACGGGGAATGACCCGAAAAGATCGGACTGCGGGGACGGGCTCCCATGGGTGGCCGCTTCCTCGGTCGTGCCCCGACGACTGAGGAGGGGCCGGCCGGCCCGACCGCCTCCTCGGTCGCGCACTCGGGGCCGAGGAAGGCCGGCCGGCCTGTGCGCCGCTTGGGCCGCGAGCCGGCGGCCGAGGAGGGACGGTCGGCCGAGCAGGGGCGGCCAGCCTGGTCTCCCCTTCGGTCGCGAGCCAGCGGCCGAGGAGGGGCGGCCAGCTCGGCAGCCTTCCCGGACGCGCGCTGGCGGCCGACTCGGTCCCATTCTCGGCCGGTGGCCGTGGAGAGGCGGCCGGCTCGGCCGCCTCTTCGGCCGCTCCCTGGTGGCCGGGGAAGGGCGGCCGGTCCGGCCGCCTCTCCGGCTGCGCGCCGGCGGCCGGTTTGGCCGCCACCTTCGGCGCACACGGGTGGTTTCGGCATCATGCGTGATGGGATCGACGTGCGGGGGGATCAGGTGCGGCGATCGCGCGTGTGGTCACACCCATGATCCCACTAATTTTGGTGGAGATCATGGGGGATGTGGTTACGTGCACACCCATCCTTTTTAAGAGGGATCTCATCCCCTCAATAACGATCATCATGCAATATTTATGGTAGAGTACCATCGAAGTATCGATCTGCTGTCATCATAACATCTTCAGATAATGACAAAAAAACACGAATACCCCGAATCAAGTATTTGTTGATGGTCTGCATTGAGTGTTGAAAACGATCCCTTAATTTTTCTCATATTTCATTATGTGACAATATATACAGTATAAATTTAAGCACCTCTGTAACTCTTTTATGCTTAGATCTTTTTATCCCATTATTTGCTTGCAGAGTTTGCAAAAGATAATTTTTTTTTGCTACATCCTGAAAGCTTTATGAAAACTAACAGGAGCACCTCCTACAACGTAACTCTCGCAAACATTTATCATCAATTTGCTTCTTTGTCACACAGAACTGGTGAGTTCAGAATAGAATTTGGTGTTTACACGAGACAAATATCGCCGATGTTAATACCTTATAATTGTTAGTATTTTCTTAATGCGAGTGATTTCTCGCAAATCACCACACGAAAATGAATAATTAACAGTTTAATGATTACATCCATTAAGAAACAATTAGGAACTAGTGATTTGGCATTTGGTTTTTCAACAAACAAGAAAGGGAGAAATGTACCTCTTCTAGGTCAACCTAGAAGGTGAAGCGGAGAGTTAATTCTTGCGGTTGTAGAGCAATCCTTGCAATGCGATTTCTGATAAACTTAGCCTCGAGTCCACCAAGGAGTTCAACCACCTCTTGTTTCACTTGTGCTAGCAAGGGGAAAAGAGGAGCCAATCCAATCGAAAAACCTTTGACGAGCACGTCAACATCCACTGCGGGTTTCACCAAATCCGGTGGAGAAAAACTTTGTACGAAAGGAGGAAGAGGGGGCGGCCGACCTAGGCTCGGCAAGATAGAAGACCGACTGGAGCGAGGTCTTCTCCTTCTCTCGGTCGCCGACAGCCCACTAGGGAGAGGGAAGGGGAAAGGCCTCCGGCGAGAGGTTAGAAACCTCCGGCGAAGTCGATCGAGGGAGAGAGAGAGGGGCGCCGATCGGATTTCGCGAGAGAACCCCTAGGGTTGCTGAAACCCTCGTTCGCCTTCCTGTTCGCTCGGGGGGGAGGGGGTGCGCCGATTTTCCTCTGTGTTAAACCGGGGGAAGGGAGAGGGCTAAAAAAAATTATTAGGATATATATATTATATGTTTATATATATTATAAAATCTGATTTTATATATATATATATGTATAACAATAACCCCTCTCAAAATCCCCTTAATTTTGATCACTTATCAAAATCACCTCAATCGATAAGTCATCAAACCTTTTGACTGTTCATCGAATCGCTTAAATGATCGCATCATGAAAAACGCCCCTATGAGCTGCGAGTTGCAATTATGGATTTCAAACGACGAATGTTTCGTATTTGAAACTTCCATCAAATCTCCTATTCAATGGAATCACGATTCGCATCTTGCTTTGCCTTTCAAATCTCATTGCACAATTACGAATTAATTCAGCGTCGCAAGATCCCTTTTCCTCGTTTAATTATTGCGTTCATCAATCATATTGATGATCAAAATTGGATTGGTTTAACTGTGGCCTAATTCCTATTTGTGTGACCCTTTGAGGATTCATGTTATATCGAACATGAAACGTGAATCTCTATTCACTTCCAATGGTCGTAAGCGGCACCATAGCAATGCGTTACGATCCTCGATTTACATAAATATCATGCTACCTTAGCATATCAATCCTACATACGAACACATAGAGTGTCCCGTTCGATTCTTATGTCATATGATATCCTTGTATAACGCAAGCTTGAAGCGTGTCACCCTTGCCGTTCATACATTTTTTGATATAGTGTTGGTCGCACAAAGTTGCTAGCAAACGACCCAACACCATCAAGGAGGCCTCAACAGATATCATCGCTCACGAGACGATCTAATGAGAGACATGGTTTTCTTGACGAACGATCTTCTCCACACAACTCAAGAGAACATAAATATCGTCTGTATGGCAGCCCTTGACGGGAATCAGCGTTGGACGAAATTTAGTGAACCTATCCTTGTGAGTTGAAATCGGGCGTCTCAAACATAGAATCAAACTAATGAAATAAATAGTGACACATAACACAATACATGTATTTATTCCATCACGGTCATGTTCTGTACTATGTTCCAATAACATAAACATCTGCAATTAAGGCGGCAACTCCTTACCTATGATTAGTAGAACTTAATCATCATTTAACTTGCAGACTGGTCTTATCCGACAATCAATGCTCCTTGTTGATCCTCAAGACCATGAACTTGTTTTAGTTTTATCGTCGCCATTTCACAAATGTGACACATAGCTCTACTATTCAGGTCATCAACCCGAATGGTATGTCAACAATAAAACTAGGAACAAATGATCAAAATCATCAATTACATAAACTAATAACATATCATTATATGATTGGCTACTGGGGCATATCCCTAACAATCTCCCACTTGACCCAGAGTCAATCAAAGTGACATCTAGCAAGAGAATAGTATTCAACAAAAAATATATATATGTCTCATACTAAAACCATAAAATACAAAACACTCAAAGCCACTCAGGCATGCGTCTAATCCCCATGGATGCAACATGCAATTCGTGCGCGGCTCGAGATAATGGCTTTGTTAGAGGGTCTGCTGTGTTCGCAACACCATCTACCCTTTTCACCTTTATCCATCCATCGTTCACAAACTGTCGGATGAGATGGAATCGCCGTAGAATGTGCTTGGTCCTTTGATGAGACCGAGGCTCCTTTGACTGGGCTATGGCTCCCGTGTTGTCACAGTAAAGATCTACCGGACCCGAGATGCTCGGAACTACTTCCAGCTCTGTCAGAAATTCTTTCATCCAAACGCCCTCTTTCGCTGCTTCACCAGCCGCTAAGTACTCAGCTTCGGTGACGGAATCTGCTGTAGTATCTTGTTTGGAACTCTTCCAACTTACAGCACCACCATTAAGCAAATATACGAAGCCGGTTTGAGACTTCGAGTCATCTCGATCGGTTTGGAAGTTGGCATCGGTGTAACCACTTACAACGAGCTCTTGGTCCCCACCGTAAATGAGAAAACTATCCTTAGTCCTCTTGAGATACTTGAGAATATTCTTAACTGCAGTCCAATGTGCTAGGCCTGGATTGGCCTGAAAACGACTAGTCGTACTAATCGGATACGCAACATCTGGGCGGGTGCACAACATGGCATACATGATCGAACCAATGGCTGAAGGATATCTGAACTTTTTCATGAATTCCTTGTCACCATCAGTTGAAGGACACTGAGTCTTACTCAAGTATGTGCCATGTGACATAGGTAAGAACCCCTTTTTGGAACTAGCCAAATTGTGTGATTCCAACACTTTATCAATATACACCTCCTGGCTTAAACCTATCATCCTTCTTGATCTATCTCTATAGATCTTGATTCCTAGGATATAGGTAGCCTCACCCAAGTCTTTCATTGAGAACACTTTCTTCAATGAAGTCTTGACTGCATTTAATTCGGAAACTTCATTTCCAATTAATAGAATATCATCAACATATAGAATAAGAAACACCACTACACTCCCACTAATTCGCTTGTAAACACAAGCTTCCTTCTCACATTGAATGAAATTCAACTCCTTGATCTCATTATCAAAACGCTTATTCCAACTCCGCGATGCTTGCTTCAATCCATAAATGGATCTTTGAAGCTTGCAAATTTTGTTAGCATTCTTTGGATCTATAAAACACTCCGGTTGTGTCATATACACATCCTCTTCCAAATCTCCATTTAGGAAGGCAGTTTTAACGTCCATTTGCCATATTTCATAGTCATAATATGCGGCAATCGCTAACAAAATCCGTATTGACTTAAACATAACAACGGGCGAGAAAGTTTCTTCATAGTCAACTCCTTGAATTTGTCGAAAACCTTTCGCTACGAGCCGTGCTTTGTAAATAGTCAAGTTGCCATCCATGTCGATCTTTCTTTTAAAGATCCACTTATTTTCTATGGGTTTGACCCCTTCGTGATGATCAACTAAGGTCCACACCTTGTTGTCATACATGGATTGCATCTCGGATTCCATGGCCTCAAGCCATTGATTGGAGTCGGGTCTATTTCTCATGTCATCAACGGTCAACGGTTCATCATTCTCAATGATTAGAACGTCATACATATCCATATATCTATTGGGTGGACTACTATCCCTTGTCGACCTTCGTGGGACCACATTCGGTGGCGTTTGAGATTCTTGAACTTGTTCCACAACGACTTGTGGGATTTGTTCTTGAGTCTCAACAGATTGAGTGCCTCGTCTACTATCGGCGAGCGATAAATCCGAAAACTCAATTGAGGGAATAGGCTCATTAACCACATCCACAACGACTTGTGGAATGGGTCGAGCTTCTACCTCATTCGGTGCCACGTCGGGAACAACTAGATCGCCTACTTGAGGTGCATCTTGTATTGGTTCATGAATTTCTTCAATGACCACGTCATTCCCACTACTAGGTTTTGAGAGAAACTCTTTCTCCAAAAATATCGCATGACGAGCAACAACTATCTTGTTCTCTTCACGATTGTAGAAGTAGTAACCCTTCGTTGCTTTAGGGTATCCCACGAAATAACATTTGTTCGATTTGGAGCTAAGCTTATCGTTTGTTAACTTTTTAACATAGGCTTCGCATCCCCAAATCTTGAGAAACATCATGCTTGGTTTCTTACCAAACCAGCATTCATAAGGCGTTGTCGCAACAGACTTAGAAGGAACACGATTAAGTGTAAATGCTGCGGTTTCAAATGAAAAACCCCAAAATGATTTAGGCAAGTCAGCTTGGCTCATCATTGATCGAACCATGTCAAGCAAGGTCCGATTTCTCCTCTCGGATACTCCATTCCATTGTGGAGTCCCAGGTGGAGTGAGTTGAGGAACAATTCCACACTCTTTTAAATAATCACCAAATTCTACGCTTAAGTACTCACCACCTCTATCAGAACACAAGGTCTTGATCTTCCTATCAAGTTGGTTTTCAACTTCATTTTTGAATTCCTTGAACTTTTCAAAGGATTCAGACTTATGCCTCATTAAGTAGATATACCCGTATCTACTATAATCATCGGTGAAAGTGATGAAGTATGAATAACCTCCTCGCGCGCAAAAGTTCATGGGCCCACATACATCGGTATGTATGAGTTCCAACAAGTTACTTGCCCTTACACCCTTTTTGGTGAAAGGCGCTTTTGTCATCTTTCCTTTTAAACACGATTCGCATATATCAATTGATTCAAAATCAAACTGATCCAAGAGACCAACGGTTTGCAATCTCTTGATGCGATTTTCGTTGATGTGACCCAAACGGCAATGCCACATAAAGGTCGAACCTTCATGCAAAAATTTACGTTTTCTATTATTATGTTCTATACTCAAGATATGTTCACTTGTATCTAGCACATATAAACCATTTAAATTTCGTGCAATACAAAAGCAAACATCATTACGAAATAAAGAGCAACAATTGTCTTTAATGGTTATACTAAAACCATCCATGTCCAAACACGAGATAGAAATAATATTGCGAGTGATAACAGGAACAAAATAAACATCTTTGAGTTCCAAAACCATTCCGGAAGGCAAAATCAACTCCACCGCTCCAATGGCCATAGCGGAGACGCACATGCCATTGCCTACGCGAAGTTGAATTTCACCTTTCTTTAGCTGCTTCTTACTCCTTAGTGCCTGCACATTTCGACAAATGTGAGCACATGAACCGGTATCAAATATCCAGTCATTATCAGAAGAAGCTAAAAGGGTTTCAATGACAAATATACCTGAGGTGGAAGGGGGAACAATTCCTCCCTTCTTGTCTGAGAGATACTTGGGACAGTTCCTCTTCCAATGGCCCTTGCCACTACAATAGTAGCACACCGTATCGGAAGTGGCAGGATTCTTGTTCTTCTTAGAACCCTCGGGGACAACCTTAGCAAAAGCCTTGGGTGTCACCTTGCCTTTGCCTTTATCATTCCTATGGAATTTCTTCTTGACTTTCTTACTCTTCTCACTCACCGCCAGAACATCTTTATGGTCCTTTTGTTTCTTTAAACTCTCCCCGGTTTCAACAAGCATGTTATGGAGCTCGTCCATAGTCTTGTCCATACCGTTCATACGATAGTTTACAATAAACCCCGTATAAAGAGAAGGAAGAGAATTCAGGATGAAATCTTGAGCGGCCCCTACCGTGAAGGGTGTGTCAAGTTTCTCCAATTGCCGAAAATACCCCGCCATCTTCATGATGTAAGGACCAACCTCTTGGCCCTCTGCTAATCTAGCAGTAGCAATGGTTTTGATCAGCTTTCCTCTTTCAGTGCGGGCCTTAACTTGAAACATGTTCTTTAGGCGAGTCATGATGTCATATACACCAAGACCACTATCAATGAACTCTTTTTGGAGCTCAGGATCCATGACTGCTACGATCAGTGTAGATATCTCCATATCATCCATTACGTACTTGTCAAGATCACTCTGTTCCTTTTCAGAAGCCTCAGAGTCTATGGCTGGAAAAGGAGTGGTCAGGAGATACTCTTTCTTTTCAAACCGAAGGGCTAGCCTTAGGTTACGGTTCCAATCTAGAAAATTGGCTCCGTTAAAAGCGAGTTTCTCCTTTTCAATGATTGAGCGAAGCGAAAAAGACATATGAAAAGCCATTTCTCTTCCAAAAAAAATATATCAAATAATTAGTTTATGTATAATTTTATTTTCAACAAAATAAAATATCCATTACATCAAAAAGAAAATTCCCTCTGTAATGGATTTCCAAGATCCCTACTTTCATTGAAATGACGACGGCGTCGGCACAATCATCAAACCAACTAGTGTAAGGTAGGTTCTCTAACCAATCGCATCAACTTATACGATTCTTGGTTCGCATTGCGAACTTCGTCCCAATGTCCTAATCAAATTAGGGTCCATTGATAAGTAACCGCTCTCTATTAGCACTTTGCAAATCTGATTTGCACTCCTACTATGATGATAAAACATGATGTCCGCGTCGGCGGAAAAACATCAACGAAATATCAAACATCACGAATGTTGAAACCGAAAAATCGGTCCCTGTAGAGTCCGACCCTTGCGGAAGGGGTGATCGCACACTTACTTCTCTACTCACAAGCCCAAGGGCCAAGGGAGAGGGACCGGGAACAGACCCAAGGCTTCAGCACGGAGGTCCCACCACACACCCGGAAGATCTTAGAGCGCTTCCCCTCCTTAGCCGAGTGCTGAAGCTAAGGTACCTCAGAAAGCGCTAGAAGACCGGGCACAAGAAAGCGTGTCCCCTGAGGTACCTCTTGGGTCCTATTTATAGGAAAAGATGGTCTGCAAATATCCAGCCGTCACTGTTTTCAAGGACTATAGGCAGTTCAAAGGGGATAACATGGTAAAAACACCCCACGACTGAAGGGCGAGCCGGCCCTGAGGAGAGCCCATTGGGCGGAGGTGACGAGTATGGGCGCGAGGAGGCTTCCCCCCACGCCGAGGTGAGAAGCGGCGGGTGAGCTCGCCTCTCTCAGCGCCGCGGGAGAGGGCGTTGAATGAGCTCGCCCCCCCCCCCCTCAGCGCCACGGATCTGACTCGCCTGACTCAACGCCACTGGAGAAGGCGTTGAGTGAGCTCGCCTCTCTCCATGCCATAATTCGGCTCGCCTCGCCTCGGGCCTGGAAAGTTGGGCCTGAAGCCCCTGCTCGCAGATGACGGTCGCGTTGGCACTCGCCAACCCCTTGGTTCTAGACGAGCACGTACTCGGCCGGCCCCATGATGAATGGCCTCCTCTCGTCGGGCTCAGCTCTACGATCTTCGAGCTTGGTTCGACGATTGCCGAGCCCATACTCGGCATGCTGGGCTCGGCGTACCCTGCTGAACTCGCCTGGGGCTTGGGGGCGGTTTGGGCCGGCCGGGTCGGCTCCTGTTAGCCCACTCGCTGGATACGGGGTTGTACACAATCCCCGCTCTTTGCGAGGTTGGCACAAACTCGGAAAGAAACATCCAACCCGCCAGGATCCTGCGAGTGTGACAGGAGCCGAAAGGAATCTCCTAGTAGGGCCCACCGATGGCTATATATACATGCCCTGCCTGCTCGACTGACCCCCGCCCCTTTCTTTACTTAGATCCTGCCGAGATGCCACTCCCGAAAGAAGTCATGGAACGGCTCGCAAAATTGCGCGAGGAGACCGCCCTTCGGGCCGCAGCCCTGACGGATCTGAGCATTCCGGCCCGCCGCTTTGCTGAATTTGGCTCGGCCAAGAGGGCGAGGCCCTTCCCTCCCGAGGCCGAGCACATCTTTGCCGACCTAAAGAATACTTTAGTCCATGGTTCCGACTCTTCCAATCGTTCTCCCCCGGCCCCTCATGACAAAGATTTCGTGGATCTTACCACCGAGCAGGACCAAGGCGGCGAGGTCTCCACACCAAGGGTCGAGAGTCTACCCGCCAAGGAGCCCGAGTCCTCCCCTGACCCGCGCCTGCGAGACTCGCCCCTTGTCACCAAAATCGTGGAGCCAGACTCGCGGGGATCGATATTGCCGGCCCGCCTTCACTCTCAGCACCCCTCCCCTGCTCCTGCGGTTACTGGGATGGACGCTGAGCATACATCCGCTCCTGCCTCCCCCCAGGACACTGAAGGTATGCCCCTGACCTCCCCATTTTTCGTCTGATTCTAACTGGCACTCGCTACTCCCACCCGCTGTCTCGACCTTCCTGCGCAGGCCTACCGGACCCAGCTGCGACTGATAACTCCGCTGAACGGGCCGTTTATTCGCCTCTTCCATCACCGCGTGCCTTGGATGTCTTTCTGGACTCGGAGGTGGACAGCCCCGAACGGTCGAGGCGAAGCCAGCTGGTCCTGAAGAAACTAGTGCGCGAGCTTCAGGAGCTGAAGAAAGACAACATCCGGCTGCAGGACGAATGCGCGCAGCTTGCCGGCGAGGCGAGGATCAGCTCGGCATTCGTGGCCACATCTTCCTCCATGCTTTTCGACGACATCGACGAGAACCTGCGCGCGGCGAGCAGGAACCTGGGGCAGCTTCGGCAACTCTTTGCGCAGCGGCTGGCGGCATCGGGCCGGCGAGGCCGGGGTAATTGAGGACGGCTCTCTTGCGAGCCGACCGGTACTCGCCCCCATTGCCGCCTGGTCTGTGCGCGCGCTTTTCTGATTTTCTTTGATCTGGACAATTTTCTGTTTTTAATGTTAAATAAAGTGTGAATTTTATCGCGCGGGCAGGCATTCTCTTATTCGAGTGGTGCGTGCCTCTTCGGATTCCTGGGCTGGGCTCGCCTAGGTCGGCGAGTGCAGAGTGATGAGACGGGATACGCGAAGCGGGGTATGCGAGCCGATCTGGTCAGTCGGTTTCGCTCCCCATTCCTTTTCTATAAATAGGGATCCCCACCTACCCCACGGCTACGCCTTTATTGCCTTCTCATTCCTCCCTTTCCTTGCCCTTCCTATCTTCCGCTCGCGCGCCTTCGTCTCCTCCGCGAGCATGGGTAAAGGAAACCCCGACTCCGAGGGCCGCTCCAAGTGCGCCCAGAACTTCGCGGATCACTGTTTTTTCGAGGGGAATACCACGGCGAGCGAGCTCGCCGAGTTCGTGGCAGATTACGTTCCCACTGGCTTTGTGGCCCGCCTCCCGGCGGAGCATGAGGCCATTAACTCATTCTTCGAGGACGAGCTCGCCTTCCCCATCTCGCACTTTGAGGTGGGGTTGCGCCTGCCGCTCTGGCCGGAGGTCCGCCAGGTACTCAAGTACTACGGCGCTGTGCCCGCGCAGCTCAACCCCAACGCTATCGCCATGATAGTGGGGTTTGCCTGCTACCTCCGCCGAGAGCGGATCGAGTTCAACCTGACCGTCTTCCGCAAGCTCTTCTCCTACAAAGCTAACGCCGACGGGGTCGCCTTCTTTGGCGGCACATCCATAAAAATCCGCGAGGTTGCCAACAAAAACCACAACTGGATGTCGAAGATTGCCTTCATCCGGGGCGACCTCGGCAACATCCCGTTCTCGCCCTTGCAGAAGAGCGAGGAGGTTTACCGGCCGCCGTCGGTGTCTGGTAATGATGCCGAACTCCACAAGTTCTTTTTGTACAAGGACTTCGAGGTCGCCTTCCTCCGTCGCGACCTCGAATCCCTGCCACCCGTCCTTCCCGGTGAAGGTTTGTCTCGCTTACCTTTCGCTCGCCATTTGACCTAGCCGATCAGAACCTCATTCTTTGTCTAAGTCTTTTGCAGGGGAGCGACTGATCCCGGTGAACCCTCCCTTCGCCGACCCGGGGGTGTTCTCGGATCCGCTTGAGCGGGCTCGGGCCGCGGCTGAGGCGTGCCGGGAAGAGAAGGCCAAGGGGAAATCCTCCAACAAGAAGCGGTTGGAGCTTGGGGGGCCGAGCTCGGTCCACCGCCCTTCGGCCCTTAAAAGGGCGAAGGTGGTCTCGCGAAGCCTTCCTCGGCAGCCCGCGTCGCCCGTCAGGTTCATGAGCTCGCCGGAGGTTTTCTCCGACGAAGCCCCGGCGAGCCCTCTGAAGGAGATATCATCCCCCCGCGAGAAGAGGCGCGGGTCCCCCTCTCCTCCCTCCGTCGAGGAGGTTCCCCCCAGTGGCTCGGGAGCTCCAAAGGACCACCCCCACTTCGGGAAGGGGGGAAGGAGCAAGGATGCGGCCGGCGAGCCGATGCTGCTCTGGGACGAGGGAGCCCATCGCGTCTCCGTCTCCACTCGCGCTCCTTCCTGGGGAGCTCGCCGGCCTCCCACGGGCCATGCGTTTGCCCTTGGCTTCGGCCTCTATGGCCGGGAGGGCGCCGACGCCTACACGAACCTGACCCCCCGGCAGATAGGTCACGAGGGCCTGCAGGCGCATCTGAGGGCCTTTGAACTCCATCATATGATGGTCCGCCGTGGCTTCCAGCTCAGCCAACTCCTGATCAAAGCTGAGCAGGAGCGCGACCTGGCGACGGAGAAAGCTGCCGACGCGGAGCGGCGGTTCGGCATCGCCGAGCGCTTACTCGACGAGGCTTCAGGCGGGCTGGTAAGAGTCGACCAACCCTTGTTTTAACTTGGAAAATGTTTTTCAGGGAGTTTGACCCTCTTGTTTTTCAGGATGCCGAGTCCGCCAAGGTGCTGCAGGCTCGCGCCAGTGAGCTGGAGGACGAGACTGCCCTGCTGCGGCTCCGGCTCGCGGATCAGGAGGCCGGCTCGCGCGAGCAGGAGGCTTTTGCTGCTCGGTCGGCGGCCGAGGTGGAGTCGCTAAAGGAGCAGAACCGCTGCCTCCAAGGCGAGGTTAGCCGGCTGACGGAAGCCCTCTTCCCTCCGGACAGTGCCGAGCCGCCGTTCCCCTACAAGCGGCCCCGGGTCTTCGGCGAGGGGGAGGTTATGGAGCGGCTGCGAGTCAACTCGATCGAGTCTGCCGAATGCCTCCTGAATGCCATGAAGGGGTCGGGGATTCTGGCTGAGGGCTGCGAGGAAGTGGCGGTCCGGGATCTTCTGCCGAGCCTGTTCCCGCCGTCTCCGCCCAGCGAGAAGGAGGAGAGCTTCGGCTCCCTTTTTGATGGGGCGAAGGGCAAGGAACGATCGCTTGGGGGCGAGGAGGACCGCCACTCGGGAGAGGAGGGCGAGAGCTGACCGAATTCCTCCCTTCTTTTTTTTCTATCTTTTGTAATCATTCCCCCCCCCCCCGTCCCTGTAATCTCGCTGAGGCGAGCCCTTCCTTCTTTTGCGATTATAATGAAAGGAACTTTGCTTCTGACTTCTCTTCTCTCTCTTTTTTTCTTTTTTTTTATCTTCCGCGCTAGAATGCACGTGAGTTAGGATTCGCGTTCGGCGAGAGGCCTCGGGCGTTGGCGGCGACCAGACTCGCGAACTCCTCGCTTACCTGCGAGGCGATCTTCGCGAGAACGGTTGCCGCCGGCGCCCGCTTGTCATACCGAGGAATGCCCTTTGCCGATCAGACCCCGCGAGAACGGGCTCGCCCTCCGGGGGGGGGGTATGTTCTTTCACCAACCGGAGATGGATCGAAGAATCCCTTTTTAACAGAAAACCAAGGGGGACGGGACCCCTTGAGCTCGCCCTTCTAATTGGCGGATTTGCTTGGACACGCTTGTCATGTGTCAACTCCCAGGTCCACCCCCTGGGAAGTAACGACGTCCATCGAGACCCTGGCCCTGCCAGCTTGGAGGGAGCCTGACAGCGGGAGAATCGGGACCTAACCTCAGAGCGAGAACACTTGGAACAATTGCCTCTCCCGGGTGCTACCACCAGGCCAGTCAGCTAGATGGGAGCCTGAGGGCGGGTGTTGAACATCCTCCGGGCTCAGCTCCAGGGTCATAACGACGTCCATCGAGACCCCAGCCCTGCCAGCTTGAAGGGAGCCTGACAGCGGGAGAATCGAGACCTAACCCTAGAGCGAGAAGACTTGGAACAATTGCCTCTCCCGGGTGCTACCACCAGGCCAGTCAGCTAGGTGAGAGCCTGAGGGCGGGTGTTGAACATCCTCCGGGCTCAGCTCCAGGGTCATAACGACGTCCATCGAGACCCCGGCCCTGCCAGCTTGAAGGGAGCCTGACAGCGGGAGAATCGAGACCTAACCCCAGAGCGAGAAGACTTGGAACAATTGCCTCTCCCGGGTGCTACCACCAGGCCAGTCAGCTAGGTGAGAGCCTGAGGGCGGGTGTTGAACATCCTCCGGGCTCGGCTCCAGGGTCATAACGACGTCCATCGAGACCCCGGCCCTGCCAGCTTGAAGGGAGCCTGACAGCGGGAGAATCGAGACCTAACCCCAGAGCGAGAAGACTTGGAACAATTGCCTCTCCCGGGTGCTACCACCAGGCCAGTCAGCTAGGTGAGAGCCTGAGGGCGGGTGTTGAACATCCTCCGGGCTCAGCTACAGGGTCATAACGACGTCCATCGAGACCCCGGCCCTGCCAGCTTGAAGGGAGCCTGACAGCGGGAGAATCGAGACCTAACCCCAAAGCGAGAAGACTTGGAACAATTGCCTCTCCCGGGTGCTACCACCAGGCCAGTCAGCTAGGTGAGAGCCTGAGGGCGGGTGTTGAACATCCTCCGGGCTCAGCTCCAGGGTCATAACGACGTCCATCGAGACCCCGGCCCTGCCAGCTTGAAGGGAGCCTGACAGCGGGAGAATCGAGACCTAACCCCAGAGCGAGAAGACTTGGAACAATTGCCTCTCCCGGGTGCTACCACCAGGCCAGTCAGCTAGGTGAGAGCCTGAGGGCGGGTGTTGAACATCCTCCGGGCTCAGCTCCAGGGTCATAACGATGTCCATCGAGACCCCGGCCCTGCCAGCTTGAAGGGAGCCTGACAGCGGGAGAATCGAGATCTAACCCCAGAGCGAGAAGACTTGGAACAATTGCCTCTCCCGGGTGCTACCACCAGGCCAGTCAGCTAGGTGAGAGCCTGAGGGCGGGTGTTGAACATCCTCCGGGCTCAGCTCCAGGGTCATAACGATGTCCATCGAGACCCCGGCCCTGCCAGCTTGAAGGGAGCCTGACAGCGGGAGAATCGAGACCTAACCCCAGAGCGAGAAGACTTGGAAACTTTTTCTGAGTGTTTAGCGTCGCTCTTTAATGGAAGTTCCGTCACATTGCATGTCATTGTTACGGTTATTGCGGTGACAGAGTCAAATATATTGCATTCGAAAAAAGCTGAGGCACGTACAAGTTTTCAAGGATAAAAGCGTTTCAGGTCGTCGCTGCTCCAGGTGTGGTTCAAAGTCTCGCCTTCCACATTCTGGAGGTGGTATCCTCCCGACTTTAATGCCTCCTTCACGATGTAGGGCCCCTCCCAATTTGGATGGAGCTTGCCCACAGCTGCCGATCTTCCCGCCGCATCTACCTTCTTTAGAACCAGGTCGCCCTCCGCGAACTGCTTGACCCGGACATGCTTGTCGAAGTACTTAGTCATCCTCCGTTTGACCTCCTCTTGCCGGACTGCGGAGAGGTCGCGTACTTCCTCTATCAAGTCCAACGAGAGTCGTTGTTCTTCCTCATTCTCAACTCTCCACTCCTCCCTTCCGGCTTCTGCCTCGGCAACCCTGGGAGTACAGACCTCAAGTTCAATGGGGAGCACCGCCTCGCTTCCGTGAGATAGTTTAAAGGGCGTCTCCCCGGTGGCGGTGTTGGGGGTGGTCCTCAAGGCCCAGAGGACCGAGGGGAGTTGCTCCACCCAATTACCCTTCAAATTCTCCACCTTCTTTTTTAGGAGGTTCACGATGATCTTGTTGGCCGCCTCTACCTGCCCGTTGCTCCTAGGGTGGTGGACAGAGGCGAACCTGAGGTCGATCCCGAGCTCTCCACAGAACTTAATGAACTCCTTGCTGGCGAACTGTGGTCCGTTGTCGGTGACGATGGCCTGGGGCATCCCATGCCTGCAGATGATCTCCCCCCATACAAAATTTCGAATGATCTGTGAGGTTACCTTGGCCAAAGCCTTCACCTCCATCCACTTGGAGAAATAGTCGATCATTACCAGCAAGAATCTCCTCTGCCCACTTGCCTGTGGGAAGGGACCTACCAGGTCCATTCCCCAAATTGCGAAAGGCCAAGGGGCCGTGATACTCCTGAGTCGCTGAGCCGGTTGCAGTTGGAGGGGGGCAAACAGTTGGCACTTGTGGCATTTCTTGACAAATTCTAAGGCATCGTGCCTCAGGGTAGGCCAGAAGTACCCTTGCCTGATGATTCTTCCCTCCAGGGTCCGTCCTCCTGAATGGCTCCCGCTCCCCGGAGTGAACTTCTTCCAAAATCCTCGGCTCCTCCCCCTCCGCTACGCAACGGGCGAGTAATCCTGAAAGGGTCTTGCGGTAAAGTTGCCCGTCGCGCAAAAGGTAATATGCCGACTTGTACTTGAGCTTCTTCCTATCCATCCCTTCTGGGTACTCTCCTGTGGACATGTAGGTAGTGAATGGGTCCATCCATGTGGACCGCCGATCTATCTCCATCAATTCCCCTTCTTCCAGGGATGGGTGGAAGAGGTCCGTGATAGTGCCCCCCACCCGAGGGCCGCGCTTGGCGAGGTGGTCGACTTGTTCATTTTCCTCCCGGGGCACATGTTGAATGGAGAAGGTCTGGAACCCACCGATGATTCCCTTAACCTTTGCCAGATATCGTTGTAGGGTGGGCTCCCTTGCCTCGAACTCCCCATTGACCTGGGAGGCCACTATCATGGAGTCAGTGAGGACCTTCACATCGTGCACCCCCAATTCCTTGGCCAGGCGTAGCCCTGCGATTACCGCCTCGTACTCGGCCTGATTGTTGGTTATGGAGAAATGTATCACCACCGTTTGCTCGATCCGGGTCCCTTGGGGGCTCTCTAAGACGACCCAAACACCCAGGGAGTGTTTCCCTGAAGCCCCATCCACCGTCACCTTCCAAGGGATGGGACGAGTGAGTTTGTCCTCTGCCACCTCAACCACATAGTCAGCTAGGAAGTCAGCCATTGCTTGTGCCTTGATTGCGAGCCGGGGAACAAAGGAGATGTCAAACTCGCTCAACTCCACCGACCACTTGGCGAGTCTTCCCGAATGCTCCACTCCCTCGAAGATGCTGCGGAGGGGGTGGCCAGTCACTACCTGGATGGAGTGTGCCTGGAAATAGGGCCTGAGTCTCCGGGCCGAGATGATTAGGGCGAAGGCCAACTTCTCAAAGATGGGATAGCGGAGTTCTGCCTTCCTCAGAACCCTACTCACATAATAGATGGGCAGCTGCTTTCTCCCCTCTTCCCGAACTAAAACAGAACTCACGGCCTCCGCCCCGACCCCTAAGTACAAAAACAAGTCCTCCCCCTCCTTTGGCCCTTGGAGCAAGGGGGCCTGAGTCAACTGCTTCTTCAAGGCCTGGAATGCCTCCTCGCATTTTGGGGTCCATTCAAACTTCCGACCCCCCCTTAAGGTCCTGAAGAAGGGGGAACACCTCTCCCCGGCCCGGGAGAGGAATCTGCTTAGTCCTGCCAGCTTCCCTGTCAGCCGTTGTACCTCCTTCGCATCCCGAGGTGGCCCCAACTCCATAATTGCCCGAACTTTGTCGGGGTTGGGCTCGACCCCGGCTGGGGTGAGAAGATGACCCAAAAATTTGCCTTTGCTTGCCCCGAAGATGCACTTTAGAGGATTCAATCTCATCTTGTATCTGCGCAAAGTGTCGAAGGTCTCTTCCAGATCCTGGAGGTGAGAATCGACCTCTTTGCTTTTTACCATCAGGTCATCCACGTACACTTCCAAGTTCCTTCCCTTCTGTCCCTGGAATACACGGTCCATCATCTTCTGGTATGTAGCCCCTGCATTTTTTAACCCAAAAGGCATCATCTTGTAGCAGTAGCACCCATCCCCTGTAATGAACGAGACATTTTTTATGTTAGGAGGGTGCATCCTGATTTGATGATAACCTGAAAAAGCATCCAAAAAACTCATTACAGAAAAACCAACGGCTGAATCTACCAGCGCGTCGATTCTAGGCAAGGGGTAACAATCCTTAGGGCATGATTTATTAAGCAGTGAAAAATCTACACACATCCTCCACCGGCCGTCCCCTTTTTTCACCATTACAACATTCGAGACCCAGCCGGGGTATTGAATTTCGGAAACGAAGCCGGCTTTAAGGAGCTTGGAGACTTCCTCCCTGATGGGTTCGGCCAGTTTATCCGTGACGGACCTTCTCTTCTGCTGGATGGGGCGAGCCTCCGGGTGTAGATTGAGGCGGTGGCAGACGACGTCGGCATCAATCCCAGGCATCTCCGCTGCGCTCTAGGCGAAGATATCCACATTCTTTTGGATGCACTCCAGCATCCTGCCTTGATCTTCCGGGGTCAGCCCCCCGCTGATGCGGACCTTCTCCACCCTGCCTCCCTGGGTGAGGACTTCCATCTCTACGACCTCCTCGGCGGCCTCCAACCGGGACTGCTCCTCCCACTCTGCGGCGTCCTCCCCTCTTGGCGTAAGGACCTCCCCCTCCCCTGGGATTATCGCCCCAACTGTCCCTTCTGGGAGCATCCCCTCGCGTGCTTCTCCTTCCATTCCTCCTTCCTCCCCGCCTTCTTCTCCGGCCTCTTGCCCTTCCATCTCCTCCATCCTTCTCCCCATCCCCTCGGCCTCCTCCTGCCAAGAAATTGAATTCACCGCAGTTACGTAGCATTCCCGAGCTGCTTTGGGGTCACCGCGAACCCGGACCTGGATCCCGTCCACATTAAACTTGAGACATTGATGGAAGGAGGAGGGGACGCATCGGAAGGCGCTGATGAGGGGTCTCCCAAAAATGGCGTTGTAGCTGCTGGGGGCCTCCACTATGACGAACCGACAGTTCCGGGACTGTCCCCCCCAAGCTGACATGGAGCCCCACTCCCCCCTCTACTTCTTTCCTCTCCCCTGAAAAACCGAAGAGGGGCCCATCGGAGGCCAGCACCCTCTTGGCCTCTACCTGCATGGCATCGAAAGGCTTCTTGAAGATGATATTGACTGAGCTCCCATTGTCAATGAGGATCCGGGAGACTGTGAAATTTTCGATGGCTGTCTGGATGACCAGCGTATCGCAGAAGGGGTCATCGTGACCCGGCATATCCTCCCTTGAGAAGGTGATCCTCTCTTCCGGGGGTGGAGTCTGAGATGTGGAGCCGATGCTCCTTCGGTACATGGTGTGGAGGCTTGCTTTCCGGGAAGCCTCGACTCCCACCCCCCCATGGATCACTCTGATCCCTCCTCGGGTCCCCACATCGGCCCGGTCTTCGCAACGATCCCCCTCCCCCTGGGGCCGGACTTCCTCAATCCGTACCTCCTGATGATTCCGCAGTTGTCGCTGCTGCTCCCTGTTCTCCCGCACCTCGAGGAACTCCGGACACGTGACCGTCGTGTGCCCCTCTTCTTGATGGTAGTCGAAATAGGGTAGGTCTATCCTGACCTCCCTCCTCCTCCTCGGTTGCCCTCTCCTTCGCCCCCCCAGGGCAATAGCCATGGCCTCCTCCTGGTCTGGAAGAGGCGGTCTCTGGCCCTGCCTCCCTCCCTGGGAGTAAAACTGGCCACGCCCACCTTGGCGGTTGTCTCCCCCCTGATAGCCCCTCCGTGGCCCTTGATCCTGCCACTCCGGCCTCCAACCCAATCGGTTGTTCGGCTCCTGACGCCCCCACCTATGCTGCTGCGGCTGCTGTTCTCTCTGTCTGGGCTCGACCCTTCTCTCCTCCTGGGCCCGACCTCCCTTTGGCTTCTCCTCCTCCACGGCCCACCTAGCCAACCTCCGAGCGAACTCTGGATGTGCCGCCTCCATGTCGGCCTCCCTTGCCGCCCTCTCCAAGAGTGCTTCGAAAGACACCGGAGGCGTCCTCTTCAACTCCATAGCGAAGAACCCGGGCTGGAGACCCAGGGTGAAGGCCACCATCATGGTGTGCCCTGACATCTCTTGTACCTGGGACAGTTCTTCCTGGAACCTGTCCAGGTAACTTCCCAGGATCTCCCCTACTTTCTGCTTGACACGGAACAGGGACTCGACCTCCCTCTTCCTCTTCTTCGAGGTGGTGAAACTCAACATGAATCCTCTGCGCAAATCCTCGAAGCAGTAGATGGAACCGGCCGGGAGCTGATGAAACCACTCCCTCGCTTTTTCCCTGAGGGTGATGGCGAAGAGCCTACACTTGAAACCATCCGACATCTGTCGGATTGAAACCACGTCTTCGAACCACTGGACGTGCTGGGTCGGATCTCCCTTTCCTAAGTAGTAGGACATCTCCGGCTCTCGGAATCCTTCTGGAACCGGGGCTGACGAGACGAACTCGCTGAAGGGGCTCCCTCCTTCAGCTGGGCGAGTCGGGAAATCCCTCCCCGCCGTCTCGCCGAACAGGTACTCGCCCGCCGAGCTCGGAAAGAGGACTCGCCCCCTCGGCTCGCGCTCCCCCTCGCTCGCGACCTCCTTCCCTGCGCGCCTGAGGGGCGCATCATTGCCTAATGCTGGATCGGCGACCACAGGAACCGCTGGCGTCGTACTCTCGGCTCGCATGCCGAGTGCGACCCTAACTAGCCCGAGCACTTCCTCCCTGAGCTCCGCGGATATCCCCGCCATCGCGGGAGGGGGAGGGAGTGGCGAGTCCCCCCTTCCTGAACCTTGCCCCTCGTCTCTTGCCATTAGTCCTGTGGAAGATTTTCGGTGCTGACCACGCTCCACGCTCACCGCACCAAAGTGTTGAAACCGAAAAATCGGTCCCTGTAGAGTCCGACCCTTGCGGAAGGGGTGATCACACACTTACTTCTCTACTCACAAGCCCAAGGGCCAAGGGAGAGGGACCGGGAACAGACCCAAGGCTTCAGCACGGAGGTCCCACCACACACCCGGAAGATCTTAGAGTGCTTCCCCTCCTTAGCCGAGTGCTGCAGCTAAGGTACCTCAGAAAGCGCTAGAAGACCGGGCACAAGAAAGCGTGTCCCCTGAGGTACCTCTTGGGTCCTATTTATAGGAAAAGATGGTCTGCAAATATCCAGCCGTCACTGTTTTCAAGGACTATAGGCAGTTCAAAGGGGATAACATGGTAAAAACACCCCACGACTGAAGGGCGAGCCGGCCCTGAGGAGAGCCCATTGGGCGGAGGTGACGAGTATGGGCGCGAGGAGGCTTCCCCCCACGCCGAGGTGAGAAGCGGCGGGTGAGCTCGCCTCTCTCAGCGCCGCGGGAGAGGGCGTTGAATGAGCTCGCCCCCCCCCCCCCCTCAGCGCCACGGACCTGACTCGCCTGACTCAACGCCACTGGAGAAGGCGTTGAGTGAGCTCGCCTCTCTCCATGCCATAATCCGGCTCGCCTCGCCTCGGGCCTGGAAAGTTGGGCCTGAAGCCCCTGCTCGCAGATGACGGTCGCGTTGGCACTCGCCAACCCCTTGGTTCTAGACGAGCACGTACTCGGCCGGCCCCATGATGAATGGCCTCCTCTCGTCGGGCTCAGCTCTACGATCTTCGAGCTTGGTTCGACGATTGCCGAGCCCATACTCGGCATGCTGGGCTCGGCGTACCCTGCTGAACTCGCCTGGGGCTTGGGGGCGGTTTGGGCCGGCCGGGTCGGCTCTTGTTAGCCCACTCGCTGGATACGGGGTTGTACAACGAAGGAGTTAGAGAGAAGGAGGACGATTGACTCATTCAATTAGGGAATAAAAAAAAATAAGCATACCACCACGGATTTCACCAAATCCGGAGGACAACCACACAAAATTCTCGCTTATGAAAATCCAAATGCCAAAATCACGAACCTCCCTCTGATACCACTGTTAGTATTTTCTTAATGCGAGTGATTTCTCGCAAATCACCACACGAAAATGAATAATTAACAGTTTAATGATTACATCCATTAAGAAACAATTAGGAACTAGTGATTTGGCATTTGGTTTTTCAACAAACAAGAAATGGAGAAATGTACCTCTTCTAGGTCAACCTAGAAGGTGAAGCGGAGAGTTAATCCTTGCGGTTGTAGAGCAATCCTTGCAATGCGATTTCTGATAAACTTAGCCTCGAGTCCACCAAGGAGTTCAGCCACCTCTTGTTTCACTTGTGCTAGCAAGGGGAAAAGAGGAGCCAATCCAATCGAAAAACCTTTGACGAGCACGTCAACATCCACTGCGGGTTTCACCAAATCCGGTGGAGAAAAACTTTGTACGAAAGGAGGAAAAGGGGGCGGCCGACCTAGGCTCGGCAAGATAGAAGACCGACTGGAGCGAGGTCTTCTCCTTCTCTCGGTCGCCGACAGCCCACTAGGGAGAGGGAAGGGGAAAGGCCTCCGGCGAGAGGTTAGAAACCTCCGGCGAAGTCGATCGAGGGAGAGAGAGAGGGGCGCCGATCGGATTTCGCGAGAGAACCCCTAGGGTTGCTGAAACCCTCGTTCGCCTTCCTGTTCGCTCGGGGGGGAGGGGGTGCGCCGATTTTCCTCTGTGTTAAATCGGGGGAAGGGAGAGGGCTAAAAAAATTTATTAGGATATATATATTATATGTTTATATATATTATAAAATCTGATTTTATATATATATGTATAACAATAACCCCTCTCAAAATCCCCTTAATTTTGATCACTTATCAAAATCACCTCAATCGATAAGTCATCAAACCTTTTGACTGTTCATCGAATCGCTTAAATGATCGCATCATGAAAAACGCCCCTATGAGCTGCGAGTTGCAATTATGGATTTCAAACGACGAATGTTTCGTATTTGAAACTTCCATCAAATCTCCTATTCAATGGAATCACGATTCGCATCTTGCTTTGCCTTTCAAATCTCATTGCGCAATTACGAATTAATTCAGCGTCGCAAGATCCCTTTTCCTCGTTTAATTATTGCGTTCATCAATCATATTGATGATCAAAATTGGATTGGTTTAACTGTGGCCTAATTCCTATTTGTGTGACCCTTTGAGGATTCATGTTATATCGAACATGAAACGTGAATCTCTATTCACTTCCAATGGTCGTAAGCGGCACCATAGCAATGCGTTACGATCCTCGATTTACATAAATATCATGCTACCTTAGCATATCAATCCTACATACGAACACATAGAGTGTCCCGTTCGATTCTTATGTCATATGATATCCTTGTATAACGCAAGCTTGAAGCGTGTCACCCTTGCCGTTCATACATTTCTTGATATAGTGTTGGTCGCACAAAGTTGCTAGCAAACGACCCAACACCATCAAGGAGGCCTCAACAGATATCATCGCTCACGAGACGATCTAATGAGAGACATGGTTTTCTTGACGAACGATCTTCTCCACACAACTCAAGAGAACATAAATATCGTCTGTATGGCAGCCCTTGACGGGAATCAGCGTTGGACGAAATTTAGTGAACCTATCCTTGTGAGTTGAAATCGGGCGTCTCAAACATAGAATCAAACTAATGAAATAAATAGTGACACATAACACAATACATGTATTTATTCCATCGCGGTCATGTTCTGTACTATGTTCCAATAACATAAACATCTGCAATTAAGGCGGCAACTCCTTACCTATGATTAGTAGAACTTAATCATCATTTAACTTGCAGACTGGTCTTATCCGACAATCAATGCTCCTTGTTGATCCTCAAGACCATGAACTTGTTTTAGTTTTATCGTCGCCATTTCACAAATGAGACACATAGCTCTACTATTCAGGTCATCAACCCGAATGGTATGTCAACAATAAAACTAGGAACAAATGATCAAAATCATCAATTACATAAACTAATAACATATCATTATATGATTGGCTACTGGGGCATATCCCTAACAATAATAAGCTACACAACAACGTCTTCTGGCAAGGTCATATTCATCACTCGAGTAATGCGTGTCATCACCTGATATTATACTGATATAACAAAATAATTAATCAACATGATAATATTTCAAGACATAATAAGATAAACATGGACAAACAAAACATGCACATGATAATAGTTGCACACAATGCATATAGCCAGCATAAAATTAAAAATAAAGATGGATAGACAAAGCATACACCTCATAATGGTTTCAAAATGCAGGAACTAAAATCTTCCATCTATGAAAAATAGCACAGAAAGGGCATGAATCTATGATTAGCAAAAATATAGCATCTATGAAAAATCAAGCGTCTATGAAGCATTACATAAAGAGCATGAATCACATTCAAAAAGCAGGAACCTTGCATGGCTGGAAAACAACAACCCAATAACATGCAACATTGCAGAAAGGGCACGAATCACAGTTGAAACACACGAATAACGCAGGAAATATCAACATCAATGGGAAGTTTTGTTTCGTCAAGGAGAAGCTAGCTTGATCGAGATGAGGAAATCCTACGAGCGGCGGAGAGGAAACACGGGGATGAAAAGTATTTGGGAGCTGTGGTTGATAAATTTGATAAGATTAACCACATAAAAAACACTTTTTTTAAGATTAATATTACAAATTTCATGCGGTGGCATTTTAAAACAGAATCTCAGGGATGTCATTTATGCACTCTTACACTCCCAAAGGGCAAAAACATTCTGTGGAGTATTAATGATCTCCCTAGAGATCATAAAATGATCTTCATTTGATATCACAAGATATTTTAGGGAGCTCATTCGGAAGATCATTTATGCTCTATCGGAGAGCAGAGAGCAATTATGCACTTTGGGAGAGCTTGTGGGAGATCATAGATCAATGCTCTGCAGCAGGGAGAGCCAAAATGCCCTTTTGAAGGGCACAAATGATCTTTGGAAGATTATTTTTAAAAAGTGCATCTACGCAAAAAGCCAAATATCTTGTGCACATGATTTGATCAGAATGACTTCATTTTCTGATTTGGGGATAGAGCTTGTCCCCAAAAAAGCATCTCAGGGAAAAGATCATCATTTTTATGTGGTTCATGTGCTTGAACTCTCTTGTGTACTACAAAGAACTTTTTGGCACTTAGCATCCCCGAATTATCCTATTTTGACATTTTGGATCCCGAATTTTTTAAATTGGCACTATGCACTCCCGAATTATAGATTTTTCGGCACTTTGCACCACAATGATAAGATTTTAGGAGTATTTAGGTCCGAGCATTACCCAAAATGCTCATTTTAGCACTTTACAAAGTGCAAAAATAAAATGTCATGTGATGCTATTAATGCTCTGTTTGGAGACCCGACAAGGAGGCAAAATTAAATGTCGGGCTGGATCTCGCACAAGTCGGAGCAGATGAAATGGCTGCGCGATCTGCGCCTCAAATGTGGTTTGTCCCATACATTTCAAACTCTAAGTGAAAGATTAATTAACTTTGTTACTATGTCACTTTTGACTGATATGTACTTCTTTTTCCTTTACATAATCAATTTTTTAGCTTGCGTGCGGGCTCAGTTCAAGATGAACAATTTGAAGTTTATTTATATTATAGAGGCTGCCTTTGGCACGCTGATGACAGTTATGAACATGGAAGTCAAATTGTCATTCCTTAATGCTCACATAAAAAACTTATCTATTTTTATGTTCTAATGGATGATGTTTGTTAGGAGATCTTTAAAAAAAAAAAGTTTAACCCATGGATTTATAACCGCCGCCACCATGCCAAACGGAAATCGAGGCTCCATTTTGTTCGGCGGTGGCGGGTTGATCCGGCGGGTGGAAACAGAGTGTTCGAACCGGAGGGGGGAGGTGACTGCTCCAAACGGAACTTTTTGGGGCGTTTCTCAAGGCGGGCGGGTGGAAATGAAGCAAACGCCGCCGGAGGTTCATTTGTTTACCCTCCTTCCGGCGGTGTTTGTCCAAAACAGAGCAGCGAAACGCCCATTTTGTTTGGGCTTTTCATTAATTGATGAGAAAAAAAAACATTCAAAAAAAATTCCTAAACCAAGTATTTAGGCTATATTTGGTTCGGCGGTGGTGGGTGCATCCGGCGGATCGAAACGCTACTTTGAAACCGGAGAGGGAGAGGGGGGGGGGGGGGGGGTCAAAACGGAGCGTATCGGAGCTGTTTCCTCCTTGTTGCGGGTGCAAATGGAGCAAATTCCGCCGCCGGCCGTTTGTTTACCCGCCGTCCGGCGGCATTTGCTCCAAACAGAGGCGGCGAAACGCCAAACCAAACAAAGCCTTCGAGGAAATCATTTCAAAAAAAAATTTCTAACCTTTTTAGTCGTACTCTTCATAATTCCCTGGCTTTTTATATGCATATAATAGTTTCTAATTCTTATTGTATTAAAATGGGCATAAGATAATATGAACTACAAAAATGAGTGTGTACTCTTACTGTTACTGACTCTAAATTTGAATCCCAATCTAAAATTGATTTAGGTGTTACTATAAATGAGTGTTATCTCTACCTTTTTAATTGATCTCCGAGAAGATCAAAATAATCTTCTACGTGGACGAAAATTTGATAATCTGAAAAATTTCGCTTTCATTCGATGGAAATTTCCGGACCAATTGATAGTCACACATATTAATCATAGAAGATCAGTTTCCTATTACCTCATAAGGGATCATTTTTGATCTATAACCTTCCTAGGAGATTATTGTTGATCTCATGGGTGAACCAAATGAGTCATTTAGCATGTCTGAATATCTCCAAAGAGATCAAAATGATTCTTACATCCATAATCTTGATAAATGGTTGGGCTGCTTTTAGATTTTAAAAAAGAGGAAAGAACATCAGGATTTTAAAATAGTTGGGGTTTGCCAATATCCATTTAGAATTTGCCAATAAAATTAGGTGATTGTTAACCGCAATCCGTTATTGGCTAGCCGCATCCCAAAATCTCATAACATTTAGTGTCTTTTCGAAATACGTCTTGTACATGCATTTTTAGGAAACGCGCTCAACACGAAAGTTGTAGATCTTGTCGAGATCTACAACTTTTGTGTTGAGCGCGTTTCGTAAAAATGCAAGTACAAGTCGTACTTTGGAAATATGCCTAGATTTTGCGGCTTTCAGAAAAACGCATTGTACATACAATTTCAGGAAAAATGTTCAACACGAAAGTTGTAGATCTCGAAAAGTTACATGTACACTTTTCCTGAAATTACATGTACAAGCCGTATTTCGAAAAGACGCGAAAAGTATGACTAGCCAATAACGGGTTGTTGTTAACACTCACCTAAAATTATCCTAACCTAAATTTGAAAATGGAACCTCATCCAAATCGCCCGGGCGAGATTTTTTCTCGCGAGCGCGATTTTTTCGCCCGGACGTGATTTTTTTGCACGGGCGGGAATTTTTAGCCCGAACACGATATTTTCTCATTGATTTGATATTTTCGTCCGAAAGGGAAAAAATGCATTCGAGCGAAAAAAATAACATCCGGGCGAAAAAAATACCCGGCAGGGGAAAAAAATCACGAACGAGCGAAAAAATCACGCATCAGCAATAAATTCGCGTCCGAACAAAAAATTTGCCACAGACGCACTCAGACGACAAAATCTTGCCCGGGCAAAAAAAAAACGCGCCCAGACAAAAAATATCTCTTACGGTCAAAAAATTTGCGACCGGGAAAAAAAAAAAACAGCTCCCTGGGCAAAAATTCGTTCTCTGGCGAAAAAACCGCGCTTGGGCATAAAATTGCGTCCGGACGAAAAAACCGCTCACCGGCGAAAAAACAAGCTCCGAAGAAAAAGCATCGCTCTTGGGCGAAATATTTGGTCCGGGCGAAAAATTCACTCCCGGGCAAAAAATTCGCTCCCGGGCAAAAAAAAATCTCGCCCGGGCGAAAAAATCGCGTCCGGGCAAAAAATGTCGCCCTGGCGAAAAAATCGCGTCAATGTGAAAAAATCATGTCCGGAAGAAAAAATCGGTCCGACGAATAAAACGCATCCGGGCGAAAAATATCGTGCACTGGCGAAAAAACTGCACTCGGGCGAAAAAAACGCACCCGGGCGAAAAACCCCATGCCCGGTCGAAAAAATCGGGCTCAGGCGAAAAATTCGCATCAGGGCAAAAAATTCGCGCTCGGGCGAAAAATTGCGCCCAGGAAAAAAAAAGCTGTCCGGGCGAAAAAAAAACCGCCCGGACGAAAAAGATCATGCACAGACGAAAAAACTGCACTTGGGTGAAAAAAACGCACCTGGGCAATAAACCTTGCCAAAAAATATGCCCGGGTAAAAAATATGCCCGGATAAAAAAATTACACCCGCGAAAAAAATGGCGATTGGATAGAAAAATCAATTTGGAGATTTTTTTAATGGATAAAATTTTTTGTGATGAAGAAGTGCTTTTCGAAAAGATAAAAGTAGATGACAAGTGGCTTTTCCCAAAGATGAGAAAATAGAGTTTTCCGCGGCAGCTTTTCCCAGTAGTAGACAATCCAAACGATTTCTTAAAAAGGAGCTAAAAAGCCAAAAAATTTCTTAAAGTGTGGTAGTGTTTTCCAAAAAATAAAAAGTAGCTAAAAAGTCCTTCCAAAGAGGCCCTAGATCCAAACCTAAATTTGAAAATGGAACCTCATCCAAATTTTTTTTCCCGCCTAGCCACTGCCGCCGTTTCACCCTTAACTCTGAGAACACTGCCCGGCCCGACCTGGCCGCCGCGTTTAATCCCCTCCTCCCTCACTTGGCATTAGGGTTTCTATGCCCGTATTTGATCGCCCTTAGACTAGGGTTTTTCCGAAATATACTCCACTGGCCCTACTTCCTCTTCCATTCCCCTCCTCGCTCCTCTCTCTCGTCTAGGTTATGAACTCCGGCGACGCCGACGCCGCCGCTTTGCTCGCGAGCCTCGAGGCTTCCCAAGACTTCGGAGGTCTTTATCTCCGTTTCTCCTCCTTTTTCGAACCTTTCGAGAACTTCATTTTCCTCGATGATTACAATCCCAGACCCCTGAAGAAAAAGGCTGGCTGGAAAAAGAAACCAAAGAAGCTTGCTACCAAAGAGAACATCCGCCCCATATCGAAGCAGTTCTACCCATTTCTTTGCAAAGCCATCAAACTACTTCCGAACCTTCTGAAGAGAAACCCCTCCAATGTCGCTGATGGCGAGGGCGAAATGCAGGAAGAAAGGGCTGCTGAGCTCCTTAGCATCTACAGACTGACCATCCGTTGCTTTCTGTGTATTGCTCCTTGCCTCACTGGCCCGCCATACTCGGTTCATCTCCAATGGGGTCAGTTAGTGCATCGCTTAGAAAATTGGGCCAGATACAACGATGCGAACGAAGAGGGTTTTGCTCTTCTGGAGAGCCTGCGCACTGTGCTGGTTACTCCTCTGCCCCATTTGAATACCTCCATGCTCTTCATTCCTGGTCCAAGTGTCGTTGGTTCAGCAGGAGCAGATTCACACCTTGCTCGTCTAGTATCTGAAGTGGTAATAGTCCTCACATGCTGCGCTTTCAAGAGCCAAACAAGGGATGTGGATGCATTTGAGAGGATATTGGCATTAACAGAACAGGTTCAGCCATGGTTTTGGTCAGTATACATGATTACCATTTAGTAAGCTTGTGCTCAGGTACTGTTCACCATCACGTGATTATAATTTCAGTTTTTTTTTTCTGTGTTAATGTTTTTCAGCATCATGGAGCCAGATGCCATGACAAAAAACCACAAAATCCTTGTCGATGCTCTCTACAGGTGTGCAGTCTTTCTGGCTAGGGAGAGTAAGTTATTTGATGGCGATCTAGTGTATTCTTTTTGTCTAAAGATGCTGAGGGAGTGTATTAAGTCGCCATCTGTGGACCTTTTCCCAGTTGTATGTCAAAATGTACTTTGTTTTTGCTGTAAAGATGCAATTTTTCGTATCGTTGAAAAACTGAATTTATACTTTGATATTGGGTATATAAATATAGATGGCGCACCAAGTTTGTTCTGCGATTGATGTGAAATGGTATAGAAGGACCTCTTTTGTTATTGATGTGCTGAGAATGAGCATGGAGTGGAGCTTTAGTGGAAGCAAGGTATGTCTTGAATATCTCAATCTAAGAACATTCATTGAGCTTTCCCTGCTGTGCTTGAGAAGTTTCTGACTTACATCCATATTTTCTCATGTTTTGTTAATGTGAGTAAAAATATTGTCTTATAAGATCACCCGTCATTTATCAAGATTATTATCACATAAAACAATAAACAATCATCATGGAGTTTTATATTCATGTTGAATGATGTCTTAAAATTTGTTTTTAACATTCTATTTTGTCTCCTCTTTAAGTTTTTATCATATTTTTGTTGTTAGGTTAACGAGGTGTCATTATGAAGCCAAATGAACAATATAAAGCACCTTTTGTTGCAGTTAAATTGTTTTTTTAAAAAATTTCATTGAATTTGAAGATGTTTGTTAGCATGAAATGTTGAGTCCAAAGTTGAATGTGAAAATAAAATAATATTTATTGTAAAATTTTGCTCAAGATCCCACTCTTTAGTAGGCGTGGTAGATTGAAAGAGTGAACTTGATCATCATATTTATTTTGTTAGTCTATGGGATTTCATTAAATTTTGCTCGGGATCTGCCTGCAATTTCAAGGAAGTTGTCATGGATCCTCGTTAGGGGTCCACGTACAAGCGCCGTGAGTCGAACCCTTTTTAAATTTGCTTTAGTATTTTACGCGTCGCATGTTGTTGTGAATTTTATCCTCACATTTTGTTAAGTCTTGGGAAGGGGCATTTGTGTCTTTTGTTGGAACCTGCTTTATGTTATGGTTTGGCTGTGAGAATGGACAAGAAGGAAATTAATTCAATTCTCTCCCTTTCTTTCTAATTATCTCTCTCTCTCTCTCTCTGTCCCTTTCTTTCGTGTGAGACACCCAACCGACGCCCTAAATTCCGATCCACATCACCGTTTGCCCGCTGCTCAAACGAAGGCCCTCCCCGCCGGCGTTTCTCCCTTCCTCCTCACCAATGCGCCTAAGTGTTCCAAGAAGGGATCCCCTCCGTCCTCCAGGACTTACCTCTCCATCCTCCCCGCACAAGGTTGCAATCTAGGACACGTAACAACTTGGTATCAGAGCCACCAGTCCTTCCAGCCGCCGACAACCCCACTTCTGCACCGTCGGCCTCTCCAATGGCCGACCGCAACGACACCTCCGCCGACGGCTACCAACCCTGTAGCGTACCGGCTTCGTCGTGCCCGACCCAGCCGACCACGGGGCCGCCCTACTCAGCCCCACTCCTCCATAATTCCATCACCCGTTCTGCTGGGCTCTTCTCTCGCCAAAGGCTCCATGATCGCTGCCTTTGGCAAGGGAAGAGCCCAGCAGAACGGAGGATGGACGAGAGAAGAGTCTAATTTTTGCCCCCTTATCAGAAGCAAACCAAACGGCCCTGCGGGAATTTGGGCGGTCCTACCTTAGCTAGATTTTGGAATCTTTCAAAACTATGATGGCAGACAACCATCAAGCTCTTCTCGCCGTGCTCTACCTGGACGGCACCCCGCCACCTCCTCGCACCGCCTCCGTCTCCTCCCCGTCCGTTCCCGAGCCATCACATCACAAGCAGCCGACCAATCTCCCGGCACGCTCCAACTATTCCATAGTGCCGCGTTTTGTGAAGTTGGATTTTCCGATCTTTGAGGGCCGCGAAGATCCCCTGACGTGGTTAACCCTTTGTGAGCAATTCTTTGCTGCACAACGCACTCCGCGGGAGGATTGTCTAGGTGTAGCCTCTTTACACCTCTTGAGTTCGTCACAACTCTGGTTCTCCCAGCTTCAACGGGAGATGCCTCACCTTACATGGGATGACTGCAAGATCCAGTGGAACTTACGTTTTGACCCACCGCTCTGCAGCAACCCTATTGCCGACTTGATTTCCTCGAAGCAGTTGGCCTCCATCGATGACTACTTAGAGAAGTTCCAGATGCTCCTTGCCCGCGCTCCGTCGGTTCCGGCAGCCCACCAGGTAGCCTTCTTCACCGCGGGAAGCGCCTCCGCATGGACGTTGAGTTCCAGAACCCTCAGGATCTTACTACCGCCATGAGTCTAGCGCGTATCTGCGAGAATCGCATTCTTTTGGACCGGCCTCACTTGGGGCACCACAACAGTGATAGCTCTTTTCGGCATTACAGTCAGCCCCAACCGCCCCCGGGCGGTGGCTCGGACAGGTTCAAGGATGGGGAGCGTTCCGCCCACATCCGGTGTTTGTCGAACCAGGAGATGGCAAACCGACGAGCAAAGGGCCTCTGCTTCAATTGTGATGAGACTTGCACTCGTAGGCACCAGTGTAAGCATTTTTTTGCCTCGAGGTCGACAATCCTTTCGATGGGGAAGCTGGGGATGGCGAGCTAGGAAACCCCGCGATTTCCTTGCATGTTATGTCGGGTCCCCACTCTGGGGACATCGTGCAGATGTCCATCACCGTGGCGGGTCACCAGTTCCTTGCCCTCATGGACATAGGCAGTACACACAGTTTCATCAGCAACCTCACTGCTCAGTGACTCCAGCTTCCCATTACCATTCGCAGTCGTTGGCGCGTGGCCGTGCCAAATAGCGCAACTACGACCTGCATTGGAGTTTGCCGGGAGATCCCTATCATCACTGAGGACTACCATTCTCATGTTGACTTCTCCGTCATTGCCTTAAAAGAGGTCGTCTTAGGGACGTATTGGTTGCGTACTCTCGACCCTATCTTGTGAGATTTGGAGGGCCTGGCGATGTCTTGGGGCCAGGGACCCCACCTGACGGTTTGGCATGGCCATTTGACGACGGACGTGGGCCGCATTTTCTCCCTTCAGTCTTATCCCTCCATGCCACGAGATCTCATGACCCTTCTTCACGAGTGCCGCGACACCTTGGTCGCGCCTACAGGGTTTCCCCTCTCGCGCCTACAGGGTTTCTCCTCTCACGCCACCTGGACCACCGCATTTGCCTCCTTCCAAACCCTGCCCCGGTAGTCGTCCGGCCCTATTGCTATCTTTTTTTACAGAAGGATGAGATCTTGTGGCAGTGCGCCGATATGCTTCACTAAGACATCATCTGCCACAACTTCTCTCCCTTCTCCTCCCCAGTACTTTTAGTCTACAAGAAGGACGGTTCCTGACACTTATGTGTGGACTATCGTGCATTGAACACGCAAACAACGTAGGATAAATTTCCCATTCCGGTGGTTGAAGAGTTATTGGACGAGTTGCATGCGGCCCGCGACTTTTCCAAGTTGGATCTTTGCTCAGGGTACCGCCAAGTCCGTATGTTTTCGGCCGACGTGGAGAAGATGACCTTTCACATTCATCGTGGCCACTTTTAGTTCCTCGTGATGCTCTCCGGGCTCACAAATGCCCCGCCTACTTTCCAAGCGCTCATGAATTTATACTCTCCTTCATCGCTGTGTTCTTGTTTTCTTTGATGATATTTTGGTGTAAAACAAGACCTGGGAAGCACACCTCGACCACCTCGGCCAGGTCCTCCAGTTAGCCCGCTCTCACCGGCTCTTTCTGAAGCGGTCCAAGTGCTCCTTCGACACTAATAGGGTGGCCTACTTGGGGCATATTGTCGACCACTCAGGCGTCTCTGTTGATCCAATCAAGATTCCGGGCATTCTCGATTGGTCCCTCCTCCAGAATCAGCTAGAACTTCGCGGATTCCTTGGGCTGACCGTCTAACACAATAGATTTATTCAAAGATACACGGTGATCGCGACCCCCATATTGTCCCTCTCGTGTCGTCAGTGTTTTGCTTGGGACGCCGCCGCCACAGCAGCCTTTCGAACCTTACAGCAGGCCTTAGTATCAACTCCAGTCTTTCAACTTCCAGATTTCTAGAAAGAATTCCAGGTGGAATGCGGCGCTTCCGAGCACGCATGCAGGGTGGTGCTTCAGCAAGAGGGACACCCAATTGCATATTTCAGCCGCACGATGACCCTCCACCATTGGAAGCTCCCGACCTACGAGCAGGAGCTCATCAGACTGGCGAAGGCCGTCCACCATTGGCAGCCCTACTTGTGGGGGCTTTCCTTCGTGATCTGCACGAACCATTACAACCTCAAATACTTACTAGAGCAACGCCTGACGACTGTACCGCAACAGCGTTGGGTGAATCACCTTTTGGGCTACGATTCCTGGGTGGAGTTCAGGGTCGGCCATATGAACCGCGCGGCCAACGCTCTCTCCCGCCGCGACTCTGCAGATGCACTCCTCTACGCTATATTCGAGCCGTCGTCCCTGGTTCTCCCTCGCCTCCGCCAAGAGATCCACGACACGCCCTCTCTCCGCGAGCTACTACACAAGTTTCAGGAAGGGCGCCTTTCGCCACATTGGACAGTCCATGACGGCCTCATCCTGTACATAGACCATTTTTACTTGCCAGACACCTTTTCACTGATTCCAAACATTTTGGCGGCAGTCCATGACCACATACACGAAGGGGCCCACAACACCCTTCAGCGCCTGCGAGTCAAGTTCTTTTGGCAAGGACTCAAACAAAGTGTCCTGATTTACATTGCCGCCTGCATGATTTTCCAGCACAACAAGGCGGAATCTCTTTCGCCCGCCGGCCTCCTGCAACCCCTTCCGGTTTCGACACAGATTTGGGCGGACATCTCAATGGACTTCATTGAAGGTCTACCCCCTTCTAGGAGCCACTTTGTCATTTTGGTAGTCGTTGAACGCTTCTCCAAGGGGGCCCACTTCATTGTCATAAGCCGCCCTATCATTGGCCCCACCATCGCTCGCGCATTCTTCAACCAGGTGTTTTGCCTCCACGACATACCAGATAACATTGTGTTCGACAGGGGCAAAGTCTTCACCTCTCAGTTTTGGCAGGAACTGTTCGCCATCTGCCGTACAAAGTTGGCCCTCTCCTCCGCCTATCACTCACAGTTCGATGGCTAGATCGAAGTGGTCAATCAGACACTCGAGATGAACCTCCGTTGCTTTACAAGGGACCACCCTAAGGATCGGGCCCGTTGGCTGCTCTGAGTGGAGTATTGCTATAATACGTCCTACCACACTGCCCTCCAGACTACTCCTTTCCGTTTCATCTACGATCGGGATCCTCCCCACCTCCTCACTTATGTTAGTGGCTCCGCCCGCTCCACCGTGGTTGGCACCAAGCTCCGCATGCGCAATGAGATTCTACGCCCGGCACGTGACCGGCTCATACAGGCCCAGACACAGATGGAGGTCAACTACAACCAGAGCCACCGAGAGTTGTTCTTCGCTCCCGGGGATTGAGTCTGGTTTTAGCGTCGACCCTACCACCAGTCTACTGTATCCAAGGGGACCTACCAGAAGCTGGGGCCAAAGTTCTTCGGCCCTATCGAGATCCTGCATCGCATCAGGGACGTGGCTTACCGTCTCCGCTTCCCCACCGACGCCCAAATTCATGATGTCTTCCACGTGTCCCAGCTGAAGGCCTTCGTTGGTGATCCTCCCATAGCGCCCTTGGTTCGACTTCCACCGCAGCCACAAGACAAGCTTGATGACAAGTTTGATGTCGAGCAGGGTGGAGATGTTACGGATCCTCGTTGGGGGATCAAGTATAAGCTCCGCGTGTCGCAAATGGCGCACACCTGAACCATTTTTAAACTTGCTTTAGTATTTTGCGCGTCACATGTTAATTTTATACTCACATTTTGTTGAGCCTTGTGAGGGGGCATTTGTGTCTTTTGGTGGAACCTTGCTTTATGTTGTGGTTTGGCTGTGAGAATGGACAAGAAGGAAATTAATTCAATTCTCTCCCTCTCTCTACCCCTTTCTTTCGTGCGAGACACCCAGCCGACGCCCTAAATCCCGATCCGCAACACCGTTTGCCTTCCGCTCAACGGAAGGCCCTCCCCGCCGGCGTTTCTTCCTTCCTCCTCACCATTGCGCCTAAGGGTTCCAAGAAGGGATCCTCCTCCCTCCTCCAGGACTTCCCTCTCCGCCCTCCTTGCACGAGGTCACAATCTAGGGCACGTAACAGAAGCTTTGTCTGAGTTTCGTCAATGCTGCTAAATTCCTCCTGTCAATACATCTATCATGCAAGCTGTCGTCAGTCTGTAATCTGTATTTCACTGGTAGAAATTTTATTTTGTTAGGATTGATTAAAGTGCAAATTGGTGTGAAAATGAGCATTGAGACTGATAGTCTCATGTGATTGTGTCCACTAGTTGACGTAGATTTGATTTTATTTTTCTTGTTTTATTTTCTTTCTTGCCTCACATAATTTTTAATATAGGTCGCTTTGGGTTTAAATGATACCGTGTAGACTTTAATATTAAGTTTAAATGATGAATTTTTCATAATTCATCTTTGTTTTAGTTGGTAGAGTTGAACAATTGCAGAGAACAACTTGCCTTCACCTCAATACCCACAACACATGCTCAAAAGGCAACCAGTACATTTTCTCTTGTCGTTGAAGCAGTATCTTCAGGACGCTTTTGCCATCCTCTCTGTCCCCCATTTTCTAAAAAAATCTTTTGACAACTCCTCAAGCAGTTGTTAGCATCAACACTAATATGAAGCTAGCAGAATTGTTATGGACATTTGTCCTCTAGAACCATAATATTTTGAACATATTTTTTATATTGTGGGGACACACTATGCTAGTCTTCGAATTGTTTCTATATGTTCAAATAATTTATGTAATTGGTGTTTATCTACACAGATATTTTAGGAATGCATACAAATTAGTTATAAGCATCTCCATTTTTTGCAAAATTTATGTGTTTTGTTACTTTGCTCACGGAACTTCTATTGCTGTTACAAGTTAGCATTTGATTACATCATGGTTTTCTAAGGCTGGTATTTTACAAGTTTGCTTGTGTTCTTGAAGTTCATGCTATTTTCATCTATTATCTACTAGACTCATCATGTCATTCGACCATGCAGTTAAATATCTTGACCAGATTTTGGTATGACATGATAATTGGTCACTAGAATCACCTTTCTTTTAACCACAATATGTTAGTTACAATTATTTTTGCTATACACTTTATTTTATAGTATATGAGATTTATATATATCGTAACAATGCATGCTATTTTTCCATTGTACGAAAATCTCTTTACTCTTATGTTTTTGGCAGGTTGATTTATCAAAACATGTGGATCCGTTACTTGGTTTTATATCATATTGTGCCGAGGGTTTCTATTCAACTTGGAAGGATACATTTAAATGTTGTTTAGAGTTGTCAGTTGAATTAGCAGATTATGCGCAACAGGTATGTATTTCAATTGGAGGGCAAATAATTAAAGGTGCATTTGAATATATTATCTATCTCTTTGTAGTTCAATATCCTTTCCTTTTCCCATTCTTGGGAACCATTCTCTCACCGGTTCCATTATTTTCATCTCTAGTTCCCCATATTATTCTCCAAAAGAACTGACTACACATTTTTTTGCCTTCCCGCATTCTTTAGTAGTTTGATTTAGGGTCTGTTTGGTTGGGCTGTTGCTGATGGAAAGCTGCTGATGAACTGTTGCTGATGGAATAAGTGCTGATTCTGGAAAACAGAGTTTTGTTAAAAAACTGTTTGGGTGAAACAGAGTTTACAAAACGGAGTTTCCAAAAAGTTGTTTGGATAGAAAATGGAGTTTTGATTTAAATTTTTTTTCCCCAAAATTTAACACAATATAAAACTTCATTCATACATTGGTGCCAAATAAAATTTCATTCATACATTTATCAAATTCTACGTAACGTAACAGCCAACGCGGAAATTATGCTCTAGCTTCGAACACCTGATCTGCAATAATATTACGCAGTGCGATCATCTCTTCTACACCATCCGCAGTGTCAGAGCAATCTTCTTCCCGCCTTTGCGAGATCATCCCAAGACATGGATCCCTTTGTTCAGACTCAATGAAATCGATATCTACACGGGAAGGGTGGCGACGTATGAAATTATGCAGTGTCATTGTGGCGATCACGATACGTGCTTGTTTGTCGAAACTATAGCAGTGTCAAAAACAGAAAAAAATTGGGATAGGATGGTATACCTGCTGCTGCTGATTACAGTTGGATCTAGGGTTTAGGGTGGAGGGGGAAATGTGATGTTCTGCACGAAAACAGGATGGATGGGGAGAGGGAGGAGGTCAGTAGTCTGGCAACATAGGAAATGCAAGAAGGAGAAGCCTATACGAGCCGGAGAAACAAACCTGCGCCGGAGACCAGTGGCGGAATAGCGAAGCCCTTTGCACGGTAAAAAGCTCGATGCTGTCGTGGGAGAAGCTCGGTACAGGAGTCGATCTCCGATCCCCGCCGGCTGCCGCTGGATGTGTCGCGATGGTTGCTGTCGTGGAGAAGCTTTGCCAAAAACGCGATAAACCGGAGCCCTGCGCGTCTCGGTTGCGGCAAGACGTGTTGAAGAACTGCGGCTACCGATATACGATGGGAAGAAGGATCGCCGCTTGCCCTAGGTTTTCAGGAGGGAAGAAGGATCGCCGCTTGCCCTGGTTTCGCGAGTAAAGAAGGCGGCTGCGGCTAGACGCTGTTCTCAACTGCGGATGCGGGATATAAGAAAAGTGTGGAAAGTTAAAAACACCGGAAATTAACAGACGCCCACACAAACGCTTCTTTCGGTCAATATTGCGGTGCGTTTCTACCGCACCGGTGGCAAAAAGCCCTACCAAACGGGACCTTAATGTCTTCTAAGTAGATGGTTTATGAGTTGCCTGTCAATTCTTTCTCTCTCACTACCCCCTTCTTTCTTTATATCCCGTTTCACATTTGAGTAGATTTGGTATTAAATGAGCAAAACAGCAGTTACTTTCTTGATGATCCAACTACCTGCTACTTCATGGATAAGCACTTCATGCCATTGTTTTCCAACATCAAGTGAATATTTCAACTAAGATATAGCGGCAAAGGAAAACTTTAAGGAAATGTAGAAAATTCTGATTATTTAAAAGTTAAAACATATTCAGACATAAACATGGCTAAGAAAGAGCTGTAAAAAAATTCCTTATTTCATCCACGACAATTAGGCAAACCGTGGTTATAATGTCTTCAGTTTGCCACATTCAAGCAGATTTGGTATTAAATGAAAACAATAAATAAATTTGCTAGAACATTGGGAATGGACCAAGCCAACCGGATTGAGCTTTTATCCCAGATTAAGAATTTAAGGCAGACACAACTATTTGTAAAGTACTAAAGTTAGTTGTAAACTTAATAAAAATAATAAATAATTAATACAGTTAGTTGGCATTAACTATTATTATTACACAATACCAATATTCAAGAATATTAACTATTTAACTGTAATAATAGAATTTAAACGGTAGCAAATGGAATTATGGCCAGAAATACTGTGAGCACAAAGAGCGGCAAAGAAGGATCACATTTCTTTACAAATTCTGCAATTGATGCAATGATCATGCAACCATGTTAAAAATTCTTCGGTACCTTTGCATATTAGGAAAATAAACTTCAGAATAATCCTACAAAGCAGGAATTTCCACAATTAATTGTAGTTCAAAATTAGAAGCTAGATATGTAAAAATCTAAGCCAATCCAATGAGTATCCAGGCAAAGATGAAGCTCATTGTCTTCTTTTTCTACAAAAAAAATGAAAAAATTGCATTGAATATTATCACATGTTAGATTAAAATAATATACCTTTTTTATAAAACTAAATATATTACTCACCTCAGTCATCATCGTTCCTTCCCCAACAGATCATTTCGTCTTTATCTGTCTCATAATCGCCTTCAGAAATATCATCTTCATAGACTTCTTCCTCGGATGAAGCACCAGAAGACTCAAATATGTATTCCTTGACAAGACATTCTAATTTTTGTTTTCCTTTGTTTTTTGACAAGTTAACATTCGTATATATTGATGGTTGATGAGATTGCGCGAGAGTCGGATCCGATTACCTCATCTATAAAATCAAAAATAAAATTTCCGTCATAAACATCAGATGAAAGATTCTTAGACATCAAAAATGCAACTTATGCTTTACAATGCATTATAATATTCATAATACTCATTTCTTTTCTATCTGTCTGAGGCCTCAGTTATAAATAATGCTATAACCATTCAGCCTACATGTAGCAGTGAATGTATTCAGTGAGTCTTTAGTCCGTTGAACTTCATTTCTTCAAGTGTTTTTCTCTTAACTCATATGTGTTAGAGCCTTTCAATCTTGACCCACACTGTCTAATAGCCTATAGCATCTCATCGAAAGAGGAAAGCGACAAGACATTAAATGAAATGTCTGCCTCATATATCCACTTTGCAATGTACGTGTTAGTGACCTTCCTTGTTTTTTGCGCTTATCCCCACCAAATGTCATCTTCTCACCTTTACCTTTATGCGCAAGATTTTCCAGCGATAGTTGGAAATGTATATCCAATAGTCCTTTCAACTTTATTTAAAAAATGTACTCCTATGTGATTGGGAGATATCATCTAAATCCATTTCACCTCCAAATACTACATCAGGATCAACCTCTAATCTAAAAAAATTGGCCTCTTTGGTATCTTGTGGCGATTTTAAGGCAACATTAGCCCGCGCTTTTACCTCTTCAAGCACTTTCGAGCTTTGTTTGATGTTGCCCCTAAGCCTATCTAGATGTGCTTTCTACCGACTTATCCCTCCACTTAATACTTGCAACATCTGCATCAATCCCTACTTGACTTTGTAATTAACCTTTTCATTGAAAGCATGATTTATAAACGTTGTGCTCATTGTGTTTCAGAAGAAAGCACGGAAGACCAATTGTGGGCATTGGTAGGAAAAAGGAAGATTCAATTTGAAAAGAGAGAACAATGCCCATCCTATCCAATGCACCCTGTAGAAAACAATAGGCGAACCTTGTATATACTTCTTCATGTCTAAAATACAAGAGAGAATACAAATATATAGGAGAAGAGAAGGAGAAAGAATCCTATACAAGAGACGAGGGACTAAAGGAGAAAGGAGAAATGGGCCTATAAATGGGCCTTTACATTATTTTTCCCTATATCATCTAACACTCCCCCGCAAGCTGGAGCGTATAAATCGTATGCACCAAGCTTGGACAAGAATTGGTAATACAACTTGCGAGGCAATGCCTTGGTAAGGACATCAACAACTTGCCGAGAGGCAGAAACATGTTCAAGCTTTAGCTCCTTTGCTTGAACCTTTTCTCGAACGAAGTGACAATCAACCTCAATATGTTTAGTCCTCTCATGGAACACAGGATTCTTTGCAATGTATATTGCAGCTTGATTGTCGCAGAACAATGTTGATGGTGAGGACAATTTGACTCCCAAGTCCATTAGAAGACTTTCAAGCCAGGTTATTTCAGATGTAACGGCCGCCATCGCATGGTACTCAGTCTCAGCAGACGAGCGAACAACCACCGTCTGCTTCTTACTTCGCCATGTGATAAGATTTCCTCCAAAGTATGTACAGAACCCAGTAGTTGAACGTCGATCATCCAACGAGCCCGCATAATCCGCATCCGAGTATGCAATAAGAGAAAGGGAGGAAGATGGCTTGTGCACAAGTCCTTGCCCAGGGGAAGTCTTCAAATACCTAAGGATGCGTTCCACTGCCTGGAGGTGAGAGACCCGTGGGGTATGCATAAACCGGCTGACCACACCAACCGCAAATGATATGTCAGGTCTTCTAATTGTTAGGTATATCAGTTTTCCCACAAGACGACGATAATATTCCAGATTCGGAAGAAGAGAATCATTCTCAGATTCCTGAGCACACAACCTGTGGTTGACTTCTATCGGGGTTTCCGCAGGTTTGCAACCCGAGAGGCCAGCATCTTGCTGAAGGTCAATACAGTACTTACGCTGGGATAATACGAGGCCATCAGGTCGTCGTGCCACTTCTAGTCCAAGAAAATAGCGAAGATTTCCCAGATCTTTGATTTGAAAGATAGAGTTTAAATGTTGTTTCACATGGTGTATCCCAGCTGGGTCATCACCAGTGATAAGAATATCGTCCACATAGATCAGAAGTATTATAGTCCCATTTGATTGGTGACGAGTGAAGAGAGAGGAATCTGCCGAGCTTTGTTTGAAGCCAACCTTACGAACGGTCTTGCTGAATTTTCCAAATTACACCCGTGGAGATTGTTTGAGACTCGCCGATCATATCCTGTAGCTACAACTACATCCCCTTCCCCTTCTTGTCGTGGAACCACCACCCCTTTAACTCCTTTTCAAAATAGCCCCAATTTTCCGTGAATTCCACTTCCAACAATCACCGGAAAACATATATGGCCACCCCCGACGATTCCCCATTCTTTTGCACTTCATTTTTCCACCAAAACTCATTTTCCGGCGATCGCTGGAAAACACCTCCGGCGATCGCTGGAATTCACCTCCAGCGAACACCATCACCACCGGCGACCACCTCCGTCCACCACTAGCCACCAACCACCAGCCACCACCCTCTCTACTCCATAACTTTCATAACTCCCCATTGCCACCACCTCCGTCCACCACTAGCCACCAACCACCAGCCACCACCCTCTCTACTCCATAACTTTCATAACTCCCCATTGCCCCCATATTTCCACCGCTAATTATAGGAATTTAATTCCTAACTTTAAGGAGAACCAACCCACTTTCCCCCACATGTGCTGGTCGTCCCCTTCCCTCATCCCACGTTCCCTAAATTCTAGCCTAACTCCCCTCCACTAACAGATCCCCTCCCATCCCCCTAATCCTACCTCACGTGGATCCAAAAATATGCCTTTTCCCCTCTCATCAATTCCTCACCCAGCCGGCTCACATCCACCTCTCCTGAAACCCACTCCCAACCGACCCAGTCCTAACTCCTAACTCCCATCGCCTGTACGGCTGTACCCTTGCATGTGGATCCACAAATATCCCCATTTTCCCTCAATCCAACCCCAGCCACCTAGCAAAAATCTCCCCACGTTTTACTCCATTCACTCATCTGGACCCCTCCTCACCTCCCCATCTAATTTCTCCCTTCCTGCTGCCGTTAGAATTTCCTGGCAGCAAACACCTCACTCTGTCAAGCCCCTGAACAGTCCCTGCCTAGGCCCCATTCCTGCCCCCATCAGCCCTGGCCCCTGGCAAGTCTCCCCGAAGAGCTCCAGCCCCGCCCTCCTAATAATTGTTGGTAATCAAGGTGTGTTGTTCTTATTTTGATTTGAATCTTGTGTTAACTCTCTACTTATAGAGATATTAGTTTGTAAGCTTTGTTTTTCAATCGTTTCATCTTTGTAATTTCTCATTCTATTAGTAAATTATTCTCGTGCACTCTCGCGCTCATACGCTTCTCTTTGTTACCTTGTTTTATGATGCTTTAATTCAATGGTGGAAAATCAGTTTATATGCTTTGGAAATATTATCATGCAAGTTTGAATCCTCCGGACATTTGCATCTACATTTTGCAGATAGCCTTAGTATATTTATTTAGAGCCTTACTCTGCTTCACACCCGTTAGACGTTGTGAGAGTCTAGTTACTAGGGATGTTGAATGAGGGAGGGGTAGACCAATAAAGACTTGGAAATTGGAATGAAACTATAAGGAAAGACATGGTGTACTTAGGAATTAGTGAGATTATGACTAATGATAGGACACAATGGCGACAAAGGATCCATATAGCTGACCCCACTATAGTGGGATAAAGTCTCGAGTGTCGTTATGTATTTTCCCTCCCTAGTAGCATTTTTATAATATTAGGTATGTATCCTTTTTCTATATAAGGAAGTACTTAGCTTGTCTTATAGTCTTTTGTATTTCTCTGTTGGGTCTTTTGTATTTCTCTTTTGGAGAGGAAATCTTAAAGGGAACCATCCCTTAAGAACGATGGAGCGAGACATCGCAAGTTTGTATCTCTTTTCCTATTACACTGTAATCTTTGTTCCGATTCGTAACAGAATGTGAATAATATTTGTCAACAAGCTAAAGAGGTTGCCCATTATCATAATTCACGATATAAAAACTTAATCCTCTCGTTTCTCTTCATACATGGTCACGGTTTGTTGTTTCATGAGCAAGTGAAACAGGGGTTTTAATTTTTTAGACAAATTGGAGGTATACATTTCACAATTTGCAGAGAACTCAATTGTAGTCATTTGCATGATCAGAAACTTTTTCCATTCACTTCTTATTAAACGGCTTGCACAACTAAGTTTTGGTAGCCAAACTTTATTCCACCACCATACTCTTACCCAATCATGTGAGTATACTTTATCTGAATATGCATAACATTTCACCACCTGTTTTTTCCCTTTTAAATTTTTTTTGTAGTTCTTTCTGTTCCTCATTAGTGACAAGATAAGTCTTTATTATCTTTTGCTGCATGGTAATTTTGTTTTTTAGGCCTCAATAGCTTTGGACCTGTGCTGCAAATTGATATGGAGGCACATAAAGCTGTTATGTCAGCCACAGTTGACAAATTCTAAATGCCATCAAAATTATGGCGAATCTAAAGATTTGATAAAAGATGTCATTAGAGAGGCATTCAATAAATGTGCAAGGATAATAGATGTTCTACACAAGTTTGACGTCTCCAATGTTCGCGAAGTTATAATTAAGAGTATGTTTGAACTGTCTGTGGAAGTCTTATTCCCAAACTTGTCTCTCTTTTTTCCCTTGGTGAAGCAGTGGGTTAAGGTACTTCTTATTATCATACTAGTCTTCTAGGACATTCCTATTAATATACCTTCTAACAGTTTTAAGATTCAGATGCTATGTATAGATTTTAGCAATGGAAAAGAAGATGGTGCTCCATTTCTTTATGCATTGATACTTCGTGAGTGTCCAACATGGCCAAAGAATATTATAGTGGAGATTCTTGAACAGGCATGGGGTCTCACAAAACTTTTGTAATGGCATGGAATATTCACAATTCTTTTTATTTCTGTTAATAAGGTATTTGATTCATAGGAACTTCTAGCATATGATCAACTAGAAGGATCGTACCCCGCAATTTGCCAGAGTATGAAGATTAAAGTAATTGATTGTCTCTTGATGGATGTATTGAATGGTGGAGGTTTCATCCAGCAGAGAGCAAGGGTTCTTGTGTGGAAGGCTTTGGTTATTAGAAATGTTGGAATAGAAAATTTAAGCAACTGTTTTGATGGTCTTACTGAAGCTATATCCCTCTTCGTGAGTTTCACCTTGTTTTTCTTAAACTCACGTTGGAGTACCAGTATGCCTATTTATATATGGATTTGAATGTTTAAATTTAATCTTTACCTGTTAGGAAAATGTAAATTATGATTCTTCTGAGGCAAAAACTTTAGGACATCACCACTTGTCCTTTGCGTACCTCCTGCGAGCACAGTTTACTCAAGAGACTAAACAGGACTGGGAGGTAGTATTTTTTTGTTGACTCCATCTCCAATTTGAAGCAGCTATTCATTTTAACCCTGTTTTGTAATATTGCTGTGTACTCTGTGAATTTTATTAATATTGTAATTCTTTCAGTTAATTCAATGTGATATACAACACGCAATTAATTTATTGTCAGAACTTGACTTCGAGGCTCATCATATTTTGAGCGTTCAACTTAAACCGAACTTGAAAAGTACAATATCCATGTTGCTCCACACTCTTGATCTGCTTTCTTTGAAGGTATGGATTTTTAACATATTCTTTCATTCTTTTCTCAGCCATATTAATGACTGTTTGTTTCCTTTTGTTTTCTAATAATTTTCCTCAAACAATGTAGGGTTTCTTGGCATTTCACTTTGACATCTGTACTCTGATCAATATCTTTTGCAAGATCGAAAATTTCTCAGTAGATAAATTCATGAACATGCTATGGACTGGCAGAAGACTTGGTCATGCTTTATGCCCTTCTCCAATTGATCCAGATTTGTTTTCAAGGATTTCACAACTTCTAGATTGCAAAATCAGCTCTGTTACTTTCTGGACAAAGTTTTTGAACACTTCTTCATACTCCTTATTGTTGTTTGTCCAGAATTTTTTTCTTTCTGTTTCTATTTTGGATGAAGAAAATGTTAAACAAATAGAGGATATTTATAGCTGTAAATTGGCTGTAGAGGATGTTAAGATGGTTGTGTCATCCCTTGTGTTAAATGTAAATTCCTTTGCAAAACTTAAAGTTGCCCTTTTCAATAACATGTAGGACCAAGAGTAATAATTTGTGAACTTTTTTCATTTCAGGTGTCTGCAAAGACTGAAAGTTTCTTTTTTGCTGGACAAATTTTGTATGATTTGTCTGAAAGGCTTTTTGCAGGTGGAAGAGCATTTGAGGTAAGTTAACTAGAGAAATTGGGAATATTTCTGAAACATGAACTCTTAGTTAAATCAGATTACATTTCATCGCCTACTATTAATATCTGCTGAAATTTTTTGATAATTTGTTTAATTCTGCATTTCCACTCAAAAGTCATGATTGTTCTATGTATTTTGGAAATTAAAATAACAGACCTTTTATCGCTAACAAAAATAATTTGTTTAGTAGGCTCTTTCATATGCTAAAGAGGCTCTAAATCTACGGTATAAAGCTTTACGGAAAAAATTCATCATATCCAACAAGAAACCCATAGAACTTGCAGAATCTTCACCAGCAATTACAGGTGCACTTGACCATCTTTATCTCGAGCTTCTTGGATCAGCTACCACCAAGGTTTCGCGAGAAATCACTAATGTAGACAGTACTCTCAGCCCTTGGAGCATCCTCGGTTGCTATCTTGAAAGTATTTTGCAGGTAAATTATTTATTAAGAATTTCTGTTATCTTTTTGAACATATTTATAGACTTCATATCTTTATTCAGGTCGGGATTCTCCATGAAGCAATAGGAGATGGAGTTCAGTCAGAAAAGCTTTTCCTTACAGGAAAAAGATTTTCCATGTTACAGTCTTTGCCAAGTTTTCAGATTGCTTTTAGTTGCGCTCTAGGTAGTTCAGCAGTCTCTTACTTTATTTTTTTGTTTAAATTTCATAGATATCTTGATAATCACCACTTTGTTTTAATTCTTTAGGTCAATTATACGGTAAAAAGCTATTGTGGGATTTAGCGGAAGATCAATTAAGTACTGCTATGAAGCTTTTACAGGAAAATGATGTGATGATTTCTTGCAAGCACTGCAAGCTGATTTTTGAAGTTACAATGGATATGGAAATTGGAGATTTGTCTTTGAAACGGTCAAATAGAGGCCCCCATGTCCAGTCTCATGCTCTTGATATCTATAGGTTAGCTGTGAGAAAATTGAGTGATGATAAGGTGGAAAATTCTGTTATTGTATCCTCGAAACAAGAGAGTTTTGATGATTTGTCTAGCAAATGCCATCTTGAAGACAGCAAACAATTGGCCGTGGATATTAAATCACATCTGTGGATAAGTAATGAAAAATCACTTGCATGTAACATTTGTTCTTTTTTAAAACAAAGTTCTAGTTCTCAGAATGGTGGGCAACATAATTCAGCGCAGAAAACCCTATTGCTACCTGACATAGAATGTGTCCAATCACATATGCATATAGAAATTAAGAAAAAGTCCAGAAATGGATCAAAAAATCATTCAAAGATAGTCAGTCATGATACCCAATTGAAACCGAGGAGAAGTTCGAGAAATCGATCTCTTCATAACAAACATGCCAATCTATCTGTAGAAACGGAGAATCACAGCAGTGTCCTTTCGGTTACTGATACTGATATATTTTGTCAAAAAAAATCACAAATTATAGCGAGTAGTACTAATTCATTTGATTCTGGACGCACCGATGGAGCTATATGTCCTAGCATAGAATGTCTGAGATGCCTTTTCATCAAGATGATAAAAGAGGGAAGCACCACCAATATCATATATTTTAAATGGCTAGTTCAGCGAAGGCGTATTTTATTAAGAGCTTTTTTGCGAATAGGTAATGAATTTTTTCTTTTCTTGAAAATGCTTATTGGGAGATACTATTTATCCTCTTGTTTACTTATCTGACTAACTTATTGAGTGTTTTTCTCTCTCTTATATTCCAGCAAAATCTTTGGAAGCATCCGGTGTAAAACATGAAGCACATGAAGTTCATGGTGTTTTTTGGCAGTGCATTTTTGTGCTGTTTAATGGAAAGCTGCGCCGTGATACTGATTCCCACAACTATAATTTATGTTTGTTCAAATTAATGGGTGAAGACAATCTAGGCGATGTTTTTCCTGTTGAAAGAGCTTCTTTACTATACACCATGAGTTGGTTCGTTCTGAAGGAATTCCATCCAGAGCACAGGAGGTGATTAATCAAGTTGCTTTATGTTCTGTTTGCTACATATCAGGTTCATTTGTCTTTATTATTTATGAAGCTTATATTCAATTTCTTCTGTTTTCCAGTACCAAATGTTGTTCACTCTCCAATGTACAGATGCAAAACATCATTTCATGGTTATTAAGAGCCTTCATACTCTCCCATGAGATCCCGGTGCTTTTTCAAAAGGTTAGTGGAAATGTAGAACTCTATGGATATCATTTAATTTTGAACACAACTTTTTTCACTCTAGCATTTTTTTTTCAATTTGTTCTCACACAGGTCTCTAGGCTCATTGCTTCGTTGATCTTGCTATCAACCATAGATGGCTCCCTTCCTCCACTTTTGTGCTCACAAGAATCACTTTCTTTAAACCATTGGGCTGCATTTTTTCATCAAGCGTCCATTGGTTCTGTTGTCAACAATCAGTATCTTTCTTTTGTGAGAGATAAGGCATCCAGTTTCAAGGCTCATAAGGTGTGTATTTTCTCTAAACTCTCATTTTCCATTGAAATTCTTCCATCAGAAATCCTAGATTACCAATCTGCCATTTAATGTAACTCATCTTGGAGGTCAAATTATACTCATTTGTAGAAAAACTTGATGGAGGACGTCCTTTTAAAAACTCTATGTTTCAAATACATTTTCTGCAGTTTAAGACTTAGGCTCCGTTTGGGGGGACTTATTTTCACCGGTCAAGCGGTTGCGACCGGATGAACCGAATCTTAATTAAGGTCCGGTTCATCCGGTCGCAACCGCTTGGTCGGTGAAAATAAGTCCCCCCAAACAGAGCCTTAAGTAGTATGTTTTATTACAAATATGCTTTATTTAAGTTCTCTTGATGACAATCATTATTAGAAAATTTTTATGGGCTCTGTGCTCGGTTATTGTCTTTAGGGTTTTACTATGTCGTCTTTCATTATGTGTTATTGTTGATTATCGTTATGTCATATTTTTAAGTAAGTCCAAGTGTTAGTAACTTATTTACATTTATGCCATTTGTATGTCTATTTAAAGGATCTCTTGGGTCTTGTAATGACAAACAAAAATTAGTCTATTTCCCTTGTTTTTGTTATGAGATTTTGGTAGCTCTATCCTCCTGAACAAACCCTGTCTAGGCAATCGCCGTTTCGGCTCCACCGTATCCTCTGCTTCTAGCCATATTCCGGCGAGCCCATAATAACATGGTATCAGAGCTTTCCGATTCTTCAACCCACTTTCCAAATCTATTTGAGCCACGATTCCACTGTTTTATTCCGCAACCAACATTGGTTCCAGTCCTCATCTTCAGACTGTCGATCTTCCTCACCCCGTCGTAACAGTAGTCTAAGGGCATACAACATGCATCCAACGCCGCAATCGACGTTCCTTCGGGAATCGGCCCTAAGGAGCTTTGGTGCGAAGATATCTCTTGAGGGTATGTCAATTATTAATGCAATATGTTGGATTCATACCAAATTGGTCCAACCTCCTGCCTTCCCGCTGCCTAACCTTAGGTTGAGGGAACCATCTAGTCAACTTTTTCCCTACCCTGCGCGTGTCCAACCACTAGTCCACTATAGATCAAATACTATTTAGAATGTCACAATCAAAGAAGACGTTACCGAACTTTCATCTCTTAATGTTGCCTTGCCAACACCACGTCTTGCTTCCCTTACCATTGTGTGAGATTCGTTGACAATTATCCCCTCCATCCACGTATGACTGTCCTGCGTCGGGCTCGCAGAGATCGTCCTTAGTCGATCGGTTCAACCATCTGCGGATTCAGCCATTGCGCCTCTTGCGACCCACATGTTCACAACTTTAGCAGTGTTTCTCGACAAATACCATGCATCCTTCTCCACTGCCTTGCCTTCTCAAGCTACCTAGGTTCCCTCATGCACCATTGGCCCTGCGTGTGCCCACACCATCACCCTCCGATGTCCTGCCCAACCACCACTATTGTTTGATATTATGTGTCCCCTGTGCCGGATCTAACATGAAAATGCCACATGTAAGTATGTAACCGATCAAGTACCCTATCTTTTGGACAGATCACGACATATGTCTTCATGAAGATAGCCCTTAGGCATTAGGCGCAGCTCTCGTGGTGGGAATTTTTTTCGTACACATTCCTTATAAGATCCTCGTCAGCAGGTCGTCGTACTTTCCAGTCGCCCAACACTGTATACAGTCTTCGCCTATAGAGTGTAGTTCTCACACCTTATGTAATAACGACAATGCGACACTGAGATCTCATGTAGCTAGTCATTGTGTTACGACAATCCTACATGAATAGGCCCGATCACTAGCTTGTGGCACTGAGATCGTGCATCGGGAACATAATGGTGTGGCATAGCAATATTAAAATGATTTTGTCAGCCTCAAAGGATATGCACTTGCTACCTTGGATCCTTCACCCAGTTTCAACGACATCTATGAAATGCTTTATATGTGGAGATCACCTTCTTCCGTTGGGTGGGCTGTACATACCCTATTGTAGGAAAGAATTAATTTCAGAAAGGAGGTTCAAGAGAATGGATCCTTGGATTCCTGGGTCTGTGATGGGTTTCCTAGTCTCTCTTCTTACGCTCTAAGTAGGGTTTTGCTCAATCACTCAAAGGGCATATCGAGGTTCTGCAGTTGACTCAGATGGGCCCCAACACGTATCACCCTACACTTGGTGCTTCTGAGAGAGGCCAATCCACGAACTTTTTTTTCTTGGCCAATTGCATGACAATCACAGGTGCACAATGTTAATTGAAAACACGGTTTATTATCGTAAAAACATATCATATCCTAAATTGGAGTTATAAAAGTATGTAATCAATTGAGTCCAACCATTTATTTTTCAACATTTTTTCTCACATTCCTTTCTCCATGTCACTGTTACGCCCCCGGATGGCGCCCGACTATTTGGGCGTCAATACGCGCGCAGGCGGAAAGATAAGACAGACAACAACGGGGCTTAACCAACCGGTTCAGCCCCCTTTCACTAAAATTGGCGATTTGGGGCTGAACCACCCGGCTCAGCCCCATGTGTGGGGGGGTCGGCCGGCCCCTTCTTGGCCCCGGGTATAAATATCCCTAGGGCGGTTCTCTTGGTTCATCATGCAAGTACAAGGTATTTTTCTCCTCCCTACTCCAAACCCTAGTTTCTATCTCTCCTTTCTTTAGATCTCTATCTCCCTCTCTTGTTCTCTTAACATTTGGTATCAGAGGCATCGCTCCTTCGCCATGGTTACCACACGCACGCAAGAGGAAATCAACCGATTGGAAACCCTAGAAGAAAACTATGTTGGATTGACGGACTCAGTGACCGCCATCGAGGAAAATATGAGGGCTTCGACGCAGTGATTGGATGAATGGTTCGACGCTTGGATGGATGAAATCAAGGCATTGCTAGCGCAAAATCTGAAGGGGAAAGCAACGGCGAGCGAAGAAACCAGTGGATCTCCGCAATCGGGACCGGAGACGGACGGATCCCACACGCCAGTCCCAACAGGAGGGGAGGCGGTGGTCGCGGCTGGGCAGGGCTGTTGATGGCTGGGCGCAGCCAGTGACCGGTTCCGCCCGAACCCGCTCGACGCGGGATCGTCCCAGGGCGGAACTGGGGACCCTTTCGCGGGCCGCGCTCCATGGCGGCGTGGCAGGGAAGAACCGGGAGGGGCCGGGCAACCTCCAGGGCAGACCGAGTTTCATCCGGGGGGAACGGGAGGGCTTCTCCCTCACCCGCGAGGTTTTGGACCGCAAGGAGGCTTCGGGGCTGGCGGTCCGTGGTGCGGCCTACATCCTCTGTTGGGGGGACTGCATCAACACGGGTATCCTGGCGATTATCCCGAACCGAGAGAGCAAAGGAGACCAACAGGCTATGGGCATGAGCAGGGGTGGCACGGACAAGCCGCACCGCGGGCATACATCCCCCCAAAATTAACTTGCATGAGTTTTCCTAAATTCAACGGGGGGATGCGTTGGAGTGGGTGCAAAAACAGAGCTTTTCTTCAGTTATCAGGATTTGCCCGAAGGGCAATGGGTGCTGGCCGCGTCGTTCTTGGAAGACGACGCTTTTCAGTGGACGCAGTGGTTTTTGCGAGGTCGGGACTATGTGCCGTGGGCAGAATTTGTGGAGGGCTTTACAACCCGGTTCGGACCCTTGGAGTACGAGGATTTCGAGGCCCTTCTCCAGAAGTTGCAGCAGAAGGGGACGGTGGTTGAGTATCACACGAAATTTGAAAAATTGGCGAATATGGTGCACTGGGAAGAAAGGATGCTGCTTAGTTGTTTTGTCTCGGGACTCAAGGAGCACCTTCGCGATGAGGTGCAAGCACACATGCCCCGCAACCTAAATCATGCCATCACCTTAGCTCGCATTCTGGAAGAACGCTTCAACAATCATCGTATCCGTACCACCGCAAAGCCGACAGTTGCTCCAACAGGCGTAAGAAGGGAAACCTTGACGGGTGGCAAACCGACTGTGACTCGACTCTCATGGGCCGAATTGCAGGCCAGAAAGGAGAATGGCTTATGCTTCAACTGCGATGATAAGTTCACACTGGGGCACAAATGCCAGAAGATACATGTATTTATGATTCATGAGGATACAGGGGATTGGGTGCCCTGCCGAATCAGAGTGGGACGGGGACTTGAACTTGACGGAGTTCAGCGTATCCTTACATGCGATGAAGGGATGCAACGCTCCTCTCACGATGAGAATGGCAGGGAAAGTTAGCCAGGAGAGGGTGACAATTCTTGTGGATAGCGGGAGTACTCATAACTTCATTCATCCGGATGTGATGCATAAGGTGGGGTACGAGATCGATCGAGCAGCTGCTTTTCATGTTATGGTGGCCGATGGGAGCAAACTTCAGTGCAAAGGGGTTATGAAAGGGGTGGAGTTACGGATACAGGGGTACGCAGGACGCACAGACGTCTATCTCCTACCCATCAGAGGGTCAGACATGGTACTCGGGGTACAGTGGCAGCAACAGCTACAAAGGGTGACCTTCGATTGAGACCAGATGACGATGGAGTTCCTCTAGCAGGTAAGGCAGTATTGTCTGGGTGGCCTCAAAACGTCTCCACTGAAGGAGATCTCATCTCGCAACGTGGAGCGTCTGGGGGAGCAAGGCAGTACGATGACTATGATTATGGAGATTACGGCGACTTCCGGAGCACCACTGGTAGTGCCCGAGCAGATGCGGGCACTACTGGCTCAACATGCTGACATATTCCAGACACCTCGGACCCTCCCACCTCCGAGGTTTCGTGATCATCAGATCCAGCTCAAGATCGAGGCAGAGCCACTAATATTCGGTCGTATCGCTATCCCTACATCCAGAGGACCGAGATTGAGCGCAACGTTCAGGAAATGCTCACCGCCGGGCTCATCCGTTCAAGTACTAGTTCCTTCTACTCTCCCATCATCCTAGTCAAGAAGAAGGTTGGATCATGGCGTTTTTGCGTGGACTACCGCGACCTAAACAACTCGACCATCAATGACAAGTTTACCATACCGCTGATCGAAGAACTATTGAATGAACTGCACGACGCCTCTCTTTTTACCAAACTCGACCTCAGGTCGGGTTACCACCAGATTCGCATGCATGAGGACGACATACACAAGACAACATTCCGCACACATGATGGACATTATGAGTTCCTCGTGATGCCTTTTGGGCTGACCAACGCCCCCTCCACATTTCAAGCAGTCATGAACGAGATATTTCGACCTCTTCTCCGCCATTTCGTGCTAATATTCTTTGATGATATCCTCATCTACAACTCTAGTTGGGAAGAGCACCTCACTCATGTGGAGCGGGTTTTCACCATCCTCCGCCAACACCAACTTTATGCCAAGCAGTCCAAGTGTTCTTTCATACACGAGGAAGTCGAGTACTTGGGTCATTTGGTCTCGGCGGAGGGCGTCAAAGCGGACCTCAAGAAAATGGAGAGCATGCTAACGTGGTCGCGGCCCCAGACTGTGCGAGCACTGCCAGGATTCCTAGGCCTGACCGGCTACTACATGCGATTCGTGAAGGACTAAGGCAAGATCGCCAGACCTCTTACTTAGCTGTTACAGAAGGATGCCTTCGTATGGCAGGACGATCCGAGGCGACCATTCAGTCCCTCAAGGGGGCTATGACATCCACGCCGGTTCTTGCTCTCCCGGATTTCACTAAGGAATTTGTGCTCGAGACCGATGCGTCAGGCGTGGGCATTGGGGCCGTATTGATGCAGGAGGGCCACCCCTAGCTTTCTGCAGTAAAGCGTTGGCACCCCGCACGTTGGGACTCTCCACATATGAAAAAGAAATGTTGGCCATCATTCATGCGGTGGCCCTGTGGAGGCCATACCTGTTAGGCGACATTTCAAGATCCGCACAGACCACCAGAGCCTGAAGCATCTTTTGGAGCAACGAGTCTCCTCTCCTCTCCAACAGAAGTGGGTAACGAAATTATTGGGCTATGATTGTGAGATCCTCTATAGACAGGGCAAAGAGAACCTGGTTGCCGACGCCTTGTCTCGCTTACCGGAGGGCACCGTTGCTCAAATATCAGACCCCATGCTCGACTCCCTCAACGACATACAGGAGGAGGTCATGCGTGATTCGGAGCTGCGTACCATCGTGGAAACCCTTAGACTGGGACAGGATGCTACACCTAGCTATCATCTCCAGAATGACAGGCTATACCATCAGGGCAGGGTGGTCATCCCCGCCCAGTTGGCTTGGAAGACAGTCATGATGCATGAGTTCCACTCTTCACCGATCGGCGGTCACACGGGCGTTCTCCGCACCCTCCAGCGGGCACGGGCAAACGTTTTTTGGAAAGGGCTACAACGCGATATACATCAGCTTGTGCAACAGTGCGAAATATGTCATCGACAAAAATATGAGACTACTTCCCCAGCCGGACTGCTCACACCATTGGAGATCCCGCACCACATTTGGGACACCGTGTCCATGAATTTCATCAACGACCATCCCAAATCCCAAGGCAAGTCCGTTATCTCGGTAGTGGTGGACAAGTTGTCCAAATACGGACATTTCTTGGCTCTGAGTCATCCATACATCGGCGAGTCAGTTGCCGATCTCTTCGCCCGAGAAATCGTCCGCCTATCATTTTTGACCGAGACCCGACGTTTGTAGGGACTTTTTGGAAGGAGCTCTTTCGCTTACAGGGGACCTGCTTACGTTTCAGCACAACCCATCATCCCCAGACAGATGGACAAATAGAAGTTCTCAGTTGGGGCCTCGAGGCATACCTTCATTGTTTTGTGATGGACTAGCCGCAGACTTGGACAAGGTTGGTTACGCTTGGTCGAATACTGCTATAACACCTCTTACCATTCGGCCAATAAGTTGATCCCATTCAAGGTCGTGTACGGTCGCGCTCTGTCCTCACTTAGCAGTTATGAACCAGGCAGTACAACGTTGCCAGCAGTTGATCGGGCGCTTCGTGATAGAGACCGCACCCTCGCCACCTTGCGGGAGAATCTCCGGACAACACAAGACCGCATGAAGACTCAAGCGGATAAACATCGCAAGGACCGGGAGTTTGCGGTTGGCGATGAAGTTTTTCTCAAGCTCTGTTTCTACAGGCAGTTGTCAGTTGCCCGTCGAACAAACCAGAAATTGGCACCGCGTTATTATGGTCTCTTCTGTATCAACCGTCGTGTGGGTCCTGTCGCTTACACTTTGGAATTGCTGGAGGGATCGTGGATACACACGACATTTCATGTGTCCTTGTTGAAGCGGAAGATAAGCAACATAGTTCAGGCGAGTTCTTTTCTACCCGAGGCAACGATAGCAGGCGAATTACGACCACTCCCTGAGGAGATCCGATGATCAAGTGGAAACACCGTGGCACAGAGTACCGTCCTGATATACTTGTCAAATGGAAGCATCGAACCGCAACTCACAACACGTGGGTGGATTTGATGGAGTTCCGGGAGCTCTACCCGGACTACCACCTTGAGGACAAGCCGGATTTTGATGAGGAAGGGAATGTTACGCCCCCGGATGGCGCCCGACTATTTGGGCGTCAATATGCGCGCTGGAGGAAAGAGAAGACAGACGACAACGGGACTGAACCAACCAGTTCAACCCCCTCCCACTAAAACCGGCGGTTTGAGGCTGAACCACCCGGTTCGGCCCCATGTGTGTGTGGGGGGGGGGGGGGGGTGACCGGCCGGCTCCCTCTTGGCCCCGAGCATAAATATCTCCGAGGCGGTTCTCTTGGTTCATCATGCAAGTACAAGGTATTCTTCTCCTCCCTACTCCAAACCCTAGTTTCTATCTCTCCTTTCTTTAGATCTCTATCTCCCTCTCTTGTTCTCTTAACAGTCACCTTTTCAAAACACAGTCTTTGGAAATTTTTTAAGCATACTCAGACCTATCTGGTAATATCTGAACGTATTTGCGAGTAAACAAAATCTAAAAGAAAAATAAGAAGTTTTTGAGAATTTTGGGGACTGGTTTCCTAGAGTTTTCTAGAGTTTCCCGACTCTGAATGTTTCAAATACGATACGTAAGGTTGGTGTAAGTATCCGTGCTTCATAGCGGGTGCATGCCTGGCCGATTGCATGATTGTTATGTGTGCCTTGCCAGATTGTCCTGACGAAGGGGAGCGCTCTCTGAAATCTTTCCTTGCTAATGGTAGTTGTATAATTCTCATTAACTAACATCCTCCAGATATTCCGTCAAGGCCAACAAATTACCACCAAAGCTCTCCTGTATCTGACCACCAATTCCACGTTCATCGATCTGACTGGCCTATACAACTCGACTGATCCCTATACTGGAACCCCCTTCCTTCGCCTTACATATGACACCCCGACAGATAGAAGTGCCCATGATCGACAGTTTTGATCCTCTGGACTGAATCACACGCGTCAATAAATCATTTGAGCAGTTCACTTTTGAAGCCTACAAAATTCCCCTAGCGATGATTTACATGGAGGGATCCGCTCTTCACTGGATGCATTGACTTTGCCGGTCAACGATGTGTATGACGTGGGCCGTACTCTCAAAGAGAAAATAATTTTGCGCCACGACACACACTACCTCGATAACTCTTTTGAGTCTCTGTGCAGTTCATGAGGTCGACTTAGTGGAGGCTTAAATCTGTAACTCTGTGGAGTGGGCACATCATGTCCCAGAATTATCCATAGTCCATTAGCTCTGTTAATTCATGCATGGCTTACAACAACACATTCACGCCTGCCTGCACACTCAAAACCCGCTCACACTCATCTCCATCTAGCAAATATGCTTTGTGGAAGCGGAATTTACCACCTTGTTTGGGCTTCTAGTCACTAAAACATTCTATCATCCCTGTTCGGCCATACACTAAACCACCCGAGGTGTCCCTTTCCCGCTCTATGACACCATATGAAGCTCCCCTGCCACATATCTAACCAACACCCTCTCTCTAGCCCCCACCTTCAGTTCCACCAACAAAGTCAAATCCTCTAACACACTGCCTCTCCCTCCAAGATTACACCGACCTACGATGCATGGGCCTTAGTTTCCGCTGAAAACAATCCTACTACTCTCTTTAGAAATGTCCCTATAAAGAATCACGATTGTTTCTTAAGGCAAAAATATAGGTAATACAATTGTGGATTTGATGCCCTGGAGCTCGAGGATGCCACCTCCGGTACTCTACCAGTTGGGAGCGTCTATTAATAGGATCTGATATATTATTAGCATTGTGTAATTAGTAGTAGTCTCCCCTCCGATATAAGTAGGGGTGTTGACTCTTAATCATGTACCTTGGAAGTCTTAGTTAAGAATCCTACTACTCTCTTTAGAAATGTCCCTATAAAGAATCACGATTGTTGCTTGAGGAGAAAATATAGGTAATACAATTGTGGATTTGATGCCCTGGAGCTCGAGGATTCCACCACTGGTACTCTATCAGTTGGGAGCATCTATTAATAGGATCTGATATATTATTAGCATTGTGTAATTATTAGTAGTCTCCCCTCCGATATAAGGAGGGGTGTTGACTCTGAATCATGTACCTTTGAAGTCTTGGTTAAGAATCTCTCTCGGAGAGGACTCCTTGAGGGAACCAAACGTCAAGATATCTAGCGCAAGTATACCTCACAAGTGTATATGTCCATTGTTAATGCAATATATTTTGGTGCTTAACAGTATGTGTGTGTATTCATTTATCAAAAGTCGGTGCAGGATCTAAGTCATCTAACTACAGTTATCAATCTTCTGCTTTTAACTAATCATCAGATATACATAAATAATAGTTTCAGTTATCAATCTTCTGCTTTTAACTAATCATCAGACGTACATAAATAATAGTTTCTTTCTAGGAAGCACCGGTACAGGTACCGGGTACGATACGTATCCGGTACGGCGGTACGACAAAATTTTAAAATCAAAGATACGGGTACGGCAGGATACGTTGTATTAAATTTAATAAATATATATGCATATATCACAAATACAATTATAAATTCTCAAAACAATAAAACATGAAGCATAAAAAATCAATTGAAGCATAAATATCTTCTTAAGCATTTATTCCTCTCCAAAGAAGTTGAACCAGTGACACTAATAAGAGATTGTGATTGAGACATAATTGTTGTAATAAGAAAAAGATGGAAAAAATTGAAATGGACATTATTTAGTATTCACAAATTACTGAATAGGAATGAACTATAATACAAGAATGAACTAACACTCTAACAGACATGAACTATCACATTCACGAACAAATTAACTGAACTATAATACAGTATTCAGTATTCACGAACTAACAACACATTCACAAATTAATTTGAACTAACTAATTAAACTAACAACACATTAAGAGGAGGAAGACGAAGAAGAAGAAGAAGAGGAAGAAGATGAAGATGAAGATGAAGAAGAAGAAGATGAAGATGAAGATGAAGAAGAAGAAAAAGAAGACTAACAATAAGGCGATGTAAGTGCTCCGAATTAGAGAGAACCAGATTAGAGTCGGATGCATGAGCACTGAGTTTGTGGTTGATATCCATTGGTGTGCCAACATACTTGCATTCAGAGTAGCCGACATCGTGAAGTAGATCGAGGCAACACTTACGTTGAGAAAAGACAACTCCATCGGGTTGGTGTGCTATCTTAGCACTTAAGATATATCGATAGTTTCCCAAATATTTGGTTTGAAAGTATGAGGCCAAGTACTCCTTGATCATTGATGTATCATTCAAATCATTTTTCATGATGAGAGTATCATCAACATATATAAGTGGAATTACCGCGCATGTTGGGTGGCAACGAGTAAATAGGAAGAAGTCTGTCGAGCTCTGAATAAAACCATAATCTTTAACAACTTGACTGAACGTGTCATTCCAAGCCTGAGGGTATTACTTGACGCTATAAAGAGATTTCTTGTTGTGACAGACAAGGGACTCCTCTGTGGTTTTATAGCCCGGAGGTTGCTGCATGTAGATAGTCTCTGCAAGATCGTCATTAGGAATGCATTCTTAATGTTAAATTGATGGAACTGGAAATGATAATGGACAGCCTAGGATTTCAGGACCCGTACGATATTCAAATTAGCAACTAGAGAGAACATCTCTTCATAGTTGAGGTCATATTGTTGAGTGAAACTGTAAACTACATGATGAGCTTTGAGGTGCTCAACGGTCCCATCAGCATGATGCTTCATAGTAAAGACCAATTTACATCTCACACGGGGTTGATCAAGGTCCCATATCTGATTGGCCAGAAGGTAGCCATTTCCCCATTCATCACGGCCTGCCACCCCGGATACTGAAGTGCTTCCTGCACGGAGGTGGAGGTGGAAATAAAAGCCAAGGAAGTGGCAAAGCTGTGAAGTACAATGAAGGGACAAGACATGACCAAGAGGTGGTACCAACAAACAAAGGTGGCGGAGGAGAGAGTTGTGGTGGGAAGATCCAGATTGTAGAGCTCATTTGACAGTTGTTCTCTACCAATGATATTTCACGTTTGTTAACCCTGCACCACCAAAGAAGAAGAGGAAAAGGTGATGATACAATCATGTTTATGAGTAAGAAGACTAACGTAGTGCATTTTAAATTCGGATTTAGAAACATGAAGCTCATAGGGGGGAGAGATAGACAGAATGAGAGGCACATCTTCAATCTGCAAACTAGGATTGTGTCTCCATTGGCCACGGTGATAAATTTGAGATAAGTAGAGTCCGTGTAACGAGAAGGTTGATGCGGAGTAGTATGATTGTGGACCTGGAGTCGACTATTCAGGAGAGACTATGGGAAAAGTATGATATACCTTCATTGGAGATAGAGATGACATAGCCTGAAGTCCGTGTAAGCAGCCCTCGTAGTTGTTGAAGTTCCTCTCGCGAGGTGTCAATGTCAGAGTGAAATGTGATTATACTATCCACCGTCGGGGAGGCATGGTGCTGAGGGTTAGAAGGTTGCAACGGGGAAAACCATGTTTCCTGTAACATGTGGCCTCAATATGATTCGTCTGGTCATAATGAGTACACATGCGAGTGTTTTGCCCTTTAGAGCGATTCCAACTATCACGCCCATCACCCCAGTACCCTTGTTGGTCTCCACAGTTTTCAGGAGATAAAGGGCGAGCTTTAACAGAGTGTTGGAGTAGGGCCAGAGAGGGAGTCACCAAGACATCGGTGGGCAGAGTCACCTTCAAGATCATGGAGCACCCATCTGAGGGAGATGGAATAGTGGGAGGGGATAATATGTTGGCACAAACACACAATTGTGTCATCATTAGTGTTATGCAGACAACTAGCTTCTGAGCTCGTTGGGTGGCAAAATCCAAAGTTGGAGGTTGACGTTGCATCCAAGCCTCGACAAGAGTTTTGTATTGGGTGACGAACAAGGTTAGACCACCGTTCAGACATGGTTCAACGGTCTGAAGGCCTCTAAAGAGATCGAATAAGTTTTGAGGACTATCTTGTTCGGAGTAGAGGGACTTAATTCATCCTCATTACCTTAACAGTCTCGTGGTGCATGACCATCCGATAGGGCTCATTCTCCATGAAGTTTAAAATCCAGGACTGTACGCGACCATCATCCCAAAGTCATTCCTTGGTCCTCGGTAGGCTCAAGCTGCTCAATAGGTTGATCGCGAGTTAGATGAAGAAAAAGACCTTTGTTTTGGAGGGCTCGACGCACAGAATGGACCCACTCAACAAATATTTTCTTCCCGTGGTGCATGACCATCCGATAGGGCTCATTCTCCATGAAGCTTAAAATCCAGGACTGTATGCGACCATCATCCCAAAGTCATTCCTCGGTCCTCGGTAGGCTCAAGCCGCTCAATCGGCTGGTCGCGAGTTAGATGATGAAAAAGACCTTTGTTTTGGAGTGCTTGGCGCACATAATGGACCCACTCAACAAATATTTTCTTCCCGGTGAGGGAGATATTGGTGATGCACAATTCATATCAGACGTTAGTGTGAGTGCCGAGAGAGTAGAGGAAGCGAACACAACATTTGTCTCCATGATATTAGGAAATACTCGGGGAAAGGAGTCGGGAACTGCTGGAGGAAAGGATCAGCAAGAATTGAACAAAAACAGAGGTTGGGTGAGTTGAAGAGACGAGCTTGGGCACTAAGCGCAGCGAGCGGCAAGTTTTTGGTGCATGAGGTAACTAGCTCTGATATTGGAATGGTGGGTGGGACACATCAGGATACTGGAGCAGCAAGAGCTTGAACAGGGGAGCTGTGACTGCAGATGTAGAAAGGTGGCACGGGTTCTAGAGCAACATCAAACGCTAGTAGAGTTGGCGAGTGAACAAACGAAAGGCGTCAGCGAGCGCAACTAGTAAGAAGGAAGCGACGGCCTCTGGAAACAGGGAGCAATAGCGAGCGCTGGAAGGAAGTGCAGCGAATTCGGAATCAATGATCCAGCGTGATTCGCAAGAGATGTGAGAGCCGTAAGAGCTCAGGAGCAGTGTCGAGTTCTGATTGGTTGGTCTGAAGAGTGCGAGCCGCGGGATCCACAAGAGAATGGATTGATGAGTTCTTGCAGAGGTAGCCGCACACCGTGTGGTTCGGTGAGTGTGGGGGATCGACGAGTACACACAGGTGGCTGACCTATAAAAGGCCGGACGGAGTTCAATATTTGACAGGAGGTTGAGCACAGAAAGAAGGAGAGCACCTGAGGCAGAGGCTTTGAGTACCTGAAAAGAAAAGGTTGAGAAAAAAATTTCAATTGGCGAGAGCAGACTCAATCGTTGAGAGTGCTATGAGAGGAATAGAGTGGCTCTGATACCATTTAGAGGAATGAAATACAAAGCATAAAAGTCTATTACTTCATGTATATAAAACCTAAAATGCAAGCCTGTGGTACATATTTATAGGATGGATGAGTGAAACCTTCAAATTGAGATGTGAGATTAATTTTATACACGAGAGAAGAGGATTTACGTTGGCTTTTACTTGGGCTTTTTCATAAAACTTCTGCACATGTTAATTTAATATTCGTCTGAAGTAACTGATCAATGTTTTAAGTGTGTAAAACCACACATTTAACTGAAATCTCTTCTCAAAATATATCCCGAGCTTACAAAATTTTGATCATGCACTACCAACTAAATTTTATAAATCAACTCTGAGGAAATAGGTCAACAATTAATCAAAATTCAGAACAAGTTTGCACTTCAAGATGGAAATATTAAATCTTGGAAAAGCTTAGAAGATTTCACTTCCAACCAACTATTTTAATGGAGGAAAACGAACTAATCTGAAATACAAAACTCTTTTAAATCTCATTATCCTTTTCTCTAGAAGTTCCAAAAAAATCTCAGGCAGATGCAGGTTGCTGTAGAAGATGAAATATAATTTTCTGGCAGTTTCTAGTTCGAACAGCAATCATGGCAATTTCAAGCAATAAGGCTGGAATTTCATTTCTGCGGAGATCACCATGATCTCCGCGGAGATCAACCAGATGGTCCGGAACCTGGATGGAATAATCTCCCCGGCAACACAAAAATGGGGTGGAAGACAAACTTAGTCGTTGTGTATTTGTTGTGAAACTTCGGCCAAATCTGAAAAAGAGCCTAACCAGCTAGTATAGGGTTGGACCGGCCTTAAATGGAATCCTGGATCGGATGTCTGAAGTAAGCTGAGAGAGGCTTCAAAACCTAACCAAATTAGAGTTGATCTCTGATAACCTAAAACTAAGCCAGACTTTAACCAATGAAGATGCAATCCATCCTCACAGGCATGTTCTACAAAGCACGGATACTTAAAAATGGTCTACGTATCGACTCGAACGCGTACCAGATACGGGAAACGCTCAGAAACGCGCGGAAATGCGTTTCCAAAACTCTAGGAAACACATTTTTTTAAAAAAATATATTTTATTTTCGAAATCGTGTATCCCTCAAGGGGGATATGCGATTCCGTGAGATATAAAGGTCGCGTATTTCATTTTACGCATTAGGTTTTCCTGTTCCGCTCCCGATCCCGTCGGCGTTCCACTCCCGATTCCGCCGATCCCGCAGGTGCATCTTTTTCTTCTTCTGCTTCTTCTCCTTCTTCTTCTTCTTCTTCCCCTCTCCTCCCCCTCCTCCTTCTCCTCCTCCTTCGTCTCCTGCTTCTTCTTCTTCTTCCCCTTCTCCTCCCCCTTCTTCTTCTCCTCCTCCTTCTTTGTCTCCTGCTTCTTCTCCTGCTTCTCCTCCGGCCTCTCCTCCTCCTCCTCCTTCTTCTTCTTCTTCTCCTTCTCCTTCTTCTTCTCCTCCTCCTGCTTCTCCTGCTTCTCCTCCTCCTCCTCTTCCTTCTTCTTCTTTTCCTGCTTCTCCTTCTCCTTCTCCCGCTTCTTCTTCTTCTCATGGTTCTTCTTTCTGCACCATATTAATATCCAATATATACCTAAAAACATTGCTAAGTACGGCTACATTTGTATTCTCTGCATGTTACTAAGTAATCTAATTTTGCTTATGGTATTTACATTGATAATCCCCCACAACAACTCCAACTCAAACAAGTAATGGAGATGAGATTTTCCCCTTGCCATTGATGGCTTTCCTTCCACAAAACTTGAGTTCTTAATGTTATCATCATGCCAATCTGATGTGATCTATGTAGCACTTATAGTAGTAACAAATGCATGTAAGTATGATTTTCCACTCAAAAGTTAATCTATTGTTGTACAAAAAAAATGTTATTAGCTAGGAATTTCTCACATGATCCAATTTTATTATGAGTTTTTTAACATTGTTTGTTATGAATTTTATTGTTGTTTAAATTAGGTCTTATCTTTCATAACATGGATTCAAGTAGCGACGTTACTGAAAATGACGAAAAGCTTTTTTGGAAATATGTCTTATTCTTGTATTAATTAATGCTTATATTAAAATAATAAAAAACGTTTCCCGTATCCTAATTTTTTTAAAAATCACGTTTCCCGTATCCGTTTCGTATCGTATCTCGTTTCCGTCCCCGTGCTACATAGGGCATGTTTATTGATTGAAATAAAATTTGAAGTATAAGAAAAATCCTAAAATAATATACTTATCTCATTTAATTCATCTAAACACCTTTGTTTTTTTTCCATATATAGTTTGAGATCAGTGGTTACATTGGTCATATGGAAGATGATAGAATCTTAGCTCTTAAATTGATTATAGGGAAAAAAATTATTAATGTGATCAGTGCTTACGCACTACAAGTAGGATTAAGTGAACCTATTAAAGTATAATTTTGGGAAGACTTAAATGATTTAGTAAAGAAAATCTCACAAACAGAGAAGATTTTCATAGGAGTAGACTTAAATGAAAATATAGGAAAAATGTAGATTATACAGTTGTTTATGGAGAATTTGAATATGAAGGAAAAAATAAAAAAGGACAAAGCATTTTAGACTTTGTTGTAACACATGAGCTAATTGTGACAAATATGTTTTTCATAAAGTGGGAATAACTTTTAATTACGTTTAAAAGCAGACCAAATAAGTTACAAATTGATTATTTTATGACTCGCAAAATGGATAAAATGATTTGTAAAGATTGCAAAGTCATACCAGAAGAACATTTGACAACACAACATATGCTAATGGCGTTGATGTAGGGTTAGGCTACGGGGTGCACAAGACCTAGGCCTCTCGATGGATATGCAAATGTGACACTATTCTTTAGGCTAACATGCAATGAAACCGTTAGATACGGCGACAAATAAATTAGAGCGATGTAATTTCAACATCACACAGTTAATTAAAGAATATAAGACAAACATTTCAATTTAGCAAATTTTAAATGACTTTCCTCTGCTCGAAGGGCCAATGCTAAGCGTGCGGTGAATAGATCCCACCTGCAAATTATAAGAGTCTCACCACAAATTTCTACTAGTTCGTATCCAAGCAAAGCACAATAACCAATCCAATAATAATGTCAAATTACATAACCAATACAACAAGAAACTCACTAAAGTAGCTGGTTGGCCAAAACACAGGAGATTTTGAATCTGGATACGTGGCAATGACAATCAAACGTGGAACCGGCGACATTTAAATGATGACAGTGGTTGTCCTCGGCGGTGGATGACGAGATCGGGCTAAAAATATATAGATCCGATCACGCGGGGGAGTAGATCCGGGTGAGGGGTGGATGGATCCGATGTTTGAGAGCGGATCTGGGCTAGGAAATGAAGTATGTGTGGTGGGGATGATGGATCAGGGGTAGAAATTTTCAGATCTGGACTGATCTTGAGAAACGAGACGACAGGGAAGTGGATCCACGAGTGGGGTGGGTGGCGATCAAGGTTTGAGAGGCCACGGAAGGGGCGGTGCTTTGGGGGTGCGGATTTGAAGGAGGAAGGTGGTTGCAGACCTGGTAGGGGGCAACTGATGCAACCCGCACCGCGTCGTTTTATTATTTTGTATCGCACATGTCTTTATTATTGTAGCGCACGTGTTTGCGCAACTTTTTGATTATTTTGTAGCGTCAAGTTATATCGCGCATGTGTCACGCAATTTTGATTTGGCGCGTTGGTGTGACCGGCCAACGTGACCCTGAATGCATAAGTCCAGAATTTAGAAGGTAGGTTAGCTTAGGGCAAGATTAATTTTAATTAACTATTTTATTTTGTAGCGTCCCCTATGCCTATAGCCGAATCCACTTTGAAATCCTCTTTCGGATAGCCCTCTAATCATTGTTTGATATCCGTAAGCCCATCTTGAAGCCCTCTCTCAAAAGCCCACCACCAAAGTTTAAAATGAATTAAAAAACCCTAAACCTGCCCCTTTATAAGCAATCCCCCCCCTCCATTGAAACCTGGCTGGATGAAGAATTAACCGAGGGTTTCTCGGTTTGTTTCATCCAGCGCCGCAAAGCCTGAAGCCGCCGATCTTCCTGCTCGACGAAGCCCGACGCCGACCTTCCGTCCCTCTTCCCCTCCCCGTCCAGCTCCAGCGCCGCCTATGGTGGTCCTTCCCGAGGCCGGCGAAGCCTCCTGCTGTTTCCCCTGTCCCCGACGGCCATTCTGACACCCCTCTTCGTTGACGCCGCTGCCCGTGGAGCCACCCCCAGCCGCCGGCGACCTCGCCTGAGCATACCTATGCTCCGGCGACCCTTCCTGCTCCCTCCTCCTGTAGATTCAGAAATTTCCGAGCGATTTATTCGTTTCCAACCATCGCCTTCCCTGCTCCAGCGATTCTACTGCACGCCGAGTCCAGTTCAGCCAACTTCTGACGAGTTGCTCCGTCCAGCCCCAGTCCAGTCACCGTATCCAGAAAGTTCTCCGGCCGTTGCCACTTCCCCCTCATGGTATACCTAGCCCTTCCCATTTCACAACCATTAGTTATTTTTATATTTTAACATTTAAATGAAAAGTTAATTAGTGGAGCTTGCCCTAGTTTCTTTACCTCCTACTTACCGTTACTTTCATATCTGTGTTGTCACCCACTTATTCTCTATGCCTGTGGAATTTAGTACTTGTGACGTTATCATACGAGTGTGGTAGCTTTACGTACGTGTGCGACGCCTCGACCGTTTATTTCGTTAGAAATATCCCGCGAATGTTTCCCGCGCCACAAATAATTTAAATACGTCGCAATATTATTTTCAAAACTACAACCCTAGATTTTAAATCACATCAGCAACCGTGGTAGAGAAATGGAAGGGGGTGGTCGGCCGGGGCTAGACTTGGAGTGGGGAGGCCGACGGGTGTTTCTGGAGGGGGAGGAGGGGCCGATGGCTGAAGGGAGTGCTGGAACCTCAAAACTGGCGGTTGCGATGGAGTTTGGAGGCAGCCGACTAGGGGATTTTTTTTTTGGGGGGGGGGGGAGAGGGCTTGGGGATAGGGTTTACCTTGGGGATGGAGAAAACCACTTAGGAGTCATCACCCAGTGTTCCACGCAGTCGGCACCGTGGAGGGATTGCGGGATTCCAGGATGAACTTCTCCAAAATCTGTAATGACTTCAAAACCAGCCCCTACTCACCTTTTTATAAGAAAACAAAACTAGGGCATCCCACAATCATCGTCTATGATTGGACAGAGGCGGGGTCACTTAAAATACATGAAAAAAATCCAAAAATACTAAAGTAACATATGATTTTGACTCGCGTCGACCATTCGGACACATCTGCGGAGTCAAATCGGCGATCCGATCAAGCCTTCCTGCGTGAATACATGAACGTGGGTCCCGCATTGCGGCGAACCTATCCTGGTGCACGCTTTGATGGCTCCCCATCAACTCCCCCGGCTGAAAATACTTCATCTCTGATGAATGTAGACGATCGTAATGAAGTCGAAGTCCAGGGGCGAGTCGGTCGAGCTCTGCGGGTAGTATCTAAGCGTCATCTGCATCTGGGCGGCCCTGCCAATGTACCAAGTAGCGACATCGCTGCCCGTCGGTGGTGGGAACGAACTGGTGTGATCTGATCTCTGTGATGCGCTTATCACTTATCTCTCGAGTGGTGGATCTCGGTGCGATCACCGGTGTCAACGATGGAGCCAAAGTAGACGAATCCCCAGGTGGGTGAGTCTCAGCAATGGGCGTACTGTGGTGACCATCAGACGAAGATGGGCTATGAGAGTGGTAAGTCAACGAGAGTGGGGATGGGGTGGCTTGGGTGTCTCCACTGCTCAGATCCACATACTTGTGAGGCTCGTAATATGGCGTCAGATCCTCAACATTAAAAACTGGAGTGATTCCCATACTTGTCGGGATATTGAGCCGGTAGGCGTTTGCTCTAATATGACTTATAATAGAGTAGGAGCTCATTCACTTGACGCTTAGTTTTTTGGCAGACCCTGAAGGGAGCCTCTCAGGGCAGATTCACACAATTACCTTTTCGCCTACTTGAAATACTTGTTCCCGCCTTCGCTTATCTACATGTGTCTTATAATTATCATTTCTCGTTATTATCTGTTGGCGGACCGACTCATGCAACACATGCAAATGTCGTGCAAAAGATTCAGCAGACTCACTTAGGGCGCGACTCTAAAGGGCTATGATTGACGTCTATAGGCTTCTAGGGTCATATTCTGACACTACATGAAATGAACTCATCCCAGTAGACCTATTGACTGAACTGTTATAGGCAAACTCTGCGACTTGAAGGTCAAGATCCCAACTACCTACATGCTCTCCTACTAGACATCTCAATAAGTTCCCTAAGCTACGACTGACTACCTCAGTCTGCACGTCCGACTGTGGGTGATACGCCGATGGAGAACCTAAGAATGGTGCTAGTCTTGTGTCATAGAGTTTTCCAAAAATAACTCATGAATCTAACATCGCAGTCTGACACGTTAGATTTAGGTAGGTCATGCAATCTAAAGACGCATCTCATAAAGATGGATGCTACATGTGAAGCAACCGCCGTCTTGCTGTAAGTGATAAAATGCGCCATCTTCGAAAACCGATCGACCATCACGAAGATGGAATCGTGTCGACGAAGAGTACGTGGGAGCCCAAACACGAAGTCCATTGTGATGTCCTCCCAAGGGCAATGTGGGACTGGTAAAGGCGTGTACAGACCCGTGTTCTGCTTTGTGCCCTTCGCCGTTTGACAGATACGACAGTGGCGGACAATGCGAGCCACATCCTTCTTGAGACTTGGCCAGTAGAGGCGGTCTTCAACAATGGCAATAGACTTATCCCGCCTAAAGTGCCCAGCGGCCCCGCCCGCGTGCAACTCTCAAATTAGGTAATCACGATAGGAAGTCAGGGGTATGCACAAGCAGGATCCACAGTACAGATATCCCTCAAAGATCTGATAGCCCTCAACAGGGTCTGGGGGGTCTCGGGATAAGGCAGAATAAATCTCGCTAAAATCTTGGCATGTCAGGTAATATAAAATAACTCTCTTAAGCCCGTCTACCGCACGGTTATTGTCTGGAGCAAGGAGACACGACGACTCAGAGCGTCAGACGGCTTGTTCTCAACACCAGCTCGGTGTTTGAGAATGTAATGTAAATCTTGTAGGTACTCGATTCACTTGGCATGCCGGTGTCCCAACTTGCGATGCGAATCTAAATATCATAATGCCTGGTGATCTGAATAGAGCACAAACTCTCGGGGAGGGAGATTGTGCCTCCAATAGCGTAGAGACTGGACAATCGCATAAAATTTCCGATCATAGTTTAAGTAATTTTACTCGGTCTCGTTCAGTTTTTCACTAAAGTATGAAACTGGATGTCTCTCCTGGATATATACGCCACCAATATTTACACCAGAAGTGTCACACACGACCTCAAATGCACGACTAAAATCAGGAAGTCTCAGAACGGAGGCCATTGTTAATCTCTCTTTGATCTCTTCAAAAGCTCTAGTGGCTGCGGGGGTCCACTGAAATTCTCCTTTATGAGGTAGCTTGTGAATGAAGCCATAATCGTACTGAACCCCTGGACAAACCTCCTATAGAAGGTGGCAAGTCCGTGGAATCTGCGAACCTCGTGAATGTTCGCTGGCACAGGCCAGTTGCGAATGGATTTGACCTTATCAGGGTCAACAGAAACGCCAATAGACGATACAATGAATCCCAGAAAGTGAACCGACTCCGAAAGGAAGGAGCACTTTTTCAAATTCACATATAATTTCTCTCAGCGGAGGGTGCCAAAGAGAAGCCTCAGATGGTCCACAGGTGGTTGGCCTCAGTCTAACTTTAGATCAGTATATCATCGAAATACACTACCCGAAACTTGCCCATGTAGGGACGCAACACCTGTGTCATAACTCTCATAAATGTATTGGGGGCATTAAATAGCCCAGATGGCATGACTAGCCACTCGCACAGACCATCCTTGGTTTTAAAGTTTGTCTTCCATTCGTCTCCCTTACGAACTCGTATCTGATGGTACCTACTACGAAGGTCGATCTTGGAAAAGATCTGGGCACCGAACATAGTATCTAGTAAGTCATCGAGTCGCGGGATAGAGAAACGATACTTGACCGTAATTTTATTAATGGCGCGGTTGTCAATGCACATACGCCAATAAACTTCTTTCGAAGAAGCTCGTCAACCTGCCTCTTGAGCTCGGCGTGCTCATCAAGGTGCATACGATAATGGAGCAGATTTGGGAGAGAAGCCCCGGGACTAAGTCAATAACATGCTGAATGTCCCGCGGAGGGGGCATCTCATCGAGGTGCTTATCATGCATAATATCTGCAAACCCAGCTAAAAGGGCACGCACTGCAGGGGGGGTGGTCCTCAGGAGGGCTCTCAGAAGCTATGGTGGCTGACACGACGTATATGATATCAGACTCAATGCTATCTCGCAAGAACTTCCTCGCTTCAGGATATGTAGAGGCCTCGAGGCGCTGGTACTCACAGACGGCTCAACCTGACCCTTGAATTTCTCCTTGGGTTGAGTAGGCGTCAACGTAATCTTCTGTCCCTTATCATGGAAGACACGTGTTCGAGCGACTGAAACACGCGACATCACAATCAAAAAGCTTGGGGCGGCCAAGCATCACATGGGCAACGTCTATGAGAATGACGTCACACCAGACCCCATCCTGAAATGAAGGCGATGTTGATCAGGATGAGGCTGCGCTGAGTAACCTGAATCACCGTCTTGTCAACCCAAATAACACGATAAGGGTGGGGGTGAGGCTCTGCCTTCACCTGCATGCGGACAAGACCCTTCTGGGCCACGATGTTCAGACAACTCCCAGTGTCGATGGAAACCTTGCAGGGACCGCATGCTCTAGGAAAGTATGTATAAAATATGGTCGTGCGGCGCCAATCCTCATTTGCGCGTGGGGTATGCAGGAGGCGCCTAATCATTCCTACCTCCAAGAACTACTCAATGTCGCTCTCCCAACCCTCCTCGACAGTGGCCGTGATCTCTTCAGTAACCTCCTCTCCATTCTCTAAACCCTGCTCCTCGGTTTCAACTAGCAGGTTCCGCGTGGGGCATTGCGCCTCCACTTGTCCTATGCCAGAACATCTATAGCACAAAATACCTCCAGATCGCTGACCATAAATGGCAACAACCTTGCCCTTCGTGTTCGTGGGGACACGAGGGGGGACCGCTGTGGTTTGGAACAGAGCGGGTTTCTTTTACGTTGAGGTATTGGTCCGAGAGGGGAACTGCCTCGTGCCAGATGACCGAAGGTATTGCTCGTACTCTAGGGCGAGTTGAAAAATCTGATCAACGGTCTCTACTCGGTGGGGGAATAAGCTCTCTCCGAATCTCAGAGTGTAGCCCCCCTTAAAACGGGAGGTGGTGACAATATGCTCCTCCGAAATGTCGCTCCTAACAACACGTTCGTCGAAGCAAGCCATATACTCGGGGACAGTGAGATTCCCCTGTCGTAAGTTCTGCAACTGCTCAAATAACTGGCCACGATAGGACGTGTGAAGGTACTTCTCTTTTAGCCTTTGCTTCATTTCATCCCATCGGGTGATGAGATAATCGCCATCTCGCTCAATAGCTCTCTCAACGTTGATCCAAAACACTTTGTCTTGTTCGATTAGCTTCTTTTTAGCGAAGCAAACACAACGCTCGTCACTCATGTTGTACCACTCAAAGTAATAGTCCATGTCGAGAAGCCAATCACTAAATGCCTTCGGGTCTAGGTGGCCATCGAAGGTAGGGGCATCAATGCGAATACGGCGGGTGATGTCGAAGTGGTATCCACCTCGCCGTGGGTCAGGGTACTCCTCTGGGTAGTCATCATGGGCATAATCATATCGAGCGGGTGGGGGACCACGCTCTTTCCGACCCGGGGATAGTACTCATCACAGTGATAGTCACGACGACCGTATAGAGGCACACGATCTCTAGTATCCGACTGAGGCTGCCGGGGCATACAATACTTGTCAACCTGGTTTAGGGGTCTATCATGATCAGAAACTTGTCTACGCTCAATTGCAAGATCACGAGTCTGTCTCGCTAGCGGTGCTTGGGCTCGGGGAGGAATGCCATGACAATAACGGTCTACGGGAGGCTGACCATCCATCGGACGCTGGTCCAAACGAGGGGGAACATCAGGTTCGTGCTCTAGCAAATCATCGTGCTGTGCAGGAGGGTACCAGGTATTTTGTAAGTGGTCCAAACGGAGATGTACCTCGGCAAGATCATGACGCACATCGTCGAACTGAGTACCTAAGGCATCTAGACGATCTAGGATCCGACGTTGAAAGTCAGCCAAAGCGGCACCCGAATTCGAGCTAGTCGCCCGGTCATCGGTGACTAATGAATCTGACATGCTTGCTCTAAAAATCCTACCACTACAAAGCATGCAAACGGCCCGACCTGGGCTTTGATATCAATCTATGCAGGGGTAGGCTACGAGGTGCACAAGACCTAGGGCTCTCGATGGATATGCAAATGTGACACACTAATCCTAAGGCCACATACAATAAAACCGTCGGATACGACGACGAATAAATTAGAGCAGTGTAATTTCAACACCATGCAGTTAATTAAAGAATAAATGACAAACATTCAATTTAGCAAATTTTAACTGACTTTTCTCCGCTCGGAGGGCCAAGTAAAGCGCACGGCGAATGGATCCCACCTGCAAATTATAAGAGCATCACCACAAATTTCTACTAGTTTGTATCAAAGCAAAGCACAATAATTAATCCAATAATAATAATGTCAAATCACATAAACCAATACAACAAGAAACTCACTAAAGTAGCGGGCTGGACGAAACACGAGAGATTTTGAATCCGGATGCGTGGAATGACGATCAAACGTGGAACCAACGACGTGGAAAATGATGGTGGTGGCTATTCTCGACAATGGATGACGAGATCGGACCGGAAATAGATAGATCCGACCACGTGGAAGTAGATCTATGCAAGGGGTGGATGGACCGATGTTTGGAAGCGGATCCGGGCTAGGAAATGAAGTATGAGTGGTGGGGATGACGGATCAGGAGTAAAAATTCTCAGATCTGGATTGATCTTGAAAAATGAGACGATGAAGAAGTGGATCCACGAGTGGGGAGGGTGGCGTCCAAGGTTTGAGAGGCCACAGGAAGGGGCGGTGCTTTGGGGGTGCGGATCTGAAGGATGGAAGGTAGCTGCAGGCCTGGTAGGGGGTGGCGATGGTAGGGAAATGGAAGGGGGTGGTTGGCTGGGGAAGGACTTGGAGTGGGGAGGCCGGTGGGCGGTTCATGAAGGGGAGGGGCCTGCGACTGAAGGGGCTGCTGGAACCTCAAAACCGGCGGCTGGTAGGGAGTTTTGAGGCAACGGCTGGGGGATTTTGGGGGTGAAAAGAGGGCTTGGGGATAGGGTTTACCTTGGGGATTAACAAAACCACTTAGGAGTCATCACGTAGGGTTCCATGGAGTCGGCATTGTGGAGGGATCGCGGGATTCCAGGATGAAGTTCTCCAAAATCTGCAATGACTTCAAAACCATCCCCCACTCACCTATTTATAAGAAAACAAAACTCGGGCATCCCGCAATCAACGACTTTGATTTGCCGGGGGCGGGACCACTTAAAATACATGAAAATAAATCCAAAAATACTAAAGTAACATGTGATTTTGACTTGCGGAGACCATCCAGACACATCCACGGAATCTGATCGACGATTCGATTAAGCCTTCCTGCACGAATACACGAATGTGGGTCCCGCCTTGTGGCGAACCTATCCTGGTGCACGATCCGATGGCTCCCTATCAGGTGTTAGTCGTACAAATTAAATATAATAAATTTAAGTCAAGAACAAATATGTTGCCAAAAATTCGGTGGTAGAACTTGAACATTGAAACGCAGGTTGCTTTCAAGACAACATTTATAGAATAACTAGTTGATGACCCTTATGTTAATCATAGTGTCTCATGAGAAGTTATGCCTTCACATTTAAGGATAAATGAAAAGAATGCATTTAAAATATCAAAAGGTCGTGCACTCCCAAATAAAGAATTTTGTTGGTGTAAAGAGGAAGTGCAAATAAAAGTGAGGGCAAAAGGGACATCTATAAATCACTCTTCGCTTGTAGGAATGATAAAAACTTAGCCTTGTATAAAGTCGACAAAAAATAAGCTAAACATGCAGTAAGTATAACAAGAAGTCAAGTTTATGAATAATTTTATAAGCGACTAGATACTAAAGATGAAGAGCGTGACATACATACAATTACTCGAGTTAGAGAAAGGAAGACAAGAGATTTAAGGCAAGTAAAATGCATAAAGGATGAAACAGATACAGTTTTGACGGATGATGTTAATATTAAAGAGCGATGAAAAAGATAGTTTTTTCAACTTTATAATGAAACAAAAGACAATGAATTGAACTTGGAATTGTTAAGTAAACAGATGAGTATAAAAACATAATATTTTATCATAAAATTCATGTATCAGAGGTAAATAATGCTTTAAAGAAGATGAAAAATGGAATGACAGTTGAGGCAGACGATATACCCATCGAAGTATAGAATTGTCTAGGGAATGAAAGAATTGCGTGGCTTACATGTTTTTTTAAATAAGATACTGAAATCAAAGAGGAACGTAAGACCCATGAAGAGAAAATATCTTGATACTTTTTGTATAAGAGCAAATGAGATATACAAAATTGTGTTAATTAAAAGAGAGTTAAATTGATGAGTCATAACATAAAACTATGGGAACGAGTAATAGAAAGAAGAGTAAGACGAGAGACTAACATTTCAGAGAATCATTTTGGATTCATGCCAGAGTGGTCGACAATGGAAGCTATATATCGCTTGAGGAGACTTATGACAACTAGCGAGAAAGAAAACAAGATTTGCATATACTGTTTATCGATCTTGAGGAGACTTATGATAGAGTTCTAAGATAGATCTTATGGAGTGTCTTAGAAAAGAAAGGTGTAAATGTATCATACATTGACATAATCAAAGATATGTATAAAAATTCAGTAACAAGGGTGAGGATATCTGGGGGATTAACACACGAATTACCTATCACTGTTGAACTGTTGGCTTACATCAAGATTCAACTTTAAACTGTTATCTCTCTACCCCTATCTTAGATGAGCTCACCAGACATCCAACAAGCAATACCTTGGTGTTTATTATTTGCAGATATCGTTTTGGTTGATGAGACGTGTGAGGGTGTAAATGCAAAACTTGAATCTTGGCGAGACACTTTAGAAAATAAGGGTTTTAGGTTGAGCAGGGCAAAGACAAAGTATATGGAGCTTAAATTTAGTAGTGCAAGAAGGACAGGTGACTTCGTTATTAAGTTAGGGTGATCAAGATATTTCCCGCTGTCCGAGTGTTTTAAATATCTTAAATCGATAGTTTAAAAAGACGGAGGTATTGATAAAAATGTGAGACAAAATCTAAGCGGGTATGTTGAAAAGGAGAGGCACGTCTTGGATCTTATGCGTTCGTAAAGTACCATTAATATTTAAGGGCAAGTTTTACCGTATTGCAATTAGACCAGCGATGCTCTATGGTTCTGAGTGTTGGGCAGTGAATTGTGTACATGAGCAAAAAATTGGAGTTACGAAGATGAGAATGCTTAGGTGGATGTGTGGACACACGAGACTGAATAAAATTAGGAATGAATGTATCTGGGATAAGATAGGAGTAGCACCAATTGCAGGGAAGATGTGAGAAGCTCGACTAAGATGGTTTGGACACGTACAAAGGAGACCATTAGAGGCATCTGTTGGGCGTTGCGAGAGTCTAGTCAATAAGCTTGTTAAACGAGGGAGGGGTAGACCAATAAAGACTTGGAATGAAACTATAAGTAAAGACATGTTGTACTCAGACATTAGTGAGATTATGACAAAAGATAGGGCACAATGGCGACAAAGGATCCATATAGCCGACCCCACTATAGTGGGATAAAGACTTGATTGTTGTTGTTATTGATAGTTTGAGATCTGCACAAGTTAAAACTTGCAAAATTTTCTTTCCCAAATTCTATCCAAGTTTCAACTATGGTGAGCTTGCATGGACTGCCTTGACAGTCTACGAAACACAGATACTTAAAAATGCTCGACGTGTCGGCTCGGACGCGTACCAGATACGAGAAACGCATTTCCGAAACTCTAGGAAACACAATTTTAAATAAAAAAGAAATTTAATTCGGAATCGCCTATCCCGCAAATGAGATACGCAATTCCCGTGTGGTAAAGTCCCGCCCCTTATACATTTCATTTCACCGCCGCTTTAGGTCATCCACGCCCATCAAAGACTCGAAGCTACCGCGCTGCACTGAATCCCGCTCTAGATCCCACGCCATGCTCGTAAGCTCTTCTTCCTCTTCTTCATCTTCCTCCTCTTCTTCGTCCTCCTCTTCTTCCTCTTCTTCCTCTTCCTCTTCATCTTCTTCCCGTTTCCACAGCTTTTGGATCTCGTTAGACTTTCTCCTCCCTCTTTCCCCCCTCACCACTTCCGCACAAGCCTCCAAAAGTCTCTCTAGCTACCGAAAAAGCCCCTCCCAACAGTCCCCTAACCCTTTCCCAGTCCCCCATCCCTCCAGGATTCCCAACCCCTCTTTTGAAATCCTGTTAGCAAGCTTCCAATACTTCAAACAGCCTACAAACGCGCTCGAGGACAACTCCAGACCCATCTTCCCCCTTTACGTTCCCTGTTCCAGCCCTGAATATTCAATTCTGGGTTTTGGAATTTCTTTCCTGCACTCCAGACCCATCTTTCTCTTCCTATCTCTAAACATTTGATACCTCTGTTATGTTTTTTTTTCTAACTATATTATGTAGGTGTGAAAAAAAACTACGGGCCGGCCCGACCCGGCCCGGTAAAGCCCGGTAAGCCCGGCCCGGTTAGGCCCGAACCGGGCCGAGCCCTTACCCGGGGCCCTGAAAGGGCCCCGGTTTCAAGCTAACCCGGCCCGGTACCCGGCCCGGTCCGGGCCGGGTAAAGCCCGAAAATCGGGCTAGCCCGAGACCGGGCCGGCCATAGCCCGATCCGGTCTCGGGCTAGGCCCGATTGAGCCTAACGCTTTTTAAGAGCCGTTAGGCTTTTATGGCAGCATGTACGTGGCACTTGCCATAGAGCAGCCAACAGCTCTCAAAATGGAGCCGTTGGCTGCTAATTATATTATAATAATATAATATTATATTATTATATATTTTATATTTATATTATTTTATTATTTTAATATTTTTTAATATTATTTAAATTAAAAAAAATAAAAATAAAAAATAAAAAAATCCTATAAATACCCCCCCTTCTCTTTTTTCTCACACCCTCTCTCTCTCTCACTCTCTCTCTCTCTCTCAGCTCTCCCAATGGCGCCGTCTTCCCAAATGGCTGCGGTAGTGGAGCACAATGAGAGCGAGTATTTGGGAGCATTTCGAATGGTCCTAGTCGGGACCGAAAGGAGAGCGCGCTAATTGTGCTCGAAGCTGCTATCCATCACCGGCAACTCGACGCTGTAGACACTAGAAGTCTTCGTGTCGAAACAAGCTCCTCCCGATCAGTCAAGCCCAAATTTCTGGAGCAGGACAGATTTGGACGTACGATCAAATGCGACAGCGAGAGCTGCAGACGCAGTTGTCATAAACGCGGGCTCTTTCAGCGTCTTCGAAAACGACGCGACGGAGTACATACATGAGGGGCTTCAAAAATACCAAAAGTTTATAATTACTTTAAGGCGTGACGCGCTTAATTTTATTTAGCAGTAAAAGAAGAATATTAACTATTTTGAAAATTTCGAAGGACGTGTGAGTCTAACGAGCGATTTGGACGAGTTTTAAATTTAGGATTATCATCTTTGCTCACTTGTCATTGGATTGATCCCATTTCGTGGGAAAAATAAACGTAAATGTTTTACAGGTTTTGAATACCCGCACACGGCTTAGCTTTTATAAAGTTATTATGAAATGTGCGCGGGAATTTAAAATTAACATAAAATACATATTTCTCTTGTACGCCGCCAATAATGGCGCCGCAATTATTGTTAAAATGAGATTTAAAATCATTTCTCAATGGCGCGTTTTTTCAATACTAGATGTGTTTGTCTTAAATAGTTGTACAGGATAGTTTAAAGGGAATGGAAGAATATATTAATAAAATTCGAAACATTAAAAACTATTTATTGTACTAAACAACGAGCTAAATTTTAAAAATTTTGAAAGCACAAAGTCAGAGATTTTGAAACCCGAATTTGAATGCCGGTTAGATAACTCAACCTTAAAATTTAAAAAGAGCCGTTCTAAAAAAGAAATTCTATAGAATATTATAGTTTGCTTAATATTGAACACAATTTATGTGAAAATGATTGAGATATTATAGAACATTATCTAGATTTACTAAAATGTTTTTATAGGGCCACTGTTTCTTTATCTGGAGTGTATTATCAACGAGCGCATATAATTGAACATTTCGTACATATCACACAAAAATTTAGTTATTATAGACAACCGAAAGTGGGCTCCTTTAATTAAAATAATGAAGAAATTTTTTTAAAATATTATAGAGCTATATCGCCTATGTTTTCGTGCGCCGTCGCTTTAAATCCGTTTAATGTAGAAGGCTAGAAAATTGATCGATGAAATCAATCTAATTAAACTTAAATATAAATTATGATGATGATGACCCCGTTAGTACTACAAATTTTACTATTTTTTTTACACAAAGTTATAATTATTACAATAACTTATACGGGTGCCCCGCGAAGAAATAAACAACCCAAAACAAAGGATCTTAAAAATTATTTAGCTTTTAATAAAATCATCTGGTATTTTGAATTAGGATTATATACAAAAACACAATTTAGCGATTTTATTTCGGACGAGATCGAAAACTTGTTCGTAAATTGGTGGAAAGGTAAAGCTAATACCTATTGTTTTGGCTTATGGCCCGTGATTTACTAACTATCCAAGCTAGTATTTCGGAGTCCGCTTTTTCTCTTAGTGGCAGAGTTTTGAACGAGCGGAGGAGCCGACTTAACGAAGAATCGCTGGAATTTGCATTTCTACAAGGACTTTGGATTATGAAGAGGAAGCAGCACATAGCATAGGATAGCCGGAGGAGATAGAAAGAAATTGACGTGAATATGATTAAATCGGGCAATTTAAATTCTTAATGTAAATTTTTTTGATATATGTAAATTTTTTTAATTAAATTTTATAAGAATCTGTTTGTATTTTGTGCAATTGTATGACTTAGATTTTGTATTTTAATATTAATAAAATTTTTTGATTAAATTTTTTGTGCAATTGTATTGAATTGGATGCATAAAATTAAGTATTATTTTTTCATTTTTTGGAGGTTTGGGCCCGAGACCGGCCCGGTGTAAGGGCCGGAGCAGGCAGCATTTAGCTGCCTACCCGGACCGGACCGGCCCGATTGCAGGGGAGGACCGGGCCGGCCCGGCCCGATATATGAAAAAGCCCGATCGGGCCCGGTCCGGGCCGGCCCGATCGGTCTTTTTGTTCAGGCCTAATATTATGTTGAATTAATTTATCATTTAGCTTTTTTTTTATTGTAACTTTAGATGGATCAGCACAAATGATAAAGTTAATATAGATATGTAGGCTTCATCATAGAATATTAATTTTTGTTATCTTTTAAAATTATGCAAAGTTTCATTTAATACTTATTTGTTGTGTTGAATGCTTATTTTCATGCTTACATTAAGTAAAATACTTATTTTTATGCTCACATGTACTCTTATTCATCTTAATACTCTTTAATACTTATATTAAAATAAATTAAGAACGTTTCCCGTAACTTTATTTTTTTAAAAATAGCGTTTCCCGTATCCGTTTCGTATCATACCATTCCCGTGCTGATAGTTGACAGTTGCTTTGGCTCTTTACCACTTTGCCCTGCTAAATCAAATTATTTAAACATATTTTCTCTTTCTTTTTTGTTCCTCGTTCTTGATTGAATTTAAGTTTCTTAATCAAGCATTTCTTTTTTATTAGTAGGGCCTAGAAAGCGTGAATATCTTGGAGACTGCTTCCAAATTGAATTGCATATCAAGGTTTGATGTATTTAATTTGCATTATTCAAGTCCATTCAGGATCTTTATTAACGTTTTACAAATGCAATATTTCTTATTTTGTTCCAGATATGCGCCTGAAAAACTCAAAAATCTTGGAGAGTTTGTGAAGAATTTTTTCCATGGATTCCCGAGAATCTCAGTTGTTTGCATCAGTTTGCTTGATGGTGATTATGCAAATCTCATCGGGGAAGTGTTGATTCTCCCTTCTTTTTTCCCGGCGTGGTTGCTTATCACACGATTTGATGCTGGCAGCCAACCCATTACCATCTTCTTACCAGCTGATTCCATTTCAGGAGGTAAAACATTTCCTTGAAACCAATTTGAGGATGTTATATCCCCTTACAAAACCATCCTAATAAGTTTGTGTGTAAATTCTGTCAGGCATTCAGCCTAATTCTAACTCGTGCAAAGAATTTATGGTTGAAAATAAGGTTGTAGTATCAGAATGGCATTGCCCGTGGAACAGTTCTGTAATCGACGATGTGGTTCCCTCATACCGTATTATTTTGGAAGCAAATTTTGCATCCCTAACTAAGCATGTTCCTAGCGAAACTGATCCACAGTTTAACTATGCCAAGTGGTGGTCTTGTCGAAAGATTCTTGATAGTCAACTAAACGATTTATTGAAGTATGCTGACCTTCCAAAATTAGCTGTTTTGTTCATTAATTTTCATGCTTAGCGGTAAATTTATTTGTTCTTTTCTTTTGTTTTGATGCAGAACAATGGAGGACGAATGGATTGGACCATGGGGGTGCTTGCTCTTGGGTGAGAGATTGGATGCTGAATCTCTCGAGAAACTTGCTACCAAATTGTCCAATTGTCTGAAGTCCCAATGTGATTTTGAACCAAATGATAATCTCATCAAAGTTATTCTTAGTGGCTCCCCTTCTGCAGTTCATGCAGAAGCTTGCATTTCTCAGGCACTATTGTATAAAGGATTCTTCGGTAGAGGAGGATGTTGTGGGGAGCAAAGGTTCAGGGCATTTACTGGCCGTAGTGAAGAAATTGCGAGCATATTCGCTTCTGTTCACAGTTTAGTCTTAGAAGCAGTAGGTGAAGACATGCCAATCGATAGGCAACCTGTGATTCTCGTCTTAGATAATGATGTGCAGGTATGATTCTATTAGAGTTAATTAAGAGAAATTACTTTTTGCAATATTCAGCTTGCAGCTTAGCATATGCGTGATAAATTTTTATTTGCTTTTATAGAATATGTGTAAAAGTCCAATCTAAAGGACCACCTCTATGACCTATTAATTGTATAGTTTAGTCCCATATTGTGGTTTGGAGTTGAGGTGTCACTGCTCCCACCTATAAATGTGTACATGTATTTGTAATTTTCAATATATGAAGTAATAAAATTATTGTGCTTCATATTCCGTAATTCCACACGGTATAAGAGCCTAACAATTCCCGACCTAAAGTCGAGACCGATTTGATCTCGCAGCTTGAGCTCGCCCTGACCGCTGAGGCCGTTGCTTGAGCTAATTATTTGTCTGCTTGCTTTGATCTTGAGCTTACTTGATCTAACAACCTGATCTCCTCATTCGCTGCTCCTTCGTCAGCTCACCAAAATCATCGCCAACTTGGCCTCTGCGTGACCCCCCTGTATTTGTATGTGCTAGTGGATCTCCCAAGCGGAGCCCCTTCGTTGCTCGTTGAAATTGCCTGCTCGCTACTTTTTGTCACCGCTAGCCGACTCTGCTGGATTGTGCTCATTGCTAGCTAACTCTGTTGGATTATGCTCGTGACTACTACTCTCACGAGTTCGCCTCCTCAATTTGTCAACTCTGCTGGTTTACAGTCGCAAACTACAACTCGTCGTTTGCTCTCACAACTTGCAATCTATTACATCTCACTGATTCCAGGTCGCTGACTCCAGCTCGCCATCTTTACTGCTCACAAATCTAGTTTGCTCGCAGCTCACATCTCTTTGTTTCCAGGTCGTTAATTCCAGCTCTCGCATCTCATTGGAATTGCCTACTAACTAGCTTGAGCTCGCCCCTGGTCTGCTCGCTTCTGGTTGACTTTATCTTGAGCTTGCTTCTGGTTCACCTCCATCTGAACAGAGCTCACCATCTCCTCTACTCACCGAACTTGTGGTTTGAGCTAGCCTATGGTTTACTAGATCCTGACAGAACAAAGCTCGCCATACCCTCTGCTCTCTGAACTCATGGCTTGAGCTCCTTTCTATCCGCTAATATCGACATTTGGATTCCAACTTTGAGCCCGCCCTCGTTGTTGAAGCTCGTTACTTAATTACGACACCTCCAGCCAAGTACTGTTTGTACATATATTTATAACATGGGGACAAATTTGGCATCCTCGTCGTCAACCATTTCGGCAAGACTTGTTTCAACCCGCATCTATGAAGTCTGAGATGAACTAAAAATTACCACTATATCCCTCACTTGAGTTGGTCCACTTGGTGCGTTGAGTGTTCCAGACTAAGGGTATTCTACATCATCTGACTCGTGACCCCCTAATTGAGCCCACCGAACAGTGGCTTCGGGATGATGGTCTCGTTCAATTTTGGATTTTGAATTCCATGGACAGTGAGTCATATCGCGCGATTATGCACCACGAGACTGCAAAGGCCATGTGGGATGAACTGAAGTCTCTCTACTCTAGGAAAGATAACCATCAACATCTGTTAGTTCTACTTAGGTACCTTCAAACTGTTGAACCTGGTTCAGACAGTGACTTGATGTCATTCGTGGCTTAACATAACACCTTCATCGAAGGAGCTTAGAAGGAATTTGTTGGCATAACAATGATGATGACGTGTATACCACCTCATCTCTATAGTCTCCCTGCCAACATCTTATCATCTCCAACTATTTCTTCTATTAGTTATTTGCTCCATGGTTTTAAAAGTGACTCCACCCACCGTTTTCTCCATGTCTCCTTATTCCCTATTCCAACATTCTACTGAAACTCCCCCTACTGGAAATCGTGGAGGTTGTAATGGGTCTCATGGCGGTGGGCGTGATGGAATAAATCTCCCCAAGGGACAACATTCGCATGTGTGCCCACTATGGTAAGGCAAACCATACTGAAGGTGCTTGTTACAAAAAGCATGGGTTCCGTAACATCCACCAAATTCTCCTCATCACGCCTCTCATGTTGTGGACAATCCATCACGTCCTGTTATTAACAACTTGAAGGAGAAATTCCAACATCTGCGGGGGTTGGTTATTTGTACTTCTGGGTCCATCGTCTTTGCATCCATTGAAGATATATCGTGCTTTTCACATATCTCCTCTTGGATAGTGGACTTTGGTGCCCCAAATCACATTACTCCTTATAAATCTTCTCGGTACATGGACGCTGCTAGTCCCAAATTTATCACTGTTGCCAGTGGAGAAACCACTCCAGTTTGCGTCTTTGGAGATGCGTCTCTTACTCCCTCTCTTTCTCTCTGGCTTGTATTTTATGTTCTTAGTTCACAATTTAATTTTCTCTTTATCAGTCGTCTTACTCATGATCATGACTATTCCATACGTTTTCCTCTTCCTTTGTGGCGCGGGATCGATGGACCCAAAATATCATTGGTAGAGGACGACTTTTAAATGGACTCTACATTCTGGACATCTCGCCTCAGCTTTATCCTCCATCACTTCTATTAGTTGACACCAGTGTCTTGACCATGCTTCTCTTCCAATACTGCAGAAAGCTCTTCCTTATTTTTCATGAAATTACTTGCGAATCTTGTATCTAAGGAAAACATCATCGTTTTACCTTTTTTCCTCTCATTATAGTAGAAGCGTTACTCCATTTACTTTATGGATTCGGTCCATAGTGCATGGTTTCTGTACGATTTTCCTAATCTAAATCGAATAGGTTTTACAGGAAGAATGCTTTTTTAAAAGCATGCTCTATTCGAGAGTAATAGGAGAAGAATCAACTTGGTATTGTTAAAAAAAGATGGGAAACAAAACAAAGTCAAGCGTTAAGGATCTTACTTCCATTCTGAAGGAACTGAATTTTTCTTTCCATCCCAGAGTTCCTATGTGTTTCCACCCCTTTTTCTTAGGAATACATACAAAAAAGTAGGATAATGGTAGTTCGTTCGGGCATTTGAGGTTCATATAAAACTGATAATCTATTTGGATATCTACTAGTTTTATTAATGATCATTCTCACATTATAATATATTTATTGCGTGATCACTTCGAATTACTATGTGTTTTCGCCCATTCATTGTCGAAATTCGCACTCAATTTTTGAGCCCTATTAAGTATTTTTGGATCAATAATTCTTGTTATTATACTAGTCATGAATTTTAGGAGACTTGCAATACTTTGGATATTATCTACTAAACATCATGTGCTTACATTCAACATCATATTGATGTGACGAGCAGAAGAACCTCCACAAACCTTGAGGTTACCAAATCTCTTATGTTTCAAATGGAGGTTCCAAAGGTATTGGTACTTCACCACCACAACGTGTTATTTAATTAATAACATTCCTTCGACCATCCTGAACTGGGAGACACTTTTCTCCATCATGTATCCATCAACATCTCCTTTTGCCTTGATTCTTTAAGTTCTTGGGTTTGTCTGTTTTCTCTATCATCTTGGTCTTTCTATGGTCAAGTTGGCACCATGTGCTACTAATTATAATTTTGTTTGGTACTCTCACACACAATAGGGATATGTGTGTTACTCTCCCACTGATCACAAAAGTGTAACATCCGCAGATGTTACCTTCCTTGAGTATCAACCCTTCGATTATTCGTCTCCTCTTGTTGATTTACCAATTTTTATCTCGCTTCTCAACATCTCTATCAGCTGCCCACCACCTCCTCTCAACGTGTACACTCGTCGTTGATATCGTTTGGGATACCTGGGACAGTCGCTCTACTGATGTCGCTCCTCGTCTAGCTGATTCGCCCACCGCTCCCACCGAGGAGGCACTCCCATCTACAGATCACCAGTTCTCTCATTGTTTCATTTCACCCCTTATCTCTCGTCGGTCACTGGTTCGGCCTCTCTATTTTTTTATCCACCCCTCTTCTGTGCAGGAGACTCTTCAACATCCGGGGTGACGGGCCGCGGTGGATGATGAAATGGCTGTCCTCTGGGCTAATCAGATGTTGGACGTTGTTTCACTTCCTCTCGGCCAATCCCACACGGAATATTAAGGAGTCTTCACAGTTAAGCACTGTCTTGATGGGGAGGTCCAGTGTCCTAAAGCTCGTCTTGTGGCTCGCGGTTTCACTCAATAATATTACATTGACTATAAAGAAATTTTCTCATGTCGTTAAGTTGAATACAATACGGGTATTGATCTCCTTGACCGTCCATCGCCATTGGAAGTTCCATCAACTTGATATTCAGATTTATTCCTTTATGATGATTTAAGGGTGACTGTCTATATACATCAATCTCCTGGTTATGAGACCACAGTGAAATCTCTTGTCTGTCACCTCAAAAAATCTATCTTTCGCCTAAAGCTGTCCCCTCGGGCTTGGCCTGCCGAATTTAGTCAGATCGTTCGAGATTTTGATTTCACTAAGATCTCGACAAACTTCTCCTTATTTACACGTCATCGCCATGCGGGCACGATGATATTTCTTGTGTATGTTGATATTATAATCACAAGCGATGATCTAATTTATATTTGTATGATCAAGAAGCACCTGACCTCACACATTCAGACCAAAGATTTAGGGCATCTCAGATACTTCATGGGTATTGAGGTAGCTCGTCAACCTCATGAGCTTGTTTTGTCTCAACGGAATATTGCATCGATATTCTACAACATACCGACTACTTGGGTTGTAAGCCCGTTGATACACTCATGGATGCGAACCACAAGCTTTGTGGTCACGTCTGACTCCAATCCTCTTCTCCTAATTATGGAGTATTATCTTCGCCTTGTTGGCAAGCTATCTATCTGACTGTCGCATGACCAAATATCTTATTCGTTATTGACATAGTCAACCAATACATGCATAATGCTCGGACATACCACCTTCACCCTGTCCGAGCGAATCCTCCGGTATCTGGAAAATTCTCGGGATAATGAGTTGTGTTACTTGTGTATTAGCCCTCCTCTTCGCTCCCAATTAGTCCATATTTTGATGTTGATTATGTTAGCTTCCTCTATGATTGTTGGTCTACGAGTGGCCATTGCACATATTTTGGAGGGCATTTTGTCACTTGGCGAAACAAGAAGCTAACGGTTATCGCACGCTCCTCTACGGATGTTGAGTATTATTCAACTACGAGCCTGTTTGGGACTCCGACGGCGTATGGGAAGGGAGATGAACGCCGCCGCGATTTTGGACTTCAGGCAGGGAGCGGCAACATCGAGCGACAGTCTGTTTCCAAGCTCGGCGACTACAATCTGTACTCCCCACTTGCTGGGGAGTATAGACTATAAAAGTCCAATGTAAAGGCCCACCTTTATGACATATTAAGAGATACCTCTGTTGTATAGGTTAGTCACACATTGTGATTTAGAGTTGAAATGTCACTCATCCCACCTATAAACATGTTGCATATATATTTGTATTTTTTTCAATGTTAATTTAATAAAATTGTTTCGCTTCATATTTCGTAATTCCACATCTTTGTTTTATAACTTCATGTGCGCATTGTTTTGAAATAACCTTCATATTTGTTTGACCCATCAGTTGCAATCTAAGACCTATTAATTGTGTGTGGAGGGGTCCGTGATCTATATTAAGTGCACAAGTCTACTAAAAATGTGAGTGTATTGTCAACACACACCCTTACATGTAGTGATTGTGTTCTCTAACTTGTGATTTTGACCTCTAACATTGCTCGTATACCATGTTTAACCATAAATTTTCAACTTAGAATCAATTGGTTATAGGTGGAGATGCCCAAAATTTATATTGAGTGCTAATTCCTCAGTGTTGATGTGGTACTATTCTCAACACATCCTCTGACATGTAGGCTGTTTGACTTTTGAAACATGATCTTTGTTTTATTAGACGTAAGCTTGCTCTAATACATGTTAGAAACTAAGCATTCAACTAAAAATCAATTAGTTGTAGGTGGAGAGCCTCTGGATCTACATTGAACGAGACTACGTTTATTCAATAATATTTGATGCCAAAGTAAAACTTTTTAAGAATGAATCTGGTTCTTAATTGGGAAACTTGTCAGGCCATTGATTGTTTTAAGAATGAGTCATGTTCTCTGTGGTTTTAAGCTGCTATTGATGGTTGGTTTGACTTGTATGCCTTACTGCAGATGCTCTCATGGGAGAGCATGCCCATCTTGAAAAATCAGGAGGTCTACCGAATGCCTTCATTGCTTAGCATCTTACAAAAATTTGATCGGAGCCATTATTGTAGTAAAAATAGCAGCGCATTTGAAGTTAATTTTCCCTGCGTCGATCCTTTACACGCATATTACTTGCTTAATCCTAGCGGCGACCTGGATTATACACAACAGCAATTTGAAGGGTGGTTCCAGAAGCAGAAGTGGGAGGTAACATGATCTCTTTGAATACATTAGTTTTCATTTCTTTTGTGATTCTAGCTTAATATTATCTGATTTATTTAGCTGTTCACCAGGGAAAAACAGGAAATATTCCAACAATAGAAGAAATGTTATTGGCTTTGGAAAATCATGATCTGTACTTGTACTTTGGTCATGGAAGTGGTATGCTGGTCTCGATTGCATTATTAGTTTATATGCTGCTCCTCCAGCAACATGAGCAACAATATGTCTGTTTGGGACAGTTGTGGCATTTGAGCTGTGGCAGTAGAGTGGTGGTGCTGTGTTTGGAGCTACGTTTCTAGCCCAGATTCCATTGTTTGCTGATGGTTTTTGGATAAATGTTGCCATGAATGTCATTTCCCCCAAACCATGTTTTGGGCAAAAATACGACCACATTGATGAAGTGCGGCGAGTATCTGAAGTGAACTCGTCTCTTCGCGTTCACAACTGCCACCGCTCTGCTTCTATTCCCTCAAACAAAGTCGAATTCCTGCCATCCTGGCATATAGGAGCATGGCCCCCGCCATAGAAAATATTCTAAACACAAATTCTCTTTTCTTGTCCCGCAGGAATGCAGTACATCCAAGCAGATTCATTCGGGAAACTCGATCGCTGCGCCGCTGCTTTTCTCATGGGCTGCTGCAGCGGATCTCTATGGCAGAGCGGGAGCTACGCACCCCGAGGCGCCCCCCTCCACTATTTATTTGCGGGCTCGCCGACTATCATCGCGAATCTGTGGGAGGTGACAGATAAGGACATCGATCGTTTCGCGAAGGCCATGCTCGACTCGTGGACGCAAAATTCCGCTCTCTGTTGCAAGAAATGTGCAAGGGTCGCAGAAGATTCTAAGGATGGAAAGGCTCTTCTGCCTTTGCGAAGAAGAGGTTGTAAAGCGAAAGAGATTGCAGAGAATGAGAAGTGCAGGCGGTGCGAAGAGAAATTGAGACTGGCATCATTCATCAGTCAAGCCAGGGGAGCCTGCCGGTTTCCGACTATAATAGGCGCGGCGGTTGTTTGCTATGGCGTGCCGACCATACTAAAGAGGAAACAGTGAATTGAATGGAATTATTAAAGTGAATCAATCAGGTATTATTGTTATTTTATTTTTTAAATTTTTTTAGATTTGGAACTGTGACAAATATCCAATGAGTTTTGATTGTATTTGTCAATAGGGTTGTTCTTGTTGACAATTTAGCAAGACACTAGGAAACAATTTGTACTAATATTAAATATAATATGTATACACATGAATAATGAATAGTGAGCAATAGATTGTAGTTAATGCCTTAATGGATGAGATAAAATTTTTGATGATGATTTTGGGTAGATGAGAATGAGTATGATAATCACTTCAACCTTATGATAAGATGATGGCATTGAGAAATGACGAGATTGAGGAGAGGGAGTGCGGCAATCGTGTTGTCGATATAACATATGATGATGTCGCCATTTGTGAAATTATGGTAATGAGTGGAATTATTTGAGGGTTTGTTTTGAATGGTGGTGGCGGTAGGAAAAATAGTGGTGTGAAATCAGTGTTGGGATTGATGCTGTTAGAAAACTGTGGTAGGAGAAGTAGAAGGAGAAGGGGGGCGTTGACCTATGGGAAGAGAAGCATTAAGGCTCTGTTTGGGACAACTTGCATCTAAATCTCTACTTAAAACGCAAAAGTTGTTTTATAGCTGTTTGTTTGTGCAGCTTTTAAAATCATTTATTTTAAAACAGATTAAGTGATTTTTTATAAGCAATCCGGGTCCAGCTTAGTTCACTGTAAGGTTTTTCTTAAAAAGTCTATGAGTGATTTTTTCTCCGGATGTGATTTTTTCGTTCGGACGCGAATTTTTCGCTCGGGCTCGAATTTTTCGCCCAGACTCGAATTTTGGCACCGGGCGCGAATTTTTCGTCGGGGCGCAGTTTCCCGGGCACATTTTTTTGTCCGGGCGCATTTTTTTCGCCACCGGGCACAAATTTCGTCCGGGCACGTTATTTTTTCGCCGGGCGCGTTATTTTTTCGCCCGGGCGCGTTATTTTTCGCCCGGGCGCGTATTTTTCGCCCGGGCGCGTTTTTTTCGCCCGACCGCGTTTTTTCGCCCGGACGCGTTTTTTCGCCCGGACGGTTTTTTCGCCCGTAGGATTTTTTCGCCCGGGCGCGAAATTTGCCCGAGCGTGATTTTTTCGCCCGGGCGCAAATTTTTCGCCTGGACGGATTTTTTCGCCCGGCGCAATTTTTTCGCCTAACTATGGGAACTATTTTCGCCCGGAGGCGATTTTTTCGCCCGGAAGCATTTTTTCGAAAATGTAGAAAATTCCTTTTAGCATTTCTAAGTGGTATAGGCTTTTTTCCGGACGCATTTTTTTTGGGGTCTTTTTTTCGGGGCACTTATTTTCATCCGGACGCGTTTTTTCGTTTTTCTCCCGGCGAAAACAGTTAAAAAAATTTTGTTCGCATGAAAAAATCGGAGCATAATTAAAGTCCGATTCATGCGGTCGTAAAAAATCCGCTTCACCGGTGAAAATAAGTCCTCCCAAACAAAGCCATAGTTAACTGCTTTACAAAAAATCGTGAAAACACCTTTTCGACACAAACAATTTTCCCGCCACCAGTAACCCAAACACCTCCAAAACAGCGGTGGCGGTAGAAATGAGTGCGCCGATCATTTTAACCCTCTGATACCGATGATTGCATTGCAAAATGATTATTTTGAATGAATGTGAATGAGTGTTGACAATCATTTTAGCCCTATGATGTGAATGATGGTGCGACAATTTTTTTAACCGTGTGATAGTTCATTAGTTCTCGCTTTCTCAGCCTCCCTTTTGACATTGGAATTTTACCCTTCTTGCTCGTTAATAGCAAAAAGTGCACTCCAAATATGTTAAAATTATTTTAATTACCATCTAAATGCACCGAGAATAGACAACGACTCAAGCGAAGATGTGTCGTAGGTCCGTGTCAAAGATGGAAACGCCTGATTTAGGGTCTGTTTGTTTTAGGCTCCATTTGGTTCGGCGGTGGCGGGTCGATCCGGCGGGTGGAAACGGAGTGTTTGAACTGGAGGAGGGAGGTGGCTGCTCCAAATGGAGCTTTTTGGGGCGTTTCTCAAGGCGGGCGGGTGGAAACGGAGCAAACGCTGCCGGAGGTTCATTTGTTTACCCTCCTTCCGGCGGCGTTTGCTCAAAACGGAGCACCGAAACACCCAAACAAATAGAACCTTAGTGGTGAGAATGATAGTGTTGGTAATGAAGCTTTGAGAAATTGAGGGACGTGACTACAGTCTCAAAAAGTCTAATTATAAGGCATTTTGGAACTCGTAGGGATGGGAAAATGAGAGGGTCACCAAACAATTTTTTTAGGTGCCACCGTTTCCCCCGGACCCCCACAATGGAAGATGAGAAAAACGTTCAAACAAACAGTGATGAACCTATTCATTTATAATAGAGTAGGCTGCATTTGCCGCAGATATTTGACTCCTTTTGTACGCCTTTGCGTTTTCATCGCACAAGGAAACAGTAACACCACTGTGTGTATATATATTCTATGGTGGCAATGTTAACGGTAGAGATGCGGTTATCTTATTCATTTCATTTTAATGTATGTCTACGATTGAATCATAGAAATCAGAACGATTTTGCCTAACTAATTCTACGTTTTCAATTTGGATTATTAAGGCTCAGTTGGCCGGGGTCGTGAACCGTTCGTTACCGCCGATCTCACCTCGAAGGAACTTCGTCCATTTTTATGTTCAAAACTTGTTTTTTTGGGTGGTGATTGTAATCACTGTCATGCTTCATTCCAAACATATATTCTATAATTATGGTGTTTTTTTTTACAAACTCTTCCGAGCAAAAATGCTGCGCTTAGCGGAGCCTATGACTCCGTTTGGCATGGTGGTGGCAGGGTTATGAGCATGGGGTTAAATTGTCATTCGTTTAGAAACCTAAATAACTTCATTCACTTTTCTGTTCAAACTAGTTTTATTTTCCTTGGTGAGCGGACATATTTTCTGTGATGACCGAACATAAATTCTATGCCCGTTGCGTTTTTGTCCAAACACTCGGGCAAAAACACAGTGCCAAATTAGAGAGATTTTTTTGGTGCGTCCAACGCGCACACTAACTGATTGCGCCGGAAATCTGATCCATCCGGTTAAAATCCATGGATCCAAACTGAACCGTTGGAAATTCGACCAAACGCTTCTTAATTATTCGTGGCAAAAAGCAGATGAGTGACGCCAATTTTTTTCATACGCACACAACTCTTGTGCCTTCAGTGCACGTAAATTTACTCCCCACAAAAAAAAATGAAGAAACTTGGAAAAACTGTAATTATATATCCTGCATTTTCTCTCTCAAACTTGTTATTCTCTTCTTCTCATTAACTGTATAGTAATTAATCTAGCAGAGTAATTAATTAGTAGCCATCACTCAGCTGTCCTTTTTGGTAATTTTCTCAACCTTCGTCTTGCTCCTCCCCGCCGCCGTCGCCTGAGAATACAAAAACGTCCCGAAGATAGCCATGGCCGAACCCAGAGCATTCAGCGGCCTCACCGGATTTCTAAAAGCCATCACTGAGGCTATAATCACCACCACCCTCTTCATCGTGTTGCCAACCGAGAAAGTCAGCGGGCTGATCTCGTCCAATGCCTGGTACGAAGATTGGTTGTAGAGATGGTAGAACACGCCGGAGAGGAGGACCCAGCCGTAGAATGACGCCGGCGAGGCCGCCCCGGCGATCGCCGTCCGGTATCCCTGCACCCAGTGGCGCCCCTCAATAAGCACGGCGACGGGGAAGAGGTAAATGAGGGAGACAATGGAGATCCAGCCGTAGAGATTGAGCCCGTCGATGTGTTTGAATTCGTAGAGGCTCTGTTTCGAATAGATGTTGCGCAGCACGAATCCGACATTGCTGATGAGCGCGCCGTATAGCCCAGGCGGCGTTGAAGGAGAGCTCGGTGACGGCGGCGAGGCTGCAGCCGGCGACGATGGGGAGAACAGAGAGCCAGACGTGGATGGGGTAGAATTGGCCGTGGAGGGCAGAGATGACGACGGAGAAGACGGGCTCCGACGACTTGATGACGTGCGTGAAAGAGACGGCCACCTTGGAGAAGGAGATGCAGGCGGCGATGTGGCCGACGGCGTGAAACAGAGCAGGGCTTAACAGGGCGAGGAAGAACTTGCGGTTTACGCGCGGGAAAGGTTGAAGTTTGGACGCCCAGAGTGCGGCCATCCAGAGGGAGCCGACGAGGAGCTGAAACGAGGCCAGCAGCCATGGATACGGGAACAAGTTGAGGGCTTTCTTGTTGTATATGTTGAAGATCACATTCTGGAAGTACCAGAGGCCGAACACGGCCGCCAATTTCGCCATCTTCCTCCTCTTTTCCGACTTCAAATCCTCCTCCGATGGAGGGAATGGCGGCATTGGGGCGGCATCATTGAGAGCGGAGTTGACGTTTTCCGGCGGGGGGAGTGGTTCTGGCGGGAGATGCGGCGCCGCTGTCGCTTTGGGGATTCCGACGAGGCTTATTGGGGCTGAGCACCGTTTGGGGCGAACGAACGGCGGGATGGAGTGGGTGAAGTTGTGGGTGTGGGAGAGTGGGATTCGCAGCAGGGGGGCATGGAATCTGGGTGCGAAGGGGTGGAAGATTTGCGAGGATAGCATCGCCATTGTTTTGTCTCTTGTTGTTGTCGGGGCGAATAGCAGGGGATGGGGGAAGAAGATGAATAAAATGGGGAGCCTTTATAGAAAAATCTGCTGGTGTGCGGGATATATATAAAAATCAGCAATTTCTATTGAAATAATTGGATTGAAAATCTAATCGAAAATTCAATCTAAATGCTCTAAAAATTGTGCGTAAAAAGAATTCTACGGTGAGATTTAAATCCGAGATGTAGAGGATGGTATGTTGAGAGTGGAATTGTTACTAAATTAAATAGTTCGTGAATAATTTAGGGATTGATTCGTGAAATTTGATTTAAATTTGTATTTTTTATTTTGAATTTAAATTATGATTCGTGTGATTCGAATTCATATAATATTACCTACGTTAAAAAGATTAGTGAGTAGCATGAAAATATAATTTAATATATTTTATATAACCATTAAACTTTATATACTATTTAAACTTCTCGGTCCCGAATTGGAATTCAAAATTTTTGGATGAATCTGAGCCCAAATTCAATTAATTATTCGAATGAGTTTGAATCTGAATTTGCATTCTATCCCAATTTTATATTGGATTGTTGTGTTATTTGATTTCGATCATGAAAATGAAAATCCCCTGTTGAGAGTACTAAAAATCTCTCTTTTTTATATAGGCTCCGAAATTATGGGAGACACTAGGAATCATTGAGGAGATGCTCAATGGATACCGGCGCCGCATAGGAAATGCGTGGGCGCGGGCATGCCATGTGGATAGTTTGACACGTGGCTTGATATGGATGGGCGGTGTGCTACTCGGATGGATAGGCTGCTTGGGATCCTTTCCTTTTCACTCCCCGGGGGTTCCTAGCGGTTGAGATTTGATGCTCTTAGGCTTCTCCTATGTATGATTAATTGAACTCTCATAATTCAGCTCTGATTATTAATTTCTCTTCAAAATAATAATAATAAATAATATTATAATAATGAGGAGGGTTTAAACTTTAAACATTCATTTTATTAATATTGTACTTAAAATTTATGATCATAATTTCTTCTCATTCTTTTAGTTTTATTTATTACTTTCCACCACTCTTTCTCTCTCTCTATCATTTTATTTTTTTTTCTCTATATTATATTTGTTAAAGATAAAATAGAAATAATCTCATTTAAGTGTACTCATGTATATTGGTCCATGTATAGCTCCTTTAGTTTCACATTGTAAAAGTAGATGTCTCTCTCTCAATCTACATCTGTATAAGTGTATGTATTCCTATTCTTTGAAGATAATAAAATTAAAGGTGATTTTCTCTCTCATGTTTCTCTCTTCTTAAATGGTATCAGAGGGAATCGTCCCCTCCTGCGGACTCCTTTCTTCTATCCGCCTATCCTTATCATCTTGCGGACCTACTTTCCTATCCGCTCCAGTCTGCGGCCTGCGCCTCTGTCCGTGCGGCCTGCGATCTCCTTCTCGCCCTGCGGCCTGCTTTCCTATCCGCTCATCTCCCTAGGCCGCTTGGCTTCTGCGGCCTGCTTTCTTTGAATCCGCTTCCACTTCTCTCCGTGATTCCACCCTCCTCCTCAGGCTTCTTATAGCCTCCTTTCTCTGTCTCGTGGGGCCCACCTATCTCCTGCCTACTTGCGGTTTTGCTTCAGTCCGCTGCGAGCTCCCTCTCGCTCACTCTCCTGTCCGCCGCGAGCTCCTGCTTTAGTCCGCTACGGGCTATCTTCTCCCTGCTCTACTTCTCGTCTCCCTTGCGAGCTCGCTCTCTTATCTCGCGAGTTTCTACTCTTTGCTCTGTTTCAGTCCGCTGCGAGCTCTCTTCTGCTCTGCTGCAGCTCGCTCCTGCTTTAGTCCGCTGCAGCCTGCTTTCTGCTTCAGTCCTCTGCGAACTGCTCCAGAATGCTGCGCGGCCTCTTCTTGCGAACTGCCCCAGTCCGCCGCGAACTTTCTCACCTCGCGCCTTGCTGTGCTCGTCTCCTTGCCGCCGCGACCTTCCTTTTAGTCGCCGCGACCTGCTCTTTCCAGTTCCTCTTAGTCGCCGCGACATTTTCCTTGCTCGCTCTCTCCCTTGCGAGCTCCTGTTGCAGTCCGCTATCTTCTGCTACTAGCCGCCCGACCTGCTCTTCTATTCGCCATGACCTCTAGTGACTCCACCGCGGCTACCTCCTCTCTGCCCGCCCGAGCTGCTGTCCAGCCTTCCTTAGGTTCGTGATGAACTTCACACCACCACCATCTCTCTAAGCGGCAAGGCTAATATGTCGAATGAGCTCATTCCGTTCGTCGTGTTTTGCAGACTAAGGGTCTACTCAACCTTCCTTGGGTCAAATCTGCTGATCCCTCTGATGACTGGCTTCGCGATGACGAACGAGTCCAATCTTGGCTACTTAACTCTATTGACACAGAGTCTTATCGAATGACAATGTACTATGAAACAGCTAAGGAAATGTGGGCTGAGCTGCACTCCCTCTACTCTGGACAGGATAGCTTACAACACCTTTTCAACATCATCTCTGCTCTTCAATCACTGGACCCTGACACCACTGGCGACTTAACTTCCTTTGTTGCCAAGACCAGAACCCTGGTAGAGGCCTGGATACAACACCAATCTCCCTCTGCCGAGCTTGCTACTCAACGAGCACAGAAGGAGGCTGTTGGGATCGCTATTATACCCTCTCTATCCAGGGATTGGAACTCTCTATATTGTATTGTAATTTTGAGAATAAACTATAATATATTGATATTGTTTAACAATACAATATATTTATATTGCTATGTTAGCAATACAATATATTGTATTGTAAATGCTAAAAATGAAAAAAACAATATATTATAATTTTTTCAAAAGTTTCAAACAGTAATATAATATAGCATTTCAAAAGTTTCAAAATCAATAATAAAAGTTACAAACAAACTTTATAATATAACTTCCAAAAGTTCAGCTCCTCATCCTCGCTTTGGTTTTCCAACTGTTTCTTCACCGACAACAGACACCAAAGCCAAATTTTCTTTTGTTTAAGGAAAACCAACGCTGGTGGTAGCAGCCTTCGTGTGTCTCCAAAATATTCGATTGCTCAGGAGAACCCGTTCTCATGATTCGATCATTAAAAACCTAGTATCAATGTAAGTCGTCTTATTTCCTGCTGTTTTCCCTTTGAGTGCTGGCTGACGAGAGTCTTCTAGTACTCGGGTAGGCCCTTCAATGATTGAACTTCTTTTCCACGGCAAGGTGGAGGCAGAAGTCAAAACTCACGGCAGACGAAGCTTCTTCCTCTCTAAAGGCAGGGTCGGGTAAAACTCACGGCACGAAGCTTCTTCCTCGCCAAAGTGGGCGCTCACAGCGTCTGCCGTCTCACTTCCGGGAGAAAAGAGACTCTGGCGGGGTTCGTTCTTTGCGGTATGGGTAGAACGGCAGGCGTGCCGTACAGGCTTGCGGGAGAAAAAAGAAGACTGCGAGAGGGAGCCGTGGGAGGTAGGGTTTCGAATTTCATTTCAGCCCTATTTCGTGATGAGGTGCTGTTTGGGTTCACGGTTCAGCCAAGTTTAGGTTCAAAATTTCGCAGCCTATTTTAGATGATTGTTTGTGACAAATATCTATAAAAATGAAATTTTATCTATATACGGTTTTAAAAAAAAATTAAAAGTACAAAATATTGGCATATATTGTTATTGTTAAAATACAATACAATATATTATTATTGTCAAATGGACTATAATATATTATAATATATTGTTCATAAATATATTATTTCCAATCCCTGTCTCTACTGCTCTGTTGTTACACCACCTCCCGAGGCTCCAGCCACCTTTTCTCTGTTGCTCCAGCAGCCCCTCCTCCCTACTCCTGCTCCTGCCGAGGATGGCACCTCTCCCACAGCGGTCGTGACCTCCCATCTACTCCTCATCTTACTGCTCTGTTGTTGTTGTTGCTCCTGCTCCTGCTGGCACCTCTCCCACAGACCTCTCATCTACTGCTCAGAAGGATATCAATGACCTCCACCTACAGCTACAGCAGCTTCAAGGCATGGTCAACCGTTCCTCTTGATCGGTTGCTTCCTTCTCTACTGAAGGTATCTCCCGTCTCTCCTACAGCTCTCAATGGATCATGGACTCTGGAGCCACTTACCACATTACCTCCTAAAAACCTCCACAGTACATGCACACTAAGTATCCCAAGTTTATCACTGTGGCCAACTGCGATACTACTCCTATGTCTGGATCTACGGATCTGCAACTTACTCCTACTCTCTCCTTAACCTCGGTCCTTCATGTTCCGGGATCTCCCTTCAACCTACTGTCTGTTAGTAGGCTTGCTCAGGATCTTGATTGCTGTTTAATCTTTTCTCCTTTTTCTTTTGTCATGCAGGATCGTCGCATATAGACTATCATTGGTAGAGGACGACTGTCAAACGAGTTGTATCTCCTCGACGCTCTCCCCACTTCACTCTCCATTGTTCCCTTCGTCAACTGGCATCGTCATCTTGGCCATGCTCCTCTTCAGATTCTCAAGAAAGCCCTTCCCGATATCTTTTTACAAGAATTTTCTTGTGAATCATGTATCTTTGGCAAGCATCATCGTATTTCTTTCCCTTCTGCATGTAACCAGAGTAGTACTCCATTTTCTTTAGTTCATTCCGATATTTGGGGTCCTTATCAACTTTCCAGTTTGTTTGGTTATCGATATTTTGTAGCCTTTATTGATGATTATTCACGCCTCACATGGATTTATCTATTTCATGATTGTACTGAACTAACTTCTATTTTTCGTGCATTTATTCTTGAAATACGTACACAATTTTCTACTATCATACAAATGCTTCACACTAACAATGCTCGTGAATACACTAGTCGCAGCTTCTCCAAATTATGCACCGACTTTGGGATAATTCATCAAACTTCGTGAGCATACACACCCCAACAAAATGGTGTATCCGAGCGGAAGATTCACCACCTTCTTAATATCACTCGGTCCATCATGCTTCAAATGAACGTCCCCACTGAATATTGGAACTTTGTTGTCTCTACTGTTTGCTACCTCATTAATCGTATGCCCTTCTCCACTCTTAACTTTGCTTCTCCATTAAGTCTCATGTTTCCTTCCAAGTCCCCATTTTCTCTCACAACTCGGACATTTGGTTGTGCCTGTTATGTTCACTCTCTCGGACTACCACATGACAAACTTGCCACCCACGCCACCAAATGTATATTTGTTGGTTACTCTCGTACCCAAAAGAGGTATGTTTGCTACTCTCCCACAACCAACAAGGTGCTTGTCTCCGCGGATGTTACCTTTGCTGAAGATGAAAGCTTCTTCTCTCACACCTCCACTCTACCACCTCAGCCCACTATTCCTCGTCCGATTGTCCCCGTCACATCTTTGCCTCCCACTCCTTTCGCTCCTCCAGTACCAACTTCTCCACCTCTTCCTCCTCTCCCACCTCTCCGTGTATACACTCGCCACTCGTCCCGAATTGCAGCACGATAGCATCCCCCTCCTACAGATGATCTTCTGTGCATGGATGGTCAAGCACCACCCTCTACGACTCACTCCATGGGCAACTATGTATCCCTACATCGCCTCTCTCCACCTCTTCGCACTTTTGCTCTCTCTTTCCCTCCACTATTTTCGTTCCTAACTCATTGCAGGATGCTCTACAACATCCGGGATGGCGTGCGGCCATGGACGTCGAGATGACTTGGGACCTTGTTCCTCTCTCTCCTGATCAGTTTTGTGTTAGCTGCAAATGGGTCTTTACAATCAAACATGCTCCTGATGGGACCGTTGATCGTCTCAAAGCCCGTCTGGTGGCCCGGGGCTTCACTTAGCAACATGGTCTCGATTATGACGAAACATTCTCTCCGGTGGCAAAACTAAGTACTGTACGAGTTCTGATCTCTCTTGTTGTGCACCGCCAAGGCCTCTTCATCAATTGGATATCAAAATGCCTTTCTCAATGACGATCTTCAAGAGACTGTGTATATGCACCAGCCACCTGGGTTTGAGACCACGGGGGAGTCTCGTGTCTGTCTTTTCCGGAAGTCTATATATGATCTCAAACAATCCCAGCGCTTGGTTTGATAAGTTTAGTAAGGTGGTTCGCGAGATGGGATTCACTCAGAGTTCTGCTGAATTATCTCTTTTTACTCGTCATCAAGCAACATGGACAGTTCTTCTTCTTGTCTATGTTGATGACATTCTGATTACGGGAAACGACACTATCGGGATCCAGAAAATCAAACAACATCTGAACTCTGTCTTTCAGACAAAAGATCTGGATAATCTGCGATACTTTCTTGGACTTGAGGTTGCAAGGAGATTTGATGCACCAGTCTTGTCTCAACGAAAGTACTGCATAGATCTTCTACAAAGTGCGAGCTACTCGGGATGCAAAACTACAGATACTCCGATGGATATGAATCATCAGCTATCAAATCATGACTCTGGGAATGATCATGTTCTGACCAATCCAGAGTACTATCGACGCTTGGTGGGGAAATTAATCTACCTCACAGTTACGCTGCCTAATATCTCATTCGTTGTTGGAGTTGTAAGTCGATTCATGCATACTCCTCGGACTTCTCATCTCTGAGCTGTCGAGCGGATCCTCAGATATTTAAAGAAGGCTCCTGGACAGGGACTTGTTTATAAGCCATCGTCTTCTTTATCTCTTATTTCCTACTCTGATGCGGACTACGCAGGGTCACTTGATGATAGACATTCAATGACTGGTTTTTGCACCTACTTCGGTGGACACCTTATTACCCGGCGCAGTGAGAAACAGACTGTTATTGCTTACTCGTCTGCTGAGGCTGAATATCGTGCTATGGCAGCGGTTGTATCGGAGGTCACCTGGCTAGAGGGCCTCCTTAGTGATATGGGTGTCATACTCTCCTCTCCTACTACCCTGCTCTGTGATAGTCAAGCAACCATACATATTGCCAAGAATCCAGTATTTCATGAGCGCACAAAGTATATTGAAGTTGACTGTCACTTCATTCGGGAGAAGGTTCAATCAAAGAAGATAGTATTGGAACATGTCTCGGCCTCCAGTCAAATTGCTGATATCTTCACCAAGGCTCTCTCACGGACTTTGTACTATCAGTTTTTATCCAAGCTTGACGCTTATGTCTTGTACGCTCCAGCTTGCGGGGGAGTGTTAAAGATAAAATAGAATTAGACCATTTAGGAGGCTCATGTGTATTGGCCCATGTATAGCTCCTTTAGTCCCACATTGTAAAAGTAGATGTCTCTCCCTCTATCTACCTCTATATAAGTGTATGTATTCCTATTATTTGAAGATAATAAAATTAAGGGCGATTTTCTCTCTCCTGTTTCTCTCTTCTTACAATATTATTAGCATTTTATATATGTATTTACTTAAGTCAAGGGTGAACCTGTTAAGTCGCTCGAAGCATCCCGGTGGTGGTCAGAGTGGAGCTACCTCCCCGTTGCTCCTAGCTGGGGTTTTATAGGCAAGTCTTAGGGTTAGAACGAGTATGAGGTATCTCGGTATCCGAACCCGACTTCTTAAATCTCCGAACCCGTTATATATTCAAATATACATTAACAACTTTCTCTTATATTTGTAATATATAACGTTTACATTTCAGAGTGAATAAAAGTAGATAATTGATAGAGAAAATCATGTTCTCCGATCTATACTAAAAAAAAGAGGTATAAAGAAAAAAGGTTTTTTCATTCAACGCTCGCAATAATCAAAACTACATATTATATTTACTTAACAAATAAAAATAAAAATGCATGAAATGAAAAAAGACATTTGCATAAGAAAAATGGAATCTAAATTATATTGCATAAAAATAAGAAGGTACAAGAAATAAAAAGCTACATAAAAAAATACAAGATAACACTGCTCAAAGGGGCAGATGAAGAGAGGCATAAGAAATACTTATAAATCAACCACTATATATAGGTGAAAGAGGAGGATGAAGGTGGAGGAATATGAATGGTTGAAAAGCAACATTTATGATGAGGGATTAATGTGTGTAAGGGGGGAAGAATGAGTTCATTGGGTTAAGCCAAGGGAGAATATATGTGGGCAGCCATAATAAGGAGTTGAATGAATTAATGTTGATGAGGTGACGTTCATGCATGCATGTGTGGCAGCAAATGGAGGTGGCAACATCAATTTTAAATGGGAGCGAGGCGGGTGACATGACCTTCATTGATGGCGTGGATGATGGCTATGAAGAGGAATAAGGCTGTAGCATTTTTATGCAGCAAATGGAGGTGACTCAGAGATTCACAGAGTTGTGAGAGAGAGACTAGATTACGTGAAAAACCCGCAATCGGGGTGAAAAATCACGTGGTCGATTCAGTGTCGACCTAACTTCCACTATTCAAAATTTGTTACAAAATGCTTGGGTGAAGGCGAGGGCCACAAATCGCTCCTTATTAAACATGATGAGATAAGAGAGTGCACACAGAGCTCGGCAAGGATCCACACTTTTCTAGCGCTCTTGTTGTAACACCTCCGACCGTCAAATGAAATATAATAGAGGGTCCGGTCGGGGTCCTACACTATATTCCACAAACAGACAACGAGATTACATGTTAATATCAAAAACTATACGAATCCTAACTCAGAGCATTCTAGCGGAAGCTTCAGTTGTTCAATTTAAACTCAAGTACAACGGTAATGTCCACTATATATACACATGAATGTTATACAAAAATACACAAAAGTTACTATCGCTTACGACGATAGTCACTGTCGCCCGGCGACAGTCAACAGTAGTCAAAACTGTCCTGGCCTTAAGGCCTTACATTTATTCTTTATAAATGTGGTTTACAGACATCGGCATACGGGCCGGCCACGCATGAAAGCAATAAACTTCGCTTGGCCTTCGAGGGCCGGCATAGCTTCCGGAGCTTTAGCTCGCTACTTCCCACTCGGATTTCCAGCACCTGCACAGAGACAATCCACCACAAGGATGACAAATAAGGAAACAGTCAGCATTTAGCTGACCAATTTATAACGACTCCACCCCTTTCTTGGGGCAGCATTATTCCTTCCCTGCAGGCATAGCATCAACATACAGATATATCATAATAAAGTGTACTTACGCACATTTCAACATATCACAAACGAATGCCTCCGTGGCCAAACGTTCCGTGTACTCAAGACATATTCTCGGTATACTAGCAATGCCTAATTCCACCACCGTTCAGAGGTCCCGGACATGACGCTCAATTTATGAGCATTTTTAGTCTTTCCGGCTTATGGACTACGACTACCTCTCTCTATGCCACCAATAAATCTCATGTACTTCAGGTCTGTTTAATCGATCGACATCGAGCAGGTACAAATCAGCCTTGTCCCGTTGCTCAAATCGTCTCCCCCCCCCACCGCCGAAAGTCACACTCTCAGGTTGGTTGACAGGACGCGGGTCGGTCTACCCTTTCTCGTATATTAAATCATAACTAACGTTATGTACAATGACTCTCATGGCCTTTAGGAGCTCGTAACTCACATATTAGCCTCACAGTCTCCTAGAGACTGGCTTCACAATCAAAAGGTTATCCGAGAGTTATCGCCAGCGCTCGTCATAATCGCTTGGCGAGACCAACAAAAGTTCTCTTTCTGTGCCCAGACTCAACCCAAAACCCTGCAGCATTCTGCAGTGCCAGAAACACTGGTCTTTTACAGAATAAATAGCTCATCAAGAGCTATTGCCATCAGTGATACTCAATGTCGCTCGGCGATATACAATAGTTCCCAGAACAATGGAATTTATTGGGTATTTTCCTGGAACGCACCTTTAGTACTTCCTGTTACTTCACTGTACAGGTACAACCCACAGACCCCGTAAACTACTCGTTTATACTTGAAGTCTTCTCCGACACGTAAAATAAAACATCACCAATCCAGAACAACCTGTCCGGATGGGTTTCACACAACATGTCTATTTTGTACTGCAATTTCCGGATCTATATGCAAAACTACCCGGGGATATCACGTATCAACCCAACGGAATTTCCTTGATCCTTCCATTTTTTGGTGGGGGATTCCTTGTCTATGCAAAAAGGAGGACTTCACTTGTCCAATAAGGAAGATCGTTACCCTTGTAGTCCATTTTGGAGCCATGAACGAGATTTTCTGTCCGGTTAGAAAGGAATGCCTCACTTTCTTTCTCACGGACCAAGCCTCAGATCTTTCTTCTGACTACTGGATCTCCTTCACCAAGCTATTCAAGCTCAGCTCCATCCCTTAGCTCTTTCTCTAAAGAACTTGGATGAAAGAAGGAGAGAGTGTGAGAAGAAGAGAATGACTTCTCTTGTCTCCACTCCCTTGCTTAAGTGGTCTCGGGTTTAACTCCAACCACTGGATCCTCTCTTCAATAGGAATGAATGGTTGCGATCTAAGTTGACAAGTCAATTAAATCGATATCGTCGTGTGATATCGGCTGTCGCCTGGCGATAGCACCAGTAGCCGCTTTGACGCCAGTCAACCACCGCTCATCAGCCGCTTACCGACCTTCCAACACGTGTCTAACGTTACGTGGCACTATCGCGTGGCGATATCCACTGTCGCCATTCCGATAGCTCACTCAACGCTTTATGACATCGAATGCGTTGAGTTCACTTAATGCTTCATAGCGTCGAATGCCATCGCTATCACCGTAGGCAATATTCACTATCGCCGTCTGCGATATTCACTATCGTTGTCTGCGATATTCACTATCGCCCGATGATAGCCACCAAAATTCTGTTTTTCATTTTTGGGATATTACAAACCTCCCATCCTTATTGAAATTTCGTCCCGAAATTTGATTCAGCTATGTGGAAAAATAGCAACGAATAGGTTACAACATCTATTTCCAAATAACTAGGGAAACTTATTACACATGGTTTGCTCACGCTCTCATGTCAGTTCTTCTCGGCCACAATTATCCCAATGGACTTTGACCATCCCGATTGTCTTGTTATACAACTGCTTGATCTCCGTATCCTTGATTCGAATGGGCCTAGACTTCGTCGTCAGTCCTTGATCGACCGGTACTCGATCATCCGTAATTACTTGAGTTGGCTCTTTCACAGCTTTACGCGGCACTGATATGTAAAACACATCGTGCAAGACATTTAACTCCGCCGAAATTGCCAACCGATAGGCAGTTCCTACAATCCGCTCAACCACTTCAAACGGACCAAGATACCTCGGACCCAAATTTTTCAAGCGCCGAATCCTGGCCACGCCTTTGAAGAGTTTGATTTTCAAATCTATCCAATCGCCAACCGCAAACTCCACGTTTTGGTGCTTAGCGTTGTAGTACTTTGTTTGCTTATCTTGAGCTACCAATAGTATCTCTCGAATAGAGCGCATCGTCGAATTAGCATCTTCGACCTCCTTACGCCTATATAACTTAGACTCGCCTATCTCCGCCCAAGTTAAAGGTGTACAACACTTCCTATCGTATAAAGCTTCAAAGGTGCAAACTTAATGCTAGCTTGATCGCTATTATTGTCGGCGAACTCAATTATATAGAGATGGTCCTTCCACCTCTTTCTGAAATCCAGTGCGCACATACGGAGCATATCCTCCATTATTCTGTTGGTCCTCTTCGTCTGACCATCCATTTGTGGATGAAAGGTCGTACTGAATGTTAACTTGGTACCCAACAGTTGGTGGATTAGCCTCCAATCACCCGAAGTAAAGCATCCATCTCGGTCACTGACGATGCTACGGGGAACACCGTGCAATCATACTACGTTATCTATGTATATCTTAGCCAACTTTTCAACTGAATTGTCCTTCTGGTTAGGTATGAAGTGCGACACTTTTGTCAGCCGGTCAATGATCACCCACATGACATCATTTTTGCTCTGTGATCTCGGCAGTCCATGCACGAATCCATAGAAATGTCATCGAACTTCCATACCGGGATTGACAATGACTTCAGAAAATCCCCAGACTTCTGACATTCAGCTTTCATTAAGACACAAGTCTGACATTTTGCCATGTAATGAGCGATGTTTTTCTTCAAACCCGGCCACCAGAACATCTTCTTCATGTCTTTGTACATCTTGGTGCTCCTTGGGTGAATTGAGTACTTTGTGGAGTGTGCCTCGTACATCAATTCTTCCCGTAATTACCCACATTTGGGACGCACAAACGACCGTCTTTTCACAAAAGGTCATCATCCAAGAAGAACTAGGAATTTAACCCACCACTCTATAGCGCTTTAGACTTTCCTCGAGTTTTGTTGTCCGCCAAACCTTGTTCGCAAGGTCATACTTTACCTTTGTCCAATTCAGGCACACATTTATAGTGGTATTCTTGTCAACACAAAAAATATTTAAGTTCTCCAATTGTTGGATTAGACGCTCATCATGCATCTGCAACCAATTAACCCTTGTCAGAGTCCTTCGACTCAAGTCATATGCGACCATATTTCCCTTCCCGGGAGTGTAATGAATCGCGAAGGTGGAGTCCCCGAGGAACACCATCCACCTTTGTTGTCGCATATTTAGATCTTTCTGCTCCAATTGGTACTTAAGGCTCTTATGGTCCGTGAAGATGTCAACTTTCATGCCATATAAGTAGTGATGCCACAATTTAAGTGCAAAAATTTTAACCACCAACCCTATGTCGTGGACTGGATAGTTCCGCTCATACACTTTCTACTGCCATTAGCCATCCACGTTCACCTTGCCAAATTGCAGAAGAACGCAGCCTAAGCCGCTCTCTAAGGCATCACTATAACTCTCATAGCCGTCTGTACCATATGGAGACGTTAAAATAGGCATTGTGGTCACACGACTCTTAAACTCTTCAAAAGCTCGTGTGCACTCTGGCGTCCAAATGAACTTCAGATCTTTTCTCGTCAGTGTGGTGAAAGGTAATGTTATCCGTGAAAAGTTCTCCACGAAGCGCCTGTAGTAACTAGTAAGTTCAAGGAAAACCCTGACTTCAGCTATAGTAGACAACACAGGCCACTCTCGCATCGTACTTATCTTTGTCGGATCCACCGCAATAATCTCTCCACTACTCACATGGCCAAGAAAGGCCATCGACGACAGCCAAAACTCGTACGTTGAGAATTTGTCATAGAGTTTGTTTCTTCTCAGGGTATGCAAAACATCCGCAAATGATTTACATGATCTTCTTCTGACTGAGGGCACACTACTAAGTCGTCAGTAAAGACGATCAAAAATATTAAGTCCATGAATACCGATGACGCATTTGTTAGCCCAAATGGCATTACAGTGAACTCATACTGACCGTAGCGTGCTTCAAACGTTGTCCTGAGAATGTCACGTTCCCGAATTCTCAACTAGTAATAACCAGACTTCAAATCTAGCTTTGAATATACCGTTGATTCAACCAGCCAATCAAACAAGTAATCAATCCGTGGAATCAGATACTTGTTCTTCTTCGTTAGCTTGTTCAACTCTCGATAGTCGATGCATAGACTCAAGCTTCCATCCTTCTTTTTAACAAAGAGGACTGGGGTACTCCAAGGTGACCCACTTGGACGTAAATAGCCTTGCTCTAGCGATTCTTACAGTTGAACACTTCCAGTTCCGTCATCTCCTTTGGTGCTACTTAGTACGGTGAGCGGGCCACGGGTTTCGCACCTGGTGCCAACTCAATAGCGAAGTCACTCTCTCGCTGGGATGTGACCCAAGGAGATCGTTAGGAAACACATCTGCGTATGCCGACACACTATAGGAGCGTAACTCAACTGGGCTTTGGCTCAACGACCTTTGTTGGCATGAAGAATTACTTCGCGCCCTACCGAACAGTCTTGACTACTTGGAGAGCACGCAAGCGAACTTCGGCTCTCATTCGGTATTCTATCCCAGTTACTTCCGTAAAGTTGCAATCTATACCGGTACGCTGCTCTGAGGGCTAGTCCATACCTACAATCACATCAAACGTAACTATTGCCAGCACAGATGCTTCCAAACCAACGGCATGACTTCATAACCGCATCTTAACACACGACTTTCTACTCATGTTCACATTTTATTCTTACCTCACAGGTTTGTAAAAACCTAATCAAAAGGGAATACATTAAGCCTTAAACACAAAACGTCTAGATTATTCATCACAATATGTTTATACACGCAAAACAGGCAGTGTATACATCATTACATACTAGTAAATGTACGGTACACGATTACAGTTATTTATGTACATATACTCAACATTCCCTTTCAATTTGTTGTCGTCTAAGGGCCACTTTGGCAGTCTCGGGCTATATGTCCCTCTTTGCCACACGAGTAGCAAGTGCGTGAAGTTCCCCCTGCAACTGCTCTAGCCTTAGACTTCTTTGGCTTCCGGTCACCACCCCAACACTCTCGGGTAAGATGTCCTTTCTTGCCACATGTATAACACACAAGAGTGGTTCGCCCAGACGCTGCTCCAGACGTCAGAGAAGGAATCGCTTCAGAAGTTTTTGACTTCTTCCATCATCGATATCCAGATGTGGAAAAACTAGGTACCTGGATTATTGGTGCCTAGTGGACTATTGCCAAGTCCATCTCCAACGATCTAGCTGACTGCACCAATGTTTGGAATCCCATTAACTTTGGACCCAACAACAAAAGTCGTAGCTCCTACGCAGACCATCATAAAACCTGTTGATCTTAGTCTCCTCGGTTTCAAAAAGAAACTCTGCATATTGTCTTAGCACAACAAATGTATAAAAGTACTCCTCGACCGTGTGCGGTCCTTGCTTCAAACACATATTCAACGGCTGAGCCAATGCTCTTTTGCTTGCAACCTGCTCAAATAGACCAACCAGTATTGACGCCACTAAAGGGAGAAGGGGTTGTACCTGCCTTTCAGGTTGGGCCTTGATCATTGTGAAGACCACATCAGCTATCAACCGAATCATCTCTTCGGAGGGAGGAGGTATGGGCACCTCAACTGGTTCCTCACTCTCAATAGAATGTTGGGGCTCAAACTGCCCCGCACCACTTCTAGTCACCTATAAGTGTAAAATACACAATTTAGTGACTACCTCAGAAGCAAACGCGACTATTAAGAACATGCAGATTCCTCAAACAGTGTATTTTCATTTCTAAATGGACATTCTTGAGTTCAGTTTATGTTATAACGGTCCGCACTTACACGTGATCGTCACCCTTCAAAAGAATTCCATCACGAATTCGTAGGAGGAAGACCAAGACAAGCTAATACCAAATTATAACACCTCCGACCGTCAAATGAAATATAATAGAGAGTCCGGCAGGGGCCCCACACCATATTCCATAAACAGGCATCGAGATTACATGTTAATATCAAAAACTACACGAATCCTAACTCAGAACATTCTAGCGGAAGTTTTAGGGGTTCAATTTGAACTCAAGTACAACAGTAATGTCCACTATATATACACATGAATGTTATACAAAAATACATAAAAGTTAATATCGCTGGCGACGATAGTCACTATCGCTCGGCGACAGTCAACAGTAGTCAAAACTGTTCTGGCCTTAAGTCCTTACATTTATTCTTTATAAGTGTGGTTTATAAACATCGGCATGCAGACCGGCCACACATGAAAGCAATAAATTTCGCTTGACCTTCGAGAGCCGGCATAGCTTCCGGGGCTTTAGCCCGCTACTTCCCACTCGGCTCTCCAGCACCTGCACAGAGACAATCCTCCACAAGGATGACAAACAAGGCAACAGTCAGCATTTAGCTGACCAATTTATGATGACCCTACCCCTTTCCCAGGGCAGCAGTATTTCTTCTCTGCAGGCATAACATCAAAATACAGATATATCACAAGAAAATGCACTTACGCACATTTCAATATATCACAAACGAATGCCTCCGTGGCCAAACATTCTGTGCACTTAGAGCACATTCTCGGTGTACTAGCAATGCCTAATTCCATCACCGTTTAGAGGTCCCAGACATGACGGTCAATTTATGAGCATTTTTAGTCTTTCCGGCTTATAACCTAAGACTCCCTCTCTCTAAGCCACCAGTAACTCTCATATACTTTAGCTCTGTTTAACCGGTCGACATCGAGCAGGTACAGATCAGCCTTGTCCCGTTGTTCAAATCGTCTTCCCCCCCCGCTAAAAGCCACACTCTCAGGTTGGTCGACAGGACGCGGGTCGGCCTCAACTTTCTCGTATCTTAAATCATAACTAACGTTATGTACAATGGCTCTCATGACCTTGAGGAGCTCGTAGCTCACAGGTTAGCCTCACAGTCTCCTAGAGACTGGCTTTACAATCAAAAGGTTATCCAGGAGTTATCGCTAGCGCTCGTCACGATCGCTTGGCGAGACCAACAGAAATTCTCTTTTTGTGCCCAGACTCAACCCAAAACCCTGCAGCATCCTGCAGTGCCAGAAACATTGGTCTTTTACAGAACAAATAGCTCATCAAGAGCTATCGCCATCGGCGATACTCACTGTCGCTTGGCGATATCCAATAGTTCCCAGAACCATGGAATTTATTGGGTATTTTCCTGGAGCGCACCTCCAGTATTTCCTGTTACTTTACTGTATAGGTACAACCCACAGACCCCGTAAACTACTCATTTATACTTGGAGTCTTCTCCGGCATGTAAAATAAAACATCACAAATCCAGATCAACCTGTCCGGATGAGCTTCACACAGCATGCCTATTCTGTACTGCGATTTCTGGATCTATATGCAAAACTACCCGGGGATATCACGTATCAACCCATCGGAATTCCCTTGATCCTTCCACCTTTTGGTAGGGGATTCTTTGTCTATGTAAAAAGGAGGACTTCACTTGTCCAATAAGAAAGATCGTTACCCTTATAGTCCATTTTGGAGCCATGAACGAGCTTTTCTATCCGGTTGTAAAGGAACGCCTCACTTTCCTCCTCACAGACCAAGCCTCGGATCTTGCTTCCGACTACCGGATCTCCTTCACCAAGCTACTCAAGCTCAGCTCCAGCCCTTAGCTCTTTCTCTTAAGAACTTGGATGAAAGAAGGAGAGAGAGTGAGAAGAAGAGAATGACTTCTCTTGTCTCCACTCCCTTGCTTAAGTGGTCTCAGGTTTAACCTCAATCACAGGATTCTCTCTATGAATGGTTGCGATCTAAGTTGACAAGTCAATTAAATTGATATCGTCGCGCGATATCGTCTGTCGCCTGACAATAGCTCCAGTAGCCGTTTTGACGCCAGCCAACCACTGTTCATCGACCGCTTACCAGCCATCCAACACGTGTCTAACGTTACGTGACACTATCGCCTGACGAAATCCACCGTCGCCGTTCTGATAGCTCACTCCACGCTTTACGGCGTCGAGTGCGTTGAGTTCACTCAACTCTTCATAGCGTCGAGTGTCATCGCTATCGCCAGCGGCGATATTCATTGTCGCCCGGCGATAGCCACCAAAATTTTGTTTTCCATTTTTGGAGTGTTACACTTGTCCCTTTGCGCAAGGGGGAACGTGCAAACTTGATTTTCTTAACGAGATCACCTTATCGTCACTGAGAGGGCTTGCCACTAGCTTTCACGCTTCGCAAACGACCAAAGACTGTGTGCGACTGTTGCGAGTCTGTCTACCTCCTAGCGCTTAATGGATCTCGGGGCAACTTTGTCCGTTTAGACGGTCCTTGACTAAGTTCCTTGGAAGCAGGGGCGGATCCAGGAATTTCATCAAGGGGGTCAGACAAAAGAGGCGGAGAGATGACCGACAAGGCCAGTAGAACAAGGGTCGATGGAGCTGTGTCGAATGGAGCTGTGACGGATCACGGCGGTGGTGCAGCCGGGGGAGAAAACTGTAGGAAAACGGATGGGTTCACACGGTTTCCCAAATGGGTTGGGCTCGATAAGACATGTATCGGACAGCTCGACAAGAAACGACAGTCGTACCGAGGGTGGATGTCCCGGGGCTCGGAAAAGGTCGCTCTTCCTCGTGCTATCAGCAAGGACGGCAAATGCGAGTGATTGATCATCGGATTCGATCAACAAGGATCTCGTGAAGAGAGAGTTGGTGTCGCTGTTAGGGTGCCAAAATGGGAGATTGATAGAGGCTTCAGTCGTGGTTGAGGAAGATGGGACGGTGACATGTCAAAAATGAAATGATAAGCATTGTGGCAAATGCGTTAATAACCAAATGGATGTCTTTGTCGACAGTGATAGGGATCGTGGAGGCGTTGGAGATGACAAATGTAGGGAACGGATTGGGACATAACATGTCCATGCCCCAGGCTGATAATAATAAAAACAACAAATTAATAAAACCAAAATGAACTAAATTTAAAACCAAGGAGTGTAATTTATCTGAGTAGGACGGAGCTAGGGAGGAGTTGTAATGGGGGGAAGGTGTCAATGGAGATGGAGAGCAGTTCAGGAGGCGATGTAGTCTACGGCACCACGAAGGAACTGGAAAGGGCTAGAAATTGCGAATTGAGTCGTCATCCTGTGCTCCCACTGTCCGGTGCCCGCTCGTTGTCTTTTCATCGAGGAAGCCAGGGCACATCAAAATAATCAAACTACGGCGCTTGCAGGCTTGAAATGGCTTGTCTTCGTCACAGTGGAGGAAGCTGGAAAGGGAAAGGAGTTAGGGCATGTAACACCCCTATCCGTCGCATATTTGCACTTCACCACAGGCGTAGGCTCGCACGGCCACACACCCCGTGCACTCAGGGCACATTCTCGGCGAACCGGCCAACGTCACGTCAATTCAAGCCATAGACGTTCCCAATCCACCACCGCCTCTTGGACGGTCATCCATATGAGCATTTTACCTCCCTGGCCTTGGTCACGACAATATAAGCCATAGACCGCCGAAGACCCTCATCCATGCCAACGGTCCTACCGAACGACATAGACCGGGTACGGTTCCGCCTGACCCGTGCTCACACCGCAACGGCAATTTAATCCATATGCGCGGGCCAAGACTCACCGAGTCCCGTTTCCACCACAATAATCACATAACCCGGTTATGTTCACGTTGGCTCCCCGGCCACCGTGTTGGCAAAACCCGCTTTTGCCCAGTTTTCCGGGTGCACCTTGGAGTTAATCTCCAAGGCTCCCTGATGCAGTCTACCACGTAGAAAACCCGAAAAACGCCCAAACACCCGGAGTCTTCCCCGGTTCATATGCAATGCAACATCACCGATCTGGCTCTACTTGTTCGGATAGGCTTCACACACAATGCCTATGTCCGTTTTCGCATACGGACTCTACACAAGGGGGACTTTACATATCTACCCCAAGGAACGCTCCAACTCTTCGCTCACTCGCGAGAGAGGGCTTCCTATGCAAAGGAAAAGATGGCTTCACATGCCCAAGGATGAGAAATCGTTACCCTTGCATTCTTCCGCGACGCCATCGAAAACTATACGGTTGGAAAGCATCGCAACGGCGTCGCCTCCGCGGATCTGGACTCGGATCGCGATTCGGAGCTCCGAAGCTCTTCCGGCGGCCGGATCTTGGACTCCTCCTTCCTCCTTGCTCTCCCTTCTCTCTAACTTTTAGAGAGAGATTGACCAATGGAAAATGGGTTTCTAAACCCTATTTCCCGACTATAACCACCCAGGAGCAGCCCCCCGCCGTCGGATCCAAAGCCAAAGAAACGAACGGCCCGGATTAAATCCAAAATCATAAAATCTGGGCCGAACACGGGTTGGCACACGGCCGTGTAGCTCATTCGCCGTCTCGACCAAATTGAAAACCAGCAACACGACATGTGACACGGGTCCCGACACAGGCGTGTCGTCATGAAAACACTATTTTTGTTAAGTGAACAATGTAAGGCCTTAAGGCCAGTTCTCTTTTGTGTATGATTACATTCCTGAGTTTGTAGTGGACATTCATGCTTTGTAGCAGGGTTCTTATTCCTTTTGCAACCTAATAAATTGCTTCCGCTAGGTGTTGTGTAGGACGACATGATTGGTTGATTGGTTTCAACGCGTAACCAACCGGTCTGTCCGTAGTATATGGCGTCGGGCCCCGGCCGGACCTACTGCTATATGCTATGCGACGGATAAGGGTGTTACAGGGCATGCACACACTTTGTTTTGGAAAAAGAAAAATGAAACCGCAGGCTCTCCTTTCCATTTTCGAATTTCATACCCGAGCACGTGCCAGAGTATGTCTGTACATGACTGGAAATGATGCAAGTTTTGTTGTGTTCGTCTATTGGCATAGGGTCGTTGCATGCTTGACAAATCGAAGAGGCGGGATGGATCAAAATGACATCGGTTTCATACATTGGGGGGGGGGGGGGTCAAACATCGTCTTCCTCTCGTAAAAAAGAAATTTGAAGGTCTTTATCTTATTAGAGTTGTTTCTCCCTCATTCGGTCACCGTTCTTGACGTGTAAGTAGTCAAAATTCATTGTCTCGACGAGAGCAATCGAAATCCACTAATAATTTTGAAAAATTCTGGGGGGGGGGGGGCCCTCCAGCCCCCTTAGATTCGCCCCTGCTTGGAAGCAATCCTTGGTGGACATCCTGCAGAGAGAGGAGAGGGGGTAGAGAGAGACATGAAGTATAGAGAGAGTTCAAAGTCCCGGGAAAAAGATCCAAATGAAGTACAGAAGGGGGAGGGTATTTATAGGGTTTTAAAAGGGCGGTTCGGTAATTTTGCCCAATAACTGCTAGTTGGACAAATAGGAACCCCCGAATTTGAGCACGCGAATCGCCATTTGTAGAGAAATGACGTCTATGCCCCTAGGCTGAAAAAGGCCCGACCGGGAAAACCGGCGGCCCGAGGCCGGCGGCCGCCCCACTCCTTCATGCCGAGCGACTGGGAGGGGGAGGCTGACCTTGGCGAGGCCGGCCAAGGGGTGGCCGCCTCTAGAGGCTGGTCACGGGCAAGGCCGCCCGCGACCGAGCGGCTTAGGTCGCCCGTACCGGGCGGCTAATGGGGCGGCCGGCTCTTGGGCCGGCCGCGGCCGCGACCGTCCGTGCGGGCAGCTAAAGGGGCGAGAATCCCTCATGGGGCCGGCCGCGGCCGAGGCCGCTCGTGCGGGGCGTCCGACCCTCGCGGGACCGACCGCGACCGAGGCCGCCCGTGCCGGGTTGCTAGAGGGGCGGTTGGCCCTTGTGGGTCTTGCCGCGGCCGTGGGCGCCCGTGCCTGGCGGCTAGAGGGGCAGCTAGCCCTTGCGGGCCGGCCATGGGCGAGGCTGTCCATGTCAGGCAGTTAAAGGGGTCGGCCAGCCCACAGGGGGTCGGCCACGACCGAGGCCACCTATGCCGGGCTGCTAAAGGGGGGCAGCCGGCCCTCCCGGGGCCGCGCGAGGCCGCGAGGCGGCGGAGGAACGACCGGCGCACGAGATCCCGCATGGAGGTTGAGATCCCGTGCGCGGTGGTTATCGCGTTGATCGGACGTGCAAATCGCGTGTGCGGTGGTTATGTCTGTAACTCTCCATTTCGCTACTGGGGAGAGAGAACCTAATTATTTGCAGCTAAAATTATTTTATAAATTGGGGTCAATCATATCAATTATATTAAAAAATCATTAAAAATGTAGACAATGCAGAAACAAATTGTGGCATGAATATAATACAGACATGTTCATAGGGAAACAAAAATTTGTGGCATGAATATTAATTTTTTTTCTTGAATAAATTAGTACTTACACAGGGAAAAAATGTTCTACTCCACCAAGCAACACAATTTATGAAGTAGGCGCGATCATGATCACATATTCATTTAACTCAGAAATAAACTTTTTCATATGTAGAGCTTTTGGTTAGTTTTCTACCATGTTAGATCATAAGAAGACCTTCATCTCATCCGAAGTCGCTCCGCTCTCTAGAAGGTGCTTCACCCTTCAGATGGCGCTCTGCTCTCCGGTGAGCTCAGTGGTGTGCCCTTCGCTCTCCAGAAAGAGCCTCGCAAGTCGTTCCACTCTTCAAAACATTTTGTCGCAGGACGCGTCCCAGCACACAGCTCATTAAATCTAAAAAATACTTTGAACATTGTAGAACAAGAAGTGTTTTGTCACATTCGCTAAATCAGTCTGTGTACCGAGACAATATTGTTACTGAATTTGTCCCGGCTAAGTCAGACCCCGTGATTTTTTTTCTCTCATCTGGTTGTCCACGGAATGATCTTGCCATCGATTCCAATTTAATTGTGCACGTATCCCTTTGTAATTTAATTTATCGGATTTTAGGAGCGCATTTAACTTTTAGACACTGTTATACTTGGGAATGAGGGTGTAAAGTGCACAAGCTGCACTTTACGATGCAGTGCATGTTATTGTGGCTCCGCTCAAGATAGTCCACTAAGGCTCATCAAATGTGGAATGACCTTATATAGTATCTCCAGCGTAGAGCCGTTACACCCTAGTGACACGAAACTCATTGGGTCGTTCCGAGTCGGTCCTTACACGCGCGGACATATAACAAAATACCCTAACAATCTCCTCCTATGTCCGTGGTGAGACCGGCGTCGGAAAAAGGGGTGGTGTGTGTAATGTTCAACTAGAATTCGACTCAATACACAACCGTGTCCATAACATCTGTCAGAGTAAATTGGACTTAAAGAAACATAAGTTTGTATGCACGCATAAGAATAAAACATAAACTCAGCAGCATCACATCATAGTCAAAAGTACAATCAGAGAATCAGGTACTAAAACACCTAGTGTCTCATGACCAACTGAAGAGCAACAAAGGAAAAATTAGTCCAAACAACAGATGGAAAAGGAGAGAGCTAAACAGTGCTCTAAAGCCAAAGACAAAAAAGACCAAACAAACACTCTAGTAGTCATCGCCCAACAGGTCATCATCCTCAGGATCCCAGACTGCAAATGCTCCTCCATCAGCAACAGCTCCTGTAATTTCCAACAGAGAACTTCATTCAGAATGAATTCAACCATGGAAAATGTACAAAGTATCTAGTTCTACTTATAAGAACGTAGTACTGAAAAGTTAAGCTAGAAGGGCAAGTAGTAGAGTATTTAGGTTCTACCTCAGAATCTGTTATCTGTTTCCAAAAGAAACGATTTCCAGACTTCTGGACACCGCAGCTGTATCTGTGTTCCTATGTGGAATGTCACGGTTACTGTTCTTCTAAAGTTAATTGGAACTCATCAAATGTGGAATGGAACCAATAAACGGAAGAAGAGCCAAACCTAGTCAGATTGTGTTATCAAATGTGGAATAACACTCTCCTCCTAGATAAGGAAGACGAAATCAGATGAAGTTGTTAACATCAAATGTGGAATGAAACAACTCACTAAATTCGTACTCAGCAACCCTGAACATCAGCGGAGCACAACACGCTTGCTTTGACAAAGGAAGGTGGAAAAATCAAAACATTTGGACAAAAGGCGGAACTGAATCGCCTAACCTTGAAACTAAGGCTGAACTTACAACGCCTTGAGTCCCATTTCCCCCACTGTTTTGATTGATCGGTCTTTAGGCATTCCTTTCGTCAGTGGATCAGCCAGATTATCCTTCGATCGCACATCGATCAGGGTGATAATGCCTTGTTCTTTCAGATAATTCAGTAGAGCGTGTCTCAATCGTACATGTCGCCTCTTAGTATTAAAAAGGACATTCTTCACGACTTGGACTGCTGCTTGATTATCACAGTACAGGCTCAAAGAATTGACTTGAAGTCTAGACAAGGGAATGTCTAGAATCAAATTCCTGATCCAATCTGCCTCTTCACCAGCTGAAGCTAAGGCAAACAACTCGGCTTCCATAGACGACAAAGCTATACAAGTCTGTCTTTTGGATTTCCAAGTGACTGCAGCGCCACCCAAAGTGAAAATAAATCCACTGGTGGACTTGCTGTTCCCAACTTCTGAACACCATGAGGCATCAGAGTATCCTTCCAAGGTAGGAGGGTAACCAGTGTAGCACAGAGCGTGATCTTTAGTACCTTTCAAGTACCTCATCAGCCGATCTAAGGCATCCCAATGCTCTTTGCCTGGACTACTGGTAAAGCGACTCAGCATGCCAACCGAGAAGGCAATGTCTGGTCTTGTACAACTCGTGGCATACATGAGACTACCAATGATCTTCGAGTACTTTACTTGATCAACGCTAGTCCCTTCATTCGGACTCAACTTGACATTTGGATCAATTGGTGTTTCAACCGGCCTACAATCTTTATAACCCCAGGTAGTGAGAATCTGCTCAATATAATGAGCTTGACTTAGAGTGACACGTCCTTTATCTACTCTAACTTTCATACCTAACAGGGTATCTACAGGACCAAGGTCCTTCATGTCAAATGCTTTCGCGAGAGCGGATTTAGTATCCCTCACTGCGGCAAGGTCTGACCCCAGAATCAACATGTCATCCACATACAGGCATATGATGACTGTTTGATTTGACATCGAGCGGTAGTAGAGACACTTGTCTGAGAGACTGGACTGAAATCCAACGCTCTTTACCACTTGATCAAATTTAATGTGCCACATCTTAGGTGCTTGTTTAAGACCATAGATCGATTTATCAAGTTTGCACACTTTATCTCTTAGATCCTTATGTACATAACCTTCAGGTTGTGCCATGTAGATCTCCTCATCAAGCTCTCCATTTAAGAAGGCTGTCTTTACATCCATCTGATGAACTATAAAGTTCTCGATAGAAGCTAAGGCAAGAAGTATCCTAATAGTGGATAGGTGGCAAACAGGTGAATAGACGTCAAAGTAGTCAATTCCCCCCTGTTGTTTATAACCCTTAGCTACTAGACGTGCTTTATATCTGGCTATAGACCCATCACTGTGTAACTTCTTCTTTAGTACCCACTTGCATCCTAGGACTTTAGCTCCTTTCGGCAGGTCAACTAGATGCCAAGTGTTGTTTTGTAGCAGCGAGTTCATCTCATCATCGATGGCTTCTGCCCACATTAACGCATCTCTAGATCGCATTGCTTCCTGATAGGAAAATGGATCATCCTCTAAGTGGTAGGTGACGAAATTCTCACCAAAATCCTTAGGGATTCTATCTCTTGTAGATACTCTAATAGGAACAGGTTCCACCTCTAGAGGTTGAGGAGCAGTGCCAGAGGGGCCAGCTTCAAGTTCTACCATAGATTCTGAAATCATGTCAGTAGACCCAGAGACGGTCAAGCCATGATCTTTGATAAATTTGTGTTCAAAGAAAATAGCGTCTCTAGACTCTATCACTGTATTAGTGGATAGATCCAAAAAACCGGTCAGCTGCACTATCTTCTGCACTACCTAGATAAACGCAGGTCGTTGTTCTAGGTCCCACCTTAGGTCTCTTAAGGTCTTGTATTCTTACATAAGCAATACAGCCCCAAGTCTTTAGAGTGTCATATCTACAGGGATGCCCATGCCACAACTCATACGGAGTAGAGTTGAGCTTTGAATGAGGCACTCTATTTAGAATGTGATTTGCAGTTAGGACTGCTTCCCCCCAAAAGGAATTAGGCATGTCAGCTGTAAGGAGCATAGAATTCAACATCTCTGTTAAAGTTCTATTCTTACGCTCAGCGATGCCGTTTGACTGGGGTGAGTAAGGAGCTGTGGTTTCTAGGATTATGCCCTCAGAGGCACAAAAGTCCCTAAACCCAGTTGCAGTGTACTCTCCTCCTCGATCACTTCTAAATCTCTTAATCTTTAAGTTTAATTGATTTTCTACCCGAGATTTGAAAATCTTGAAGGTCTCAAAAGTCTCATCTTTCGATTTCAATAGGTAAACATGACAATATCTGGAAAAATCGTCGATGAAAGTAATTAGATATTTCCTTCCCCCTCTTGTGGCGTGACTACGGAAATCACAGAGGTCGGAATGTATCAACTCCAGAAGTTGTGTGCTCCTAGAAACGGTCTTGAAAGGGTTTCTAGTGATCTTAGTCTGGGCACAAACCTCACACCTATCAAATCGAATAGACAGATCTAATGGAATGTTCTGACTCCTAGCTAGATCTCGCATCTTCTTATAGTGAATATGTCCAAGTCTATTGTGTAATAGCTTTGGATCTATCAGAGTGGAACTCACTTGGTTTATGCAATCGTTATCTAGGCTTAGTCTATACATACCATTGATCAGGTAAGCGCAACCAAAGTAGTGAGAATTAACAGTTAACGTCATTCTACCGTTCATGGTTGTGAAAGACATTCCGGCTTTATCAAGCAGACTCATAGAAATCAAATTCTTAGTTAAATTAGGAACTACTTTAACATGTTGTAAAATTAAAGTTTTACCTGAAGAGAGGACTAGCTCTGCAGTCCCAGCATGAGTAACATCTGTCGCTCCTCCATTGCAGTTCTCGACTTTTTCCTTGACCGCTGAGACCTTTGAGAGAAGACCCCTGTCATTTGTGACGTGACAGGTAGCACCACTGTCCAGCCACCACTCAGACGACGCACCGCGGTGACTACTCCCAATCATAGCCACGAAGGACTTAGGATCAGAGTTGTCGACCACCATGTTCGCCACATTTTGTGGGGCTTCCTCTTTTTGTCTTTTCGGACCCTTGCATTCAGCGGCCCAGTGACCCCATTTGCCGCAGTTGTGGCACTTGCCCTTCTTCCTTTTGAGAGAAGGCTTTTTGACCGCCAACGGTGCGTGGGTATCACCCTTAGGTCCCGGGGGCTTCCGAGAAGGCTTACTAGGACGTGAAACGAAATTGACAGCCTGTGAGGGCTGCGCAACCTGCTCCATGCTTTTCCCAGCGATGTTCTGGTCCTCAATGTGGATGAACCTTTTGAGTTCATCAAGACTTATCTTCTCTTTCAGTCGGTGCATCTCGGTCTTGAAAAAGAGCCACTCCGGAGGCAGCTTACTCAGAATCATGTACACAAAGAGACTGTCATCCATCTTCGAATGGTCATCGTCCAGCTTCTGACGCAGGTTGACCAGCTCCAAGAGTTGAGTAGTGATGGGCACGTTCGCCTTGAATCTGAAGTTGAAGAACTTCTCTCCAATGAGCGACTTAGACAATCCTTCCTCCTTCTGAAAATGCGCGTTCAGCCGATCCCAAATTTCCTTTGCAGTTTTGTAGGCATGGTAGGTCAACGCTAGGCGAGGATTCAGGGAATTCAACAGGTAATCCCTGCAGAAATCCTCATCCTTGTTCCACTGGTACTCGTCCACGTCCTCGACGGTAGAAGCAAAATCACTCTGAACAGTGTAGAAAATCTCGCGTTCCTTCATTCCTAGTTGGACTTGAATTTTCCAACTGAGAAAGTCGGAGGCGTCGAACGATTGCAATTTTATGGTGTCGAGCGCGCTTTTCTTCGACATCGAACTAGATTTAAACAGAAATAAAAATGCTAGAACGGGATCACCTGAGCCGAGTGAGAATAAGACGCTGTCTTCAGATCCAATCCAGGTGTTGTTTGTACCGGTCCAGATTCAGAGTTCACTGCTTTGAAGAAGATCTAGTACCCTCCTCCACAAGAAAGAGACGGCAAGCACCAAGCAGACCTAGCCCCGTTGACCTGGACACTGGATCTGAAGGAAGAGAAATTCCAGGTAACTCTCGGTTGTAGAAATGCACTCCTCAGGATGAAGCCAAATTCCCCTTTTTTTTTTCTCGAAAGCTGTAACCTTGCTCTCAAAAATATGAGAGACAAAATCTCTTGAGAGAGAGATGAAGTGTCAAAAAAAAATACTTCTTCTGGGATCTGGAAGAGAAAATCAAATTCGGAAAACTAAGATTTGCAACAGGATTGAGGCACTGATCTTCTCTTCCGATTTGAGACAAAATGAGAGGTCAGCACACTGGCTTGGATCAGATCTGGCACTATAAATTAAGCAAAAATTGAGATCCTCCTTGATCTGCAAGATCAGGCAACTCCTATGGGCTTTGGATCTACAAACAGGAATAGCAACAGATCTGATAGGGAGATTTGCTTCCTAGTCCGATCGGCCAAGAACAACCTCTTCCAGCGAGCAGATCAGAAGATCCATCCAAGCAGAGATCAAAGCAACTCCCCGACCGGCAACTTCTTCCTCGATCTCAACAAGGAGCGAGCGACCGAGACCAACAGAACACCTCCTCCGGCAAGACAAGCAACCGAGACCTACAGAGCACCTCCTTTCGATGACTTCTCCTAGATCAACGATGGCACGGAGATGGCAGATCTGGGATCTCCCCTCCAACAGATCTGGAAATCTGGAGCGCTCGGCGAAACGGGACGGGATCGAGAGCAGATCTACAGATCCGGCGGCTACGCCAGGCGCCGACGAGAACAACGGCCGGAGTAGATCTACGATGGCAGATCTGGCCTCGTGAAGAGAAAAATTCGCAATGGCGGCGACGAGAAAATTTTTGGATCGGGAGCGGACAACACGAGAGCGAAAAGAAAACCTAACGTATCTTGAGAATGTTATTGTGGCTCCGCTCAAGATAGTCCACTAAGGCTCATCAAATGTGGAATGGCCTTATATAGTATCTCCAGCGTAGAGCCGTTACACCCTAGTGACACGAAACTCATTGGGTCGTTCCGAGTCGGTCCTTACACGCGCGGACATATAACAAAATACCCTAACAGTGCATTCATCCAATGGCTGCGAGCGCACCGCATCTCGCGCGGAGATGCTTGCACAACTCAGATTGCGATATGGTGCACTCGCAGCCGTTAGATTGTGCACTGCACTGTAAAGTACAGCACAACCTCCTCACAGCCGTTAAATTGTGATGCACCACACTACATCACATCTCGCGCGGAGATACTAATATCAAATTTTTCTCGGATCCGGATCCCCTGGAGTTCCTATTTGAACTTCAGGGGGTGGAGTTCCGATTTTGCGAATAAATGAGGCGGAATCAGAAAAATTGGTTAACATGAAAGTTGTAGATATCCCCGAGACGAATAACTTTCATGTTGAACACTTTTTGAGTTGAAGTCGTTTAGACCCCCAATTTGGGCCCCGAAAAAATTCAGTCCGAAAATAAATTTAATTAATTATTTTCGGACAGAATTTTTTCGGGGCCCAAATCGGAGGTCTAAACGACTTCAACTCAAAAAGTGTTCAACATGAAAGTTATTCGTCTCGAGGATATCTACAACTTTCATGTTAACCAATTTTTCTGATTCCGCCTCATTTATTCGCAAAATCGGAACTCCACCCCCTGAAATTCAAATAGAAATTTCAGGGGATCCGGATCCATTTTTCCCATGCCTCCCATTTCCATCAAGCGGAGTAAAATACTAATTTCATATTCTCACGTCTTACCGTCTTCTTCTTCTAGAAAGTAAAAAAACCCCCTCTCCCCTCTTCTCTCCTGCACGCAAGAAGATGTCGAAAAACGCAGAGCCAATCCCCCGGCCATGGATCCTGGAGTTGGTTCCCCTCATCGTTCTCATCCTCATACTTGCCCATGTCTTCGCCTTGGTCTCCATCTCCCTCTCTAGATTTCTTCCTTTCATCTCTTCCCATCTAAACCCACTCTTAATTTTCCCTTCTTTTTCAGTTTTCAATAATTTCTTACTGTGTTTTTTTAGGTCTATTGGATCTATCGCTTAGCTACCGATAAGCAACCGCGGAGGAACAAGGCGCATTAGGATCTCCCGACTCTTTGAATCCATTGGGTCACTAGGGTTACATTCGATCGCAATTGGAAAATTACACCGTAGATTTTATTCAAATTTCGCTCAGGTTCGTTAATTCCTTTAGTTTTTTTTCATGTTCTTCACAACCATCGAGATTCTATCCATAGTTTTATAGATCGTTTGTAGATCTGTCCATATTCTTAAACTTTTGCACGCGATTTTAACTTGAAGAAGCAAAAACATATCCATTTAATTAATTCCCCTTTGTTAGTTTGTTTGTTAGCGTGGATTTCTGCTTCCTGTGTTTTTTTAGTGGATTGATTTTTACCTGCACTTGTCATCTGATGAATTATTAATGCTGAGCCATGGCAGTGATTGAGAGCTCATCATTAGCATGAGTTTCATGTGTCACACATCATTGCTTGAAAATTATTCAAGTTTTGTTGTTGATATTATATTGAATTCGTGATGCTCTTTAATGTCTTGCAATGCTGTTTCCATTTGCTCATTATTATTGCATTGAATCCCGTTTCATTATTTCATGATATACACTCCATTTGAGAGACACTAATTCAGAAAAGTATACTGTCTTAAGCTTCTGTTAGGCATATGTTGATTTCTACGGTTAGAAATAACAATCGATGGGCTTGATATGTTACTTATGTGCGTTGTGAGGCCGATGTTGTAGATGTCAGATGTAGGGTTCATGCTGGTTTAGGGTTTGAAATATCAGATTCCAGGGGATATATTAGGGATGTTTCAGAATGATGGATTTAATGATTAAGTAATTTATTTATATATATTCACACTTTTTTTGTGAATATGTACAGTTTGTACACATTATGTATGTTTATAAGTTACGCAATAAACAAATATACACATAATGTATTTTTATAAATTGCACAAGAAAGTGGTGTTGATGGCAGTAAACGACGTAAAAAGCATCAAATGAGAGCGAGACCGGAAAATCGTCGAAGTCAGGCTCAGAGAGATGCACAAAATGAAGCACAAAACTAAATATTAGCGCTCGGTCACTTAAAAGAATTGAAAAAATATATTTTTAATACTCTCACCGATTTATCGGGTTCGAGATATCACCCGATAATATCGGGTAAAATTGATATATCAAGCAATATTTTCAAAATCGACATTTTTGCTTAAAATGTCGATGTCGTGACGTTTTGTCCCCAAAATATTTATGTCGGACGACATTGACAACGCTTTACGAAGATATCGTTTATTGGGGTATTGATGGTTCATATTCTGTGTGGATATCGGTCGTAATTTTGTATTTATATGATGAACTTAAATGCAAACATGCGGATTAAGGTTTTCCTATAAATAGGTTGTGACCTTAGAGTCACAAGGCACCGCTTCCATTCTCCTATTGTTACGTCTTTTCATCGTCACCTAAAATCTAGAATTTGTCTTCTCCCTCAGAGCCTCGTAGACTTGGATGATCCATAGCCGTCGTCTTCATCTCTTTTTATAGATTCAGACATGCTTCTGCTTCACCCCTGTTGTTTCAGCTAGATGATTTTGTATCTTCATATGGATCTCTGACAAAATCACCTCCCACATATTCACCATTAGTTTACTGACTTCTTCTGAGCTAATGCTTTGATGAAATATACAAATTGGAAAACCTTTAGAATATTTTGCACTCTGCAAATATGTGATGATAGGGTTTTGTAATAGCATTATTCTGGTTTAAAGTTTAGAGTTTTGGGTTTAAAATCTGTTATTCTCAAACAACCAATTAGTTGAAACCTAATTCCTTGAAAATGTCTCATGCTGCATTTCACGGTAAAAGTGTTTGCTTACACTTATTAATAAGCCTTAAAGTGATGTGAATGAAGGCTGTCAATAGTATAAATAGATTACTTCAGGATCATAGTAGTAGAATAGAAGAAGACGAGGAATAAAATACTTGGAAGATGACTTTTGAGGTTATAAGGCATGCATCCATGGGATGGTGTTCTTGCCTTATTAAGATTGCTGATCACATCTGTCTTAGAATTAAAAAAAGCTAGTTTGTTGCAATCTTTTGGAACAAACATTTCTCTTTGGGATATGACATGATCCATCTAGTTAAGCGTATCCTCGTGTCGTATCAATGAGATGTACGCCAAAATGTCGCAGCCGCCTTAGGGGCAAGAGTTGGGACAACATAAGGTATGCATCAAATTTATAAAGGAAATGCAAGAAAGTGTATCCAAACTTTGTGTTATGGTCGTAGCATCGTTTTATGGTCGTAGCATCGTTTTATGGTCGTAGCATCGTGCTATGGTCGCAGTATCGTGCTATGGTCGCAGTATCGTGCTATGGTCGCAGTATCGTGCTATGGTCGCAGTATCGTGCTATGGTCGCAGTATCGTGCTATGGTCGCAGTATCGTGCTATGGTCGCAGTATCGTGCTATGGTCGCAGTATCGTGCTATGGTCGCAGTATCGTGCTATGGTCGCAGTATCGTGCTATGGTCGCAGTATCGTGCTATGGTCGCAGTATCGTGCTATGGTCGCAGTATCGTGCTATGGTCGCAGTATCGTGTTATGGTCGCAGCATCGTGCTATGGTCGCAACATCGTGCTATGGCTCGACCCAGCCAGGCGAGCAGGCCCTAGCGAGGCGACCTCGAGCCTCAACACACCGGACAACTGCGAGGTGCTCTCGTCATACCAGATAGTCGCACGCCCAGCGAGTCCTAGGTAGAACCTGCATACCCGGTCTCGAGCCAAGGTGCACCCAGGGGGTGACAAGCTCCAGCCCGGCGAGTCCTCGACTTTAATGGCCGGGGTACTCGTCCATGCAGGAAGAATTTACAGTTTCGGCTACTATTTGTAGACCGTTAAGGTCTGCCTGTATCTACCTCAAACAGCGGTATTCCGCTATCCACTGACCAATCAGGGGTGTTGATAACAAAAGCGGAAAGGCGGAGGCCCCTATTAGCAGGCCAAAAAGACTGTTCTGCCCCTGGGTTGGAGTTTGCCTATAAATAGACCCTTAAAGCACCTTGGAGAGGCAGACCCATCCTCCTTGAGCTTCGGATTTTCGAGAGCTTTTACTCCGTGCCATCCAAGGTGCTGAGATCATCCTTTGGCTTTGGGAGGGGAAGACGCAAGTCGCGCTTTCGGGTGAGTGGCGGGACCTGCTCGCTGCAGCTCACCAGGTCTGTGTGTAGGCAACCACTTTCAACCTATTGAGGGCCGACTCCGAGCTCAAACACCCCAGTCTTGTGTGGCAGACGACGAGTCGAGTAACTTGGACTGTTCCCTCTTAGTCCGAACTCAGTTGAGCCGGTATCCGGGCTTTAACATTTTTGGTGCGGTGAGCGTAAACTAACAGTTCTTGAAGAAAAATTCGATCGACGGTGCCATGACAGGGCATGAAGAGCAAGGAGACGGACAGGGGAACTCACATCTGGCTAGTGGGTTCGTGACACAAAGACAATTCGCCGAACTCACTGAGTTCATGAATTCAATGAAAGGGATAGTGAAGGGACTACTCGCGCAACGAGGCGAGGTTGCGACACCCAGCCCGGGTGTCGCCTCGCAGGGCGAGCTGAGTCGCGACCAACGGTCCGACAAGGAGATAGCCCAGGTGGGTGGCGATCTGGCGCTGCAGCCGCGAGTACTCTTCGCGAGCATGCCTGCAACTCGCGCATCAGAGAGGGAGTATGGGCGAACTCGCTCCATCGGTCCCTTCTGCGAGATGGTGATGATGGCCCCCGTTCCAGTTGGGTTCGTGGAGCCGCCAATGAACTTCTATTCCGGGAGAGATGATCCCCTCCAACATTTGCAATGGTTTGAAGATATGGTGTCGATCTAACCAATGTCAGACCCCTTTAAGTGTCGGCTGTTTGGCATTTCCTTCAAGGAAAAGACGAGGGATTGGTTCCATCAACTGCCGGCAGGATCGATCTACAGTTTCGAAGACCTTAGCATGGAGTTCCTGCTTCGTTTCTCCACCTCAAAGATAAAGGAGGGGGGGGGGGCTCTTCCTCATCAAGCAAGGACCACATTAGTCGTTGGGATCGTATGTCGATCGTTTTCAGGAGGAGATTCTCTTGTGCCTGGAGTTACCCGACCATACCCTCATAATGGCCTTTCGTTTGGGTCTACAGTGAGGGTTTTTAAAGATGAAATTGACTCGCATCTCCCTGATGTCCTTTGAAGAGTTGATCGATCGAGCAACCCTCTACATCGAGGGGGGATTCGACGAGCAAGGGATTCGTGACCAAGCTAGCTAAGTTAAACATGGAGGAGGTGGATGAGACAACTGAAGGAAGCGGAGGAGCCAAGAAGGAGCCAAGGAGGCGAGAGGAAGGAAGAGCGCGGGAGAATAGAGATCAAAGGAATCAGGAGAAAAGGTTACAAGGACCTCCCGCCAGGCCAATGCGGAAGATGGCCGGGGGAGGGTATCAGTGAGGATCTAGAAGGAAGCTCTCACCAGAGCGGCGGAATCGATGACATTCACCAGTAAGAACTAAGAAGACAGGAACAATGGAGGCAGAATCAAGCACCCCGGCAAGAGGCCCATGCCATCGGGAAAGGCCGAGGACGAGGGGGAAGACCCTGACAACAGAGGAGGGGAAAAGAGCCAAGAAAAGTCCTCTATTGTGATCTATGTTGCACCGACACGCGACACACGACACGACACTACACGCCACGCGACTCGCCAATTCTCAAAAAATATCATATTCCGACACGTGTATTAAATATTTATTTTTATATAATTATAAAAATCTTAAAACATTTTTAAAAAATAAAAAAATAAATAACTAACAAATATTCAAATAAACCAAGTCATGTTTAAATATTACTTATCAAATATTTAAATGCAAAACTTAACAAAAGATCAAAAAATGATGGAACATTAACATAATACCATTATATATCATCAGTAAAAATAATGGATTTTCAAGCAAAACTTTTACCCCCACTTTCAATCTTTTTTTTTTCTAAAGAAAATATCCACCCCACTAATAGATCCACCTTCACTACTCTAAATGCTAGAAGGGGCCAAAGACACTTTTTTAGGAGCAAAACTCGCTATTCTAACATTCACCTCTTCTTCTAGTTTTTCCACCTCAAATAGATCACTACTTGAGACTTTTACACACTTTCCAATTTCTTTTTCACCAATCATTAACAAATATGCTTTTACTTTTTTATATGAACTTATAAAATATTTTTCACAAAAAATGTATTTTCAAGACAAATTGTCTCTTGTCTCACCATGAGTAACTAGCTTAGCGACATGCGTGTACGAATGAGCGGGACACGTGTTCGATTGAGCAAGACACGCGAGTCCCGCTTGAACCAGCGTGTCGGACTTCTGACACGAGTGTCGGAGAGTCAGACGAGTGTCGGAGAGTCGGACGAGTGTCGGAGAGTCCGACATCGACACGCTGGGCAATTTGAAGTATCAGTGCTTCATAGTGACTTTCACCAGTCCGAGGGCCACACCACCACTACTTGCCCAGAGTTCTTGGAGCTGAGAAGAGGAGCAGAGGGAGGAACTCGGGAGGGGCGGCGATAGCATGGAGCAAGAGAAGGAAGAAACAAAGGAGCAGGAGGACGGGCACCTAGATGGTACGAGGACTGAGTAGATCAGGGGGCCAGTGGTGGGATCAACACGATCTGTGGAGGGGTTGGGGTGGAGGCAACCCGGATAGGAAGCCTGCATGTAGTTTATCGTAGGAGTGTGGTTTCTACCTCGCAAGCCCCACCTCGATCAGAGAAGTCACCTTCTTGGCGGAGGACATGTTCGGGAACAAAAATCCCTTTCATGATGCCTTGGTGATCCAGGTGGCGGTGGAGAACTTCACGGTTTCCTGCATTCTAGTTGACAACGAAAGCTCAGTGAACGTTGTCTTCAAGAAGGCATTCAACGCCATGGCGGTGAAGGAGAGGAGGGTGACCTCAACTGTCGGTCCCCTCTTTGGTTTTGTGGGAGAATGGAAGGAAGTCGAAGGAGGAGTGAAACTCCTTGTCACCCTGGGTGGAACCTCAAAGAACTGCCGCTTCGTGATAGTGGACGCGCCCAACAGTTACAATGTTATCTTTGGGTGACCCCTCATCAACGCCTTCCAATGTGTGTCGTCGTCGTTCCACCAATATTTGAAATACAACATTGGGGGATGCAGATCCAGATCAGGAGCGACTCGAAGGTGGCGAGGGAGTGTTATCTCAATGCAGTCAGCACCATCAGTTGGGATAAAGAAGGGAGAAAGAAGCCGAGATAGTCGACAAGGTGATGGATCGCCATCTCCCTCTCTAGCTTCTCCTCCTCGGCCATCCAAGAAATGGTATTGACGGCAGTCACATAGCACGTCCTCGCCACCTTCGGATCCCCCCTGATTCGGACATGCACTCCTCCGCTACTGAACTTGAGACACTGATCAAATGAGGAGGGGATACAAAGAAAGGCGCTGATGTGAGGGCGCCCAAAGATTGCGTTGTAGTTGCTCGGAGCGTCAACGATGACGAACCGACAGTTCCTTGACACCCCCCCAACGTCATATGCAGTCCCACCCCCCTTCGACTTCCTTTCTCTCTCCTTAGAATCCAAACAACGGCCCATCCGAGGCCTCCTGCTGCCGCGGGAGGGGGCCATTTGTCCCTGTCTCTATGCCGGTTGATTGAACCTCCTTTGTTCGTGGAAGTTGTCCCTTCCCTGGAAACCACCACCTTGCCCCTGGGGGTGTCCTTCCTGTGGCCTCCAGCCCAACCTATTGTTTGACTCGCGCTGCCCACAACCTTGGTACTGCCCCTAACCTTGGGGTTCCTCCCTTTTTTCTCTCCTCTCTCTGCTCCCTCTGTCTCCCTGCTCCCGACTCCTTCCTATCGTCCTCCGCTAACTTGGTTAGCTTCTTAGCGAACGTCGGGTTGGCTGCCTTTATCTCGATCTCTTTCGCCACCCTCTCCATCTGCTCCTCGAAGGAGAGGGGGTGAACTCTCTTCAGCTCTATGCTAATGAAACTCGGTCTCAACCTGAGGGTAAAGGCGAGCGTCACGGTGTACCCCGGCATCTCCTGGACCTGCAAAATTTCTTCCTGGAACCTATCCACATAGTGTCTCAGCCCCTCTTCCGGCTTCTGCTTGATGGCAAACAAGCACTCCGCTCCCTTCTTCCTCTTCTTGGATGTTGAGAACCTAAGCAAGAATCCGTGTCACAGATCCTCAAAACAGTAGATTGAACTCGCAGGCAACTGGTGGAACCAGTCACGGACCTTCTGTAACATTTCGACTTTTATTGGGCCACCAGAGCACTAGTGGGCCCAATAAAAGTGGCCCGAACCCTACCCATGACCCGGTGGGAGGTAACCCTAGGTAGGAAATAGAGCTAGAGAACTCCGAATCGAGTTCTGTCAGTTCCTGTGACCTTATATAACCTAGACGGGTGCATCGGGACCCGTCGCATCACTATCCGGGATCTAACGACAAATTTAGACACTTTGACCATTTTAGCGCGCTGCGACGCGCAAATTTCGGACTTTCGTCAAACGGACTCCGATTTAACCTCAGTCAATGACGTTGGACTCGTATGGTCAATACGAAGTCAATAGAAGTTCTTCTGATCTATTTTGACGACAATTGGTCAACCCATGGTCAAATCAAGCATAGTCGTGCACCGAAAAGCATGCACACACTAATTGTACACGACACCCGAACTTTGACCCGAACCCGATGACTTGGACCCACTTTGACTTTGACCAGTAAGGGGGGACCCACCCTAGGGTTGTCTTGGTCAACCCCCCCACCCCCCCACCCCCCCCACCCCCAAATAAAAACCCATTTTTTGAATTTTTATCCAAATAGGGGCCCACCTCCTCTCCATGGGTGGATAGTCCTTGCCCCCCTCACTCTCCTTTGGGCCCCCAACCAGTAAGCTCCACCTTAGGACAAGTGGAGGCCCACCACTACCTCTCCTCTCTTTCTCCCTCTCTTATTAAAAGCCCAAGCTCATAAGGGCTTAGCCCTTTTTACCCATATGGGTGAAATGTTGGGGCCTCTAGCTGTCCTTGGACAGCTGGAGGGTGGGGATTAATCCCTCCCTAAGGAGGGATTAATCCCACATTAGCTAGGGGAGGATTGCCCCTCCTCCCCAAGCCTATAAAAGGGCACCCCCTCTCCTTTGCCCTCAACAACTCTGAGAGCTCTCCCCTCCCCCTGCTAAGGCTCTGCCGGAGCTCAGGTGGCCGGAAAAGGCGAGCCAAGAGGCCTCCCCCTCCACCACCGCCACCTTTGGCATGGCTGACCAGGCCGGCCCCTCCCGAGCCCGCCAAACTCAGGTGGAACCTTCTCTACTTCTCTATCCCGCCGACGTTCTGCATGCCCTCCCCGGCAGCCGGAGCGCCACTGACGCCACCCGAGCCCTCTTCCAGGAAGGGTGGTGGTTGCGAGGGTAGAGGCCACCCCAGCGCTAGTGGTGGCGCTGGGGGAAACCTAGGCCACTGGGGACGGCAACCCCAGCGGCGAAGAGTGATGGTGCCGCCGGAAAACGCCGTTCCGGCGGCACCCGTAAAACAGAGCATGGCTCTGTTTATTCCTGGCGGCGGCGGCCGGCGGCACAGGGCTGCCGGACCACCGCCAGCGAAGAGCTCGACCCCCGGCGCGCCGACCGGGGGTAGTGCGGTGAGCGATTAGCCACCCGAGACGCTGCCGGACCACCGCCGGTGAGGAGCAGCAGCCGCCCGATCTGGTGATGAAGATCGGGCGGCTGGGATTGTATCAAATCCCGCCCCCGCCTCAGCATCAGCGCCCCCCACAGCAGATCCGTGGCCGATCCGTTGTGGGGACAGAGGGATGATACGCGGAAAATGATCTATGCGTATTGCCGCAAGTGCACGTGCCGTAACAAGTAATAAAGTGTGAGTGAGATCGTTCGCTCGGAGAAGTGGTTAACCTAAAGCTTGCAATTACTAGCTACACCGTTCTTCAAATCCAAACAAGTCGAAAGAGATGATTCTTTTACAAACTAATCAAGATTTTTTTAACTAAGAATTAGACTAAGTAGACTAATTGAAAGCTTGAAAAATATCTTTATCAAATTGGGAAGAAATAGTCTTGTATTTAGATTTCCTATGTGCGTCTAAATGGTGCGTTGAAATGATATTAGTCAAAAGTGTTGAATGAGATATCATGCGGCGATTTTTATAGAAGAAATCCTCCTCTCTCGAATCTCGGAAATCCCAACATCCTAAATTCTCTTAATTATCTCTAACTTAAGAAAAATTTTAGAATATTGCTTAACATAAAAATCAGATCGCTAGCAAAAGGAGGGAGTCTCCTCCTCTCCTCTAAACTAAAGTGAACGAATGAGCGATTGCACTTCTCCTCTCTCGAATCTCGAAATACAACGCGAAAGTAGAGATCTTTGGTTAAATGTTTTACATCACTCGTCTCTCGATTCTTGTGATGCAATAAAATAGCCGTCAAACCAATATTACGTCGCTCTTCTCTCGATTCTCGCAACGAAATATTAGATGAAGATAAAGACCAAAAATCTCATAAATAAATTCAAAAGTTCACAATATGAAAAATCATCCAACAAATCTCAACATACAAGAGAATTCCACCATAAAACACACATAGTACTCTCCTTACACAAGACTTGGAGAGATTAGTTCATAGCGAGAAGAAAAACACACAAAATTATGAAGATCTTACAGTTCATGCCTTCAAAATTTCAGATTTACCCTTCTTCACGGCCGGAATCCGCTTCTCCACCGCCAAGAACCCTAAAGTTGGCCTCCTCCTCTTCAAAAATGACAAAAGATATGAAAAGATTCAAAAATCCCCTTTATATGGTGAATGGGCCTCAAAGGATCTCCAGCATTTATGAAAGGAAGCCTCCTTTCATAATAAAAACTGCCATATTTGAATTATTTACGGATTTTGAATTTTGAATTTCGCAGGTTTTGTTGCAACAAATTTAAAATTTGTTGCAACAAATTTAGTTCTGTCCAGAAATGCAAAAATCTGCACTGAATTTTTTACAAAATTTGTTGTGGCATTTCCTGCATGCTCTTCTGCTTATCATCACTTGTGCAAGTTAATTTCTTCGATATTCCATATCATAAAAACAAGGTAAAATATTAATAATATATGAATTTTCTCAATAATAATATTTTACTTGTTTACATATGTTTTTAATCAATATTTAGGGAATAAATCGGTCAAAATATAGTGAATTAATGCACAAGATAACTTCATTTTGTGAAGTTATCACACCCTCACACCTAAACCTTTGTTAGTCCCTAGCAAAGATAAATCATTACTCATCATTGAGTGAGCGAATATCAATTGAACTGTCATTTCATCTCTCCTTACTCTTGAACAAAACAAGACACATTGAGTAACTTGTCAAAAAATGTATAGATTCATTAGTTCGATACAAGTTAAAGCTCCATAACAATTTCCTAATGTTGTGTGTGCTTCCTTAGAGTTATCTATTCTCATACAACTTCACTCATTAAATTTCTACATAGATGGGGGATGATGACAATAAACCAAGACATTGAGTTGGCTTAAACAAGAGTTTAACAGTATAAGATAAAGTGTAAGGGTAGGCAATGTGATGAGAATTGGCTTGATTATGAATTTGATCTTTGATGACAGCAAGACACATTCCTAGTTAAAATTCTTAACTCTGCTCCTTACCCTGGGGTCTAACTCTCAAGTACAAATATAATTTTTTATGTCCATAGTTGGGATCATTCCGAGTGGGTGTACGCACACTTAGGCCGCATATCACTATGACCTCTACATAAATTTTTTTTTTTTTTTTGTGCGCATAGTTGGGATCATTCCAGATATGTGTATACATACCTAGGCCGCATATCACTAAGGCATCATAACCAATAATTTTTTTTTCTACATAAGGTCATAATTGGGATCATTCTAAGTGGGTGTACACATACTCGGGCCACATATCACTATGACATTGTTTTTCTTAATGATTTTTTATATAAGTTAAACACCCAGAGTATGAACATTTATTAAGAAATGACTAGTAATTGTTTAAGAGATTATTTTTATGAGTAAGTTGAATCCCAAAGGCTAGACTTAAACACAAAGATATATCAGTGATATTTTCAAATAACTACTTAGACTCCATGTTTAAGCCTATATCATCGACTCAGTTCCTGTTCATCTCTCCCCCTCTATATTCAGAAATAATGAAATTCTCTTGTCGGACACAAATATTCATAAGGAATGGTGTGCAAAGGGGAAATTCAAAACGGAGCTCTAACATATCTTATTAATTTCCATAGCAGAAAATACAAACTTTTGACAAGTCTACCAATCGTAAAGAATTGCGTTATTTGAACTAAGAGTAAGAAGTTATCGTCGTAGTTATTCTAGGATATTTGTCACTCACTTGGAGAAGGTTGCTAATTGCAACCCACCCCCTCACACCTAAGGTTTGCTAGACCCTAGCAAAGGATTGTATGTTTAAAATTAAAATGGAATGTGCAGGGTGAAACAGATAGTACAATGAGTGGTGTCAAGTATATGAAAATAAATGCCAAGAAATACAGTACTCCCCTGAAATATAACAACCGATGGATCGAACCCATGTTAGTCCTGCCAACAGATTATAAGGCTGCGGGGAACAGTTGAAAAGCCCATGGCGGTGGTGAATCCACAAGTGATCTGCAAAACACAATATACCACTCCGAAACAAAACTAGTTGCCAAGTTTAGATCTCATCATCATATTTACTCAAATCTTTGATGAAACCATTTAACATAACGAAGCAAATTTTAACTTGTTCAATGTAGAATACATCACAAAGTAATATCACCCGATTCTCATTAGTCATGTAAGTGGTGGAAATAAAATAACCAAAGTGATTATAGTACAAACATGAATATGGTGATAATGATGACGTATTCTATGAGAGTCCAACCGACATTCCCTCCGTGTAAAATTCTGTCATAATCCACATATTGACAAAGCATATAGTTCATGAATACTAGCAAGAATAACCACCCATGATTATAACTATGCACGCACCCAGTTCATAACCCAAAGGCTAACTAAAACATGCAGGCAAAGCTACAAAGCGCTTTTAATTCATTAAAAATAAGCTGTTAAATCAAGACAAACATTCAGTACATCAATATTTCACAAATTCTGAGCATCCAGTCAAATAGAACAATACAAAAGCTACAAACTGAGTCACGTGTCAAATCAGAATAAATCCATAGTCGCAAAATATCAGCATGTCAGACAAAATTTAGACCAATAGCGCATAGTTGTCCAAAATCATAACAAATACTAATAAAACTATCAACCCACCCAGAGTAGCCAAATATCAAGTCGAATAACCCAAAAGCTCCTCACTCGTCAGCCTCGTCGTCGTCCATGTTGTCGTCACTTCCCATGTCTCCATCCCCGTACTTCAATTTGAAATCCCCGCTCATAGATGACCGGCTTTCCCTTGAGCGATTCGTAGCGGTTTTGAGCCTCATCATTCACAAGCCGAGAGCCCTTGCTAACTGAAATCGTCCCCTTCCCCTTTGTTTTACGGCTGGACATGGCTTTATTCAACCCCTAATGGACTACAGGAGACTTACAAAAGTAAAATAAAAAAAAAAAATTTGGTTCCTCCTGGAGGTGATGAGAAGACCGCAAGTGTAGAAGAAGAATAACAGAAGCGTTACCTACTCCCGCCTTGCAGGGTGTGTCGCCGCACGCGAAAGCTCGAGCACCGTCCGCTGGCCGTGCACCGGCGAATCCACCGAAGAGGCTCCACGACCTGCCCTTCCCGATGAAGCCGCCGCTTGGGAAATCGTCGTTCTTCGTATGCTTTCCACTCGCGCCGATCGTAGCCCGCAAGTTCGTCGCCGGAACTCTCTACCGGCTCCGATCGTAGCCCGCTCGGGATTCAAAGGAAGTAGAGAGTTTTGAGGAGGAATCGGGTCGGGGTTGAGGAGAATGGAGAACGGGCGGTGGTGTTGATCGCCGGCGGGGATTTCACTCGGCGTCGCCCCTCGTCGCTGCTCCCGCTCGCGATGCGCCGCCGTCGCCTTCTGCTCTTTGCCCCCTCTTTTTTTTTTGTTGGGTACCTAGGGTTGGCTGCAGGAGATCGGGAGAGAGAGGAAGAGAGAATGGGTTTTTTTCATTGTTTTTTTTTTATAATTTAGCTGTCCAATTGAACCGGACATCACTGTGGCTACCGGTTTAGCTGAGCCGGCTGCACAGGCCACATGCAAGAGGGGCGGACAGAACAAATAATATTATAACAAAAATTTTGTGCTGTCAAAATTTGTTATAATATATTTTGTTCTGTCCGAAATTAATTTCAGTTCAAAAATTTTTTTACCAGTTTTTTTATTCCGTTTCTTACATGAGGAGTGGCCATAGTTTAGTTTTAAAAATAGAATGATATACTCCCACTTGGTCATCATATTAAATTGATATCATCGCGGTTCATAGTGATCAAAACTTGGCAAAATAAATTTTCACCCATTTTCTAAAATACTCTTGCACCGCTTTACCTTTTTTTTATAAGATACACATGCCAATGAGAGGTCCAGACTCCGCCCCTACGATAAAGCGCGACAGTATTTCAACTGTTATGGGGCACGAGGTTTCCCGTGCCCCGCACGGCATTATCTCAACCATCCTCTCGCAAACCCCCCGAGTGCTATGCTCCACTTCTCGCTCAATTTGGATGTGTGCCACACCACTTTTTTTATTATTAATATAAATTCTAAAACAAAAACTCTTAGATAAAAGCTATGAAGTAAATTAAAAACGCAAATGAAAGATTGGGTTGCCTCCCAAGCAGCGCCTAATTTTAAGTCCCGGCAGGACTTTGCTGACTACCCAATTTTGTCATTTCAGCAGAATGAACGACACCAGTCGTTCATTGTCATCGCATCGGAATATTTTTAAGCGCTCTCCACTGACCTTAAATTCGGAATTGTCTTGTTCATTCACGATGGTGACTGCGCCGTACGGATGGACTTCCTTTACTCGGAATGGTCTCGACCAACGACTTTTAAGTTTTCCGGGAAAAATTTTTAGACGAGAGTTAAATAGTAATACCAATTGCCCGGGTTCGAATTGTTTTCCGCTCAAATGTTGGTCGTGCCATCTCTTGGTCCGTTCCTTATAAATCTTCGCACTCTCATACGCATTCATCCTTAATTCTTCTAACTCATTGAGTTGTAGAAGTCTCTTCTCACCTGCAGTTTGGAAATCATAATTTAACTTTTTAATGGCCCAAAACGCTCGATGTTCTAATTCAAGGGGTAGATGACAAGCTTTCCCATATACTAACCTATAAGGAGTTAAACCAATAGGAGTCTTTTATGCAGTCCGATAAGCCCATAAGGCATCGTTAAGCTTTTGAGACCAATCCTTACAATTAAAGCTAACCGTCTTTGCAAGAATTGTTTTTATTTCCCGGTTAGACACTTCCGCTAGACCATTTGTTTTAGGATGATACGCTAACGCTATTTTGTGAGTGACGTCATATTTCCTCAATAACGTAGCGAATGAGTTGTTACAGAAGTGACTACCTCCATCACTAATGATAGCTCTAGGTGTGCCAAAACGATTGAATATATAATTCTTTAGGAAGTGTAAAACCACTTTGGCATCATTCTTAGCGGTGGCTATGGCTTCGACCCACTTAGAAACATAGTCTACGGCAAGAAGGATAAACATATTACCGTTCGAGTTCACGAAAGGTCCCATAAAGTCTACTCCCCAAACATCAAAAAGTTCAACTTCTAAGATAGTGTTCATTGGCATGGAGTCGTTCTTCTTAATGTTTTCATTTCTTTGGCACCGGTCACATTGACTTACAAATCCTTTAGCATCTCGGAATAGAGTCGGCCAATAGAACCCTGCTCCTAAGACCTTCATTGCCGTTCTATCCCCCTTAAAGTGACCTCCATAAGGGGAGTTGTGACATTTGTCCAATACGGCTTTAATTTCCTCCTCCGGAATGCAACGTCTAACGACCCCATCTGCTCCAATTCTAAACAAAAATGGTTCATCCCATAAATATGAGCGTACTTGATGTAAAAACCTCTTCTTTTGTTGATATGTCAGATCGGGTGGGAGGACTCTACTAACAATATAATTCACGTAGTCTGCATACCAAGGTATGCGTTGCTCGGACACTGCCAAAACCCACTCATCGGGAAATCTTTCATTAATTTCTGATCGCAGCAACGGATTAGAACATTCAATCCTAGAAAGATGATCCGCCACTGGATTATCTACTCCCTTCCGATCTTTAATTTCTAGATCAAACTCCTGCAGCAGCAATACCCATCGAATCAATCGAGGCTTAGCATCCTTCTTTTCCATAAGATAGCGGATAGCTGCGTGGTCGGTGAATGCTATCACTTTGGTGCAAAGAAGATAAGACCTAAACTTCTCAAATGCGAACACTATAGCTAGTAGCTCTTTTTCGGTCGTGGTATAATTTATTTGCGCCTCTATTAAGGTCTTACTAGCGTAGGCTATAGTATGAAAGATCTTTTCCCTCATTTGCCCCAAAACAGCCCCAACGGCGTAGTCACTTGCATCACACATCAACACAAAGGGTTTTTCCCAATCGGGTGCCACAATAATCGGTGCCGTAATCAGTCGGGTCTTTAATTGATTGAACGCATTCAAACACTCATCATTAAAATCAAATTTCACATCATGTCCTAATAACTCACTTAAAGGCTTGGCGATCTTGGCGAAGTCTTTAACGAACCTTCGGTAGAATCCTGCATGGCCCAAAAAGCTTCTTAACGCTTTTACATTTTTGGGAGGAGGTAATTTTTCAATCACCTCGACCTTTGCCCTATCCACTTCCAATCCGTCTCTAGATACACGGTGTCCAAGAACAATGCCTTCCTGCACCATAAATTGACATTTTTCCCAGTTCAACACTAGGTTGGTCTCCACACACCGGGCAAGCACTCTCTCCAAACACATCAAGCAAGCATTGAATGTTCTTCCAAAGATGGAAAAATCATCCATAAATACCTCTATGCCATAGTCCATAGGATCCATGCCTTGTTCAATAAGATCCGTCATTATTGCGATTATGCAACGTTGGAACGTGGCCGGCGCATTGCATAGCCCAAATGGCATCCTCCTAAATGCGAATATACCAAAGGGACACATGAACGCTGTCTTTTCCTGATCGTCCGGATCAACCGTTATTTGATTGTAGCCGGAATATCCATCTAGAAAACAATAAAACTCATTTCCGGCTAGTCGGTCTAAAATCTGATCTATGAATGGTAACGGGTAGTGATCCTTCCTAGTCGCCTTGTTTAATCTACGATAGTCGATACAGATACGCCATCCTGTGATTGTTCTTGTGGGGACTAATTCATTCTTGTCATTTTTAACTACGGTCGTCCCTCCTTTCTTAGGTACACAGTGGATGGGTGACACCCATGAACTATCGGATATAGGGTAAATGATTCCTGCATCCAACCACTTAATGATCTCTTTTCTGACCACCTCCTTCATAGGAGGGCTAAGGCGGCGCTGAGGCTCGATGGATCCCTTACAAGATTCCTCTAAAAGGATCTTGTGCATACACAAGGAAGGACTAATCCCTCGGATATCGGCTATTGTCCACCCTATGGCTAACTTATATTTCTTCAAAATGACCAAGAGTCTGTCATGCTGCTCCGGTAGCAGTCTAGAGTTTACTATTACCGGTAGTGTATCATTATCTCCTAGATATGCGTAGGACAAATGCTCAGGAAGCGGTTTTAACTCTAAGACGGGCGGGCAAACCGTAGAGGGTTTGTCCGCTAAAGACCGCTCAGTCATATCTAGGGGCTCCGACCTATGAAACGACCCCAATCGATTCTCACACACTTGAAAACACTCTTCACTTTCTTTTTCAGTAGATTCTACTTCTTCATTCCTAACCTCATCAGATTCCACTTCCTCAACTTCTATCTCATCCATCAAAATTCCAATCTCCTCGTCTATATTCGAATCATGCCACCCACTATTTTGCTCACAGTCGTAGAGTGAAATACTGTTAACCACCTCCATCACGTCTTCCTTCTCACTAGGGAATTTCATGGCCTTAAGGACGTTAAAAGTAATTTGTTCATCGTTGACTCTCATGGTCAACTCACCTTTGTGGACATCTATTAAAGTTTTTCCGGTTGCTAAAAAGGGTCTTCCTACAATTAGTGGGATCTCCTTGTCTTCTTCCATATCCAAAACTACAAAGTCCGCCGGAAAGATAAACTTATCCACCTTGACAAGCACATCTTCTACTATACCCTTAGGAAAAGTAAGTGACTTGTCAGCTAGTTGTAATGTTAATGAAGTTTTAGAAATGTCCCCCAAGCCTAACTTCCGATAAATTGAAAGTGGCATCAAATTTATACTCGCTCCAAGATCACACAAAGCTTTGCCTTCAAATTGGTATCCAATGGAGCATGGAATCGTGAAACTTCCTGGATCTTTCAGTTTGGGTGGAAGTTTCTTTTGAAGGATTGCGCTACACTCATGAGTCAATGCCACAGTTTCATTCGTGCCAAATTTTCTCTTTTTATTTAAAATATCTTTCATAAATTTGACGTAACTGGGCATTTGCTCCAAGGCTTCGGCAAATGGGATATTAATTTGAAGTTTCTTAAAAATTTCTATGAATTTCTGGAATTGGTGATCTAGCTTGCTCTTTCTAAGTCTTTGAGGAAATGGTGGTGGTGGGTAGGTAATTATTTTTTTATCCTTTGCAGGCACCTCTACGTTCTTCTCTTTCTTATTCTCTTCTACTTCTTCTAACTCTTCCTCCACACTCTTAGTAGGTTCAAAATTCAACTCTCTAGCGGGTTCATGAATTTTATCACTCTCTACTTCTCCTTGCTCAGTATTAGCTTCCATTGGATTATTGTTATACCCACTCGCCAACTCCTTACCACTCCGCAATGTAATAGCCTTACAATGTTGGTTATCACCCTTAGGATTAGGCGTTGTATCGGTTGGTAATGTCCCTAGCGCTCTAGTATTAAGTGCGGATGCAATTTGCCCCAATTGTGTTTCAATTAAGCGCATGGATCCTTCTAAACTAGAAAAACGTGCTTCGTTATTCTTCATGGACTCTAAGATGACTTCATCGGATAATTTCCGCGAAGGTCCCGCTTGATTAGGATGGTGATGTTGGTGAGGGTGGTTGGAATTGTGGTTGAATAAATGCGAAGGAGTAGACCCAGAATTATTCTTCCATGACAGATTGGGATGGTTTCTCCACTCCGGATTATAATTATTCGAGTATGTGTTATGACCTTGTTTGTACTGCCCCCCTATATAGTTAGCGTCTTCGTTATGTCCTATAAGTTGTTCAATGGTTAAAGTAGGACTAGCGGTGGACGGGGGAGTAACAATACTATTAACCTGTGGAAGATATTGACTTTGGTTTAACGTCAAGGCGTCTAACCTCTTATTTATTGAATTAAATTGTGAAGTCATTTCAGCCGCAAACGAAGTTAATTGGTCCACTTGGTATAACCCAGCAGTAGAAGAAGAGGGCCCTTGCCGATCAACAAGTTGATAATTATTAGAGGATAAATCCTCTAATATTGCATAGGCATCTTCTGGGTATTTATTCATGAGTGACCCTCCCGCGGCTCCATCAACTTGAATCATAGTGGATGTTTGGAGACCATTGTAGAAGGTCCAAACTTGTTGGTGGATGGCTAAGCCATGGTGGGGGCACTTACGTAGTAGCTCTTTGAAACGTTCCCAAGCATCGTATAAGGTCTCTCCATTGCCTTGCATAAACGTAGATATATCTCGCTTCAACTTAGCCGTTTTAGATGGGGGGAAGTATTTGGCTAAAAATTTTTCCATCAAGAATGCCCAAGTGGTAATAGATCCATTGGGTAGAGAATTTAGCCAATCCTTTGCCCTCCCCTCTAGCGAGAAAGGAAACAGACGCAATTTAATGGCTTCTTCTGAAACTCCATTAATCTTGAACGTATCACAGATTTCTATGAACGTTCTCAAATGCGAATTGGGGTCTTCATGATTAAGGCCACCAAATTTACTATTTTGAACGAGTTGCATGACAACAGAATCGATTTTAAAATTGTTGGCCTCGATTGCAGGCCTAGCGATACTAAATTGCAACCCTCCCTGTAGAGGCATGTTGTAATCACGACATGTTCTCCTTTGCTCAACAGGGTGTCCATTATGTTCTACCTGACCTCCTAAATCCTGACCTTCCTGATGATTATCGTTTGGATTCATAGTTGAAGATTGGCTTTGTTCTAAACGGAAAGTCTTACGATTTCTCCTACACGTCCTTTCAATCTCTAAGTTTAATGGCAATAACTCAATGGATCGAAATCTGGACATGCACTAACAGAACAACAATGGCAATTATATAAAAAAAAACTACAAACAACTTAAAATACAACAAAATTAAAGTTTGACCTCCAAATACTAGGGTTTACTAATATTGCAAGAAAATAAACAATAGATTAATAGCACATCCCCGGCAACGGCGCCAAAAACTTGATACGCGGAAAATGATCTATGCGTATTGCCGCAAGTGCACGTGCCGTAACAAGTAATAAAGTGTGAGTGAGATCGTTCCCTCGGAGAAGTGGTTAACCTAAAGCTTGCAATTACTAGCTACACCGTTCTTCAAATCCAAACAAGTCGAAAGAGATGATTCTTTTACAAACTAATCAAGATTTTTTTAACTAAGAATTAAACTAAGTAGACTAATTGAAAGCTTGAAAAATATCTTTATCAAATTGGGAAGAAATAGTCTTGTATTTAGATTTCCTATGTGCGTCTAAATGGTGCGTTGAAATGATATTAGTCAAAAGTGTTGAATGAGATATCATGCGGCGATTTTTATAGAAGAAATCCTCCTCTCTCGAATCTCGGAAATCCCAACATCCTAAATTCTCTTAGTTATCTCTAACTTAAGAAAAATTTTAGAATATTGCTTAACATAAAAATCAGATCGCTAGCAAAACGAGGGAGTCTCCTCCTCTCCTCTAAACTAAAGTGAACGAATGAGCGATTGCACTTCTCCTCTCTCGAATCTCGAAATACAACGCGAAAGTAGAGATCTTTGGTTAAATGTTTTACATCACTCGTCTCTCGATTCTTGTGATGCAATAAAATAGCCGTCAAACCAATATTACGTCGCTCTTCTCTCGATTCTCGCAACGAAATATTAGATGAAGATAAAGACCAAAAATCTCATAAATAAATTCAAAAGTTCACAATATGAAAAATCATCCAACAAATCTCAACATACAAGAGAATTCCACCATAAAACACACATAGTACTCTCCTTACACAAGACTTGGAGAGATTAGTTCATAGCGAGAAGAAAAACACACAAAATTATGAAGATCTTACAGTTCATGCCTTCAAAATTTCAGATTTACCCTTCTTCACGGCCGGAATCCGCTTCTCCACCGCCAAGAACCCTAAAGTTGGCCTCCTCCTCTTCAAAAATGACAAAAGATATGAAAAGATTCAAAAATCCCCTTTATATGGTGAATGGGCCTCAAAGGATCTCCAGCATTTATGAAAGGAAGCCTCCTTTCATAATAAAAACTGTCATATTTGAATTATTTACGGATTTTGAATTTTGAATTTCGCAGGTTTTGTTGCAACAAATTTAAAATTTGTTGCAACAAATTTAGTTCTGTCCAGAAATGCAAAAATCTGCACTGAATTTTTTACAAAATTTGTTGTGGCATTTCCTGCATGCTCTTCTGCTTATCATCACTTGTGCAAGTTAATTTCTTCGATATTCCCTATCATAAAAACAAGGTAAAATATTAATAATATATGAATTTTCTCAATAATAATATTTTACTTGTTTACATATGTTTTTAATCAATATTTAGGGAATAAATCGGTCAAAATATAGTGAATTAATGCACAAGATAACTTCATTTTGTGAAGTTATCAAGGGACGAAACACGTCCTGTGCCTCAATCTCAGCCGCAGGATCAAGCTGATCTGCTATATGCAGACCAAAATCAAGGAGCAGAATTTGTAGAATTTTTTGGGGCCAAATCTAGGCCTCTAAGAGAAAAATGGCCAACATGAAAAATGTTCCCCATGATGAGGGTTTCTTCTACAAAAATTTTGAGACTTTTTGGAAATGATTTGGTATTTTAAAAAGCCTAAATAAAATTTGTTTGGGCAAATTAAAAGCTCAAAACACTTTGGAAAATTATAAAAAAATTACTAGGTTTATTTTAGGCCCTCCTAAGGGTTGTATCAAAATTTGGGTTATGATGATAGGTTTTGATATTTTTCCTAAAATTTGGAAGCCTAGGGTCGCGCTCGGAACGTATTCCGCTCATTTTCCCTCGAAGGTGAAAATTGGAGCGCGCGACCACCCTTTATAATCAAATAAGTAATTAAAACTATTTTATCGACGAGAGTGGTCGAGGCAAGTGACTAAGCTCCGGGAATTCCGAGATTTCATAAAATCGGCGAGCGCCTCGACTCTCGGGTGAATTGGGCATGCTCGGAAGGTGAGAGTACGGGTGGTGAGTAAGAATTATTCCCGACGAATAATAATAATAATATAACTCCTAACAAGCTCTGATCTGATTAAGCCGTAATAAATATGGCGCAACCAAATTAATCGGATCCTAATAATTGGTACAACCTAATGAAATCTCCTTTAGGTCTGAGATGGAATTGAAGCCTTCTGAATATGAGTGATTGGACTACTAACCATTTTCTTTGTGTTTTCTCCAGTCTTGTACTGGTCAAGCTTATTTCAGTACTTTCAATTCAGTACTACTCCAGTCTCGTACTGGTCAAACTTATTTCAACATTTTCAATTCAGTACTACTCCAGTCTCGCACTGGTCAAGCTTATTTCAGCACCTTCAATTCAGTACTACTCCAGTCTCGTACTGGTCAAGCTTATTTCAATACTTTCAATTCAGTACTACTCCAGCCTCGCACTGGTCAAGTTTATTTCAGTACTCTCGGTTCAGTACTACTCCAGTCTCGCACTGATCAAGCTTATTTCAGCACTTTCAATTCAGTACTACTCCAGTCTCGTACTGGTCAAGCTTATTTCAGTACTTTCTATTCAGTACTACTCCAGTCTCGTAGTGGTCAAGCTTATCTCAATACTTTCTATTCAGTACTACTCCAGTCTCATACTGGTCACATTTCATTTCAGCACTTTAAATTAGCAGCATAATCACCGCATTTGTCCTCATTGCAATTTACTATTATAATCTCGGGTTCTGCTCTGACGAGCAGTCGTTGTTAAAGTTGAGCCTTAGTTGAGGATAACCGGAGTTGATGTAGTCCTTCAGGTCTAGCCCCAAATAATGCGCTCCCACGCTCCTTGACGAAAGTAGAGCTGAGCGCCGTCGCCCGAAGTTTAAGCCTAGTAGGGCAGGCCAACGTAGATCAGGTGTGTATTATGATTGTCATTTGTTTGATTGTTTGTAAATTGATTGCGGTGAAATAGTGGCAGGTCAGTCCCTCCCACAGACCATTCGTACCGGTGCGGAAAGGTCGACGACTCAAGGCGATAGGGAGATGGGTACCACGGGTGACCGGCCGTTATATTATTCCCCGTCAGGTTTCCTTCGCTGGTCGGCCAAAACGATTCACCGGATGTCGCTCACATCCAATAGTACACAAGGTTGTATGTTAGGGTCTGGGGTTGTGCGGTACGACCACCCCCAGAAGTGGCAGGACTGTCCAATGTCACCGACGGCCACATCGGTGAGGCCCGCGGGAATCGCTACCCTGCTAGAACAGAAGCGATCTAAACTATGTCGACATAGGGTTTGTGTACGCGGCTATGAATGTCTGCGGTGTGTGCGCGGCTGTGAATGTCTGCGATAGAATACATGATGTGAAAACCTGATGTGCTGATGTGCTAGTGGAGTTTTGTTATAACTGATTTATATTACTGCTGTTTTTCCCAGTTATATTATCCTACACTCTTTTATAGTTGCTCCTAGCTATACATATATAAAATGTTGTGTTAACCCTCTCTTGCTTCGTCTATTTACTTTTGTTGGGTGGGTGTGTGCTCATCCCCAAGATATGGATCCGGGGAGGAGATTTGTTTCCACTTAGTTCTGTGACTAACAGTTATCTAAATAACCATTCACAGGAAATGGAGCATCGTAGTGACTCGCTGCCGCAGGAGATTACGTCAGCGGCTAGGACTACTCGAGCAGATGCACCCCCGACCTCCTCGGAGTTTAGAGACGTGAGTACCACCGAGCAGCATAGGGAGAGAGTGTGTGAGGGTTATATGTAGTACATGTATAGCCCACGAGCTTATATGAACGCTTAGGCTTCGACCCTAAAACCTCTGTATTATTATATGATGTGTTATATATATCTGCAGTGGTTTCTTGTTAATGCTTCCGTTATACTCTGATGGTTTGTGAATGTTGTGATTCGAGCCGAGCAATGCGGTCATCTAGTGCTTAGACATGGTGGATCGTTTCCCCTAAGGAGCACTTGGTGGACGTCTTGGGCCAGTAGTACCCCTCCGGCCCGACCCGGGCAAAAGGTTGAGGGTGCTACAAATGGATCAGAGCGATCACGATTCGTCCTTGTGGAGCACTCTCAGGATCCCTCTGTCCCTCGCTTCGTCCTGGGATCGGGACGAACCTTGCGGCGGAAGCCTAGTGGTCCCTAGTGTAGAGGCTTAAGGATTCTAGAATGTACGATAGTACGCCCATATACTGTTGTTTCCGCTTTGTTTGTCATTTTTGCAAATTTTCCCTACTTTTGCAAAATATAGACACTTTTTCCCGTTACTTCTCCAGATATCGGAGTACAGTAACGGGGGATCCTCGTCCAGACGATATGTTCCACCTACCCCACCTCCAGACCTGGTCGCTCCTGCGGCCGTACCGTTTGCCGAGACAGATATGGGGCAGACACTAACGACTATTCTAGCGACTTTTCGGGCTGCCCTGGCACAGCCACTGCGAGAGATGACAACACCAACCGATCTGCTGTCGACTTTCCGAGGACTGAGGCCTCCCCCTTTCAGAGGTACGGAGATGACCATCCAGATAGAGGAGTGGTTGGAGCGGGTGGAGGAGCTATTAGTGGGAATGATGTGCCCAGTTGTGTTTGCAGTCTCTTTAGTGGTGACCCTTTTGGAGAGATACGCGAGGGATTGGTGGAGAGCGGCTACTCGCTCTACTTTTCGAGGTCGGTCGTTGAGCGCGATTCTTTGGGGGGGAGTTCTCTGAGGCTCTACTAGAGTTCTTCATCACGGATGCAGACCGAGCCGTGCTGCAAAAGAGGTTCTTGCTCATTCGACAGAACAACCGCACAATGACATAGTACGAGAGAGAGTTTATACACCTGGCACGCTTCGTCGGGAATCTGGCTGCCTCCGACAGAGATAAAGCTTCTCGGTTCTACCGAGGACCACGAGACGACCTGAGGCAGGCCCTGATCATGCTCTCTCAGGCCACCTTTCACACCATAGCCACCCATGCGGCAACATTGGAGTTGGACCAGCGTACAGTGGCTCAGCAGCGCAGAGGCCAGGTAGAGATTCCTCGAGACCGTAGGCGAGACGGAGGAGTCGCTCTTCACAGACAGGATAGAGAGCGCAGGCAGCGACGCCGCAGACAGCCCTATAGGCGCCCACCAGTACCCCCAGCCGCGCAGCCAGACATCAAACCAACTCTAGCACCACAGCCCGCACCAGTGGCCCGACGAGATGTTCCCTTCGCAGGGAACTGCTTCTTATGTCAGCAGCCGGGACATATGAGAGCTTTCTGCCCACTGGCGACAGAGAGACCGGGATTAGGAGCAGTTCAGGGTGGACAGCCAGCACGGGGACAGGGTCAGAGAGGCCGCAGAGGCAGAGCTGGCAGGAGAAGCTAGCAGGGCCGAGCAGCGCCTCTGGGGGCCTACACACTGGACTTGCAGCACAAACCGGCCCCTGACGTAGTTATAGTTATATACTTTAGGCGATATGGAGATACCATATCTTACTACTGATGTTGTATATTACTTGTATATATGTGCTTACATCTTCTGTATTAGTTAGATGATATATATGTATATACTTCTCATATCGTCAGGAATCTTGTTGGTAGAAGGACACCCTGTCAAGACCCTTTTCGACACAGGAGCGACACATTCTTTCGTTTCCCACGAATTCATCGCAACAAAAGAGAACGTTATTCGTTCAACCGGACTATCTATACGAATCCATTTACCGGATGGGTCGGATATGACATCTACGGAAAAGTGCTCGTTCCAGGTTGTGCTGAGAGAAGTAGAATTAGAGATCTACGCAACCATCCTAACAATAATCAGATTTGACATTATTCTGGGGATGGACTGGCTGGCCGAGCACTAGGCACAAATAAACTATTGCATGCGAGAATTTCGGCTACAGAACCCAAATGGCCAGAGCGTCACGTTGACAGGTGTGCCCTCTGTCTCGCGCATTATTCTGACTTCTACGCAGATTGTGAAATCAGTCCGACAGAAGGACAAAGTATACCTTATCTATTTCGAGATGGAAGACAAAACCCTGGTGCTCGCCAAATTTCCAGTAGTTCGCGACTTTCCAAATATTTTCCCTGAGTCCCTCTCGGGATTGCCACCCCAGCGAGAGGTCGGCTTTCAGATTGAGCTCGTGTTCGGAGCACGGCCAGTATCACGAGCCCCCTACCGGATGGCCCCAAGAGAGTTGCCTGAACTAAAAATCCAACTACAAGAACTGATAGAAGTTGGATTCGTCCGTCCTAGTTCCTCTCCCTGGGGAGCCCCGGTGCTTTTCGTCAAGAAGAAAGACGGGACACTGCGACTGTGCATCGACTATAGGGAACTAAATAAGTTTACTATACGCAATACATACCCCCTCCCTAGGATCGACGAACTGTTCAATCAGTTGCAAGGTGCATCCGTGTTCTCCAAGATGGACCTGAGATCCGGATATTATCAGCTTCGAATCCGAGAGGAAGATATTCCCAACACTGCCTTCAGCTCCCGATACGGTCTATATGAGTTCCTAGTGATGCCCTTCGGGCTCACCAACGCGCCCTCCGCCTTCGTGGCCCTGATGAATAAAGTCTTCGAACCCTTCTTGGATTACTTTGTCATCGTCTTCATAGACGACATCTTAATCTACTCGAAGACCAAGACGGACCATACTCGGCATCTGCAGACGGTGCTATTAAAACTCCGGGAGCACTCTCTCTTCGCCAAATTCAGTAAGTGCGAGTTTTGGCTAGAAGAAGTTGGATTCTTGGGCCACACGATAAACAAGGAAGGAGTAGCAGTAGACCAAGTCAAGATCCAGGCAGTACAAAATTGACCGCCACTCAGGATGGCTGCGGACATCCGGAGTTTTCTCGGTCTTGCCGGATACTACACGAAGTTCGTCGAAGGTTTTTCCAAGATTGCCCTACCCATGACCCGGTGGGAGGTAACCCTAGGTAGTAAATAGAGCTAGAGAACTTTGAATCGAGTTCTGTCAGTTCCTGTGACCTTATATAACCTATACGGGTGCATCGGAACCCGTCGCGTCACAATCCCGGATCTAACGACAGATTTAGACACTTTGACCGTTTTAGCGCGCTGCGTCGCACAAATTTCGGACTTTCGCCAAACGCACTCTGATTTAACCCCAGTCAGTGACGTTGGACTCGTATGGTCAATACGAAGTCAACAGAAGTCGTTCCGGTCTATTTTAACGACAATTGGTCAACTCGTGGTCAAATCAAGCATAGTCGTGCACCGAAAAGCGTGTGCACACCAATTGTGACACGACACCCGAACTTTGACCCGACCCCGATGACTTGGACCCACTTTGACTTTGACCAGCAAGGGGGACCCATCCTAGGGTTGACTTGGTCAAACCCCCCTAAAAACCCATTTTGTGGATTTTTCTCCAAATAGGGACCCACCTCCTCTCCATGGGTGGATAGTCCTTGCCCCCCCCCCCCCCTCACTCTCCTTTGGGCCCCCAACCAACAAGCTCCACCTTAGGACAAGTTGAGGCCCACCACTACCTCTCATCTCCTCTCTTTCACCCTCTCTTATTAAAAGCCCAAGCCCATAAGGGCTTAGCCATTTTTCCCCACATGGGGGAAATGTTGGGGCCTCCAGCTGTCCTTGGACAGTTGGAGGGTGGGGATTAATCCCTCCCTAAGGAGGGATTAATCTCACATTGGCTAGGGGAGGAGAGCCCCTCCTCCCCAAGCCTATAAAAGGTCACCCCATTCCCCCTCTCCTTTGCCCTCAACAGCTCTGACAGCTCTCCCCTCCCCCTGCCCAGGCTCTGTTGGAGCTCAGGTGGTCGGAAAAGGCGAGCCAAGGGGCTTCCCCTCCACCACCGCCACCTTTGGCATGGCCAACCAGGTCGGCCCCTCCCGGGCCCACCAAACTCAGGTGGAACCTTCTCTCCTCCTCCTTCTCTACTCCGCCGACGTTCTGCATGCCCTCCCCGGCGGCCGGAGCGCCGTCGGTGCCACCCGATCCCTCTTCCAGGAAGGGTGGTGGTTGCAAGGGTACATGCCACCCAGCGCTAGTGGTGGCGCTGGGGGAAACCCTAGGACACTGGGGGCGGTAACCCCAGCGGCGGAGAGTGGTGGTGCTGCCGGAAAACGCCGTTCCGGCGGCACCCGTAAAACAAAGTATCGCTCTGTTTATTCCTGGCAGCGGCGGCCGGCGGCGCAGGGTCGTCGGACCACCGCCAGCGAAGAGCCCGACCCCCGGCGCGCCGACCGAGGGTGGTGCGGTGAGCGATTAGCCACCCGAGAGGCGAGGTGGCGCGGTGGTCTGGGAGCAGAGTCACCGCCACCCCGAGCTTTCAGGATGGATATTTCCGGCGGCGGCCGGCAGCGGCAGGCCGCCGGACCATCGCACAGAGAATCGCCAGCCCCCGGCGAGTTGATCGGGGCCAACAAACTGACACGAACCCATTGGCAAGTATGTATGTCTGTAAGAAAGAAGTACAAAACTACCTCACAAGATCAAAGAACTGATCTCCGTAGTACGAGAGACAACCAGCAACAGTACCGCACAACTAGCCGCCTAATCGGCTACTAACCAGAACCTGAGGCATTCAAAGAAGAAAAGAATACCTCAACAAGCTAAACAAGTAAGTTGTACGGAAATGTTAGGTTATAAGGTAAGCAAGAAGAGTAAGTAAACTGAAAATAAGCACCACTGTCCAAGGCAAGACAAAAAGGGAAAGCATTAAGTGCGTGAAAACAGCAACAACCATGCCCAAAAATAAATCCTGCAGAGTTTACCAGGCTACCATGAGCCCAAACGTTGCAAATTCACAAAGGAAGAAACGTCTAACACCCTAAGCTGTGAGAGATGGTAGTAGCAAAAACAACGCGGATCCGGGTTGGAGGCAAACTCAGTCCCCTAACCACCATTTCCAAAAACAAAGCTCAAGGGTCTACATGTGAAAGCACTATGGACCTCCCACCCCCTTTCCCAGCCCGTACCTGGAGCAAGATAAAAGAAAAGGGTGGTCACGGCAAAATTACACAACACCACCCCCATTAAGAGCTTCAAACCACCACTACTAACCACGACCCACGATTCGGCCTTTGGAAAGAAAAAAGAAAATAGCTGACAAGGAACCTCAAATCAAGGAATTCACTCGGGGGAGAAAATCAAGGTAAGGGAAATGCGTTGAGATGACTCAACACGACATGGCGTTGGGTGAGCCCCACTCACTCAACGCCTAAACAGACGGTGGCGTTGAGTGTTGAGTGAGGTTCACTCACTCAACGCCTTCTGCAACACTGGCTGTGGCGTTGAGTGGGCTAACCTCACTCAACGCCAAAACAGCTATGGCATTGAGTGAGGTCCACTCTCTCAACGCCTTCAGCAAAGCAGGCTGTGGCGTTGAGTGAGCTAACCTCACTCAACGCCAAAACAGCTATGGCGTTGAGTGAGGTCCGCTCCCTCAACGCCTTCAGCAACACAGGCTGTGGCGTTGAGTGAGCTAACCTCACTCAACGCCAAAACAGCTACGACGTTGAGTGAGGTCCACTCACTCATCGGCTTAGCACTTAACCGCAAAACTCAAATGTGGCGTTGAGTGAGTCCACCTCTCTCAACGCCAAAACAGCTTTGGCGTTGAGTGAGGTCGACTCACTCAACGCCAAAGTACTTAGCCGCGAAAACAAGCTGCGGCGTTGAGTGCGTCCACCATTCTCAACGATAGAACAGCTTTGGCGTTGAGTGAGGTCAACTCACTCAACGCCAAAGTACTTACCCGCAGGAAAGGGATGCGGTGTTGAGTGAGCCCGCCTCACTCAGCGCCTAAACCGCCATGGCGTTGAGTGAGGCTCACTCACTCAACGCCATCCGGAAGAGGTCGGCGGGAATGCAGATTGATTCTCGCCGAATCGGCGGGAATCACTAACGATTCTCGTCGAAATCGGCGAGAATCACTTAGTGATTCCCGTCGATTTTGACTTAGAAAAATTTTCTCACTCAACGCCACACTACTTAGCCGCAAAAGAACAGACTGCGGCGTTGAGTGTGTCCACCACTCTCAACGATAAAATAGCTTTGACGTTGAGTGAGGTCGACTCACTCAACGCCAAAGTACTTAGCCGCAGAAATTTCGTCTCCATCAAAACTCCAGTAAGTCTAAGTACAGGGAAGACTTCTACTGCAGCCACTATACAGGCAAACACACATACACCCCAACCCGAGCCTAAGCAAGATCGGTTTGCATAAAAAAAAATTAAGCTATAGCTTTTCTCCTCTACCCGGCTACAACTACTGCACAGGAAAGAAATTAACCCAACCCTCAAGCCCTCACTTATCCCAAGAACTAGGCTTCTCTTTCAACAGTTGGGTTTTGTACCCGATTTCAAGCAAGAATAGGGTTTCTAACCTAGGGCTAACAAGGTAACAAGGAGATAGGTAAAAAGAATTACTCGGCAAGGGCAAGAATACCACTTGCCTCAAATTTCCGGCGAAGCTTGGTCGGCTTCCTTTACTCTCACGCGGTACCAGCAATAGCAACACCTAAAGCAGAAATTTGGGGCTTTAATGTCAGAAACGGACAACCCAAGAAATTCGAGACCCCTAGAAACACCACGAAAACTGAATTACTTACCTTAGGAATGAAGGTCTAGGCGAGAGCAATGCAAATCCGCTTTCGGAATCGAATTCCGTCCACAAACGCTCCCGGATTCTGCGTCCGAAGGGGAGCAGTTCCGGCGGTTTCTCTGCTTTGCGCGAACAGGTGCTGCGGACGGGGGAAGAAGGTGAACAGGAGCGGTTACCTCTTAAGTCTAAACTATCTTATATATAACACCCTTACTAATCTTAATTAGCTAATTAATTAATAATGAACAAAAGACAAGGCACAACCGTCAAGTACCCACACCCTTTCGGAAAAATAATATTTAATATAATATTTATTAAATAGTTTTATTTTTCATAAAATACCAAAACGATGCGAAAACGAACGTCCTCGGAATTCGGCGAAATTCGCACCGTAGCTAAATATCCACGCTACGAACACAACGGCGAAGTCGAAATTAATTTTCGACGAACAGAACTCGAGTTATACCCACCCGAAGTCAAAACACAAGCATCCCCCGAGAGGCCACACCGGGTCACCCAAAACGACTCGGCTTGCTAGGGAAATCTTGCCAATAGGCTACAAAATAAGTCACCCAGTTGTAAGGAGTTAAGATCACACTCCACAGATGACACATGCTAAGAAAACGCATCGACGTAACGCCAATCAAGAATTAAATAGTCGCAAAAAAATCGGGGGCGTTACACGAACCGTTCGCAAATTATTCAGGTTCCGGTTTGAATTTTGGAACCGTGAACAACATTGGTCCGGGTATGGTTCTTACATTTTATTATCCAGACCGGAACCGGAACCGGAACCGCAACATACAAGTCTCAAACGGTTTCAAGACTTTTTGACCCGATCCGAGCCGGTCCGAAGTAGAACCGAACCGCAACCCGTTTATTATTATTATATTGTTATTATTTTATAATTTATCTATAATATTTATACTTACTATCACGAGTGAAGTTGGTGCAGTTTGAACTCAAACCGCAATCGCATTAAAGGGGATCGATTTTAGACCGAACAAAACTTCACCGCATAAAAACTGTATGGCATGGTTTGACGTTAGTGCGGTTTGGAGTCAATTTTTGCAGTGCATTTTATTATTTTTATACAATTATATAATATATTTTCAATTTTACTTACAAATTTTTTTGAAATATTTTATTTAAAAAATATAGAAGATATACAACTACTATTTATTAGTAATCATGAAAGACAACTAATTATAGGCGGTTGTTACGGTTGAGCATGCCGATGAGACGTTCGCAAGCCAACTAGAATTCGTGGCAAGTCTACACACGCTGGAAGGAAGTTTATACTATCCCACTGATCGCGAAAAAGACCGTAGAGAAGTGCACAACGTAATTATTTCTATTTTGATGTTGTTTTGAGTTTTACTATTTGCAGCCCACTTTTATTTCATTCTTCCAAGCTTGATTTTGATTGTAGTTAGAACCGATTGGAACCGGACCGAACCGCATGGAATCGGACCGAACCGATAGTGACCGGTTTGGTTTTTGTTTTTGTTGAACCGTAATCGGAATCGTTGACACGACGGTTCCAAAAATTAAGACGGAACCAGAACCGGAACCGGTCAAATCAAATAAGATTTTGGTTCTAATTTGAAGAACCGTTACCTTAGTGGTTCGGTTCATGGTTTTAATAGAACCGGAACCGAACCGGAACCGTGACAGCTCTAGCTATATGCAGACCAAAATCAAGGGGCAGAATTTGTAGAATTTGTTTGGGCCAAATCTAGGCCTTTAAGAGAAAAATGGCCAACATGAAAAATGTTCCCCATGATGAGGGCTTCCTCCACAAAAATTTTGAGAATTTTTGGAAATGATTTGGTATTTTTAAAAGCCTAAATAAAATTTGTTTGGGCAAATTAAAAGCTCAAAACACTTTGGAAAATTATAAAAAAATTACTAGGCTTATTTTAGGCCCTCTTAAGGGTTGTATCAAAATTTGGGGTCATGGGGATAGGTTTTGATATTTTTCCTAAAATTTGGTAGTCTATGGTCGCACTCGGAACGTATTCCGCTCATTTTTCCTCGAAGGTGAAAATTGGAGCGCGCGATCACCCTTTATAATCAAATAAGTAATTAAAACTATTTTATCGATGAGAGTGGCCGAGGCAAGTGACTATGCTCCGAGAATTTCGAGATTTCGTAAAATCGTCGAGCGCCTCGACTCTCGGCTGAATTGGGCACGCTCGGAAGGTGAGAGTACGGGTGGTGAGTTATGAATTATTCCCGACGAATAATAATAATAATGTAACTCCTAACAAGCCCTGATCTGATTAAGCCGTAATAAATATGGCACAACTAAATTAATCGGATCCTAATAATTGGTACAACCCAATGAAATCTCCTTTAAGTCTGAGATGGAATTGAAGCCTCCTGAATAGGAGTGATTGGTCTACTAACCATTTTCTTTGTGTTTTCTCCAGTCTTGTACTGGTCAAGCTTTTTTCAGTACTTTCAATTCAGTACTACTCCAGTCTCGTACTGGTCAAGCTTATTTCAATACTTTCAATTCAGTACTACTTCATTCTCGCACTGGTCAAACTTATTTCAGCACTTTCAATTCAGTACTACTCCAGTCTCGTACTGGTCAAGCTTATTTCAGTACTTTCTATTCAGTACTACTCTAGTCTCGTACTGGTCAAGCTTATCTCAGTACTTTCTATTCAGTATTACTCCAGTCTCGTACTGGTCACATTTCATTTCAGCACTTTAAATAAGCAGCATAATCACCACACTTGTCTTCATTGCAATTTACTTTTATAATCTCAGGTCCTGCTCTGACGAGCATTCATTGTTAAAGTTGAGTCTTAGTTGGGGATAACCGGAGTTGAAGTAGTCCTACAGGTCTAGCCCCAAACAATGCGCTCCCACGCTCCTTGACGAAAGTAGAGCTGAGTGTCGTCGCCCGAAGTTTAAGCCTAGTAGGGCAAGATGACGTAGATCTGGTGTGTATTATGATTGCCATTTATTTGATTGTTTGTAAATTGTTTGCGGTGAAATAGTGGCGGGTCAGTCCCTCCCGGAGACCGTTCGTACCGATACGGGAAGGTCGACGACTCAAGGCGACAGGGAGATGAGTACCACGGGTGACCGACCGTTATATTATTCCCCGTCAGGTTTCCTCTGATGGTCGGCCAAAACGATTCGTCGGATGTCGCTCACATCCAAGAGTACACAAGGTTCTACGTTAGGGCCTGTGGTTGTGCGGTACGACCACCCCCAGAAGTGGCAGGACTGGCCACTGTCACCGACGACCACATCGGTAAGGCCCGCGGGGCTCGCTACCCTGCTAGAACAAAAGCGGTCTAAACTATGTCGATATAGGGTTTGTGTGCGCGGCTATGAATGTCTGCGGTGTGTGCGCGGCTGTGAATGTCTGCGATAGAATATAGGATGTGAAAACCTGATGTGCTAATGTGCTAGTGGAGCCTCGTTATAACTGATTTATATTGCTGCTGTTTTTCCCAGTTATACTATCATGCACTCTTTTATAGTTGCTCCTAGCTATACATATATGAAATATTGTGCTAACTCTCTCTTGCTTCTGCTATTTACTTCTGTTGGGTGGGTGGGTGCTCGTCCTCAGGATATGGATCTGGGAAGGAGATTTGTTTCCACTTAGTTCTGTGACTAACGGTTATCTAAATAAGTATTCACAGGAAATGGAGCATCGTAGTGACCCTCTGCCGCATGAGATTACGTCAGCGGCTAGGACTACTCGAGCAGATGCACCCCCGACGTCCTCGGAGTTTAGAGACGTGAGTACCGTCGAGCAGCATAGGGAGAGAGAGTGTGAGGGTTATATGTAGTACATGTATAGCCCACGGGCTTATATGAACGCTTAGGCTTCGGCCCTAGAACCTCTGTATTATTATATGATGTGTTATATATATCTACAGTGGTTTTCTGTTAATGCTTCCGCTATACTCTGATGGGTTGTGAATGTTGTGATTCGTGCCGAGTAAGACGACCATTTAGTGCTTAAACAGGGTGGATCGTTTCCCCTAAGGAGCACTGGGTGGACGCCTTGGCCAATAGTACCCCTCCGGACCGACCCGGGCAAAAGGTTGGGGGGGTGCTACACCTTCTCCTTCAGAGTGATGACGAAGAGCCTACACTTGAAGACATCTGACATATGCCTTATGGAAATGGCATCCTCGAACCATTGCACATGTTGCACTGGGTCGTTCTGGCCGGTATAGTAAGGCATTTCTGACTCCCGGAACCAGATCCGAGATGATAAGCTCATTAAAAGGGCTCCCGCCCCCAGCCCGCTGAGAGGGCTAGTCCCGCGACCTTGGCTCACTCGCCCTATCCGCTTTGCCCACCCCGGGAACAGCTCCCGCCCGGCGACATCCCTCTTATCAACTTCCGTCGGAACCTCCTTCCCAGGGCGCTGCCCGGGAGCGTTCTCGCCCAGCGACGGTGCCGCCACCACCAGAACTGAGGGCATTGCCCACTCGCTCCTTGCCGAGAATGCCAAGTGGATTGTCTGTAGGACTTCCCGCCTGAAGTTCTCCAACATCCCCAACGTCACCCCACTTCCCTGAGAGGGAGAACCTCTCGAGCCAGCTCCTTCGCCTTCACCCCCAGTCATGAGACTTGACTTGATATTTTCTTGTATCGGCTACGATCCACGCTTACCGCACCAGAAATGTTGAAGCCAAAAACTGGCCTCAACGAGAGTTTGGATCTTGGGGTGTAGCCAATACCTATTTCTCCCAACCCCCGACCCCTGACTAACAATGAAGAACCGAGAACTGACCATAAGCCTCAGTTGGGAGGTCCCTCCTCTAACCCGAAAGATCTCTGAGCGCTTCCCCTCCTTAGTCAATTGCTGGGTTGGGAGCACCTCAGAAAGCACTAAACTAATTTGAGAAAGTCTTAAAGCTTGCCTTCTGAGGTATCATGTGGGTCATATTTATAGATTTTTAGTATCTGCTATGCCAATAGCGTAACTCCTGTAGTACCCCCCCAACCTTTGCCCGGGTCGGGCCGGAGGGGTGCTACTGGCCCAAGACGCCCACCCAATGCTTATAGGAGAAACGATCCACCCTGTCCAAGCACTAGATGGCCGCCTTGGTTGGCTCGAATCATAACATTCACAACCCATCAGAATATAAAGGGAGCATTAACAGGAAACCATTGCAGATTTATATATATGACATATCAGAATCACAGCGGTTCTAGGGCCGAAGCCTAAGTACTTATATAAGCCCGTAGGCTATACATGTGCTACATATAATCCTCATATACTCTCTCTCTACGCTGCTCGGCGGAACTCACGTCTCTAAACTCTGGGGACAGTGGGGGTACATCTGCTCGAGTCGACCTAGCTGCTGGCGTAATCTCCTGCGGCAGCGGGTCACTACGGTGCTCCATCTCCTGTGAATGGTTAATCAAATAACCGTTAGTCACAGAGCTAAGTAGAAACAAATCTCCTCCCCGGATCCACATCCTGGGGACGAGCACGCACCCACCCAACAGAAGTAAATAGCCGAAGCAAGAGAGGGTTAGCACAATGTTTCATATATGAACAGCTAGGAGCAATATAAAAGAGTGTAGTATAACCGAAAAAGCAGCAATAGTATAAAACGGTTATAACAATGCTCTACTAGCTCATCATCACAACAGGTTTTCATACCCTAATTTCTATCGCAGGCATTCACAGCCGCGCACACACCGCAGGCGTTCACAGCCGCGCATACACCGCAGGCATTCACAGCCGCGCACACAAACCCTATGTCGACATAGTTTGGACCGCTTCTGTTCCAGCAGGGTAGCGAGCCCCGCGGGCCTCACCGATGTGGCCGTCGGTGACAGTGGCCAGTCCTGCCACTTCTAGGGGTGATCGTACCGCACAACCCCAGGCCCTAACGTACAACCTTGTGTACTCTTGGATGTGTGCGACATCCAACGAATCATTTTGGCCGACCAGCGGATGAAAACCCGACGTGGAATAAAATAACGGCCGGTCACCCGTGGTACCCATCTCCCTGTCGCCTTGAGTCGTCAACCTTCCCGCACCGGTACGAACGGTCTGCGGAAGGGACTGACCCGCCACTATTCCACCGCAAGCAATTTATAAACAATCAATCAACAGCAAACATAATACACACCGGGTCTATGTCGGCCTGCCCTACTTTGCTTAAACTTCGGGCGGCGGCGTTCAGCTCTACTTTCGTCAAGGAGCGTGAGAGCGCATTATTTGAGGCTAGACCTGGAGGAATATCTCAACTCCGGTTATCCCCAACTATGGCTCAACCTTAATAACGACTGCTCGTCAGAGCAGGACCCGTGATTATAATAGTAAATTGCAATGAAGACAAGTGTGGTGATTATGCTGCTTATTTAAAGTGCTGGAAAGAAACGTGATTAGTACAAAACTGGAGTAATACAGAATGAAAGTACTTGACCAGTACGAGACTGGAGTATAACTGAATTGAAAATCCTTGACCAGTACGAGACTGGAGTATAACTGAATTGAAAGTACTTGACCAGTACGAGACTGGAGTATAACTGAATTGAAAGTACTTGACCAGTACGAGACTGGAGTATAACTGAATTGAAAGTACTTGACCAGTACGAGACTGGAGTATAACTGAATTGAAAGTACTGAACTGAAAAGAATAAAAGAACAGGACCAGTGCAAGACTGGAATAATCATAAAGAAAATGGTTAGTAGTCCAATCACTCCATCCAGGAGGCTTCAGTTCCATCTCCGTTCTCAGGAGAGATTTTCAGTTCCATCTCCGTTCTCAGGAGGCACATTCAGTTCTATTTCAGTTTTTTGATAAGACTTCATTGGGTTGCACCCATTATTAAGATCCGATTAGAATCTGGTTGCGCCTTATTAATCACGGGTTAATCAGATCAGGGGCTTATTAGGAGTTGCACCCTCATTAGTTATCGAGAATAATTCGCATAGCACTACTCGTACTCTCGCTTCCGAGCGTACCCAAATCACCCGAGAGGCGAGGCGCTCGACGGTTTCACGAAGTATCGGAGCACACGGAGTTCAGTCACTTGCCTCGGCCACTCTCGTTGATATGACAATTTTATTATTCTTTTTAGTGAGGATAGTCGCGCGCTCCAATTTTCATTTTCGAGCGTAATAATTATCGGGCGCGATCCTAGGCTTCCAAAATTTGGGAAAAATATCAACACTCAATCTCATGACCCCAAATTTTGATACAACCCTTCAAATACCCTAAAATGAGCCTAGTAATTTTTTGGTAATTTTCCAAAGTGTTTTGGGCCTTTAATTTGGCCAAACAAATTTTATTTGGGCTTTAAAAAATACCAAATCAACTTCAAAAATTCTCAAAATTTTTGTGGAGACTGCCCTATTTATGGAGAACATTTTTCATGTTCAACACTTTTTCATGAGGGCTCTATTTTAGCCCCGAAAAATCAAAACCCTTAATTTTATATTATAATATTATAATATTCATAAATAATATTATAATATAATACATATATTATAAAAAGTTCCTGTACATTATCTTCCCCCCCCCCCCCCCCCCCCGCTGGATATTTCCTGGAGCTCTTACGGGGCTCCTCCGCCGCCGGCCGGCCACCGGCCAGCCGTAGCTCCACCACCGGCCGACTGCCCGGTGGTGGGCGCTCCCTCCGGCGGTGGTCCGGCGGCCTGCCGCCGCCGGCCGCCGCCGGAGCCATTTTTTTCTTAAAAACGGGAGGGGAGGGGGGTGATGGCGGCGGCGCTCCGGCCGCCGGAGCTCGCATGCACCACGTCAGAAATGGGGAGGGGGAGGAAGAGAAGGTTCTACCTGAAGTTGGGAGGTTTGGCGGCCTCCGGCGAGTTCCGCCATGAATGGCTTTGGAAGGTGGTGGAGCTCGGCTTTGCCTTTTCCGGCCACCAGAGCTCCGACAGAGGGGAGGAGCAGGGGGAGGGCTGCTCTGAAGCTTGTGGGAAGGAGAGGGGGGAGGGGTAGCTTTTATAGGGAGGGGGAGGGGAGCTCCTTCCCTTTGGGCAATGTGGGATTAATCCCTCCTTAGGGAGGGATTAATCACCACCCTCCAGCTGTCCAAGGACAGCTGGAGGTGCCACATATTTCCCCATGTGGGGAACAAGGGGAATCCCCAAGGGCTTGGGCCTTGGTGGGCTTGGGCTTAAGAAAGAGGGGGAGAAAGGGAGAGAGAGAGAGAGAGAGGGAAGAAGTGGGTGGGCCTCCACTTGTAGTGGGATGGGGGCTTGCTGGTTGGGGGCCCAAGGAGAGTGTGGGGGAGCATGAGCCATCCTCCTTTGGAGAGAAGGTGGGCTCCTCATTTGGAGAAAAAATCCAAATAGTGGATTTTTAGGAGGGTTTGACCAAGTCAAGCCTAGGATGGGTCCCCCTTGCTGGTCAAAGTCAATGTGGGTCCAAGTCATCGGGGTCGGGTCAAGGTTCGGGTGTCGTGTCATAATTGGTGTGCGCACGCTTTTCGGTGCACGACTATGCTTGATTTGACCATGGGTTGACCAATTATCGTCGAAATTGATCGGGATGACTTCCGTTGACTTCGTATTGACTATACGAGTCCAACGCCACTGACCGGGGTCGAATCGGAGTTCGTTTGGCGAAAGTCCGATATTTGCGCGTCGCAGCGTGCTAAAACGGTCAAAACGCCCATAATCATCGTTAGGCTTCGAATTGCGACGCAACGAGTTCCGATGCGTTCGTATCAACTATACGAAGTCATGAGAATTGACAGAACTCAAATCGGAGTTCTCTATGTCAATATCCAAAAATCTCATTTTCGCGACGTTCTGCGAGTAATGGCCAAATCCACTATATGACCTCTAGGTTCAATTGAACGAGTTCCGATGTGCTCGTATTGACTATACGAGGCCACAGGAATTGACGGAACTCAATTCGGAGTCCTCTAGCTCTATTTCCTACCTTGGGTTACCCCTCACCGGGTCATGGGTAGGGTCCGGGCCACTTTTATTGGGCCCACTAGGGTTCTGGTGGCCCAATAAAAGTCGGGATGTTACAACTCCGCTGTGCAAAAAGGCTAACTGCAGACCCGGGATATTCTAGTAATTTTACCAGAGGGAAACCTGGTAATTTTACCTGAGAGCAATCTGGTAATTTTACCCGAGGGCAAACTGGTAATTTTACCTGAGGGCCGCACTAGGCGGGAGCCCTTCCGCCGCTTTGTAAGTCTTTCGTCTGCCCCAAACCAACCTTGAGGGGATCCCGCCTACCCGGGCGCAAGCCCTCTTGCATGCCCTGGGCGGGAACCCTCTCGCCTGCCATCGGCGAGAACCCTCTCACCCCTCTGCTAATTTACCCAGCCTTTAGCCGAAAGCTAGCCCAAGGCTAGCCCAACCCTGGTCCTTTGGAAATCTAGGTTCCACCTCAGCGAATCTGGGATTGTACATGGATTACTCCAAACTCATAAGAAGTCTCATGTATGCTACAACCTGCACTAGACCTGACATAACCTTTACAGTCGGCATATTAAGTAGATTCACAAGTAACCCTGGGAAGGACCACTAGGATGTCTTGGAAAGGCTACTGCGATACTTAAATTACACTGAGAAATATGTTTTATGTTACAGTGGACATCCTCATGTGTTTGAGGGGTATTCTGACGTCTCATGATGCTCAGAAATTATTGATAGTAGATCCACTAGTGATTTTGTGTTTACACTAGGAGGAGCAACAGTAGCTTGAAAGTCAAAGAGACAGATATGCATTGCACTATCCTCTATGGAATCAGAACTCTGTGTTCTCGCTTCAGCTGGAGAAGAAGCAGAGTGGATAAGAGATCTGATAATAGACATTCCAATGACGAGTCTGAAAATGCACTCTATTTCGTTATATTGTGACAATCAGCCACAAAAGCCATTGCTACAAATACGTTGTTCAATGAAAAGCGAATGCAGCTTAGGATGAAACAAGTTTGGTTGACATATCTCATCAGTCAGGGGATAATCTTCATTTTGGACGTGAGATCAAAAGATATTGTAGCAGATGTCCTTACCAAGAGCTTATGTAAGGTTTTAACAACTAAAACATCGGGGGAGATGAGATTAAAGTCCATTTAGTAGGACTTAATACTTTGTTTATGTTTTAAATTTTAGAACCGTAGTCTGCTTATATTCAAGCATCTATAGTTGAGTACACTGAAGTATTTCAGATGCTATCTGATGAAAGCTAGAGATGAAAAGTGATCAGTCATTCCAAACTTGATGACTTACGGAATTATTTCATTTAAAGACTGACTTGTGTATCATTCCAAAAAGAAATACTGAAGTTTCTTATATGTGTCATGATATTATGATTATTAGTTATATCATTTCAAACTTGATGATATAATAATCACAGTTTGTTCTATCATTCTAAACTTGATGATATAACACAATTGTGAAATGATTAATATTAATCTTAATAATCAAATAAACATGATTTGATTTTTTGAAATCAATTTTCTATTTTTTTGTAAATTAGATAGAGATTCTGACTTATGATTTTTTTCCCTAGTTAGAGTATTACGTTCTTTTATTGCTAAAACTAATCACTTTACTTTTGATAACAAATGATTAAATTCATAGAGATTTGTCTCATGACATTCTTGTTGTAACTGTTTGTAGATCAAATGGAAATTAGAGGAGAGAAAGTTGATTTCGATCCGGATGAAGATGATCTACTGTTTGCTTAGATCAATTATCAGTTTGAGTTTTTCAGTTTTGTTTTTTCTTTTCATGTTTGAAACATTTGTTTGAGTTTAGCTTATCAGTTATCTAAAACTTATATTTATGTTTTCTGAAAAAACTCATGTTTTTTATCGTTATTAACTCTTTTTTTAAGTAACATATTTGTGTTAACATCTATATACAATATAAGATGAGATTGTTGAGATATATTGATTAGATGTTATAGGTGTTTAACGGATTTGGTTAGGATCCGGATGACATCTAATAACCCGTCGTCGGGGATTTAGGGTTTACGCCTATAAATACTCCTGTTGGGAGCAACATGGAGGTCGTTTCAAACTGACGGTCACACGAGATGCTTCGAACGCACTAACAATACATTCATAAATCACCGTGTTGATAACCGCAACAGCCGCGCAAAATTGAGTCTTCAATCAAACATTAATTTTTTGGCTAGCGTAATATTTTACCTTTTTTCTTAGCATAAATTTGGAGAACGAAATTTTCAATGATAAGTCACCCGGCAGGCCAACAGCTGTAGGTTCCAAGGGCCAGCTGGCTCATAATATTAATTTTGAATTAATTAAAATATTTAAATGATATCACTATCCCTATTCCCTGGTGCAAATTCGTGGGGGAGGCTGTAACCATGTTTCCACAGAAAATGTCGGCATAAACTGACGTGTTCTATTTTGATTTTAATAATATTAAAGGAGAACATTTACATTTCATAAAATAATCATAATGTTAATATTATCTCTTATTTTTAATTCTAATGAAAAATTATTGGACCATCAAAGCAACAAAAAAAAGCTTTACGCGCATAAAAAGTTTTATCTCTTAATATTATCCTTTTTTGAATTTTTTTAATTGTGAATTTTGCGGGCAGTCTGATTGTGATTGCACAATTAGATTTCAAGCGGACTTTCCTTTAGGTCTGATAAGCAGGAAAAGTAATTATGTATGTATAGCGTTCCGTGATGTGGGAGCGGGAAAAATCTGGGGCGTTTATCTTTTGCTCCAGCACCTGCGAAAAAATGAAGTAAAAAAGAAAATAAAAGCAAAAGCAATGCACTATCTACCAAGTAAAATCGGACGGTCGTCCTTTCTCTCGCACGTGTATGCTAAGCGCTCCCAAAATTATTCATCCGCAGATCGATCTAAAAATTTCTCCCACAATTGAATGCTACAGCTAATACCTAAGGAAGTGTATAAAGTATGGACATAGTCGGTTATAACCGATTCCCTGAGAATATAATGAAAGACAGATAATTTTGTAAAGAGCACAAATGAGATTCTAGAGAGATGTACCTTTAGGATTGAACTAGAGAGAGAGAGAATCATTTGAGAGAGAGTCATGCAGTGCCGGTGATTATATATTTTAAATAGTTAAAACATATACATTTATGAAAATAAGGTTTCGTTTGCGAGGACTTATTTTCACCGGTCAAGCGGTCACGATCGCATGAATCTAACCTTAATTTAAGGTCCGGTTCATGCGGTCGTGACCGCTTGACCGGTGAAAATAAGTCCCCCCAAACGGAGCCTAAGACTTTATTTGACGCATTATTTTTGCTCAGGTGAATTTGAAGAACTCCATCATTATAGAATCCATGTTTGACATGACAATGATAATGGTTATGACCAAACAGAGCATAAGTCAGTGAGTTCGGGATCAGAAGAATTAATGGGTTGACTTTTTTGTCAAAGAATAATGAGAGGGTCAAATGTGATCAAAATGTAAAATTTGATCATTTTAACGAGATTTTAGCAAGGCTTGATCAAAATGCACGGGGCACCCGCCATACAAAGTCACATTGTCTCGTAATTAAATGCCAAATTCCAAGGCGCATACATCGGGACATTATTGGCTATATTTGTCTCAGTTGTTGCTGATGAAAAATTGTTGATGGAATTGGGCTGATTGAATAAAGTTGTTTGAGAAATAATAATGAAGAAAAGTGCAGATTGTTTGGACTCAGGCTCTGTTTAAGACAACTTATGATGATGAATAAGCTGTTAATTAAAAATTGATATTTGGATAGAGATTTTATAAAAACAATGATGAATAAGCAATAGACTGTTGGATAATTTGTCCATAAGTGTATCTAAAATTTTATTCATTCATAAAAGTCCGTTCATTTGGACACATTTTTTCCGTGCAGACGTGATTTTTTCACTAAGGCACGTTTTTTTGCATGAGTACGAATTTTTCAAACAGGCGCTATTTTTTCTTAAGGCAGCGAGTTTTTCGCCCGAGCGCAAATATTTCGCCCAGACGCGGTTTTTTCTCCCGGATGCGATTTTTTCACCTGGGCGCGGATTTTTCGCCCCGACGTGGTTTTTTCGCCCGGGCGCGAATTTGTCGCCTGGGAATGCATTTGTCTCCCAGGCGCAAATTTTTCCCCCGGGCGCGGTTTTTCACTCGGGCGCGGTTATTTCTCCCAGGTGTGATTTTTTTGCCCCGGAACAAATTTTTCGCCCGGGCGTGAATTTTTCGCCAGGGCGCGAATTTTTCGCCCGGATGCGAATTTTCCACCCTGCTTAAATTTTTCGCCCGGGTGCGATATTTTCCGCACGGGAGCGATATTTTTCCGCGCACACGATTTTTTTGCACGGAAGCGAAAAAATGCATTCAGCCAAAAAAATTGCTCGCGGGCGAAAAAAATCGTTGTCGGGCGAAAAAAATCACTGTGGGGCGAAAAAATCGCGTCACGGCAAAAAAATAGCTCTCGTGCGAATAAATTGCGCCCGGGCTAAAAAATCGCCCCGACCGGGAAAATCGCGTCCGAGTGAAAGTTTCGTGTACGAGCGAAAAATTTGCGTCCGGACGAAAAATTCGTGACAGGGCGAAATTTAGCGCCCAAGCGAAATATCTGCGCTCGGGCGAAAAAATCGCGCCCGGGCGGAAAATTCGTGCTCGGTCAGAAAATTTGTGCCCGGGAGAAAAAATCGAGCCCGGGCAAAAAATACGCCTTCGGGCGAAAAATACGCGCGAAGAAATCGCGCTATGGAGAAAAAATTGCACCATTGCAAAAAAAATCACGTCCAGACGAAAAAAATCAACTTTTAGTTTTCTTAAGGGATAAGTGCTTATGAAAAGTCATAAGCTGTGCCCGAATAACTTATATAAAATCAGTTTATCATCAATTTTAAAATAAGTGATTTTCTATAAAATACACAAACAAACAGCCGAAAACAATATTTGCATTTTAAATGATTATTCATCAGCATAACTTGTCACAAACAGAGCCTTAAGAAAGTCTATCCATATGTGCTGACGAACAATCATCACCATGCGTTGCTCAGAAATGCATGAAAAATCATGCAAAACACTGTTACAAAAGAAAATTACGTCCGGAGCCTGGATGCAGTAAATTCCCGAGAAACATTAAGGCGGAGTTTTTCACGAAAATTATCGTTTCTCTCGATATTACGAAAAATACCCAGTGGTACTTTCGTCAGTTCTAATACGTCTGAGAAACGTGGAATGCATAGTTTTCGGTTTTTGGCAGTTTTCTTCTTATTTTTTATTTTATTTTATTTTATTTTAATATAAGTTATTCAGTTTTCTTCCTATAATGTATATAATACATATATTATACAAGTGAAATGTACGGGGCTCCACCCCTATGACCAACCGTGACGGTACCTGATTACGATTGTGAAGTGGGGGGTAGTGCCCCGGGTGATAGTTCTCAAGTTACGACATTTCCTTGACACGATGGTGCTCCTGCCTCTCGCAAGCTCCCAAGTGCTATGCTTCGTCCGTCGTTTTTTTTCGTGTGCACGAGGATTTGTGAGCAATGAGGAGTACATGTTTTTTAATTTTAAATGAGAGACTTTGCCTATATCATATCATAAGTTTTAAAATTAAAGTAAAACACAAATTATAGAAAAAATGGGTAAAATCCAGTGGTTAAATGTTTCATCAAATAATGTTTTTTTAATGGTAGTCAAAGAATTTCATCCAACGACCAACCACGATAGTACCTAGAGCGCAATAGGCACGAGACCCCGCCTCTATCATTAAGGCTTCGTTTGGGAGGACTTATTTTCACCGATCAAGCGGTCATGGCCGCATGAATCGGGACATATTTAAGCTCTAGTTCATGCGGTCATGACCGCTTGACCGGTGAAAAAATATCTCTTACATGCTTATTTACAATTTTTCTTAGGTATAGAGTTCTTAGTTATACATAGGACATGCTTAATGAAAGTCTATTAGGTATAGAGTTCTACTATTTTTTTTTATGAATTTGAATCGTTATTTGAAAATTTGAATGAAAATTATATTTAAATTTAAAAATTATAATATATATTAAAATATTATAATATATTTGAAAATTTTGAATACTTCACCAGATAAATATTTACTTTAAATATTTTAAGGAAGATATTGTATATAGATGTTTATTATGTATTACTTGTTCTCCGGTTCTCCACTTCTCCCTGCTTAATGACAAAAGGAGTTGAGGATTTTATGGTATCGAGTTTCTTTCTGTTTTCTGGTTAATGCCCGCCCCCTCCCCTGTCATCTGCTTCTCTTCTTCTTCCTCGTCTCACCAGTTAGATGCATTATCGGCCAAGAACGGATGGGGTTTGTTGGCACTCTATTGGGAATCATTGGGTTCGGCTTCGGTATACCGATCGGACTCTTGGCCGGATATTTCTTCTTCATCTTCTTCAATCCCAGAGACGTCAAGGTCTGCCGCCTCCGGCCTCCCTCTCTCTCTCTCTGTTTCTCATTTCATTTCCCGATTTGAATCGCCATTTGGGGTTTCATATGTCGACGGTTCTTCCTCTAATTCCGCATCTGCCGCCGCTCATGAAGCCGACGTGGATTTTGATCATTTTAATGGCCGTCTTTCTTTTTTTAGAGGGCGCTTACGTTTGCCTCTCACCGGCGCCCGGCGGTTATCTTTTTCTAATTTGAAATCGTCGCTTAGGGTGTGGTCGGCCGTCGGCCGGATAATTTGCATTGTTTTTCCTCAGAAATTTTGATTTCGAGCTTGATTTTTATGGTTTGATCTGGATGGAAACGTCGATTGGAATTGGGATTTTGATGGAGAAGATTATGAATTTGATTATTTTTTAATTCGTCAGGCTTTATTAATTTTGGTTTTTATGTTTTTTTCCCCTTGTTTATATTGTCAAAACAGGAACCCATTATTAGACCTCTGGCTGAGCTCGATTCGGAGAGCTTGCATAAAATCCTACCTGAGATTCCGGCATGGCTGAAGAATCCTGATTATGATAGAGTAAGTTTTAGGCTCCGTTTGGCAGCACTGTGTTGGCGGTCATGAACACGGGGGTTAAATTGTCATTTGTTAACGCTCACCTAAGGCACTTCATCCACTTTTATGTTCAAACGGATGATGTTTGTTAGGTGGTCCTTAACGAATGAGGCTTTAACTCGTGCGTTTGACATGGTGGTGGCGGTCGTAAACGCATAGATTAAAACGCCATTCGTTAAGGATCAGCTAACAAACATCATCCGTTTGAACATAAGAGTGGATGAAATTCCTTAGGTGGGCGTTAACAAATGACAATTAAACCCCGTGTTCATGACAGTCACCACCGTTGCTAAACGTAGCCTTTAAATATTTTGTTACTGCTGTTATTATGTAATTTTCCATTTACTTCTTCAATCAAGAAAAATCAAGATTACAGATGTTGAATGTAGGATATGTTGGTTTGGGGATATTTCTTGTACAAGTTTTCAATATTTGATTATTTATATTCATAATTATAATCATTTTTTTCATATATATACATACATATATATACATACATACATATATATACATACATATATATACATACATATATATATATATATATATATATATATATATATATATATATATAATTTAACATTTAAGCAAAAAAAAATCAGGCAACAAACAAATTATTGATGAAACCAAGATTATTAGTATATTAATAACTGTGAGAGCTGCTAAATAAATAATTAAAAAAGATGACCAATACATCGCCCGATGATATATTCCAGAACAATATTTTGCCAAAAAATATCGAAATCAAGTCTTTTTGTTCATGAACCTTTATGTTGGCTGATATCCACGGCTCTAAATAGAATGTAATGATTTTATCTTCTTTTTCTCTAGATAATGTCTTTGAAATTTATGTTAATTGTGATTTGCCTAAAATAAACTTTATTTGTTTTCCTTTTTTAGAAGGATATATTGTTGATAAGACTGGATATAGTAATTATCTGTTATTAGTTTTACATCTTCTTTTACGGAAATTATCTCCTTGTATATATTTGGTTGTGTAAACTGCTATCTCTCTGGTTGTTGCCCCTAATGCTTCCATGGGAACATGTAAATTTTTTTAATCATAAGTTTTACAACTTGTATGCTAAAATTTTCAGGAAAAAATCTAGAGAAAGATCTCTTAATTATTAAAAAGAAATGTTTTAAGGTTTAAGGTATGTTCTTATAAAAAAAACTTGGTGTTCGAAAGCAAATTTGCATATTATATCAATGAATTTCCAAGAAGAATTATGTTTTTCCGTGCTTTTGGCAAGAAATATTTAAATTCTCATAAAGGGTAGACCGGTGCACAAAACATCCCCGCATTGCGAGGGTCCGGGGAAGGGTCCCACCACAAGGGTTAAATGTAGGCAAACCTTAACCTACATTTTTGCAAGAGGCTGCTTCCAAGACTCAAATCCGTGACCTCAAGGTCACACATCAACATCTCAACCGGTGTGCCTAGGCTCCCCTTCAAATATTGAAATTGTAATAATAAGCATAATAATTATTCTAAATTTAAATATATAATATGCTCTTAGGTACTTCCGATTTCTATGAGTAAAAGTATGCATGTTATAAAATGTAAATGGGAGATGTTTTGTTATTTCAAAAGATAGAGTCGTGCAACTTGTAATTTTCCAAATTTATAGCTGGGTCCCAGTGAACAGCCCCATTAAAATATTTTTTTTGTTTTCTTTCCAATACCAAATTGTATCTTTAGAATGCAGGGTAAGATGCATGTTTAAACATTCTATTCTCCAAATTCACTTTGTATTCCCTATTTATTGGGGTCTAAATAGTTTGAATAATGCTGATGATAATGGTAATGATGCTGATGATAATGGTCATGATGATTTTTAAGCCGACTTTTTTATCTATGAATTTCTCAGACTCTGCATTCATTAAAATTTGGCATTTCTTAAATGAGGAAAATTATTGTTTGACTATTTTATTTGTTTTGCAGGTTGATTGGATTAATAAATTTCTTTTTGATATGTGGCCTTACTTAAACAAGGTTCTCCACCTCTTGTAGCTTTCTTGCTTTTAGAGTTCTCACCTGACAATCTTTTTTCTTTGAGTTCATGGGGTTAATGTTTCTCCAGTTTATCATAACAAGTGATTCTAAATTGCCTCTATGATGGTTGAGAGCAGGCAATATGTGATACAATACGAAGCACAACAAGAATGACATTTGACCAATACGTCGGGAAGTACTGCATAGAGTCCATTGAATTTGACAATATTACACTTGGAAATTTTCCGCCTACAATTCATGGTATGTCTTCCCACCTGACCTGATCCGACCCCTACTGTTTTTTGTATAGAATGAAGTAATTACTTATGAAGCTGGAATTTATTCTCACCCACAACCTGTAATTATATACAGTATCGTAAGTTATCAAAGTTTATGAAGCTCACTTAATTGTTTGGTTAATTCTTATGAGCATGCCTTCATGTTTATTTGAACATTAGGTTGAAACGAAGTGATAGTAATATATTGTTGGAAAACCAACGTGTTTTTGCTGAAGCACCCTACAGCGAGATTTTGTGAGTGACCAAAGCAAATAGCATATAGATCAAAACACTTAAATTATGTGGTTTTTAGTAGCATCCATAATAGGAAAGGAGATTGGGACAAATGCTTAAATCAATCCAAAAGTAGAACTCAAAACCAAATAGCAACAGATATCAAGCTATCACAACAGTGGATATCAAGGTCAGGTAAAAGCCGTGGGCAAGAATTACTGTGGATGAAAAATGCAGGTGATAGACAGGAAATTGTGAAAGGGAAGAAGAGATTAGAAGCATTAGTTGAAGGAAGAGATCCAACTTTGTTTGATGGACTATTTCAAGTCTTTCAAAGTTATTACAACAACACTCGAGCCTTTTATCCCTCCATAGTGGGGTCGGCTATATGGATCCTTTGTCGCCATTGCGCTCTATCTTTAGTCATAATCTCACTTATGCCTAAGTACAAAAGTCTTTTCTTATAGTTTTATTTCAAGTCCTTTTGGTCTACCCCTCTCTTGTTTAACATGCCTAGTGGCTAAACTCTCACAACGCCTAACATGTGTCTTTAATAGTCTCCTTTGTACGTGCCCGAACCATCCAAGTCTTTGAAAGTTGTTAAAAAAAGGGCAGCCCTGTGCACAAAACATCCCCACACAGCGAGGGTCCGGGGAAGGGTCCCACCACAAGGGTGAAGTGTAGGCAAACTTTACCCTGCATTTTTGCAAGTATTTGAAAATTATTGTGACAATCAATTTTTTTGCCATATTTGAATGTCAAATGTAGATAGGGCACAATGGCGTCAAAGGATCATATAGCCGACCCCACTATAGTGGGATAAAGGCTTGAATGTTGTTGTTGTTGTATTTGAATGTCAAATGTAACTAACTGCAGTGAGTGTAATCATCTACAAAGGTGAAGCTTGTAACGCCCTGATTAAGTCGAAATAATAACCTTGTCCCAAATTTCACAAAATAATAGTTTGAAACTGTGTGGTATGAGTAGAGCTAATGGAAAAGGGACCAGTGTGTTTTTCCAATGGTCAAATGGAACATGTGGGAATTGAACCAAGCAATCGGATTACAATGGTGGTGGAAAAACACAGCACGCAATGCAATGGGAGAGAGGAAAACATGAGGAGTAAAAAGTTTCTTTTTTCATTCATTGAAATGTCAAAACATACATGTATTTATACTCTTAATAGTAGCTTCTAGAAGAAGAAGAATAATACAAACAGTCCTAGAAAAAGAGGATTCTAGATTACATCATTATATAATTTAGATTTCCAACATTACATCATTATATAATTTAATTTCCAACATTATCCCCCCTTTAATCTAGGTCATCTTTTATAATCCCTAACCCGTTCTTGTCGGCGGGTAATGGCTTTGTTAGACCATCGACGATCTGCTCCCTCGTGTTGCAGTAACTGAGATTAATTTGTTGTTCCTCAGCAAGCTCCCTTATGAAATGATACTTGAGTTGGATGTGCTTTATCCTGTTATGAAAAACAAGATTTTTGCATAGAGCGATGGCTGAAGTGTTGTCGACTTTGATCTCAGTCGATCCTTCCTTTTCTTTACTGATTTCTTTTATCAATCTTTTTAACTAAAGAGCTTCTTTTGGAGCTTCCCTGATTGCGACATATTCAGCTTCGGCGGAAGATAATGTTGTGCATTTCTACTTTCTTAAGCTTCAGGAAATGGTATTTTCGCCTAATTGAAATAGGAAACCGCCGGTACTTTTTCAATCTTTAGTGTCGCCTGCCCAATCGCTGTCGGAGTATCTGATTAACTTCTTCCCTATCTCCCCCTCGTTTCTGGAATAACAAAGACCGAAATCTTTGATTCCTTGAAGGTACCTTAGCACCCGTTTTACAGCTTTCATGTGGATGGATTTGGGATTGTTCATAAACCTTGAGGCCATACTAACAGCGTATTCGATGCCTGGACGGATGTTAGTGAGGAACATCAAGGAACCAACCATGCTTCGGTAGATTTCTCCTGTTACTTCCTCATCTTCTTTAATATCTGATAATTTTTCACCCGTGGCCATTGGTGTGATACAAGGCTTACAATCCTTCATTCCAAACTTTTCTAACAGCTCATTGATATACTTTTGTTGATATATGAAAATCTTTCCAGGTCGCTGTTGAATTTGCAAACCTAGGAAATCTTTCATAATCCCTAAGTTGCTTATTTCAAATTCTCTCATCATGCTTTCTTTGAATTCCAGAATAAGATCGGAAGATGAGCCTATGATTAATATGTCATCCACATAAATGCATACATGTAGATACTTGTTTTTGTATCTTTGAATGTAAAGAGCTGGATCATTGGGGCTTTTAGAGAATTTCCTATTGCATAGATATTGATTGATTAACATACCATGCTCGGGGGGCTTATTTAAGACCATAGAGGGCATTGTTAAGTAATTACACACTTTCTCTTCTTGCCCCTTTTCTTCATATCCCTTTGGTTGATATACAAGAATTTCTTCTTCTAAATCTCCATTTAAAAATGTAGATTTTACATCTAATTGATGAATTTATAGGCTATTTTGTGCGGCAAAAGCAAAGAGAAGTCTAATGGTCTCGATCCTACTACGGGGTGCTATAAGGAGTGCCTCATAATGATTTCATTTTGCCTTTTTTGTTTTTCTTGTTAAGTTAGAGTACATTTTTGCAATTTACGACATGGGATCCGGAAGAAGGAATTGCTGGTCAATGGATTTTTGAGTGAATCTTGATGTTGTGGATCCACTGTTGATGGATTAGAGATTGAATAATCACTCATGGCTGGAGGGATTAGAGAAGACGAGGTCTTAGTACTCTTAGTCTCCATCTTGGCATCAGCAGGAATCCGAACTTACTCTTACGACAAGTACTTTGGCGCGGGACGAATGTATGAGGTGTATGCAATTGTGCCCTATTGGAAACTCTAATGAAACGGTGCTAGTGTAGTGTCGAGAATAGATCTAAATGATGCAATGTTCGTACAATTATCCAATGAACAATTACCATAAATTCTGAGATTATTAGTATTATCCAAAAGCAGTTAGTTCACACTTGTCCTGAGTGCTCAGATTTTGGGAACGTTTACGCGGCACTGTCGAAGGACTTGCCAGATCTTCGTGAGGGTTATTCAATTTCTAATGGGTATTTATTTATGAGCTCTCGTATCTGCATTCCCTAGTTGTCTCTCCGTGATTTCCTTATCTGGGAGCTACATGCAGGCGGAGCCGCAGGACATTTCAATAGAGATAACACGATTGCGTTGGTTGAGGATCGTTTCTTCTGGCCCGGTATGAAGAAAGACGTCACTAGGATTGTTAAACATTGTTGAGTCTGCCAGACGACGAAGTGGTCTCATCAGCCTACGGGGCTCTATACTCCTTTACCCGTCCCTGAGAGACCCTGGATTGATATTAGCATATATTTTATCCTCGGGCTTCCTCGCACACTGAGAAAGTTAGGCTCGACATTTGTGGTCGTGGTTTGTTTTTCTAAAATGGCACATTTCATCTCATGCCGCAAGACTGTTGACGCCTCTCACGTAGCGACATTATTCTTTAGAGAAGTGTTCAAATATCATGGTCTTCCTGTGTCCATCGTATCTGATCAGGACGTGCGTTTCATGAGTTATTTTTGGAAGACCTTATGGAAAAAAACCAGCACAACCCTGAAGTTCTCCGCCTACTACTCGTAGACGGGAGGACAAACTGAAGTGGTTGACCGTAGCCTTGGAACGCTACTTCGTTGCCTCGTTGGGGAAAGTCTGGCCACCTGGGATTTTGGTCTCCCTATAGTCGAGTTTGCATACAATAGTTCTATCAATGGAACCACAAGTTTGAGTCTGTTTCATATTATGTTATGATACGAGCCTATGAAACCTATTGACTAAGTGGATATTCCCATAGGAGCCAAGCCCAATGAGTCAGGCGAGTTCTTCATACATCATATGCATGCACTCCACGAGTCAGTCCGAAAAACAATTGCAGCTAGTAATGATTATTATAAAGATCAAGCAGACTAGCACAGGCAGGAGCAAATCTTTGAGGCGGGAGAACAAGTATTGATTCGCATTCGATCTGAGAGGGTCCCACAAGTACCAGCGAAAAAATTAAGTGCACACAGAATGAGCTCCTATACAGTTGTACGACGGATTGGTACGTACGCATATAAAATAGTTATCCCTTATGGTATGGGCATCAACCGGGTATTCAACGTAGAGGATTTGACTCCTTACAACGAGGAGCACGTGTACGTGGACCCCTTTTCCACACCTATACCCGAGCCTTCTGTTATGGTCCAACTTCGGAGATGACCGAAGGTGGAGATGCCGATGGCGGAGATACCGATGGCGGAGATACTGCGGAGCCGTGACCACGGCTGCCTAAGCGGGGTTGCTCGTTAGAGAAGAGATCCAACTTCGCATTCAAAGAAAAGGGAACTAGAATTCTTCTTGCTTGCTTGATACAATACCCATAATGCCTTTATATAGGCTACAACATATAAAAGGACAAAACGATAATAATGATGCCTAATAATAAACTCGGAGCTCAAGGCCCCCTACATAAAGATAACAACTAGACACCTACATAATAAAGATAATAATAATACGCGGTCCGTAACATCTCACCCTTCCTCCAAAAAAGAGCTTGTCCTCAAGCTTTATCCGATGTTCTTATCGTTAGAATCCTCGATGTGCAGGTAGAAAAGCCGGTTGCACCTGTGGCTGCGAGTGTACTGCTCGTCGTATTAAAACATAATCCCCGGGCGCGTCATTGCAGCATCTCAGCCCGAGATAATCGGCAAACCGGTCTGGAGGACCCTCAATACGGCCTTGTTGAACGATGTTGGTGGCGGGTACGCCTCCTGTGCTAGCTGGAGACGACGCTCGCATAGCCGGGCCAGACTCATAGCAGTGACTAAGTCTGGAGGGGCCTCAAACTCGACATCCAGTCGCAGGCGGTCGCGAAGTCCAGCGGTGAAAATGTCGACCTGCATATACGGGGTAAGAGGTACATGCACCAAGAGAAGCTGAAATTGTTCCAGGTACTCGTTCACGGACCCCGTTTGTCGTAGAGATGTGAATTCATCGAGGGGGTTGCTGCGGATAGGAGGTCTGAAACGCAAGTTGCATAGCTGCTTGAAATCATCCCATATCAGATTTGGCTAGTCCGTGAGAAGTCGAGAAGCCCACAAAACAGTGGAATCGAGCATATGGAAGGATGCTAGATGGATTCGGTCTGCTGCGGAATTTGTTGGTGGCCGAAGAATTGCTCGCACTTAGTGAGTCAACCCAAAGGATCACTTTTCCCATCATAGGTTGGAAATTCCAATCTAGTGTAGTGTGGTACAATCACAGCGTTGGGGTGCACAAGGACTGGCGGTGGTGGCTCGTGGACGGTCAGGGGTGGCGAGGCATGTCGGAGAAGTGGCGGTGCCTGACTACTGCTTGTATGATCGTGTGTGGGGGCTGTAGAAAGCTCATCGATGCACTTAGAGAGCGCAATAAAAATGAGCTGGAATTAAATAACCCGTTGTTGAACCGGGGTCTCCCGTAGGCATGCGGAAGCGAAAGAGGGAAATGGCGTTGTTGGGGGCTCGAGAAAGTTGTTGGACCGCAAAAATTAAATAGCCGGTTGTTGGGGGAATGGTTGATGCAGGGGTCGAAGAAAAAATGTGCGGCTCGAGGAAGACGTTGATGGGCACGATACGGCGAGGCGGAAGACCAGAAAAATTTGGCTGCAAGCTTCGACGATGCGGACGGCGCAACACCGCGCCGGGGGGAGCGGCGGTCCCGGTTTCTGAATGCTGAGGGGATCGACAATGAAAATCGATGATGGATCGACGATGGCCGCAGTTGTCGGTGTGCTGAACCGGGTCACACAGTACTCCGGCCGCAGTTGTGTTTGAGGGATAGTCGGAGGCTAGTTGTTGGAGATGCCTCTGGGGACGACCAAGCTGATGTCGTAGAATCGGGCGACAGGGGCTTGTGTTGTGTGATGAGTCAGAGCCGGCTGCGGCAAAGGCCGCAGTTGTCGTGTGTTGAAATCCGAGGATGGCGTCGACGAACGACAGAGGTAGCAGATGGAATGAGTGCGGCGGGAGAGGAACGACAGCGGGGTGCCAAGCCAAGGAAGGAGTAGTTTTGATACCAGGTTGTTATGGTCCAACTTCGAAGATGAACGGAGGTGGAGATGACGATGGTGGAGATACTACGGAGCCGTGACCGCGACTGCTTAAGCGAAGTTGCTCGTTAGAGGAGAGAGCCACCAAGATCTCGCATTCCAGGAAAAGGGAACTAGAATTCTTCTTGCTTGCTTGATGCAATACCCCTAATGTCTTTATATAGGCTACAACATATAAAAGGACAAAACGATAATAATGACGCTTAATAGTAAACCTGGAGCTCGAGGGCCCCTACATAAAGATAACAACTAGACGCCTACATAATAAAGATGATAATAATAATAATACGCGGTCTGTAACACCTTCTCCCATAGACCCACACCCGAGCTTTCGCCTCTCATTGCCTCCACCAGTCCCTCGTTGCCACCCGCGGAGTCACACCATGCAGCTAGCTCTGCACCACCGACGATTCCACCGACACAGCAGTCAGACGGAGATACATCACTGCCAAACGGAGATACATCACTGCCAGACAGAGATACATCACTGCCAGACAGAGATATATTTGTGTCACCCTCTTCTACCGATGACGTGCTTCAGATCATCGATCACGACTTCTACATCGCGGGCGGGCGAGATATTGTACGCTATCTTGTCTGTTGGAACGGTCGGCCCTTGCACGATGCTACATGGATTTCTTTAGAGGAGCTTGAGAGACTCGCCTCGCGGATTTCTTCAGAGGAGCTTGAGAGACTCGCTTCGCGGCTACATAGCGAGTACGACCACCGTCACTCTCCGGAGTTGAGTGCTTTTGAGCCCGGGGGAGTTGACGGGGCACAGCGACCGATTCGTGTGTATTCCCGTAGGAGGCGGTGACCCGCGGCCCAGACGGACGATCGGAGTCTGTGGTCACGTCCAGATGTTCGATTCGAGTAACTTTAGTATTTTGTGTTTTTTTATTTTGAGATGTATTTAGCCTCCGATCGGTCCAAATAGTCTTAGCCGTCCGATCGGGTGGTTTATGTTCATATTAGGGCGAGCAGTTATCAGGCGGTTTGGGTGTTAGGGTTATATATAGGCGCCTGTTGGTAAATCCGGGGATCGTGGATTTCTCATCTCCGAAACCTACCACTGCATCAATAAGTCCTCTTCTTCCATATCGCTTGTACTTCTTCTTCCAGCTTGCATGGTCTTCCCCTCCAGCTTGCATGGTCTTCCCCTCCAGCTCGCGTGCTCTTCTTGCTCATGCTCGCTTGGTCTTCTTCTCGCTCGAACTCCAAGCCTCGGCACTTACTCCTCAAGCTTTACTTATTTAATGCATCCAGGACCTATTTATAGGTATCTAGGGCCCATGAGGTACTGCCATGTGTCCCACTTTTTCCCCTCTATTTTCTTAATTAATCTCCTGCCATGACTTAGTCAATAGCTTTGCCAAGCCATGCAGCCAATGCTTCTTCCCCATGTCTTTTCTCACGACTAGTGGGGTTTTAAACTCTGTTCCTAACATTCCCCTTCAAACCCTACTGCACATGCCAAGTTTAATCTTGAACTTATGAAATACATCAATCTTTAAAGGTTTTATAATAATATCTGAAATTTGATTTACAGTTTTGGTCTTCATCTACCGGCAAATGAAATGATATTTTGTATCAATATGTTTATTGTGACTGTGACACCCGATTCTTTGCAAGCATAATAATATATTTGTTACCAACATATATGGTAATTGGACCTTCTTGTAATTGATGCAATTCGCTTAAAAGATTTTTCAACCATGTCTCTTGACACGTGCACGTTACAGCAACAATCTATTTCGCCTCACATGTGGAAAGTGCAATAGTACTTTGCTTCTTTGAATACCATGAAAATATCACTGACCCAATATGAAATGCATACCAGGACGTGCTTTTCCAATCACTAACATCGTCTTCGCAGTCGCTATCTGAATAGTGACTAACTTCGTATCATGAAAAGGAGTATAGTATAAGCCATGATCACATGTGCCTTTAATATACCTCAAAATCCTTTTTGATGCAATGAAATGATATTGTGTTGGTTGTTCCATATGTTTGCTTACTATACCAACCGTATACAATTTATCCGGCCTTGTTAAAGTTAGATATCTGAGACTTCCCACTAAGCTTTTGAATAACGTCGGGTCTACTGCTTTTTGGTCTCAATCTTTCTTCGATTTCACGCCTAGATCTGTTTGTGTGGAAATTGTCTTACAAATCATTCATTCTGAATTCAAGGAATCTGCTCCGCATATTTCTTTTGAAAGATAAAAGTACCATCCTCCATTTGTTGTATTTCAATGCCCAAGAAATATGATATCTCCCTGATATTGGTCATGTCAAATTCTCGAGTCATAGTCCTTTGAAATCATCAAACATACTTACTAGGATCATTTCTCATAAAAATCATGACATCTACATACAGATAATCATGATATCATCATTCAGATCTTTATGCATAAGGCATGCTCACAAAGGTTCTTATATACTGTTTTTTTGAAAATATTGACCAATTCTTGTATTCCATGCTCGCGAAACTTGCTTCATACCATATAACACTTTCTTCATATGATAACTTTATCTTCTTGGCCTGTCAGAATATCGAGTGGTTGTGCTGATACCACTGCTGGAAGTGAACTGTGGATACAAAAGTATTAGAAACAAAGTAGAAATTTTATTAAAGAAACCAAATCACTAAATATAAGTTCTCACAACATCACACAACAGCACTTTCATGTTTACAGCACATTCATTGCCACACACTGATTTTGCTCCCTTACAAATCACAGCACTCTTCTAGTTTTCAACAATGACTTCCCATGGTAAGTACTGCCAGTTTTCTCCAAGGATTTCACCTCCCGACGTGTTCTTTCCCCAGGAAGTTCGGAGGTCTAACTCCTCGCGCGACCTTCAGCTTCCTTACACAAGTTTGTGTGGTCATCTTCTCGGCCTTTACCCCGCAAGCTACACTGATTTCATGCATCCATGCCTATTTATTGGCATCTAGGACCCATGAACTGTTGCCATGTGTCCCAACTTTTTTTCTTAATTAATCTTCTTTCAGTGACCCTTACAAAAATCCATGGTAAGGTTTGCCTACGTTTCACCCTAGCGGTGGAACCCTTCTCCTGACTCTCACTGCGCAGGGATGCTTTGTGCACTGAGCTGCCCTTTAATCTTCTTTCATTGACTTAATCAATGGTTTTACAAAACCATACGGCCAATGTTCTTCCCCATGCCATTTCTCACCACCAGTGGGGTTTGTAGATCTGCTCCTAACACTTTGTTCTCCATATTTCCTCGAAGCATATCTTAATATGTAGTATATTCAATTTTCTTTTATGGCTGTGAATTATCTTTTTAGTTGATTTTTCTTATAGCTCTCCTTGGCCAGCATTATCACTATGGGTAGATTTTTTTTTTTTTTTACTTTTTACCCTTCTCATTTACGAGAGTTCAATCTGTTCTCTGATGTCTGCAGGAGTTAAAGTGATAGAGACTCAAGAAAATGAGCTAGTTATTGAGCCCAGGGTTCGCTGGGCTGGTAACTGCAATGTCATTGTAGCTCTAAAACTTCTTTCCTTTAAATTCACTGTACAGGTATGCCCCTAAATCATATGGTAGCACTGCTCAATATGTTTACATTAAGGAAGATAACTCCTAATCCTCACTCGAGTCTTCTGTATTTTTTCTAGCTGTTGGATTTGCAAGTATTCTTGGCACCACGTATCACTCTTAAGCCTCTGGTTCCAAGCTTCCCGTGCTTTTCCAACATAATTGTTTCTTTGGTGGAGAAGGTAGGTGTGCTCTCATCGTTTTTGCACCCCGAGTGAAAACTTATATTAGAGTAGTAGGGGAAGAGGCGCAGAGTTCCCCGCGCTCAATTTTCTGTCTGCAATGACATTACTTTGGCCACTACATCTGAAGGCGAGAATATTTTTAGCCGATGCATTGTTTCTCCTAAGCCATAATATTTTTTACTTTCTAATATATTTATACTTCAGTTTTAACTCCATCTTTATATTTTTTTATTTATTTTTACTTTTCTTATATTTGCTTTTTTTATTTTATTTTATATATATATATATATATACTTGTAATCTCTCCCCATTTATATTTTTATATTTTATTTTTTGTTATGTTTTGTTTTGTTCAATGCCAATTAACTATTCTGCTTCTTGGCTGCAGCCTTTTGTTGACTTTGGACTTAAACTACTTGGTGCAGACATAATGGCTATTCCTGTGTTATATCGCTATGCTCAGGTGTTCAACTTTTATCTTATTCAACACTTAATTCTTCATCGAACTTCATAATTCTTCATTTCTTTTATTGTAATAGTTCTGTAAATGAAGTTTTATTACACATTAAATTTGGATTGGAATTAACTATAATCTATATGAAACTCTACTTTTTAGGACAAAATTGCTTCCCAAATTTCAAATTTCTATCATTGGCCTAGAGATTTGGAGATACAAATTCTGGACAATGCTTGGTAAAATTCTGCTTCTACAATGCTTGGAAATTACTCGCCTGTGTTTGTTGATTCATAATCAACAGTAAATTACTTAGTGTGAGATTACTCACTTATTCGTCCTTTTAGCGGCGCCACGAAGAAGCCCGTCGGAATATTACATGTGAAGGTTGTTCGTGCACTCAACCTACTGAAGATGGATATCCTTGGTAAATCTGATCCTTACGTGAAACTGAGCTTTGAGTGGTGAAAGACTTCCATCAAAGAAAACCTCAGTGAAGATGAACAATCTTAATCCCGAATGGAATGAATATTTCAAGCTTGTTGTGAAGGATCCCCAAACCCAAGTTCTTCAGCTCCATTTGTTTGACTGGGAAAAGGTTTCACCTCTACTTCGCCCCTTCATTCTCTCCACATTTGTTTTAAAGATGTTCAATTGATTCCTTATTGTTGTGATTTTGAAGGCAAAAACTTTCTTTTTTTTCGTATTTTGCAGATGAAGGCGCATGATAAATTAGGAATGCAGATTGTTCCATTGAGCTCACTAACCCCGCACGAGATGAAGGAATTCTCTCTCGATCTTCTCAAGAATATGAACCCCAATGATCCACATAATAAGAGAAATAGAGGGAAGGTTGTCGTGGAATTGACATTTGAACCGTTTAGAGAAGAATGTGACAAGTTCAGCGAAGTTTTAGATGTGGGGAGGCTCAAGAGCCTGGGAAGAGCTCTTTCGGACAGTTCATCTGGTGGCGGCGTTCTTTCTGTTACGATTGAAAGTGCTAAAGATGTTGAAGGAAGGCATCACAACAATCCTTGTGCAGTAATTATTTTTAGAGGAGAACACAAAAGGACCAAGGTAAAACTTCACATATTGGAAAGGGCAAAACTATCCTCAATTTTACCTTCAATTTGAAATACTCTAAAAAATTCTAAATTTTGTCCCAAACCTTTATGGATAAAAGGGCAGCCCGATGCGCAAAGGCATCCCCGCACAGCGAGGGTCCGTGAAAGGGTCCCGCCACAAGGTGAAATGCAGGCAAACCTTACCGTGCATTTTTGCAAGAGGTTTTACCACAAGGGTGGAATGTATCCCAAACGTTTATGGATAATTTTAAATTAATTCTTGTATAACATCACCTTCAATGTGAAAAAGATTTTCTTATTTTTGTTATTTATTTAATTTTCTATTATTTGCTTTAGTGTTGGTGGAGGAATGCTAGATGAAAACTTATTTTAAACAAACTATAAACTTCAATAGCATATGAGTCGTAGGATATCAGATTAACGATCAGTATTTAATATTGCACTTATTTCTAGATGAGAGTAACCCACCTAAATTTTTTTCAAACTTCAGGGGCAAATTTCAAACCCAAAGAATAAGCTTACTACTTATTTCAAATTGAGACTAAAATTTATGGATCAATATAATAACTTGGCATTAGAAACTGTTCTCATTCATTTGGTTAAAAAAAAGAATTTTTTTTATCTTCCCTTTCAGGTGATCAAGAGAAACCGAGATCCTCGATGGAACGAAGAGTTCCAGTTCATGCTAGAAGAGCCGCCCGTCAACGAAATGATTCACATAGAAGTCATGAGCAAAAGGAGGGGTTTTAGTTTCCATGCTAAGGTAGAAAAGAATGACAAAATGATACCCTTTTTTTTCGCCTGTTTTCTGTGTTTCTGCCATCCTGAATCCCTGCGCTGCAGGAATCTCTGGGCCATGTGGATCTTAAACTGGCGGATGTTGTGAGCAACGGCCGCATCAACGAGATATTTCATCTCATAAACTCGAAGAACGGAGTGGTTCACATCGAGCTCAGGTGGAGCAGCTTTTGATCTCTCTCCCTCGAGCTCTACGCTTGAACCCTCCTCAAGTTGGGCGATACACAAACTCCGCTGTTGTCTCTTTTTCGCCACGATTGATTTGATTCGGCGGCAAATAACCTGAGCTCTGTTTCAATTGCTCCGGCGGCTCGAACAGATCGAGCAGATAAGAAAATCAAAAAAGGATCTTGAAGCTGAAGGCGAGAGGGATGACATCGCTGCGAATGGAGAATGTAAAAAAAAGAGAGAGATTGTATCTTCTGTAGATAATTTTTGTTAGATATTGATTCATAAAGGAGACGGACATCAAGTCACCAATTTTACTGTTAAAAGCGTGTGGGGATATCATGATGTTTGTACATTTTGAGTTTTTTTTTTTTTGCTGCACCTTTTAAATGTATGTTTTTATATATTTTTAAATTTTAGCCATGTCCAATTCAATTTTGAAATTACCTAAAGTTTATAATTTTGTTAAAGCGTGTGAGGATACAGAAGGATTGGGTGAGCTTGGGTGCAAACTTGGTGTGGGAGGTGGAAAAAATTAGCAACTATGTGCTTGGAAGGTGACAAGATCGCACGGGCTTTATTGGAAGGTGCTTGTGTGATGCGGTGATAGGATCTACGGAGCAACTATATGCTTCGAATGTGAAGATCACCCGTGCTTGATGGGAAGGTGCGCGTGTGATGGTGGTGGTAGGGTCTACGGACAGCTTACCTATTTAGAGATATTTGGACTTTATCTTTAATAAGCTTTCTGATCAATTAATTTATGTATGTCATCTCTACAAAATTAATTGAATCGAATTAACTCTCATGTTATATTTCTGCTACGCGCCATAGTACCCGGCCGGCGACGGTGGGCTCGCCTGCCCCCCGGCGGCTGGGCTCGCCCGCCACCCGGCTCCCTTCAGCGACGGCGGGCTTTGCCCGACACCGACGGGCTTCACTCGTCATTTCTTTAATTTATTTAAAATTTCTGTAAAATAAATTGTGACAATTTTGTACATAACTTTTGTATTTTTTTTTATATTTTGTAATATAATAATTAGTTTCATTTTTATTTTAAAATTAAATTAATGATATGGATGAAGACAACTGGCTTATTGGCGGTGAACAAATTGGGTAGCATAAGTGGCCGGATAAAATTTGGTAGTAAAATAAATTGGCCCACCACGATTCATCTTTTATGATTTAAAAAAAACAAAAATGGAAAAACTTAAAGGCCCCCTTCGGTGTTAGTCCCACCTCGGGAGATAAAATTTTATTTCAGTGTTTATATTATTTTCTCGGTGTTTAGTCTGGTGAAGTGTAGCAGAAGTGGCGGTGGGCTTAGCTTAGCTTGGGTTGGCGTGGTTTGAGCGTCAGCTTATCCGGTCGTTACTATTAGATCGGCTGGGCTGACTGGGTTTGCTATGCCTAATTGGTATTACCAATTGATTAATTTTTATAAATCTTTAGGACACCCCACCCCTAGCTTTAGGCCACTCCTCTTAGGTTTATGAGCCCTACGAAAAAATGGAGAGAGAAGACGTGTTTGATCAGACGGCTGCTGAATACTGCATTCAGATCGGACGATCCAAATCACTCAAATGAATTTAAAATTCATGAATTATATATATATAAAAGTAGTTAAAATTCATTGACTCGACGAGTGATTCGAATTAATTATATATTTTACCAAAATTTTTGGGGAGACCGTGCCCCCGCCAAGAATTTTTGTAAACTATATAAGCGTGTTATGGAGGTGTCATTAGTTCGTGATTAGAAGAAAAAAATTGTTTTGAAGAGTACTTGTGATGCAGATGTGGAGCCTCGACCTTTGTTTAGGTAGAGAGATTGTCCGACTGAGAAGGTTCCTCGATGTACAACCTCGTATCCCGCGAGTGGTCGACAGGAGTTGAACCGGCCGGCTCAGACCGCAATGTGAACCCAGCATGCCGAGCCCGAGCTCGGTAATAGCCGAGCTCGGCGATAGTCGAGCCGAGCTCGACGATGGCCGAACGGAGCCCGGCATGCCGAGACCGAGCTCGGGTAAAGGAACAGGGCCCGATTGTAGTCGAACCAAGCTCGACGATCCCCGTGCCGAGCTCAGTTTCTGTTGGAGCTCGGCGATCGTCGTGCCGAGTCCGAGCTCGGCGGTAGTCGAGCCGAGCTCAGCGATAGTCGAGCATAGCCTGCCGAGTACGTGCTCGCCTAGGCCCAGGGCGAGACGAGTTAGGCCCCCTGCCGAGCTCCTGCTACCTCAGGTCCAGCTCGCATCTTGGTCATGCCATACTTTTACCATGTTGTCCCCTTTTGGTCTGCTTGTAGTCCTCGAGAACAGTGAAGGTTGTATATTGGCAGACCATCTTTTCCTATAAATAGGACCCAAGGGGTACCTCAGAAGGCAAGCTTACTAATTCTCCGGCCTACTAGCGCTTTCTGAGGTACCTTAGCCCGGCACTTGGCTAAGGAGGGGAAGCGCTCTAAGATCTTCCGGGTGTGTGGTGGGACCTCCACGCCGGGCCCTTGGTCTAGCCCTTGGTTCTTCTTTTTTCTTGTCATTTTCTTGCAGGAGCGAAGTAGGTGCGCGACCACCCCTTCCCCAAGGGTCGAACTCCACAGAGACCGGTTTTCCGGTTTCAACACTCGAGATGAGGATACATTAGTTGATCCTGAGGTTGAGGTGTTGGAGTCTTTTGCCCCCCCCCCCCCCCCCCCCTCTTCTTTGAAGACGATGAGCAATGCAGTAAGTGAGCTCTCATGTTTTGGGTTTTTAGTTCAATTACTTTATGCAATTATGACTTTCTACTTTTTGTTGTAGATTGAAGCTCGGGTTCATATAACGTTCACGTGAAACGATCATTATGTGCGTTTGAAAGACAGATACTTAACTCTTCAGGAGAAACTTCGGGTGGTGGAGAGTTCTCTTGATGACTTAAAGGAGGAACATGATCGAGATATATCTCAATTTCGACAGATTGGTGTAGTGCTGAAGTTATTGCTTAAGGAGGCCCGAGCATCGTTGCTGACGAAGAAGTCCTTAGTGGAGAACACTGTGTTGTCGCTGAAGACTGCGCAGAAGGAGGCTTCTTGTTTAAAGACGGGGCTGGGGGTTTTGAAGGCTGAGGTGGAGTGACTTTCCTCAGAGGATCGAGTGTCAATGTTGGGGGTTTCTTCTTGTCAAAGTGCGTTAACCAGGGAATGTGAAGACCCGACATTATCAAGTTATTGTGGGCTAATTCCTAGGTTGTGCAAGTACTTCTTCTCACCATTACAGTCACGAGTATCACTGGGTAGAGGACACTGTCATCAGGGTCTTTCAGAAAACTTGGTCGGGCTTTGAGAGAATATGTTCCCACAGACGACGCCAAACTGATGCGCCCAACCCAACCCTCCTAGTAGACATGACTAAACTAGGTTGCTTTAGCCCGTGGAGCGGTCGAGCACGCACATAGTCACAGAGTAAGCATAAGTAAACAACAATTTTTATGTGGAAAAATCCCTCAACTGGCTACAAAATCATGTGAGCGGTATGATTTCAGTCGAACTTCACTATTAGAGGCAGTTTACAAAGTGTCTTGAGAATCGAGGGCGACATGCCGCTCCTCGTTACAGCTTTGAGATGAGACGATATTTACGCTTAGTGGGCGACATGCCGCCTCACACGAAGCTTGTTCCTTTCTATTTTTTGATGGGGACGTGCGTTCTCGGACGTTGCTTGACTGGCAAACTTCGTGGCGGGATGTGTGGAGATGCGACAATGGCAATTTGAGGAACGTCGCGCGCATAGGAGGCTTCGCGGAATGGCGAGCAGAATGTCTTCTTCATAGAAGTGTCGTGGACTCGGACAAATTTCATGGTGGCCCAAGGGTTGGAGGAGGCCCGTAGGAGGATTCCGGCAGAGCTCCGACCCGAGAAAGAAGACTGGGTGGAGGAAAATTGAAAAATGAGTGGGGTCATTGGGCCATTTTATAAGCTCCATGAGATGGTTATGGCGGTTATGCGGCTATCCGCACCCCGTAACAACCCAAAACTACTAATTGAAGACCACATTCAGTATATTTTCGAGGGTATATTATTTCCATGCTTTTGGCTACATGTAGACCATTAAATAAATAAATAATATTCTCCACTAATCATGAAGATTAGTGGGTAGTTACGCGAGTGGTTTTTTTTGTAACGAACGGTGGTGAAGGCCCACCACCAGCGGGTGGCCAACTCAGCAACGATCATCGGCCGACGGAGTCACAACCGGTGGATTGGCCTGCCATGGCGAGCGAGGTCGTAACAACGGGAGGCGGTAGCGGGATGTTGCCGCGCCCTTGCGGCCTTGTCCCCGCGGCAACGGGAGTGCGACCGCGGGGTGTGTTCGCCCTATTTGGGAGCGGTCCCGTGACCGTTGGAGGCGGTCGTGGGAGGGCGGTCCTGAGGCGCGACTGCCCTGAGCAGGAGCTCCGCGGTCGCGGGCGGTGGCTGCGAGAGGGTGGCCAAAGGGCGCGACCTCCCCTTGCAGGAGCAGCCTCACGGCCACTGGAGGCGGTCGCGGGAGGGCGGTCTCCCTGAGCGGGTGCAGCTCTGCGGTCGCAAGTGGCGACCGCCGGAGGGCAGCGTCGGTGCTGGCGGGGTCGGCCGGGCACAGATTGTTTGACGCCGGTAACAACGGTGTTTGTGTTCGATCGTGGTGGTTGCGTGGAAGGTGAGCGTAGGAGGATCTGTGTGTGGGTCATGCGTGGGACCGAGCGCGCTGATCACGCGCACGGTAGTTTCCCCATGATCTGACTAAGTTGGCGGGGATCATGGGAAGTGAGCTATTAGCACCCCACCTTTCTATAAATTATAGGATGGTCTTATCAAGTAATCTATAAACCAATTCTAATTTTCAACTCTTAATTCTTCTAGATGAAAGAAGCCTGAGGCCATGTTCGTTTCGCAGGTTTTGTTTGACAGAATTTGATTTTTGTTGAAAACTAAAAACTAGAAGGTTTCAGTTTTCTGTCAAAACTCAATTCTTCTGTTCGTTTGCAGGAAGGCTTTCAAATCGAGAAATTGATAAATGCCAAATTTCTTGTACGATTATAGGAAGGTTTTCAGGCACAAGAATTGATAAATGCCAAATTTCTTGTTCGGCTATATAATTCAATTCCTCTTCAAGGTTCGAGGTTCAACTTACAGCGCCTTCGACAGCAGAAATCAACGAAGCAGAACACCGAAATATACGAACGACAATATCAAACTAAGTTTTGCTACTGAAGTAAGGATCTAGATGGAAAGTGCAAAATAAACATGAAGAAAACCAGTTTAATGGTGAACGCAAACCTTAGTTCTTCTCGGTCATCAACGGTGAAAGAAGAATCGTGGAACAAAGCCGGAAGTAGACGACCGTCCCGAAGAACAGAGCGACGATGAATCCCAGAATAAGGGTTCTTCATCGCAGACCCATCTCGGAGTTGGATCTTCCGCGCATAGCAGGATCAAATTCTCCAACACTGATATCCCGCTCGATCGGGAGGGGGGGGGGAATAGAGGTGGGTGAAAACCGACCGAATGAGGTGAGTTTTAGGGCTAGGATATTTTTATCCTAGTGAAAACCGGTCGGTTTTCAAATAAAACCCAAACCTTGGCTCAAAATACTTGAACGGACGTGATTTTTGATTTTTATTTAAGTAAAACCAAAACCCAACTATCAAAATCTGTGAAACGAACATGGCCTTAAAGTTTTTACAGGAGGGGGTGGAGGCGAGGATGAGGAGGTGAGAGGAATTAGTATCAAGATTCTTTTTATTTGAAACCAAATAAATAATATTCATTTGGTAATCAAGATCCTTTCTCGGGGGCTCCAACCTCTTAACTAATCTTATTCTTTTATAATTTATATATACGAGTGAGACTGTACGGGCACAGACCCCGCGTGAATGCAACGACAAGGGCTTTTGGCCCTACGTGAGTGCAACGACACCTACCTCCAGCCCTACGTGAGTGCCACGACACTGGCCTCTGGTATTCCTCTGCACGACGACACGTTCGCCGCTCATAAAAAACAATAATATTTATTTTTAATTAATAATATTATTATTACAACCAAATGAGATTGACACTGTTTGAATTTATTCAACCTTGGATTTGGATCCATCACGAACTGATGAATGATTTTTTTTCTCTCCCTTCCATCACGAATTTCTTTGAATTAATCGTTGACATGCCTAATGACAATACATCACTGGAAATATAGGAGGTTTACTGATTTTTTTAATAGATTTTAATCATTATTTTAATTTTGAGATAGTGCAATGTATTCTTTAATTTTTTTTAAAAATAGACTATAATATAAATCAAATTATAAAAATATAAAATTAAGAATATAATTGATTTTTTTTGAATGTTTAATCAAACGTAACTTTTTTTTCCTTTTAATATGGTGATTGTTAACCTCAAACCGGCTATTTGTTAGTAGCACCCCGAAATCCAATATTTTTTTGCGCTTTTTTGAAATACGTCTTGTACATTCATTTTTAGGAAAAGTGCTCAACACGAAAGTTGTCGATCTCGTCGAGATCTACAACTTTCGTGTTGAGCACTTTTCCTAAAAATGCATGTACAAGGCGTACTTTGGAAATATACTCAGATTTTACGCCTTTCAAAAATACGCCTTGTACATGCAATTTCAGGAAAAGTGTTCAACACGAAAGTTGTATATCTCGTCGAGATCTACAATTTTCGTGTTGAACACTTTTCCTGAAATTGCATGTACAAGACGTATTTTGAAAAAGCGCGAAAAATTAGCAGATTCTGGATGTGACTAGCCAATAACGAATTTCGGTTAACAATCACCTTTAATATTGTGAAGAAAAAAATTTTACTCTTATAGAAGTAAAAAGGGACCTTGACCGCTAATGTGATCACATAAGAGTTAAAGAAGTTTAAATATTTTGAAATTTGAAAATAACAAAAATTAATTATGATCCAAGATTTCTTTACTGGGCCCACATCATCACATCAAAAAAAAAAAAAAAAAATCTTATAATGGTTTGGGATCGATTATCCTTTCAGACTTTTAGTTCACATTAGGGCATCGCGAGCTCCACATCACCTCCGTTCACCGGCGTAGCTCCCTCCTCCACCCGCTATCCGCCGACGAAACATCTTCCCGAGACAACTCTATCTTCTATCCAACCATGGAGAAGCTCTAGGTCATCAGTCATCATCGCCGGAAGGCTCACCCAAACTGTCTGTTATGGAAGCCCTACTCGCTTCTCTACTCAATTTTTCGCACTGTACTGCATCTCTGCTAATGGATGTGTTTTCCCCTTCTTCTCAGGGACGACGGTTGACTCGGTAAGCAGGGCGATTGAGGCATGTCAGACTGAGTTCCTCTGCTGTTCGTTAATCATCTTTGGTAGTTCGATCTGTCGGGCCAGTGGAGTAGAAGGTAGCGCCATTTCCCTTCCGAAGTTTCAGCAACATTTATTAATTTCACCCATTTTTCTGTTTGGATTCAGCAGATCCAGCTTGCAGGAGCTTACTGTTCTTATAATCTCGCCACTCCCTCCACCAGAGCAGAATTACTCCACCATTTCTGCTCCATACCCGCGTATAATCTCCATCTCTACTGTTTTTCTTCAAAGTTCCTTTTCTTTTTCTTTCAATTTCGTTGACTAGAAAAGCTTTTATTACGCTTTAATGAAAAAGGGATACCCTGCATTTGATGCCCAGTACTCACTTTTCTCACTGATCATCTTCTTCTACTTTTCAGTTTTTTAATTAGATTCGGATCTCGGAAGCAAGAATCATGATGCGAAGGCTGGCTTGCTGTCGTCGGCGAACCAAAGACTTGAGCATAGACCTGGATGAACAGAACAGTACGTAATCTGCAGCCTCCGCCCTGTTAATCACCATGCTGTTTTTTTCTCTCCAAAATCCCCCTTCTGTTCTAAACTTCATATTATTTCAATCAAAGATGATTTTCCCCCTAAAATTACTACAAAGCGATGATTTTTCAACTATAACGGCCGTCTTTTTCTGAGATTTTTGAAGTCCGGCCAGCATAGCGTTTCCTGTCGCCACCATCGAATGCCGCCGAGCATTGGGACGCCGCCGAACATTCCGGCGTGGATGCAAACAGAAGCCTGATGGGACAAGTCTTGTCGCAATAAATGCGGTATATTGTAGAATTCATGTGGCAGTTAATGAGCTTCACGAGGAGGGACCAAAACTTTCCTGTCTCTGCTCCTCTCTTTGTCAAACGATTACATCACACCAGCTCCTTGGTTGGGAAATCCCATTAACACTGTTTTCCTCTGTTAATTGTTCATCTCTCTGACAGCTCTCTTTCTCTACATTTCATTTGCAGCCCTTAATTTCTTTCTTAAAATAATATCATCTAAATAACGAAAGTGTTCTCTGTGATTTATTCTTCGTCTCCTTCAACATCGACGGCAAGACATGACTCCAGTTTCTAAACCCGACGAAACACCTCCAAAGCTCTAACGCACCCGCATCAATGCGTTTTCTAAAGTTTTTTTTAAAATGAAATACATTATTCTTCTTATTCATTTTCAGAAGAAGTGTTCATGAAAGTTGTAGATCTCAATATCTACAACTTTAATGCCGCGTGATTTTTTTTGGGGGCTCGGGGGCCTAAACGGCTTTTCAAAAAGTATTATATCGTCGAGTTATCTTCACTTCTCCTGTAGAAGAAGACGCAGTCACTTCTAGTTGGGTGGGGTTTAACCATGTTATATTTTGATGGGTGTGCTAGCCGAAAATGGCACACCACCCTAAAATAATATCATCTAAATAACGGTTGTGATTTATTCTTCAACATTGACTCCATTTTCTCTTCTAATCGTGCGTTTTCTAAACATTATTATGTGAACATTTTTTTATTATATGTTATCTTCAATAGTTCGCGGACGTCCGACGGTGGGTGTGAACACGTTCGTGACGTCCGACACCAACGCAATTTCATCCACTTTTATGTTCATAACTAGTATTCTTTTCTTGTTGGAGGTCATGACCATCGTCATGCCAAACATACATTATATGGTGGTGGCGTTTTTGTCCAAACTCACCGGAGCAAAAACGCCGCGCCACACGGAGCCTTACACCAACAACAACACTCAACCCTTTATCCCATTATAGAGGGAGAAAATTTTAGGCGAGTTACTCCCACCTAAAATTAGGTGGGAGTATAAATAGCAAAATTTGGACCCCACTCCCCAATCCTTCCCAAAAAATTGGGCGGGATTTTCAGGCCCGAAATTCCCCCTCTCCTCCAGCGGCGACACCCCCCCTCCTCCAGCGGCGACATTCCCCCCTCCTCCCTCGGCGACACCCCTCCTCCTCCTCCATCGTCGACCTTCCCCCTCCTCCTCCCGCGGTGACACCCCTCCTCCTCCCGCGACGACCTTCCCTCCTTCTCTTGCAGCGAGACCCCCCTGCTCCACTTCTATGGGTGGTATTTATTCCCGCGGTGAGACCCCTCCTGCTCCTCCCGCGGAGAAACCCCGATCTCCTGCTCCACCAACGGCGAAACCCGGCCTCCTGCTCCACCAACGGCGAAACCCGGTCTCCCAGTATTTTGGTGAAATACTAAGAGTTCTGACAGTATTTGGTCAAATACTATATATTATGGTAGTAGTGTGACCAAAAAATTCAATAAAAAACACATTGCAATCTATCAAAACGGTATAATGTTACATTATGACATCTTCTCCCCACTATTATATATATTATGATATAAAATATCTAATTTATGAATTGTATTATGCATGATATTAAATAATATATTGATAGTATTTTGGTGAAATACTGAGAATTCTAGTTGTATTTTGGTGAAATACTGAGAGTTCTGATGATATTTGGTCAAATACTATCAGAACTCCCAGTATTTCACCAAAATACTGGGAGGTCGGGATTTCACCGTTGGAGGAGGAGGCCGGGGTTTCATCGCTGGAGGAGACAGGGTTTTCACTGCGGGAGGAGTAGGAGGCCGGGGTTTCGCCGCGGGAGGAGGCCGGGGTTTCGTCGCAGGAGGATGAGGCCGAGTTTTCTCCGCGGGAGGAGGAGGCCGAGTTTTCGCCGCGGGAGGAGGAGGCCGGGGTTTCGCCGCGGGAGGAGGCCGGGGTTTCGTCGCAGGAGGAGGAGGCCGAGTTTTCTCCGCGGGAGGAGGAGGCCGAGTTTTCGCCGCGGGAGGAGGAGGCTGGGGTTCGCCGCGGGAGGAGGTCGGGGATCGCCGTGGGAGGAGGAGGTTGGGGATCGCTGTGGGAGGAGGAGGCCCGGGTTCGTCGTGGGAGGAGGCGGCCTTAGGGTTTCGCCAGGAGGGAGATGAGTGATCGGGGGTGCAGAAAATTTTTTGGAGGAAGGAAAGAGGTGGGGTCCACTTCCAAATTTTGCTATTTATTCTCCCACCTAATTCTAGGTGAGAGTAACTCACCTAAAATTTTCTCTTATAGAGGGGTCAGCTATATTGATCCTTTGTCGTCATTGTGTCCTATCTTTAGTCATAATCTCACTAATGCCTAAGTACATCATGTCTTTTCTTATAGTTTCATTCCAGGTCTTTATTGGTCTACCCCTCACCTGTTTAACATGCCTAGTGACTAAACTCTCACAACGCCTAACAAGTGGTGCCTCTATTGGTTTCCTTTGTACGTGTCCAAATCATCTTTGTCGATCTTCTCGCATCTTCTTTGCAATTGGTTTCACACTAAACTCTAAACCATAAATCATAAACACGAAGCCTTAGGCTCCGTTTGGGGGGACTTATTTCCACCGGTCAAGCGATTACGACCGCATGAATCAAACCTTAATTTTGTTTTTAAGGTCTGGTTCATGCGGTCCTAACCGCTTGACCGGTGGAAATAAGTCCTCCCAAACGGAGCCTTAATTTTGTTTTTCAAAGTTTTTCCCAACCTGAAAACTAAAAAAAGAGCTCAAGATCATCATTGTAGCTAAGAATATTATACTTGTTTGATTGTTGCAGTCCAGTGGTAAACTGGTAATGTGATGTTCTTGTGACAGGCTAAGAGAATTTCATTAAAAAGGTTTATTAATCATTCAACTATAGTCTCCCCCTAAAAATTCATTTTTTTAGTAGACATCTCATATGGACCTAAGACCTTATCTTTATACATCATCTTCAAGACTAATCCCTCTTAAACTAGTAGAGAAAAATGGTTCTATACTTTTTGTATTAAGGAAAAAATGTAGCTCTTATAGTTTTGTAGGATAATTAAAAAAAAAGTGATAGAAAATGAAAAAAAATGAGCCGATCATCTCGTCATGCTTGGGATCATCCAGATGATGCCCCTAAAGACAGCAATGGTGTAAATCTGACCACCCGGTCTGATGCTGAAATGCCTGTGCAGAACGGCGCAATTGATATCAACTTCTATTAATAATTCTGAATTTTAAATCAGATGAGAACAGGTGGTGTACTGTAAAAAAGCACATCTTTAGTTTTATTTGTCTTCAAGGATTTCCCGAGCTAAAGATTTCTCTATGCAGCTTAGACCTTTGCAAGCATTCGGAAGCTTGAGATGGGCCTCTTTGAAGTTTCAATCTTGCTACATTATCCATCACTTTTTATGATAAAAATGATGGAAATCATGCAGGAGTGGTGACCTACAGTGGGCTAGAGAGCTGCATCCTGAATAGCTGCTCTTATGACAATGAGAGTGGAGGCAGCGGCATGAGCAGAAGCGATGGCTGTGCCATTACAGATTCCCTGGATGAGGATTGTGCCAGCTGCTCCTCCAGCAAGGAGGCCTTGAGCTCTTCTTTCTCCTCCCAGTGCCTTGTGTCTAGAAAGCATGAGGAAGAAGAACATCTGCTTGATGACTGGGATTCCATGCACAAACTCCATCTCTGTAACAAAGGAAAACTGCCAGTTAATTATACCGTGAATCATCTGGATGTTGAGGCCATGAAGGCAAAGTTTGCAAGATTGCTACTTGGAGAAGATAGCTCTGGGGGTGCCAATGGCATCAGTGCTGCTCTCTCACTCTCCAATGCCATCACAAATCTCTCAGGTAAAGAAATGAACACTTATTCCTTTCTCATGGCCTCTCACTAACTACTTCACTCATTAATGCTCTGGTAAAATTTTTCCTAGTATCTGTATTTGGCGAGCTCTGGAAACTGGAACCATTGCCTGGTGAAAGAAAGAGCAGATGGCGCAGAGAAATGGACTGGTTTCTCTCTCCGACGAACTATATGGTGGAGCTGGTGCCCGGAAAGCAATGCGGATCCAGCGGCAGTATGCTGGAGGTGTGTAGTGTTTCATATGCTTCATGAATCTTCGCACGCATTGCATTACCCGCTCTGTCACGATAATATTTTTTTCCCTTTCTAGTGCAGGTTATGACCCCCAAAGCTCGTTCGGATGTTCATGTCAATCTCCCCGCCCTTCAAAAACTAGATTCTATGCTTATTGTAAGCCTGGTTTCTCCTCCCGAACTGGTTTTTCTAATTCATCCTGATTTTGAACTGCGATTGCCAAGCTATTAGTTCATTTTCAGGATGTTCTGGATTCAATGGTAGAGACAGAGTTCTGGTATGTTGAAGGAGGCAGCAGAGATGATGGCCAAAGTAGAGGCGGAGGCATTAGAACTAGCAAGAGATGGTGGCTTCCCTCTCCTAGGGTACCCGAGTATGGGCTCTCGCCGACTCAGCGAAAAAGGCTTGGTATTCGCGCAAAACTCGTGAATCAGGTTCTAAAGGCGGCCAAATCTATAAACGAAGAAGTTCTACTCCAAATGCCCATTCCAGAAGCTATACAAGATGCTCTTCCAAAGGTCTATCTCAATAAAAAAAATATTAGTTGCTCTCAGCATGGTCAGTGTTAGCTGCGCCAAGCGTATAAATACCGACAAATATTATGTCACGTCGTATACTGCCCTTCATAGTGTCGTACGACACGGCACGTTCACATCGTATGCCACACTTCCCAGTTTATGCTGAAACGTCGTTTACGACATTCCCATCATATACAACACTTTCACAACGTATACAACACTTTCACAACGTATACGACACTTTCACAACGCATACGACACTTTCACAACGTATACGACACTTTCACAACGTATACGACACTTTCACAACGTATACGACACTTTCACAACGTATGCGAGTATACAACACTTTCACAGCATATACAACACTTTCACAACATATAATACGCGCACGCGACAAGTTTGCAATGTATACAACACTTTGCCATGCACATTCACAGTGTATAATACACCCTGTGTACGATGAAGCACCCTATATGACACTTGTATATGACACTTCCGTAGTGTATACAACACAGTATATGTTGAAGTGTCGCCAGTAATTTTTCTCTATAAATTCCGCCGGACGATATTACCAAAAGTTTCTATAAGATTCTTCCTCTTGTTGCAGTCGGGGAGGGCGAGCTTAGGGGAAGAGATCCACCGGGAGCTCACCGGATCACACTATTCCATGGAGGAGATGCTACTCTGCTTGAATTTAAAAAGCGAGCATGCCGTTCTTGAAGCCTTGAACCGGTTGGAGGGCGCATTGTTCGCCTGGAAGCGGAAAATTTCTGATGATGAACTCATCAAGCGGTCGCCGATGCGTTATCCCTGGCTCTTTGCAAGGGATGATGGATCCGAAGCCGGACGGATGGAGACGTGGATGGAAAGAACAGAGATGCTTGTTAGACTACTGAAGAGCAGGTTCCCAAGCCTACCCCAGACCTTTATAGATGTCACCAAGGTTCATTACAATAAGGTAAGGAAACTTTTTTTTTTTTTACTTTGGTTTAACATTAACTTTTACTATTTTGCCCTCATATTTTTCTCTTTTTACCTCTAAAAAAATAAGAGAAAAGAGAGTAGAGATATGCCAAATATTATTACTGTTTTTCTTAATTAGACTGCTCATACTTGGTGCATAAAAATGAAGACAATATTGATTAATATTTTATATATAATAATAATTTATCTATAAATAATTTTAAGCATATTTCAATTAAAGTAAAATGAAATAATTTTGTATACTAGTAGTATTTGTGCTTGGTCCTCCAACATGCAGTGTGCGGTTGTAACAGTGCTTGGCCGCCGCACCGCCTGATACAGCTGTGTAATGTCTTTGCTAAATGTTGCAAAAGGTGGGACCCGATGCACGACTGCTTGTAATATGCACACGCTTATCCTCATTTGAATCTCGTGGTGCAGGATGTGGGGCACTCCATCATGGAGGCATATTCGCGCGTTATCATTAACCTGGCATTCAGCATAGTCTCCAGGATTGGGGACGTTCTGCGAGAAGACGATGCGAAGAAGCCGTCCACCCCAATGACTACCCTCAAGTTTGATTTTTTCTCGGAGGTGTATCTTGCCGGCATCAAGGAAACTCTGCCAGGCAGCACCGGGCGATCCCTCATCGATCGGGCTAATACTGTATCGATCGGATGAATGAGAAGGAGAGCCTGCTCCGAACGAAGACATAGTCAGAAGGTGTGGTTGATGCACATTTGAGGCGATATTTTTTGTATCCTCAAGAATCAAAATCCTCATTCCTAAAGCAGTTGTATGATGGGAAGAGCAACTTTCCCTCTCAAAGTAGTTGTGATCACAACTTGGGTGTAAAGTTGCACTGAAATCCTATTATTTTACGTGATTTTGCTGCCGCCATTGCCACCCTCGGTTACCATTTTTGTGACGATGGTTGATGGCCAAAAATAAAGGGATTTCAAAACGAGACCTATGGCGATTGGCTAGTAGAGTTAAGGGGAACTTTGGCTTGAACATGAAAATGTCAAAATGGGCTCAATGTAGAGCATGGCCATAAATAATTTAGGGCATAAAGCCATTAAGCAATAATATAGCAAGTTGGAGTTGTCATAATGAGAGCATATGAGATGCTTGATATGAAAGATGTAGCATGCACTCCTTCACCATAGAAAAAGAGAGAGCAAGCACCATAGAAAAGAATGTTATATTTGGTATGTGCAAGTCACTGCAAAAGTAGATGCAAAGAATTCAGGCTCCATTTGTAATGCCGTTGGTGGTCGTAAGCACACTGTGGTTATGAATTGTCGTTCATGAATGCTCAACCTCACCTAAAAAACTTTATTCACTTTTATGTTCTATGACGGTGACGTTCTCGAAATTCAACAAGGCAAAAAAAATGCATCAAATGGATCCACAATCTTCAAGAGAAGACCTCAAAACCAGAATACAAATAAACTCACAAAGCCCCGCACATGATCTCGTGCGCTGGCCCGCAGTTGTCCTCGGACAATCGTCGTGGCTCGGCTGGCCACAAAGGGCTGGTCAGGCGATCGGGCGGCCGACGACCGGTCACCAAGGGCTGGTCGGGCGGCCGACGACCGGTCACCAAGGGCTGGCCGCTCCCTCAGCCGCCCGATGCCTGATCGGCCGAGGGCTCGACCGGCCTCCAAGGGCTGCCCGTCCCTTGGTCGCCCGACACCCGGGTGACCGAGGGCTCGGCTGGCTTTCCGGGGCCGGCCGCCTAGCATGCTGGTGGCCAGGGGATTCGGCCGACCTCCAAGGGCCGATTGCCACCCTTTTTGGTCACACCACGCGCGGACGGCTGGGGGACAGTCGGCCTCCCCCTTTGGTTGTACCGTGCGCGGGCGGCTGGGGGATTCAGCCGACCTCCAAGGGTTAGCCACCCCCATGGCCGTCCGACGCATGGGAGGTCGAGGGATTCGGCCAGCCTCCAAGGGCCGCTCGCCCACCCCACCCGGCCCCCTTTGCCGCCCCCACACGGGCGACCAGGGGATTCGGTCGGTCGCCCCTCATGCCGCCCGACGCACGGGCGGTCGGGGGGCTCGGCCGGTCTCCAAGGGCCGGACCCCCCCCCCCCCCCCCCCCCCCCCCCCCCCCCCCCCCCCCCTTCGGCCGCCCGACGTGGGGCGGTCGTGGCCTTGGCCTCCGGCCTCGTCCGGGGGCGCCTGGCCGCTCGCTGCACCGGGTGGGCTTTTCTTGGCCCGAGGGTAGGATGTTCATTTTTTTAAAATTGGCGATCCATGTGCTCAAATCCGGGGATTTCTATTCAACCGTCCGATAGTTATCCGGTAAAATTACTGGACCGCCCTTTTAAAATTTATAAATAGCCTCATTCTCCTCCTCATTGGGATCTTTTTTGAGCCCCGGGCTTTCACTCTCTTCCTCTTTCTCACTCTCCCTTCTCCTTCTCTCACTGCTGGATCTCCACTAAATTCTGACTTGACCGTGAAAGCCTCCCTCGAATTCCGTCAAACACTTGGAAGGTCGCAAGAACTTTGACAATTGCCCTCTGCCTTCGGCCGTCTGTGTGACGTCAAAACGAACCGTAGGCCTTCTCGACATCAACAAGTCAAGCCCACCAACTCGCTCAAGTTTGCATGCTCCCCTTCGCGCGGAGAAGCAAGACCATTGGCAAAAGTGCAGAGTCCTGTCGTGCTCCGAGCATCCTCTCTCTCTCTCTCTCATCTTAAGTTGTAACGTGGAGCGACATGTCATCATTACTTTTTTCCAAAAGCCTTGCACAAAAACTATATCTAGTGGAATTAAGTTAGGTCGACACCGAATCGACCGTGTGATTTTTCTCCCGGATTGCGTGTTTTCTACGTGAAAAAGACTCTCTCTCTCTCACTAATCTGTAGATTTCTGACTGTTTGCGCTCTCGACCGCTCTGCGGGCTAAGAAGATTCAACAAATCTGGTCTACTAAAAGACTCGAGCAGGTCGCAACAATTCTGTTGGCCTGTAATGAGGTTGGTTTTATCTGTGTGGCAAAGTTTTGGGTTGCAATTATTTGTTAATCTTTTATTTATAGAAATTTATATATGTTAAATCTTTGTTCATAATTCTCTTTAAACACGGGTAAAATAAAGATTCCTGAAGAAAAGATTTTTTACAAGCTTTGCGTTAAATAGATTGATTTGGGAAATAGACCTACCACCTAGGCCTGTAAGCAAAAATCAACCGAACCGTCAAACTGAACTGAACCGAATCAAACCACACGGTTTAGTTCGGGTTCAGTAGGCTGCGGTTCGGTCGCGGTTTTGACTTTAGAAAAATCATATGATTCGGTTTGGTTCATGGTTTTGCATGGCAAACCGAGTCGAGTCGAACAGAACCGAACCGTATCATATAACAACATTTCATTACATTTATTTTTGTTGTAATAAATTTTATTACATGTTTTTTTTGAAATACATTTATTTACGTGTAATACATTTGCAAATCGAACCGTATTCTTTTTTTTTTAAACTTTTAGATTTCAATTTTCATCGGGTATATAGAATGATATGAACTAATCAACCGAATCGCTTCAGAGTTCTTGACTTCTCCTATTCTCAACAACAGGTGACCTAGGGTATTTGCGCCTGCGAGTCTCACACAGTTGTGTCATGTGCAACTACCTAAAAATTGTTATTTTACATAGTTACTTACGAACATGCAAACTATAATTTATTGTCACACTGGCGTGAATTCATGTAAATACAACTTTGTTTTATTTGGTTCATCTTCTATTATAACACATTATTTAAACCATCAAAACCGAACCGAACCGAACCGAATGAATGGTTCGGTTCGGTTTCAATGTTTGAGCAGTTTGGTTATGTTCCAAATTTTTGAAACCACATAGGATGGTTCGATTTACGATTTTGTTTAAAAACCGAAGTAAACCGAACTGTTACAGCGCTACTACCGCCCATTTTAGCAAAGACAAATAGACAATATAGTGGCTGATTTTAAACAGCATATGGGTAAATATTATGACGGCACACAGATGAAAAATAAATGTAAACAACTCAAAAAAAAAGTGAAAATAATGGAAATAGCTCATTCAGGAAGAAACTGGACTGGGTTGGAACTCAGAGGAAAAATTATTGACATGTTGATGGGTGGTGGGGGAAAAGATTAAAGGTTTTTTAATCATTATCAATCGTCATTAAAAATTTTAAATCTATAATGTACTTCAATCATTATTCTTATTTTTTATGACAAAAGATAGGCCACAATGACGAGAAAGGATTTATATAGCCGACCCCTATTATAGGTGGGATAAAGACTTGAATGTCGTTGTTGTAGGTGGTTCGTGTAGTAACAAAATTTTGATGCTGGTACAGCTCTTGACCCAGAGGGTATACTCCTTAGAATGTTTACTCAAGTGCTATATTTGGGTAGTGATGGATGGACAACTACAATCAAACGTTTTTTTCAGAAAATTTAAGCTCCGTTTGGCACGGTGGTGGCGGTCATAAACGCATGAGTTAAACTGTCATTCGTTAAGGATCACCTAATAAAAATCATCCAATTGAACATTAAAGTGGATGAAGTTTCTTAGATGAGCGTTAACGAATGACAATTTAATCCTAATGTTTCTTTTGCTACGATGGTAATGCATAACTTTATTTATAAACACTCATCTCGCATAAATTCTGAATGTAACTTTTGTGTTCAATTGTGACATCTAATGAAAATTTCATATACCCCAAGACCCATGACCCATGGGTCCAGCCGAGGAGGGAGAAAAGTTTTGACGTTATAATGAAAATTGACATGGACACAAATTTGTTTGGGAAGATGAGTGTGAATGATATGTTGATTGTATATGATTTTATTGCTGATAAATTGAATAATGCTCGCATGTACAATAATTGATGTTTGTATTTATTATCTTTTTTTGCTATAAAAAGATATATCAATAATTGGTACATCTTGCATTTCATAGGTAGTTGAAATTCTACAGGACAGAAATTATATTAGAGACTATCTTTCATGTTGTTTTATCATTATTTGAAATTTAAGATATTGTAATTTTAAACATTGTGAAGGATGTTAGAGACTTTTTTTTGTGTGTAAATTGTTTATTTATAATTTATATAATATATACTTATCTGAGTGATAAATGATTAGTATTGTTGTGAGCCGTTCGAGGCTTTTGGTAGGCAGGTCTAGATTGGACCGTCTTAAATCTGAAGCGGTTGAGTGCGCAAGCAGTCACAGGAGTGAGAGACAATAGGCAAGAAAGGTTTTTTTACGTTGGAAATCTTGGAATATGGTGGAAAATTATGTGGTTGGATCGGTGCCGACCAAACTTCACTATTCACTGATGTTTACAAAGACTTTGAAGAAAGTGTGAGGGTGACATGCCGCTCCTTGTTACAACTCGGGGGTGGGGGAAGAGTGAGGCGCGTTCTGAGGGTGACAGACCACTGTTCACGAAACAAAGTATTTTGACTTTATTTGCGGCGGAGAGCCCAGTTCTGAAGTCTTGGTGGATTTTTTTCTGCGCTCTGAGGCTGAAGCTAAGAATGCTTCAGACTGACGGGCGGGCGCCGAGTGCTGGGAGCGATGCACATAGGGGTTTGCCGGAGGAAGCTTGACGGAAGGTAGAGTTTGTCGGAATGCTTTGTACGTAGGACGGTAGGAGTGCAGTGTTCTTCGAGGAATCTTCAAGACGACGTTCAAAGATCTTTGAAGGTGGCAGTGAAGATTTCGAGAGAGAGCTTGTACGTGTAGGGGGAGAAGGCTAGGAGGAAAAGGTAAGAATGAAGGGAAAACTAGTCATGTTTATAGGCCTCAGAAGTGGTTACGGTGGTTACGCGGCTATCCGCAGACTGTAACCATCCTATTTAATATTTGCAGTCCAATTTTATATAGTTTGTGATGCACATTTTTATAATATTTCCACTGTGCGCAAACCGATATAATTTCAGGTACTCGCCCCACAGAGGTCGGCCTAGAGAAGGCCGCGCGTTTGCCTCGCAGATGCTGACCGGGAGGAGGCCGACTGCGCGTCGGCCTCGCGGAGGCCGACCGGGAGGAGGTCGGGCGCCAACATCGAGGAGGTCGGCTGGGCGTCCTTCGTGCAGGGGCCGGCCTTGCGGAGGCCGGTGCCCACTCCCTCGTGGCGGCACACATGTGGGGCGCGATCGCGGGGCAGCAACCAGAGGAGCGGCTGCCGGCCAGGCAGCCAACCACGGGTGGTTTGAGGGACATGGGAATGCACACGTGGTGGTTAGTGCGTGGATCGTGCTTGGATCGGGAGCGCGGATCGCGCGCATGGTGGTTTCTCTATTACTCCCAGCTTAAGCGGTGGGGAATAAGAGAATTTCGTCTATTTGTAACCCGAAATTCCTATAAATTGAGGGATACCCACAAGCATTAAACATAATTTTAATAATGAAAACCAAACAAATATTATTTTTTAGTATTTTTTTCAAAAATTACAAAAAACAATATGAAAATATTTTGAATGAAGATTTTTCATAGAACCCGCAACCTTTTCAAAAGAGTTTTTTTTTTGAATAGCTCTAATCTCACAAGTCAGCACTAATTTGTATACATCCACAACAGTTCACAAAAAAACCTATCTCGGTCCCTTATTAGAAAGCCATTACACCCTAATGACTCGGCCTCATTAGGAGGACGAACTTTTTCACCTGTTTGCGGCGTTTGCTATCGCCACACGTAGCGCCAAATGAGGCCGAAGTTTTCTACGAGAACTTTCAATTTTGTTTTATTTAAATTTAAATTTACATTATATTATATTTCTCCAATCAGATGGAATTACACGTGCATCAAGATTATACATGTAGTTCTAAGAACATGGTTAATGGGTCGGATTTGGATTGAACATATTTGGGGCTGGATTAGTTTTGGGTTGACCCAAAACTCATTAAACCCGAATCAACACCTGTACAATAACCTCGGCATGTGTTCACAACTTATTATAAGATCGGCGATTGTGAGCAGTTGGCTTCTCCTCCATCTCCCCCGGCCGCCTGAACTCCGAGGCAGAGCGTCTCTCGGATTCCCTCTCTACTGATCGGAACGAAGAGTTACGAGGCCGACCGGCATCTGAGCTCCGGTATGCCTCTCTCTGCAATACATCTTTCCAGCTCTTTCTTGATCATATTTTCACCATAGCATCTCTCGATACGTTCTTTGGATGGAAACCCTCATCACTGAATCCGTTTGGAGTTTCGAAGTTGTCTGTTAGTTTTTTGCTTTTGTACTCGAGATAGCTGTTGTGATTCTTCTGGGTTTGATCGATATTTGTTTTATTAGGGTTTACGACATGTTTCCCCCCACCTCTTTGATTTTGATCACAATTCACCCACTGCATCAATTAGATTCGAAGCTTTAGGGATCGGTGTTATGCAGCTCTTCTTGATGTATTCCCTGCAGCAGATCTGCCGATGATATTAATGGTTTGTAGAAATTTTTTATATCAGACTAAGCTATCTGTTAGCTGGTGTTAGATATTTGATTTGCTGGTGTTTTTAAAGAAGGATACGCTAATGCTGTTTCATCTATTTTGTTGATTTTATTTGCACAACATCTTGATGGCAGGCATTGTAGATTTTGAATCGAACATATAGTATTTTGTGACTATAACATTGAAGGAAACACATGCAGTGTTGTTAAGTTGGCTTGAAGAACGATTCGATAATTTTATTGGGATCAACCTTTGATCTGAGCCACGAGCGAAACCATTAGATCAAAGAAATTTTTTAATCAGATTTCGAGCTAAGCAGGTTTATATCCAGCTCAAAATCGAATGAAAATAATTAAGTTTACATTATATAATGCAAAATTTGTAACTCTAATTTGCTAGAATATAAGCTGTATCATAGTGGTGTAGCAAGTAGTCCTTGTTCTTTTTTTTTTGGGTTCAATTCATTCTGCTCTTATTTTGTTCAAAATGAAATTCAATGAAGTGAATGCTTCAATATTTCAATTGGTTGGGTTTGACATTGCATTTTTTTATTTTTTTTTAATAATAATTATGGCTTAGTTAAAAAATATAGATTAAACTCAACAGTCTAGAAAGCCACAAATTGAGCATATTTTTTTGAGGCTAAAGATACAGCTAGGATTCAATAGTTCATCTGTGCCTTTTTGCGCAAGTAATATCTATTTCTTCTCTCACTTTGTGTTCGAATGGGCTTGTCGAGAATTCAGCCTTCCCCAAGTGGCCCTTCTCCATAGCCCAATTGATGCAAGTTGTATGAAGGCAACAAGGGTGAGCACTGATGTATGGTTGGTGGCCATTAGGCCTATCTGAAAAGCCCGGGCCCGTCGGGCCTGGGCTTTTTCCACTCGGCTCGGGCCCGGGCCTGGCATTGGCCAGGCTCAGACCCTCTGGCCAATATGGGGTCTGCCAAGGCCGGGCTAGACCGGGCCCGGTTTTCCCGCCTACATTCGGGATTTAATCCAGCGGGATTTCCCAATCCGCCTGGGCTTAGCCGAGCCGGGCTGTGAGCATATATGGGGTCGTGTTGGGCCCCCAGAGCCCAGCCTGGGCCTAACCAGGCTTTTCTGGGTCGGGTCCGGGCCGGGTCTGGGCCGGCCTCCCGAGCCCGGTCTTTTTGAACACGTCTAGTGGCCATGCATGAAGTGTCCATAGTAGTGGTCTAGCCGAAAATGAGTTTTGACTTTGACGATTTGTCCGCGTACTCAACGATAATGTTAGACCGACACATGATAAAGAGTTTCTTAACGTCATTGCTCGAGTGCCGGTAAGCATAACATTTGATTGTAGCTTGCGAGAGTAGGGCCCTTGCCAAGGGCCAACATACCTGATGATGTGTTATCCTTCCATGCTGACAATCACGTAGGGGGTGTGTTGGCTATTTGAAATGTAATGGTTTTCGACGCACTGCTCAGTGTAATGGATCTAAACCCATTGGGTTTTGGCCCGTTGAAAGGGGGCATGATGGTGAGCAACCAGTCTCACCCATTGAGCAACCAGTCTCACCCATTCAGGTCTACTCCCGGCGACCTCGGGCGCAGTGTTGATCGGGAGCTCTCATGTCGAGCGGTTCGTCGATCATAGTATTTTTGTTTCTTGTTGCATTTTATTTTGAGTTGTATTTTTGTATTTTTTTGAGTCAAAGCGTCGGCCAATCGTACTCGTTCATTGCTCCCTAGAAAAATTATTAATAGAGGGTGAGGGCTCTCATTATGGGCATTGAAGATTGGAGTCTAGAAGCCCAATCCTTGATCATTTCGGTGCCGAAGCCGACTCCGGGTGTGAAGCCCAGAATTTCTCCCTCCCTATCCTTCGCCGGCCAAGCCATTTTCCCTCTCTACTGTTGGCTAGCCAATTCATCCCTCCGCCATCAGCAACATCCAAAAATTCTGTACAACAGCCATCAATATTCATCTCCTCCTACAAGCAGCAGTCGGCCTCCTTCAAAAGGACCTCTCCTCCACCTCCACCATCAAGCAAGAGTCTTTTCCCACCTAGCAACAGCCGGCCACCTCCACCCCTTTTCCCACCTCCTCCATCATAGCTACAACCGGGCACCAAATTTTCACCTTCCTCCCTCCACAAAATCAGTCACCAAACAACCATAAAATCACCATTAAATTACTCCGGCGAACACCGGAATCCTGTCCCAAACCTCCCGGAGATTCCCTTTCTTATTTCCCCATTTTTTTAGTTTTCCGGAGATCACCACCACCTCCGGACACCACCTCCGGTGCCCTCTGTCCACCCTCCAGCCAGCCACCACCTTTAACCGCCTCCACCTCACCCACAACTCCCACTACTTCCATATCCGCCCACTCTCTCTAGATTGATTGACTGGCTGTCCACCTCTCATTCCTTTAAAAATTATATTTGCCATCATATTTTCCACTCTCTCTAGATTGACCGTGTCTCTCTTCTCTCTTCTTCTTGATATATGTTTACATGCCTTTGCGCCATCCTTGTGTCTTCTGATAATTTCTCAAAAAAAAAAATATCTAGCCCAATTTTTGTACTTAATATTCGTTATAAATGCTTAAAACAAGTTTAAATGAAATAGAAATGAAAGTAAATTCATATTTATTTGATTTGTGGCTAATCCGGTTTTTTTCTAATGTGTTATTGCAAGAAATGCCAAAGAAATCTGCTTAGAGAAAGAAATCTGCCCAAATATTATGACCGGGAAAATATGTTGAAACGCGCAGGAAAGTAGGTTGCAACGCAGCCTGGATGAATTTCAGATTTTGAATTTCAAAATTAACGCCGATTTCAAATATGGAAGAGTGCTTCTTTCCAAATGGATGTCTACGTTTTTAAGAGGGAAAATCTCTACCAAATTCATAATTCTAGGAGAGAAGAGAAGAGGGAATTAAGGGAGTTCTTCATCTATGGTTTGAAAATCCTTAGTTGAAGGAGAGCGGCTGAAGCAAGGAAGACGACGGATCTCCGGGCTGATCGAGCGAGCAATTTCGGTAGGAGAATCCTGCAGCGTTTAATTGTCAATTTCATAATGTATTGTAAGATCTCTCCAAACGTTTAGCGGTTTTCCTCCATTGCTATGAACTAATTCCTTTTAATCTTGTATTGCGATAGTACTATGACTTGTGCGATGATGATATTGTAATATCTTCTTTATGGTTGTTTGGTGAATGTCTTTATTGAAATTGAGATCTATATTTTGAAATTTTTGGCCAAAGTTTTATTTTTCTACTGCGCTTCGTAAATCGAGAGAGGAGTTGCGCAAGTGTGTCATAATTTCGGTATAACATTTGAAGGGAGAAAGAGATTTTCTCTTGATGTTAGCAACATTGGTTTTCGATCTTTATGCGGTACTTGTTTCATCTAAGGGGAAATAGAGAGTAGGGATTTTCGATATCGAGAGATATAGATCTTCTACCCTAAAATTATTGCAAGACGTTTTACCTCGCATATTCATGAAGTCACATTTTTAACTTCATCTCACTAGGCACAGAAAATCACAGTAAAATATTATCTCTCATAACTGGTAATAAAAAAATTTCTTTCTAGGATTCGTAGTTTATTTCAATTAGTAGTTTTCTTTACAATTTTAATATTTTAAGATCATCATTTCAATTCACTTAGATTTAGAGAAAAAACACAACTAGTATTTGCAAGTACTGAATTCTTCACCTCTTCGTGGGAACGATCTTTATTCACATTATATTACTTGATTCCGCGTGCATTTACGTGTAATACGTATATATGTTTTGAGCATATTAAGTTTTTGGCGCCGTTGTCGGGGAGGTGCAACTAATTTAGTATTTTTCTTGCAGTATTAATGAACCCTGAGTATTTAGAGCTCAAGTTTCTATTTTTTTTATTTGTAATTTTATCTAGTGCGTGTACTTATTTTTAAAATTTTTAAATAATATTTTTTTGTTTTATTCTAACTTAACTATTTTAAAGGTTTATAAAGCAGGTTATCCATTTCTGAAATAATTTCTGTGTAATTTTTTTTTGCAAAAAAATTTTGAATTTTATTTTAACCGCATCCGTTCAAAATAAAATGCATACACATGTGAGATGCGAGTGATGTGCTTCGTTTAGTCATACTACTTATGCGTGTTACATAGGTACTGCTGGATATCATTCGTGGCTCGCAAAACATAGAGAATATTTAGGTCCTCAATATTGTGCGGCAAATCATTATAATTTTATATCCTCACGTCAAATAGTTTTCGACCTTATGATTCGACTCCTCGGTTATCAAGTAGTAATGTTAGGAAGTGTTTATTTTGTCATAGTATGAATCACGTTTTGAAGGATTGTGTCGCTTATAAAAGAGAGAGAGAAAAATTACGAATCGGGCATCTAGACCATATCTACTGTTGCAGTACCACCATTTTTGCATGAGACTATTGCGGATAAGCCCCTTATAATTGTGGGCCCCATATATTGATATTGATGCATCACCTCCTCATCCACATTCATCGCCTAGTTTTGATCCACCCGCAAATGTACCTGAACATACATTTTCTGAATTAGATATTAATAATATTTTTCCTTTTTCTTTGCAAAATGTTTTTACACATATGTTTATCGATCCAGGTGAAGATTTTGCGCAGGGTGAGAATCCAGAACCTGAGGCTGCGCCAAAGTGGGACAAAAATATTGATCTCTCCGAGGGAGGGAATGATTCTTTGAAGCATTATGACGCGCCAAAATGGGATGAAGAGGATACCCTTTCTGATGAGGAGGTTTGCTCCTCTTCATTAGATGAGAATGTTCAACTCACCACCGAGACCCTTGAGTTCTCGGGTCCCCCTTATTATGATGATTATGAGATCGATATCGATCAATTTTTAGAACCTACTGGGAGTGAAACTGGGATCACTCCCATGATTAGAGATCATTTATGTCTTTCATCTATTTTATTTCCTAACTCCCTTCCATTTTCTGAGCTTGTGAGTGTTGATTTGTCATGAGTACTCCAAGAGGGCATGAATCATTCTGTTCAAGTCAATGAAAAAAACATCTCCTTATGCGAGGAAGTTCATTCTCTTGTCTCCTTGCAGCATGCCTATTGATGATGATACCGTGCTAGGCAAAGGTATTTTTTATGGTGAAAATAGTGAGGAACATTCCTTCTCTTCTTACTTTTTGTTCCCTCTACCTATGAGGTGCATGTATTATTATTTAGGTAGATTGATAACTGTTTTATCGCTGTATCGGTATCCGCTATCGACACAGATATTAGAACAGTTACCTGTTCATTTTTCTTTTCATCGTTGCATAATTTAGAATTTTTAAATTTCTAAATAAGTTGTGCTGGAGAGACAATAAACCTAGTAGTTATCTTTCGTTTACTGCATATTGTGTTTTAAATTTTCTGTCTATTTTTGTAGTCCTACGGTAAATTAGGCGCTAGATGGGAGATAATCCATCAATTTTTTATATTTATTTATTTTAATAATAATCTAAAAAATAAGTAAAATTAATTATTATTTTTTTAATTTAGTGTTTTCTATTAGTTTTGATCGGAGGAAGCTTAATGTTGGGAGGATTTTTTTTTAGTGAAGTTTGGTTGTTGCAATCCCAAAAAAAAGAGGTTACAACTTTTTATTTGCTGTTTTTTCTCTTTACTGCGCGGCGCTGACAGAAATTTGAATGTTGTAACCCCAAAAAAGGAGGTTGCAACCTTTTTTTGCTGTTTGTGTTTCTTTACTGTGCGGCGTTGGCAGAAGTTTGAATGTTGCAACCCCAAAAAAAGTGGTTGCAACCTTTTTTTGATGATTTTTTTTCATTTTTTTTGCTCCTTTCTGAAGAACTGCGGCACAAATCTTTGGTAGGCCGGTTCAACTGAACCGACGAGTGTGATTTTGTTCTCTAACCATCTTTGTATGAAATTAAACCTTCCAATTGCCGATTCAGTTTTAATTTCTTGCTTTAATGATTCTGATTAGCGACCTGGTTCAACCTCCCTGTCTAAATCCCAATCCTTTCCCAAATCGTGAGCGGTGGAGTGCTCGCAGTAGAATCGAAGAGAGCGTAGTGCGACGGGCTTCTTGAGAGCGATGCTAAATATTATTTTCTTTTCAGTTCTATTTGGTGTTCGTTATATGTGTTATGAGTGGATTATCTGGTGATGATAGGTTTATCTGTTTAGACATTATATTTTGTAATATGTTACATATGGTGATAGTCTGTCACGATGCTCGAGAACTTCTTGATTATTTCTTCTATCATGGTATTCTATTGCGCGATCATGGATTCATCTCACGTATATCTTGTCTCGTTAGGATTATTACTTTGCATGGAATTCGGCTATACGGTGATTGATTATGACATATATAATAAATTGGAATTAATGCGTCGGGCCGTTGTGATGGTGAGACTTTATGCTTATTATGTGATGATTGCTGGACATGATTTATTGCGGTGCATTATTTTTATTGTACTTTGTGATATGCTCATATGATATGATGATGCTCTGTATGTTCATTATTGCGAGACACTCTTATTGTGTCTACCTTCAAGTTGACCTGAAATTGAAATTGTTTTTCTATTATGATTGATATGTCATGTTATAGTATAGTATGATATTATGAGTGTGTTGTTTATCTTATGATGCCTATAATGAGGTAGATTTAATGAGGTAGATTTAATACTCTTGAGTATTATTAAGATAGCAAAATGACAGTTCTTATCTTATATGATCATGATATGCTTGTGTCACTTGTGATGGTTTTGGTTGATACACGTAGAATTTGACAAAACTTCATTTCGTGTTTTAACCTTTGTATATGTCCAAGATTTGAGTTTTACATGCTACAACACGTGGCTAGGATTGCTGATGGATATTCCACAATAGAGTAAATGAGGTATATGATCGAGAAAGTAATGGACAACCATGCGGACACTCCAATCTTCAGGGAAGTATTTAAATTTTAAGGCTCATTTTGTCCTTTTCTTTATGTGTTGATTAGTAAAAATATTTTTAAATAAAATTTCTTGGGTATTGAAGTCACTTTGCTAGAGACTAGCAAATGACAAAAGTGTGGAGGTGATTGGGAGTGGTATAACTCTCATTAATTAGGTTAGGAGTGAACTTTTATAACAATACTGGTTGATCCTACTTTTTAATATAATTAACGAATAAGTTATTCATTACAATTTGATGATTAGTGTTTGTAGGATATGCATTCTTAATGGTTCACATTTTTGATTTGAAATTAATGAGATGAATAAAAACTCTTTTAAGTATTTCTGTATCCACAATATTCTTTAAAAGAATTTTCTCGCTAAAAATAAATTTTTATTGACTTCTAACAATAATGATGGAATGATGAGCAAGAACCAAGTTGGAGATTTAAATCAAAGCGTTGAGTGAGTATTTTAATTTGTAAGGATGATTAAGATTTTCTTTTGATCAATTTGTGTCTCACTAGCTATATTTGATTTGATCACTCAACTATCCTTTGAGCTTGAACCTTTGATTACAATGCAATAATTTCCCCTTATTTCTAATAGTAATTTCTTAATAACTTTTCAACTATGAGTGATTGTTAGAAGAAAAATTTGTGATTTGTAGTGATATATGGCCTAAGTGTGTGTACAACTACTTGAAATGATCCCTACTATGACTATAAAAAAAGATAAAAAAAAGAACGTGTCATAGTGTTATGCGGTCTAGGTATGTAAATTCATACTTGAAATGATTCCAACTATGATTTTAAAAAACATATAAAAATATCATAGTGATATGTAGCCTAAGTGTGTGTACATCTATTTGGAATAATCCCAACTATGGACTAAAATTGTGACAATTGAAAAATGAATCTCATAGTTTGGAGAGTTATTAAGTATATTAACTAGGGAAATACTTTCACTATCGCAATTTATTTCTAATCAAGCCAGAGACATTTCCTCCGCAAGTCTTCGTACTTTCTTGTCAAATTAAACTACTAACTCTAGTGAAGGTTAAATCAAAGACTTCGCTTATTCTCATTCCTTTTTAATTATTGAGGAAGTTCGATAAGAAAAAATTTAGGGGAGTCAATGATTTTAAAGGATAGCACACACCACACTAGAAAGTTTAATTGAGTTTTATCTTTCATCAAGCTAATGAATATTTGATTATTTTGAACCGTTCATGTTTGACAAGTCCTCAATTGGTTAAATCAAAACTCTTGAGTAACCGTTCTTTAATTATTTTTGAGAAGAAGGATCATGAGAGTTGTATATTTTGGTTACATCCTCTCACTCAATTTTTATGATTGGAATTGTCTTTGCTAGGGACTAGCAAAGGTTTAAGTGTGGAGGTGTAAAAGAAGTTATCTAACCCAACTTTTGTACTTAATATTTGTTATAAATGCTTAAAACAAGTTTAAATGAAATAAAAATGGAAGTAAATTCATATTTACTTGATTTGTGGCTAATCCGGTCTTTTTTCAATGTGTTATTGCAAGAAATGCCAAAGAAATCTGCTTAGAGAAATAAATTTGCCCAAATATTATGACCAGAAAAATATGTTGCAACGCGTAGGAAAGTAGTTAGCAACACAGCCTGGACGAATTTCAGATTTTGAATTTCAAAGTTAACGCCAATTTCAAATATGGAAGGGTGCTCTTTCTAAAGGGGTGTCTACGTTTTTAAGAGGGAAAATCTGTACCAAATCCATAATTCTAGGAGAGAGGAGAAGAGGGAGTTCTTCATCTATGGTTTGAAAATCCTTAGTTGAAGGAGAGCGGCTGAAGCAAGGAAGACGACGGATCTCCGGGCTGATCGAGCGAGCAATTTCGGTAGGAGAATCCTGCAGCGTTTAATTGTCAATTTCATAATGTATTGTAAGATCTCTCCAAACGTTTAGCGGTTTTCCTCCATTGCTATGAACTAATTCCTTTTAATCTTGTATTGCGATAGTACTATGACTTGTGCGATGATGATATTGTAATATCTTCTTTATGGTTGTTTGGTGAATGTCTTTATTGAAATTGTGATCTATATTTTGAAACTTTTGACCAATGCTTTGTTTTTCTACTGCGCTTCATAAATCGAGAGAGGAGTTGCGCAAGTGTGTCGTAATGTCGATATAACATTTGAAAGGAGAAAGAGATTTCCTTTTGATGTTAGCAACACTGGTTTTCAATATTTATGCGGTACTTGTTTCACCTAAGGGGAAATAGAGACTAGAGATTTCCGATATCGAGAGATACAGATTTTCTACCTTAAAATCGTTGCAAGACGTTTCACCTCACATATTCATGAAACCACCTTTTTAACTTCATCTCATTAGGCATAAGAAATCACAGTACAAGATTATCTCTCATAACTGGTAATAAAAAAAATATTTTCTCTAGGATCCGTAGTTTATTTTAATTAGTAGTTTTTTTTACAATTTTTAATATTTTAAGATCATCATTTCGATTCACTTGGATTTAGAGAAAATGCAGAACTAGTATTTGCAAGCACTGAATTCTTCACCTCTCTGTGGTAACGATCTTTATTCACATTATATTACTTGATTCGACGCGTGCACTTGCATGTAATACGTATTCCTGTTTTGGGCCCATCATCTCCCTTCTAGGATACTTTCATAATGCATCGCTATTCAAACGGATTTGTGAGCTTCTCTATTATGACTCTTGGCCTCCCTCATGTTCTATGCATTCCCCTTGACATTGAAATTCTTCAAATGTCTCCCCTTGTAGATATTTTCAGATGATTTTTGAGCTTCCCAACACATCCATCCCCATTTTTGGGATGACTTCTTTCCCACATTTATGTTGTCTTTGGTCTTTGGGTCATGTATCTATAAACAAGGTGTCGTTTTGTACTTTTAAAACAACAAGCAGTTGCGCACAGGATTCTTCTGTACCCCAGCGTGATAGTATATCCTCTGATCGTTGTCCACGTAATTTTTTTTTCCACACTGTATACAAAACTCAACAAAAAATGATAGGATGATAACACATTTTTTAAATTAAATAAAAATTAAATAAAAAACATATAAATTAAATTCATTTATGAAAAGTTGGAAAATTTGTAATGAAAAGTTGGAAAGTTTGTAATGAAAAGTTGGAAAATTTGTAATGAAAAGTTGGAAATTTGTAATGAAGAAGGGGAAAATTAGAAACACTGATGTTTTACCAAATGGTGTTTTTCTCTTATATATAGTAAGTATAGATAAAGTTTATGAATGAAATTTGAGTACCTTTGACTTGTGAGAATTGTAGCTAGGAGATGAACTTCATTTTGCTTGAGGCTTCAGTTCAAAACTAAGGACAATTCTTGGAGAAGAGCTTCAACAAGAAGATCATATTTCCGTTGAAGGACAGCCTTAGGATTGAACTTCTATTTTCATTATTATTAATTAAGTTCAATCCTTCTATACTTTTCTCCATTAAATAATGATATCATCTCCATTAATGATAGTCAAACTCAAGTGCCAGTGAGATCCCTCCACCAAAAGAATTTTTTATTGCTTCAACAATCCAATCCTTGAAAATTCTGATTACTTGACAGTTATCACAAAGTTTCCTTAATCTCTGGGATTTTGAGTGTGGCGTAATCAAGTGCCAGTGATATCTCTCCACCAAAAGAACTTTTTATTGCTGCAACAATCTAATCCTTGAAAATTCTGATTACTTGACGGTTATCACAAAATTTCCTTAATCTCTGGGATTTTGAGTGTGGCGTAATAAAAAAATATATTGATTTCAAGGTCCCTACCTCGAATCTCTACTGTAATTCATTTTTAATGGTGGAGTTCTTCACAATCCTGGGTTACAAGATGGGCCTCCGCAGATAAATTTACATCTTCATTATTTTCACTCTTGTTTTTCTGCATTCTATGTAGGTTGGAGTCTTTGTTTTTCATGCATTAATAGGTTATTAGCAATATCCGCCAACAATTTGGATATTAACAACTTATAACACCATCATTTTGTATAATAGATGAATAATAGATCTAATATGTTTAATCCCTAATCCTTCCACACCTTGGTAACTTTATAACCTAAATCCATCCTTTTTAATGGTTTCTTGTAATATTCATTCTAATATTGGGAATTACAGCTTGACAGAAGAAGGCTGTGAAGATCTTCCCTTGTCCAACAAAACTCGCCCTCGTGAGCTTCGTTTTTCTTTCAGCGCGTCGACTTTCTTTCAGTTTCAAAAAGATCCCACATATCAATACTGAAACTCAGAGAATAAAATGGATTTATGGATGAAATTAAATATGCAGTATTTACAAAAAAAAGGTATTTGGTTATTGGGGAACAATCAATTTACTTTTAATGTCGAATTAAGATCTGCGGTACAACAACAACACTCAAGTCTTTATCCCACTATAGTGGGGTAATTAAGATCTGCAGTATTTACAGAAAATTATTTGGTTATTGGGAAACAATTAATGTCGAATTAGGATCAACTAGGACAAAAGTAAAGCATTGGATTGAACTACTGTCCCCCTTCTTTCGATTCTCCAGTGCCAGACTCTGAAGTACAACATGAAATCAAGAGCAGGCAGAGGTTTTACTTTCGAAGAGCTCAGGGTAAATTGTCACTGCCCTTTAGGACTAATAGAACTTATTTAGTAATAAAATGCATACTCAAGTGAACTTTACGCACACATTTATTTACGTAATATGAAGCTCTTTTTAAGCTGAACATATTCATTTTCCCGATTGGTTCTTTTACTCGTCTTAGTCATCAGTAGCCATATCCCAACTATTGAGAGCTCGTCTTTTTTGAATCCTCAATTTTAAGATCACTTGCTATCTAAGGTGTTAAATCTGTTTTTTTCCCGGCTCTGCACCTATTGTCCTGAAAAAGTCTTGCTCATGATGGTCTTGCATATTTTACATTAGGGTTACTATCGAGAAACGAATAGCCTCCATTATTGGTGGTTAGGTTGCCGGAATTCCCAAGAATCTGGCTTTGACAATTGGCATTGCAGATGATCATCGCAGGAAGAATTGTTCTTCGGAAGGCCTCCAAGCCAATATCCAAAGGCGGCTGAAGACGCACAAAAATAAGCTCATCATTTTCACCAGGCACGCACGCACGTAAAATTTAAGGTTATTTTTGCCGCAGATTCTTTTTTCTTAAAATACTGATGTGTCTGTGTGTATATAGCCATATATGTTTTTTATTACATTCATCATTATTAATGGTCTTATCCCCACTATTTAGGGTCGGCTTCATGAAAGCTAATTTATTTTCATTTCTTTGAGGGCGCTTCTCAGACCTGTTGATCTCGAACCACGGATGCACGCACGCACGTAAAATTTAAGGTTATTTTTGCCGCAGATTCTTTTTTCTTAAAATACTGATGTGTCTGTGTGTATATAGCCATATATGTTTTTTATTACATTCATCATTATTAATGGTCTTATCCCCACTATTTAGGGTCGGCTTCATGAAAGCTAATTTATTTTCATTTCTTTGAGGGCGCTTCTCAGACCTGTTGATCTCGAACCACGGAAATCATCTTGAACATTTTCTTCTAACTGATTCTTCAACATCAGCTCATCTATTCTGTCTCGTCTGGGCATTTCTAACTCCAGTTGCATGTGCCCAAATCATTGTTTCTCTAATATTATCATTAATTTATATTTTCAAAAAATTTTACACCCCCATCTCAGTATTCTCATTTTTTGCTGCACTCAATGTATATATCAATGACCGCTCAGATTCATGCTAATAGCGGGCCTTCTTAATATATTTTTTTGGTATCCTCTTACCACAACCCTCCTGAGAATTTCTTATTTATTATAGGCTGGTGATTCCGCTCCGGAAGTGTTCGTTTGTGATGGTGAAGGTCACTGAGGAGATGAAGGCATTCATGGCCTAGGACAAGCTTCCTGTCTGAGAGAATGAAAGCCAATCAGGACTGCCCCAGTTTGAAGAAGGCCTCCGAGGCGGAGAAGAGAAGAGGTGAAACATAGCTCTGATTGGCGCATCGTTTTTACTCCAGTGAGTTTGGACAAAAACGCCACCGCCATAGAATGTGTGTTTGGCAAGAAAATGAATAACAATGATTATGGCCACCACCGAGAAAAGGAGATGCTCATTGATATATAAATTGAACATAAAAGTGGATGAAATTCCTTAGGTGAGGCCGTACATTCACGAATGACAGTTCTTAACTACCACGTTTATGGCCGCGATTGCCCTGCCAAACGGAGCATGTACCATTATTCTGGGGGTCTATACAACAAGCAAAGTGATCCGCAAGTATGAGCTCGTAGGAGAGTTATACTCTACGGTGTTATTATGGATAAACCGAGGATCTTCCCAGAATTTCTTCCGGAGTAATTTTTTTATTCTCCTGCCCGCTTAAGTCTGTATAGAGAGCTATTGTCAGCTTTGAGTATCCATTTATTTATTTATTAGGAGACAACTGCAGAACTATAGTGATGACAAAGCCCAGAATGGTTGAGCATTGTGGATATTTGCTAAACATTTAGAATGTTTAGTCAAAATGTAACTACAATGCATGCTCATGATGTGACATTTTTTGAGAGCTTCGTCATTTTTTCCAGTGTTCTAGTGCTGAGTTTAAAACAGTGCCGCTTCACAATCAATTTTCCCCCAAAAGTTATATATTATTCACGGTGGATGAGGGCCAAGTTGATGAAAGGATTGATAGTTGAATGCCAGTGAGCTGAAGCAGCAGCATTAAAATCAAAGAGCTCCGTAAATTTCAAGGGTAAAGTTGATTTACCTCAATGCTTTTTATTTGTATTAATCATTATGCATGCATGCAGTTTAGCTTCAATCATAATGCTTCGGAGGTGGAATGATAATGCACTCTCGTCTTCCCATCTGTTCTTAAGGCATTCCTTGAAGCTATATAATAGCCGCATCTTTAACTCTTGACCTCGGCAGTAATATAAATATTCTCTTCAGCTTACACACACACACCACTCGCAGTCTCTTGAGCGTACAATTGTAATTCCAAGAGCATTGTGATAGAGAGATTTTTCTGTTATTAAATAAAAATAAAAAGAGACATCAAATTGAGAGGTGAGATTGCTTTGATGGTTCCACCATTACAACATGAGATAATCCCCCACCCCCCCCCCCCCCCCCCCCCCCACCCGCATACACAGTGCCACCCACACATGAGATAATCCCCCCCCCCCCACACACACACACAGGTGCGCACTGTGCTAAATACGCATACGCACAGTGCGCACCCAAAATTCCGGGTGGCCGGCGAGGCGGCAGCCGCCCAGAATTTTGCGCGTTCGCAAATCTAGCGCCGCCACCGCTGGCCAAGGGCTTGCCGGCCGCTAGGCCTTCGGCAGCTGCCATGTCGACGAAAGCCGGGCGGCCGGTAGCCGACAAGCCCCCAAACCGGCGGTGGCGGAGCGGATTTGTGCAGTGCCGCCGGATGCATTGGAGAGAATGTGATCGAGCAACTGATAGTGGGAATTCGCACTGTACGCACTTGCATGGATTGTATAAAATCAACCCTCTCTCTATATATACTATCGTCTTCGGACTTTGCCTGTTCTCGATGCGTCGCTGCAGGCTTCGCCAGCAACCAAGCGAGCTTCGCCCGCTTGGCATTCAAGCGGGCTTCGCCCGCCCCCGACAGTTATTTAAAATCTAAAAATTTAAAAGTATTCAAAACTTTATTTAATAGATTTGTTAATAATTTATTTAATTTTAAAGTATTTTAGACTTTATTTATTAATTTTTTTAATAATTTATTCAATTAGTTATTAATTTATAAAATAGAAAAATGAAATAAATAAAAAAAATAAAAAAAAACCCGTGACACAGACCGATACCCCCCCTTCCGCCTCTACTTCATTGCCCGCCAATGCCGCCGACGGGCACCGATCAGGCCGGCGGCGGCGTGGGGAATTGGCGCGGGTCGGGACTCCGGATTTCTCTATCAGGAATCAGATGGGAGAATTATGGAGCTTTGAATATTTGCAATCCTGTTTGATCTAATCCAATGACCATTTGTTAAAGCATTCTCATCCAACCGTTCATGCTCCTTTGATGTGCTTCCAAATAGGTATATTGCTTTAAATAATAAAGATATATACTAAAAAAGCTCTAGTTTTATTTATAAGAAAAGACGAGCTTATTCTCCCATCATACATATCAGACAAATAATATATGTATTTTGTAGTCATGAACAAGATTTACAACTTTCATGTTGAATATTTTTTCAAAATATACACGGTTTGCCTGGAATCTGTCCCAAAAGATTGATAGGTCAAAATGAAAATAATAATAATAAATTTCAAAATTCGGATCAACAATCTTTCGGGCCAGTTTCCAATCAAGCTGTGTAGATCTTATTTTTAGCTATAAAATGTATATATGAGTTCAATTTTTTTTCTATACAAAATGCTTAAGCTTATATATATATATACTGGTCAGTATATATATATATATATATATATATATATATATATATATATATATATATATATATATATACTGACCTAGTAGGCGTGGCCTCCAATAGCATATCCAGAAAGATAACTAGAATTTACAGTAAGAAATGTGCAAATGCCAAGTGCATAATTATAAGGATTATTTGGTGAAAAGAAAGAAACAAAATTACAAGTGTTTACCTGACAAAAGGGTATCTAGAAGTGTAGTATTCCCTTACAGTTGAGTTGCCATCTCTGGCCAGAATCCCCTCCAGATCGCCCATGATCCTCGCCAACCAGACCTCGAGGTTCCGCTGTATCTCCTTGAAGTTGCTCCTCATGGAATCCATCGATCTCCTCACCGCAAGCTTGGCTGCGCCGGTGAGGTCATCACCAGGATTGCTCTTTGCTGTCTCCGCGTGGAGCGCGTTTAGCTTCTGCCTCATCTCTTTTGCTCGATGTTGAAACGTCGATGCTTCCACAAGGAACAGAGTTTGCTGCTTGGTTCGGAAATCTGGGCTCAGGCTCGGCTCACAGGCATCACCGAGTTGCTGAAACAATCAGATTTAGGGATTCTCGGTCATAACAAAAAAAAGTGGGAAACTACTCATAAAACACTTTACGATAAAGGTAGGTCGAATTTACCGTAGGGTCGACCTTTTTGAATTCAACACGAATATGATAATAAATGCGAGCTAAAGATAGACGAATGAAAAACAAGATGTGATGAGAGAAGTTACCATTCTCCTGCATAAATCATCGACCTTTCCTGCTAGGGAATGGTACCGCTTCCATATTTTTCTAAGTAACGGGACATTTGCGAGCTCCAGATTCTCGACCTTCTCCAAATTGCTCAGCTCTTGCTCAAGTGATTTCAGCTTGGAAGAGACTCCTGCGGCATCGCTGCTGACCCTCCATGGATACTCTCTTCTGACAGTAAAACTTCTTCACAGTCAAATTATGTACAGCTGAGCTACAAATGCATTGGGTAGTATGAATTGGACTCTATGGTGGGTTACCTCGCAATGTGATGCTTCCCATAGTAGGTTGGTTTTTGGGAATCAAACTGGATGTCCTGCAGGGATATTTATATTTAATCAAATTTTAATCAAATTAGTATAATGAAGACTGATTTCTAACAAAGGTGGTGATTAACGGCCCCAAATGAGCAATTTCGTGCCGGTATTACTTCTCCAACATACATGAAAGGTTAATTGCATTCTCTAGAAAACTTGCACCACTCTACTTCTCCTCCGTTCTCTAATATACTCATGTTTTAAATCAAATATGTTGCTTAATCAACCTAAAGTTTTTAAAAATAAAAGAGGCATTTCTGATTCAAAAGTAACTCTTTCCAGTGTGCAGTTTGGATCAAACACCAGCTAGAAGTTTGCCCAAGAATTTTCGGTGCTTCTTAAATGATAGCACTATAATAATTTGAGGACAACAGATTATTATGCAAGTGTATTATTGCAAGGCAGCGCAAATCTAGTATTGTAGGCTACGGTCGGATGAGTTAGGGTATTCCCAGAGCAGCGCTTCGTGCACTTGTTCTTCCTCACGTCGTGCAAATATTCTAGTAGAGCTTCATGCAGAAAAACTTTATTGGCCTGGATGCGGCCTTCTTGAATTGACCAACGACACCACAAGAACTGAATACCACATCTCCTAAAATAACAAATAGAAGAATGAAGTACACACAAACCTTGCAATTAAACAAATGTGAAAAATACAAGATCGCATACTAATGTGGATGTATTTTTTCGCTCAAGAGTGCTGAAAACCTCTTCGAAGCACTCATGTACCTTAACAGAGCTATGGGAGAATGGATTGTATTGAGTTCTTTTTTTCCTGAGGATATGTGTAGCTGAATGTTACCAAAAATATATAGAAGCTGGAAAAACAAAAAATCTAAAAATGAGTTATGAAGCTCTATTTTGAGTCATGGAAGGAGTCTCTTCTTCTTGTATCCAAAGATCCAATGTCAATTAGAAGCTAGAATTCTTAACTAAGCTTGTCTATCAAGTAACTCTCCTCAAAATTTTTTAAAAGATCATTTCGAGAAGGTTTCTTTAACTACTACTAAACTTCTTTTAGTCGGTAGCCGCTTGGATAAATTCCCCTGATGATCATCTTTCCATGTCAAAGTATGCGGTAGATAAACAGATATGGATTAGGATCAAGGCGGTTGTTTTGTAACCACCTTCAGTCTTTTGCTCGTGAAGCCACTGAAATAGGTGGTGTATTGTTCTGCCAAGTAGGGTCCCTAAAATGGATAGCTGACGCCATCTTACTTTGTCTAGTTTTGCATGCTGAATGTTCGAGTGTTAGGCATCGAATCAGGCCATTACCAAGTGGCATGCACATAAGAAAACAATTCTAGGTCATTGAAGTAAGTCACTTAAATTCACATGGAGAAGCTCCAATCAACACCCAAGAGTTTACTTTGTTTAATTACTCTTTTGTGGATATAAATTACTCATCCTGAAAATTCATGGTAACATCTGAGTGAAGGGTTCGATCTCGATCAGACTTTGAAGCATCCTTCGATGCCGATTGCAGCAGTTATTATAGGGCACAAGGGGCTAGGTTATTTTAGTCCTTTGCTCAAGTAAAGGAGGATCTGCACTTTTTGCAACCAATACCGCTCTTATCATTAATCTCATAATCTCTTCTGTGGGGAGAATCCTTCAGCTCGCTGCTATGAATAATATACTGGTATTTAGAACGTAGGAGCCAATCAAATGATTAATATCACGGTCACTGTAATATAAAACTGAGGTCACGCATAGAGAATGAAATGAAATATTAAGAATGATAGGATTGAATTTTAATTAAGCTAGACTTTAATAAAACCCATGTCCCAAAATAAAATAAATGACTAATTATAATTTCGATTTTGAACCGGAACATACATTTGGTTTTCTCAACCTGATAGGCGCAATCCTCAAAGTCATGACGCCTCATTTTGAAATTTCAGAATTCTCTCTCTCACTATGTTAGGGGCCGGAGTTCGGCACCCATAGGTGCAGCTAAAAAAGACACAAGGTAACAAGAACACATGATAATAAACGACAAATACGCCGATGAACAACAACCACACAGTATATATATCAATACATACAACAGTGGGAGAAAAATACAGGATCCGATAAATGGCACCACGCATGGAATCAGACACTTCCACACGCTGAGATAGAACAATACTTACTGCAGTTCGTTGAAGAACAGACGCACAAGGTTCACACACGAACCTTCGTCGTCAGACGACGACCAACCCGCAGCCACCACCGGAGAGAAACTCTGTCGACACCAAACCCGCAGCCACACCACCTCCACCACGGCCAAACCTAGCCGAGCTAAGGTACGGTGACCCTCTGAACTCCTCTATTAGAGGTCACAGCCGCGTAGACGAGCAAAGCCCCACCACACAGCACCTTCTCCAAAAATCGGCCAAGGTAAACACCTTCAAGGCCGGTGGCTAGATGCACCATGGGCAGAAAGAGGACCCAGCTCCTTCCCGTGTATAGGAGGCGCGACACCTTCACCGGGAAGATCCTCCCTCGTGCGAACCAGAAGACAGGGGGCAACATTTCTCCTCTCCCGAGATAGGGAGGCAACAACGAACAGGAATCGTGGTTGTCTTCGCGCACGGAAACAACAGAGAGGGCGGTGGCTTCTGCGACTTCCTCTCACGTGAATCGCTGGTCGGGGTGTCTACTCCCAGGCGGCTGCAAACCGGGGTCTCGATTAGTTTGTTTTGCATAGATCCTAAAAGGGTTTCATTCTTTCCACTATGAATTTGATGTCCCCAAAACCCTATTACACAAGATGAATCTACAGGCGACGAACACAAAATGTCCTAAATGAAAATGCAAGCAACCACAATGAAGGAAAAAGAGCCAACGACAACCCTAAAGATGCGTGAGAAATGCAAGCACATAAAATCCAATGAACAGGATACCTGTGACATAAACCCTAAACCTAATGCAAATGCAAAACTTCAGTCAAGCAATTAATTCCGACAAGAAATTAATTAAACTATAAAATTTTAAAACTTGTGACTAATCACAATTAACCCCGTATTCAAACTGAGTAATCAAATATTATTGCAAATTAATTAAGAGTGCATTAGAATTCAAAGTACATGACGAATAAGAAATAAACATCTTCGAAAAGTGAAATAATCAAACTAATTTGAGAAAAATATTACTAATAATACAAGGAACATGTACAATACAAAGAAATGAAAATAGGAAGTAAAAACTGACAAAGTAATTGATGTCAAAGGTGGTGAAGGAGATCTGATAGTGGTGGTGGCTGTCTGGAGGTGTAGGCGCTACTGTTTGGGGTTGTCGGATGTGGGCTAGAATTGGCATGGACGAGCCTTGGAGGGGATCGGTTTTGAGGTGGGGTTGATAGAGATGGCTTGGGTCTGTTGTTGGAGGAGGTAGAAGGGGGTAGGCTGTTGTTGGTGGGATGAACATGGGATGGAAAGGGGCTGACAAAGGGTTGGAGCAGAGAGAGAGGAAGAACCTAGGTGGAGTGGGGTCGCCGGAGGAACTAGAGGCTAGGAATGGTAGCGCCGACGACATAGTACAACGTCCAAACGAGACCCCAGACTATTCGACTTACTAATATTTCCACACCGCACACACATCAAAAAGAAAACAAATTGTAACACTTCTCCTGCAATGACCATGTAATATGGGTCCGGCCGGGACCCACATCATATAATTGTCACAACTTTGATATTATAAAATGATATAAGAATTACTACCCATCTCAAAACACAGAACATAATCAACGGAAGCATTAAAAAGAACACAGAAGTTGTCCACATCGACATAGGAGTTCCTTGGTCTTATGACCTTACATTACCAATGTTCAAATCCACATCCAAAACATCAGACACAACAAAATGTAATAGCACCCCTAGACTACCTCGACGTGCAAAACGGAATAGAAAAAAAGAAGCATAATCAAGCAGACAAACAAGAGGAGGTACACTTCGTGAGGCTTAGCCCTTTTTGGCCGGCGAGCTAGCTCCAACTTGCGATCCTTGCCCTGCAACCATCACAAAAGACGCGGTATAACAAGGGTCTAAATTTTCCATGAAAGTGCTCGAAATATTTATCTTAGGTGCATTTTCCTATAAAATCTTCTTGTTCAAAGCACGGCGAATCATCCACATCGGTAGCCAGACTTGCTATTCGAGACTGTTGGGGCGAGGGAAGGGGCAGTGGAGGAACTAGAGGAGAGGGAAGGTGGTGGCGTCGGCACTGAAGGCAAGGGAAGGTGGCAGAGACAGAGATGAACTTTGTCAAAGGGGAAGGCGATTGTCTGCGTTGGAGAAGACGGAGAGAGCGGCGGATGGCTCAGACTTGGGGACTGGAGGAAGGAGAGGTGGCAGATGGGGAGTTAGCACTCCCAAAGGAGGGATCTGGCGGCTTCGCACCGCACGAGAGGCTCGATGTTGTACTGAACCGCAGAACAAGCAGTTCTCCTTTGAAAAACGTAAATCCTTGATGCTTTTTTCAGTCCGTTGTTGTTCTAATATAAGGGGGATTAGGTTAAATATGTTTGATGACCACGATCGTCCAATAGATAATTTAACAAAACTCACAAAATACAAGTTCAAAAAAAACATAAGTAATGAAAATCGTGACGAACACGATGACGGTCTCCGATTGTCCATCTATTGATCCAAAAGTCATCAATCTCGTAAATCTCTCAAATGTGAAGCGATCAAACTTCAATAATCTTCCAACTCAGAAAAATTCATCTTCGGTAAATGGAAACTACATGCTCCTGATGCAAACAAGCCAAGATTCTCTGTCGCTCCAAGTAGGAAGTGTCTCCATTAAAGGTCATCGTTCCTCTGAAGTCCTCGAGGGTCCCATGCACCAAGCAAGCCGCCATAATGATGAAGGATAGGGATACAATGGTAATGTGTAAGGTTGTAGTGGAAGTTGGGGGTATAAGAGAGGCTATAAAGATGGTGGAAAATGAAACAAAAAGAGAAGGTTGAAGATCCAAAAGTAGGTGACTCCACATCTAGAGTCAAATTCTCAACATTGAGTACATTATGAACATTTGTATTCCTAGTAATATCAAGCTCGAAGAAATTTGATTCAAGACTCTCTCATGACAGTGTAAGTACCTACTCGTCTAGCACTTAGATTCAAGGATGTCCTCAATGAAAACCTCTCAAATAATGCACACATTATTACCCAGCCACTTTCTTTGAACATTTACTTTCACATCTGATTACCGACACAAAGTTTAAAATTTTACTATTTAATATAATTTTACGTCGAAATATGATATGTAAATTATGCAATAGATGCAAATGATGAACCAAACGTACCCACAAAATGCAGACTATACGTAGCAATGGAAGCCCCTTAAAATTGGTGGTTTATCCTGAGGTTCCTTGGGTGGGGTGTAGAAATAGTCGTCGAGTATAAGAAAGACACTTAAATGAGTGACTGAGACATTAACAATGAGACACAATATCATGGAATGTCAAATGTTTCTCTAGGGAAGTGGATTAATCCTCAGGGAGCTCACCAGGTGGTTGATAGAAAACTCCTCATAAAAGCAATCACGTGAAGGAATGTTGAAGATATGATATAAGGATGTAACTCAGGAGGTTAACCAGACAGTAAAAAGGTACATTTATCATGAATGCGGTGATCATCTGAAGGGATGTATGAGACATGTACACAATGATGCAATACATGAATGGGTAGAATATTCCCTAAAAGGAACAACCCGTCAGGTGGCTACCTCAGACATACATAATAGAGGTCGACGCGAATGCGATGATCACCTGAATGAGGACCCAAGTCAACCATGCCAGGGCAAATGGTCCCAGGGAGGAAGGCTCATCAAATGGAAGACTCCAAAACTAGTGCTCTTGCAAGAGGAAGTTTTCCAAGGTAGTAGAAGAAACAAGTTATTCAAGATTGTTTGGTTATTTTGCAACATCCAGCTGGAGATAAAATTTAATAATCTACCAATGGATGCTACTGTATCCAGCTGGAGATAAAATTTAATAATCTACCAATGGATGCTACTGTAAGTATAAATTGTTGTGCTGCTGTCTTAGCAGCAATGACAAACCGCCAGAAGGAGTTGATGAAAAACATGGGGCTCGTCAAAGAAAAAGAAAAGGCTTTCAGTCTGCAGTTAGAAAACCAAATGTATTGATGCAGTGGCAGGTCGATGGGCTTCGGGGGGGGGGGGGGGGGGGGGGGGGGAGGGGACTCTCTCTCTCTAAATGCAATCCTAAATGTGATGCAGTGGAATGCTAATGCAAAAAGTGGTTCGCCTAAAATCACAACAAATAATTATTTATTATACAATTAACAGCAGGGGCACTTGCAGTTGCAAACAATTAATTGACGGAGAACAGACAATTAATTTTGCAAAACGAAAGAGACGCAATTACTTTCAAGCAAGCGCAGGAGAAACCCTGCAAATCGCACAACGTATGAACTAGTAGCACAATGGAAAATAAACATTCAACACAATATAAGTAGCTGAGATTAAACAACAATAAAAGAAAATAACTTTATACCGCAATTTGCGCGTGCAGGAGGCGACGACGGCGGTTGTGGACGGCAATTGAATGGTGTTGGGAGTAGAGTGGGGCAGGTAGTGGCTCGGGTAGACAGTGGAGGACGGCTGTAGGGGAGGAGATGGTCGGCTGGAAGTGGCCGACAAGGTGAGGGAAGAGGGGCAGCGGCTCTGTGGGTTGGCGGCTAGGACGGGAAGAGAAGGGACGGCGGCGAGGTTGCAGGAACTGGGCGAGGAAGGAGGAGGTGCGTACGGGCAGGGGAAGATCAGCAGGGAGGAGATTGGCAGGGATAGGGGGTTGCTGTAGCGGCTAGGGTAGATGGCGGCGATGTTGCACCGGTGCGGGGTGGGGAAGAAAGGGGAGGTGTCGGGAAGCAGAAGGGGATGAGTCGTGGCTTATGGAGGAGGCAGCGAGACGGGGTTGTAGGCGGCGGTGGTTACACGTAAGAGGAGGCAGTGATTGGCGGAGGGCTTACCGGAGGGGAGGGTGGAGGAGAAGCTTGCCGCCGTCGCACCAGAAGGAGGAGAGGGGAGCGGCATCGCACCGATCCAAGACCGACAGTTTCAGGATTTTCCCAAAACTCACGATCCCTCTTCCCACAAACCGCTGGGTATAAATAACCCCAATTAGGAACCTCCGCCTCATGTGAACCGCAGCCTGCAGAGTACAAATCAAATAAAACCACCCCGATCGGATGGCTAGGATTCTTTGGGCCAATCGGGGGTTAAACACATCTCAGAATAAAAAACATAAAATATGAAAGTGACTAGAAACGATCATCCGGACGCGACTACGGGCTCCGATCGCCCATTCGGGCAGCGGATCACCGCCTCCTGCGTGAATATACGCGCGTCGGTAGTGGCGCGCCGTCAACTCCCCCTGGCTTAAAGGCACTCAACTCCGATGAGTGTAGGGGGTTGTACTCGCTTAGCAGCCGTGGGGTGAGTCTCTGAAGCTCCTCTGAGGAAATCCAAGTAGCATCATGCAAGGGCTGGCCGCTCCAACGGACAAGATTATGCAGGGCATCTCGCCCGCCCGCGGCGTAGAAGTCGTGACCGACGATCTGAAGTACGTCGTCTGTAGAAGCAGGTGGTACCAAAGTATCTCTGTCTGGCACTGATGTATCTCCGTCTGACAATGATGTGTCTCCGTCTGACAATGATGTCGGTGGTGCAACTAGATCTGCATGTCGCGACGCCGCTGGTGGAAACAAAGAGGGACCGGTGGAGGTAATAGGAGGAGAAGGCTCAGGTGGTGGGGTTATGGCAGATGACAGCTCGGGTAGAGGTGTGGTGAGTGGGTCCACGTACACACGTTCCTCGTAGTAAGGAGTCAAATTCTCTACGTTGAATACTCGGCTAATGACCATACTATGAGGGATGTCTATCTCATATGCGTTCGTACCAATTCGCCGCACGATTGTATAGGGGCCCATTCTACGTGCGCTTAATTTTTTTGCTGGTCCCCGTGGGACCCTCACAGATCGAATGCGAATTAATATCTATTCTCCTGCCTCAAAGATTTGTTCCCGCTTGTGCTGATTTGCTTGTTCCTTATAATAATCATTACTAGCTGCAATCTTCTTACGAACCGACTCATGTAGTGCATGTATATGCTGAATGAAAGACTCAGCTGACTCACTAGGTCTGGACCCTAGGGGAATAACCACCAAATCAACTGGTTTCCTAGGCTCGTACCCTAATATGATAGGAAATGGATTCAAGCCCTTGGTCCTATTGACTGAGCTATTGTATGCAAATTCGGCTATGGGAAGGACAGAATCCCAAGTCGCCAGACTATCTCCAACTAGGCAACGAAGAAGAGTTCCAAGACTACGGTTAATCAATTCAGTTTGTTTGTCCGTCTGCGGGTGGTAAGCGGAGGAAAACTTCAGGGTCGTACCCGTGTTTTTCCATAGTCTTCCAGAAATAGCCCATGAATCGCACGTAGTGATCAGAGACTATGGAGGTGGGGAGGCCATGGTACTTAAATACTTATTTAAAGAATAACGCTACTATGTGAGAGGCGTCAGCGGTCTTTCGACAAGGAATGAAATGCGTCATCTTGGAGAAACGATCCACTACAACGAATATCGAATCTAGCTTCCTCAGGGTGCGAGGGAGCCCGAGAACAAAATCCATACTAATGTCAGACCAAGGTCTCTCAGGGATGGGCAGTGGAGTGTATAGCCCCATGGGCTGGCGAGACCCCTTTGCCGTCTGGCAAACTCTACAATGTCTCACCACTCTGGTGACATCTTTCTTTAGGCCGGGCTAGAAAAAATGGTCCTCAACCAACACAATCTTCTTATCTCTACCAAAGTGCCCAGCAGCTCCGCCTGCGTGTAACTCTCAGATAAGGAAATCTCGGAGGGATGACAGAGGAATGCAGAGGCGAGAGCCCATAAATAAATACCCATCAGATATCGAATAACCCACCCGATGGTCGTGCGAGTCCTTCGAGAGCGCGGAATAAATATCCCAAAAATCAAGGCACTCTGGATAAGTGTGAACTAGCTGCTCAAACCCAACTACTCGGGTGCTCATGGTGTGGAGGACGCTAACACGACGACTCAATGCGTTTACTGGGTTGTTCTCAAAACCTGCACGGTGCTTAAGAACATAGTGGAACTCCTGCATATAGTCCACCAATTTGGCGTGACGGTAATCCAATTTCTTTTGAGAATCGAGATATCTCAGGGCCTGACGGTCAGAATATAAAATGAACTCCTTGTGCAAAAGATAATGTCGCCAATATCGCAGTGTCTGCACAATGGCATAGAACTCCCGGTCATAGTTTGAATATTTCTGTCGGGCTTCGTTCAACTTCTCGCTAAAGTAAGCTACAGGGTGACCTTCCTGACTAAGGACTGCGTCAATACCAACTCCCGGCGCATCACAAGCAGCCTCAAAAGATTTGGAGAAATCTAGTGAGCGTAAAACGGGAGCAGTAGACAGTTTCTCCTTGATCTCCTCAAAAGCTCGAGTGATAGCCTTCGTCCACACGAAGTCAACCTTACGAAGGCAGCTCGTAATGGGGGTCATGACCGAATTGAAGGCACGAACAAACCTCCTATAAAAGGTGGCAAGTCCATGAAAGTTATGGGCCTCATGAATATTTGTAGGGATTGTCCACTCTCGAATCGCATGACCTTGTCAGGATCTACAAAAATACCAAATGCTGATACGACATAACCCAAGAAATGAACGGATGTGGATAGGAACGAGCACTTCTTCAAGTTGATGTATAGATGCTCCTTTCAGAGAAGCTCAAACACTAGGCGAATGTGGCGTAAATGCTCGGTGCAACTCTGGTTATATATCAAAACATCATCGAAATATACGACCAAGAATTTGCCCATATAGGGCCGCAGAACCTGAGTCATCACCCTCATGAATGTACTGAGTGCGTTTGATAAACCAAACGGCATCACCATCCACTCTTACAACCCGTCCTTCGTCTTGAAGACCTTCCACTCATCCCCCTCTCTAACTCTAATCTGGTGGTACCCACTGCGAAGGTCGATCTTTGAAAAGATTTGGGCACCAGTCATCGATTCCAGGAGGTCATCGAGCGGGGAATCGAAAAACGATACTTCACCATGATCTTATTTATGACACGACTATCAATGCACATGCGCCAGCTACAGTCCTTCTTCGGATTTAGAAGGGCTGGCACAGCGCACGGACTCAGACTCTCTCGCATAAACCCTTTGCGCAGAAGATCATCAACTTGCCGCTTCAGCTCGACATTCTCAGTATGGTTTAAACGGTAGTGTGGCAGATTGGGCAAAGATGCCCCGGGGATCAAATCAATCGCATGTTGGATGTCCCTCAGTGGGGGAAGCTCATCGGGGAGCTCCTCGGGCATAATGTCTATAAAGTCATCCATCAACTGCCGAACATCCGGATCAATAATCTCGACCTCGCTAGGGGTCTCGGCCGCAAACGTGGCCGCTACAATAAACATGATCCCTGTCTCTAGGCTCTCTCTCAGGAAATCACCCCTTCTCAAGATATGCAGGGGTCTCGACAATCCCGCGCTAGCTGACGAGTCAACCATACCCTTGGGAGGATCCCTGAGCTGAGTCGGGGTAAGAGTAATCTTTTGAACCTTGTCGAAGAATACGCACGTGTTGGAATGGCCATAACACGTGGCGTCACGATTGTAAAGTCAGGGTCTCCCAAAAAGAACGTGAGCGACATCCATATGGATAACGTCGCACCAAACCCGGTCCTCAGTAGACGCTAATCGGATCGACACCAGACACCGCTGTGTAACTTGAATGGTGGACTTGTTCACCCATAGGACACGATACGGATATGTATGAGGCTAAGCAGTAAGGTGCATCCTCTCCAACCCTTTCCTAGCAATAATATTTACGCAGCTACCACTATCGATGGCGAGCTTGCAGGGTCCTCCTGCGCTCGGGAAATAAGTGAAAAAGATAGTAGTGCGGCTCCAATCCTCCTCAGCACGAGGGGTGTGGCGGATGTGACAGAGGACTCCTACTTCTAGCGATCTCTCAGCATCGCTTTCCATCCATCCTCAACAACAATAGTAACCTCCTCAATTGCGACGTCCTCAGCCTTAGGGATGGGCTCGCCAGAATCCTCAATAACCAAGTTTCTGGTAGGGCATTGTGCTGCAAAATGCCCTCTGCCAGAACAACGATAACATTGGACTCCCCCAGGCTTGGGGCCTCCAGGAACAATAGCTTTCCCTGCCGCGTCTGTGGGAGCGCGAGGGGTGACAGAAGTCATGGTAGGGGCTGGCTTCCTAAATGTGGAAGCATCAGGTCTAGTGGAAGTCTGTCTCGGGCCGGTTGAGCGCAAATACTGCTTGTATTCGAGGGCAAGCTGAAAGATCTGCTCGACCGACTCCATCCTATGGGGGATTAGTTCCCTTCGGATGTCTGATCTAAGGCCCGCATGAAAGCGCGAGGCAGAGGCAATAGGCTCCTCGATAATGTCGCTACGAACTACGAGTTCGTCAAATTGAGACATGTAATCAGCAACAAAAAAAGTACCCCGACGTAGCGCGTACAACTGATCTAACAACTGATCTCGATAGGAAGCAGGAAGATACTTATCCTGCAAGCGCTGCTTCATCTCATCCCATCGGGTAATAGGGTAGTAGCCATCACGCTCCAAAGATCTCTCCAGACTCGACCAATATATCTTTGCTTGACCAATAAGTTTCATCTTTGCGAACCGTACTCGCCTCTCGTCGCTCATTTCGAACCATTCAAAGTAGTGGTCTACGTCCATGAGCCAATCACTGAACGCCTTCGGGTCCAGGTGACCATCGAAGGTGGGAGCATCAATATGGATCCGTCGGGTGATGTCATCCTCCTCTGGAGTCATCCCACGACGGGGTTCTCGGAAGTCACCGTAATCGTCATCATCGTCATAATCATATCGGGGTCTATCTCTACGACGAGGTGGTGGAGGACGGGGTTCATCCAGTGGACAATCGTGTCGAAACTCGTAACCACGACGATAATTCGCTCTAGGTGGAGGTGGGATATCTTGGCAAGGGTCGTCTCTACCACGTCTCCCGGGAGGTGGTGTGCCATCTCGAATGTCCTCGAGAGGCTCCTCATTAGGTGGAGGGTTCGTTCGATCTCTAGGTGTCTCTAACTGGTTTACTCTCGTACTAACCCTCACAATATTACCTCTAAGTGTGTCGAATTGGACACCCATTTGATCAAATCAATTGAGGACAAGTCTTTGGAATTCCGCGGATGTCATGTCCGTCTGAGAGCTAGCGGTCCTATCGTCGGGGTGATTGTGACTCGATATGGACTGACGATAATCCCTACCACTACGTAACATGCAATGACCCTAACCTGCTCCTCTGATACCAATTTGATGCAGTGGCAGGCCGATGGGATTCGGGGGGGAAGGAGACTCTTTCTCTAAATGCAATCATAAATGTGATGCAGTGGAATGGTATTGCAAAGAGTGGTCTGCCTAAAATCACAACAAATAATTATTTATTATACAATTAATAGCAGGGGCACTTGCAGTTGCAAACAATTAGTTAACGGAGAACAGACTATTAATTTTGCAAAACGAAAGAGGCGCAATTACATTCAAGCAAGCGCAGGAGGAACCCTGCAAATCGCACAACGTATGAACTAGTAACACAATGGAAAATAAACATCCACCACAATATAAGTAGCTAAGATTAAACAACAATAAAAGAAAATAACTTTATACCCGATGATGCATATTTTAGCTTAATTTATTAGGGTAAAAATATATTATTTTCGTTTTAAATCTTTTTTTATATATTTTTAGGTTTCTTTTTATGTAAATAATCTAACTTAGTTTATTTTATGTTTTTGCAGGTTTTCACAGCTTATGGCCTAAAAATGCACTGACACGCCTTCTCTGGGCGTGTCACAGGGCGTGTAGCCCGATCCCGAGGAGGATAGTTGCCAGAAGAATTTCCCGAGCAAAACTACCTGACACGCCCTCCCTGGGCGTGTCACCTTGATCCCGAAGCCTGTTGCCGCAATTACAGATTTTCCGTCGCTGCACGTCAACCCGTACGTGACACGACCCCGACACGGGCGTGGCCCTGGGGCGTGTAGCACTTTTTCTGACGACTGAAGGATTTCCGACCAATGATTTTGACGTGACGTGCCTTACACGCCCCCCTACACGGGCGTGTCCCAGGGCGTGTCCACCATCGTACAGAAGCAATCATCATTCCCGCCAGAATCCATCGCCCGAGGTCAACTCCGTACTCGACACGCCCCCTGACACGCCCTCCCCGGGCGTGACAGGAGGCGTGACCAACCCGAGAGAAAAGTCTATAAATATCAGGCCATTACAAGCATTCCAGACCAAGTTTTGGGGAGAGGGGAGGTGCTGCTAGTTTCTTTCTTAGTGTTTTTGTGTTTCTTTTTATGTTTTGCTCTCTCTCTCTCCCTCCATTTCTAGTTTTATTTTTCATGCAATGTACTTTCATTTCTTGTAATCACTTTTTATTAGTGTTGTAGTAGTGATTAGCTCTCTTTTCATGCACTTGTAATCTTCATTCCCAGTTGTAATCCATTTTTGTTTTTAATGAAATTCTAGTTAGTGTTCTCTTTTTCTATTTCTATCTTTTTAATTTTCATGCACCTTTATTATTTACCCCTCTCTTTCCCTATTACCATGATTAACTAATCCTCATTTGTACTCGATCGCGATGATCTGAGAATGGGTTGATCAAGTTATGATGTTATAGCTTTTTTTTTCTTCTTAAAGTAATTACCTTTGATTTACTCTTGGTTTTTATTTAGTGAGACTATATTGCCGGTATATAGTTTCCATTTGGGTTTTCACTCTTAGTTAGCCGAGAGGCTCGTAGATTGAATCGATCACCCAACAGTAAAGAGAGTTGCACGCACCAATCGAGAGAGGCAAACGTTAAATCTCCCGGATTGGAGTGAAATCCAATAGCGGGGTTCACCACTTAAAGCGAGCTTTAGGTCTTCGATTTGGACGAGAGTTCGGTCGGACCTTCCTAAACTTAAGTGGGCACGACTTCGAGAGAAGCGTGTTCATGCTTCAGGAACCTCCACGGTCAAGGTGTTTTACTTTATTTAGAATTAGTTGTTATTTCATTTTGATTTTCTTATTTCAAAGTGATTCTAGATTGAGTACTAACCCTTTATTATTAGCTCTAACCTTTTTATTTCTGCAAGTATTTAGTTTTCATTTTAGCTTAGCAATTTAGTTCCTGTTTTTAGTTAAGTAAATTAATAGAAAAATCATTTGATAAAATAATAGCGATCTTCTCGAAGTAGAAGTAATCATTACGCCCCAGGGAAATACGACCTTGATATTAATCTTTAGTATCCTATACTATAAACGATAAGGTACGCTTGCCTTTATCAGATATAGAATCGGAGAATATTATCAACTTCCACCACATCCACCTTCTCTTCTCTTTAACCACTCTCTCCACCTTTGCGATTCTTAGTATCAATACCACAATTTGCGCGTGCAGGAGGCGGCGGCGGCGGTTGTGGACGACAAGTGAATGGTGTTGGGAGTATAGTGGGGCAGGTAGTGGCTCAGGTAGACAGTGGAGGATGACTGTAGGGGAGGAGATGGTCGACTGGAAGTGGCCGACAAGGTGAGGGAAGAGGGGCAGCGACTCCGTGGGAAGGCGGCTAGGACGGGAAGAGAAGGGACGGCCTCGAGGTTACAGGAAATTGGGCGAGGAAGGAGGAGGAGGTGCTTACGGGCAGGGGAAGATCAGCGGGGAGGAGATTGGCCGAGATAGGGGGTTGTTGTGGTAGCTAGGGTAGATGGCGGCGATGTTGCACCGGTGCGGGGTGGGGAAAAAAGGGGAGGTGTCGGGAAGCAGAAGGGGATGAGTCGCAGCTTATGGAGGAGGCAGCGAGACTGGGTTGTAGGCGGCGGCGGCTGCACATAAACGGAGGAGGCAGTGATTGGCAGATGGCTTAACGGAGGGGAGGGTGGAGGAGAAGCTTGTCGGCGTCGCACCGGAAGGAGGAGAGGGGAGCGGCGTCGCACCGATTCAAGACCGACGGTTTCAGGATTTTCCCAAAACTCACGATCCCTCTTCCCCCAAACTACCCCAATTAGGAACCGCCGCCTCATGTGAATAGCAGTCTGCAGAGTACCAATCAAATAAAACCACCTCAATCGGATGGCTAGGATTGTTTGGGCCAATCGGGGGTTAAATACATCTCAGAATAAAAAACATAAAATATGAAAGTGACAAGAAACGATCATCCGGACGCGACTACGGGCTTCGATCGCCCATCCGGGCAGCGGATCACCGCCTCCTGCGAGAATATACGCGCGTCGGTCGTGGCGCGCTGTCATGTATTGCTGGTTTTCTTAGAAACCAAATACTAGAAAAATTTAGGAGAATGAAATCTTCAAGGGCTAAAGATGTTGGGTTGTGAGAAATGGATTTTTTTATTACATAATTTAGATTACAATTGATTTGTAGATATTTATATATGTAGGTGAAAAATCTTAAAATACATGAGAATACAAGAATACTCTAAGAGTATACATAAAATTTCATAAGAATCTATCTCCTTTATTGCATACCTTAACACCCCCTCAAAGTCAAAGTGAGATTACATGTGTCATCTTGCATTTGGATACTAAGTTTTGAAAACAACCAGGAAGATTTGTGATGCGGACAAGAATGCAGACTGTGGCGACACCCTAAATCTGGAAATGTGGTTGGCATGACCAGCAGGACTTAAATAATGAAACTAAACTAATGCAATGTTAAAATGAATGTAACAATAAGGGCATCCGACACTAGCTTGCATGCCGTAGTAAAATTAAGGCAAAACTACTAAATTGGTCCCTAGAGTTTGGGAACTTTTTTAAAAAGGACTCAATACTTTTATTTGAGTGAATTTGGTTCCATAAGTATTTAGGGTGTGTGAAATCAGACTCTTACTCCTTTCCGTCAAATGATTTTAATGGCGAGCTGAGGTGGAAATACGCTGAATGGTATTTTCATTTCTCCTGCCAGCACGATGAACACCATCAAACAAAAGGCCTTCCTCACTGAGCAAGAAATGTAGATCTCCTTTTTCTACCTCATGTTTGTTTCCTCATAACATCCTTTTGATCCTCTCTCATCTTCTTTTTAGAAAGAGGAGAGGAAGAAACCACAGTTGACTGTGACCCTCTCTCCTCTACTTCTTTTTAGCTCTCCATCCCTCTCTGTCTTCTCCTACACTCAATTACGCCTCTATTCAGAGAATGTGAAGGTATTCTTGTTGTTACAGGCAGAAGCAGCGGAAGGGGTTGTGGTCTCCGTAGGAAGATAATAAGCTTCTCAAGCATATCACAGAGTATGGACATGAATGTTGGAGTTCAGTGCCTAAGCTTGCAGGTATTTAAACAGAGTATGGACATGAATGTTGGAGTATGGACATGAATGTTTAATGGAGAGAAGTGTGTGCTTCAGGCCTGCAGAGAGGGACCTTATCGCAGCAGGAGAGTCTCATAATCGACCTCCTCATAGTCACTTATTTTCAGAGGAAGCTGTGGCAGAGGTGACAATGGGAAAGTACAGGTAGGAGAAACTCCATTATTGGGACCTTTTTCAAAAAGTTCCCAGACCAAATAGTCTTGCCTAAAATTAAATACAGACACATCAATTGCAATAATTAAGAAGAATTGCAATTTTCAAATTCACGCTCAGCAAGAGTGCATAAGTTCAATACAATGAATTAAGCCTTACAAATCCCAATCATTAAGTAGACAAATAACTAGGAGCAAATATCACTAATAATATAAACATCTACACATATAATGAAGAAGATGTGGGCACGATGAGGGGGGAGGGCTTTCAATGGAGGTGGCTGGAGGAAGGGATGCTATGGGGATGTGGGAGATGATAGGAGGCTGACGGGGAATAGGGGATGTTGGCAAAATGATTAGGGGTGGTCGATGGTTGGGTCAGGAGGCTCACCAGTGGCAGCAAGGGTAAGAAGGCAGTGAGTCGCGTATCATGCACTAAGGGGGATAACAGAGGGGACAATTGGTGTTTCATGGATTTGATGTAGGTTGGGAGGTTTTCAAAGTGGTTGTTAGCACCATTGACTGGCGGCGGTGGGGAAGGCCCACCAACAAGGAGAGGAGATAGCTGGTGGGCGGGAGAATTCGACGCATCCTTGATCTCAACATTGCTGTTAGACCGACGGCTTGAATGGGAATCCCTCAATAAATGTCCCAAATGCAACCCCCACCCTCCCCGAGCATACAAATATAGAAATAAACCTTAAGAATTTTATTGTCGGATCATGATATTCGTCAAAAACTCAAAAAAAACAAGGTAAATAAAAGAAAATACAGAAATATCACTCTGAATGCAACTAAGAACTCTAATCGTTCAAATGACGATCCTAACTCTGGATGTGGCGAGCATAGGTCTATTAAGGACTAGAAAGAATGTGTACGCTCCACGGCGTTGATCCCCCTCAACGTGTCTTGGTAAAAATTGACACTTTGATTTGTAGAAGGCAGCAAGAATAGGCAACGTGTCTCATTGAAGACATCACTGTGAGCAAAATTGAATAACAATCATATTGTCACAGTGAATGGTGATGGCAGAGGAGGGAATTCTATGTCTTGAAGTACATGAGAAAACCACTGTACTTATATGGAAGCACTAACAAGAGCATGATACTCTTATTATATACTAGAACGAGCACTGATAGTCTGCTTTATGGTATGTGAATAGATAAGAAAACTGCCCAAGAAAAAATAATACCCATCAGTAAAAGTGTAAAACAACAATCTTTAGGATCACCCACCAAATCCACATCACAATATCCGATTGTACAACCCCGTATTCGCAGAGTAGGGTCCTTTCGGCAGGCCCAGAGCCAGTTTTAAGTTTTTAAGCTTTTTAGAGATTTTGGACTCTTGGTGGCCAATTTTGGCTTGGACTTGGAAATATACTAGTAGGGGGATGAAATATTTTTCTCTCCCCCGGCCCCCTCGAGGGGTCACCAAGCCGCCGAGCTCCCCAGTCCGCCGAGCTCCCCAGTCCGCCGAGCTCCCCAGGCCGCCGAGCTCCCCAGTCCGCCGAGCTCCCCAGGCCGCCGAGCTCCCCAGGCCGCCGAGCTCCCCAGTCCGCCGAGCTCCCCAGGCCGCCGAGCTCCCCAGGCCGCCGAGCTCCCCAGTCCGCCGAGCTCCCCAGGCCGCCGAGCTCCCCAGTCCGCCGAGCTCCCCAGTCCGCCGAGCTCCCCAGGCCGCCGAGCTCCCCAGTCCGCCGAGCTCCCCAGGCCGCCGAGCTCCCCAGGCCGCCGAGCTCCCCAGTCCGCCGAGCTCCCCAGGCCGCCGAGCTCCCCAGGCCGCCGAGCTCCCCAGTCCGCCGAGCTCCCCAGGCCGCCGAGCTCCCCAGGCCGCCGAGCTCCCCAGTCCGCCGAGCTCCCCAGGCCGCCGAGCTCCCCAGGCCGCTGAGCTCCCCAGTCCGCTGAGCTCCCCAGGCCGCCGAGCTCCCCAGTCCGCCGAGCTCCCCAGTCCGCCGAGCTCCCCAGTCCGCCGAGCTCCCCAGTCCGCCGAGCTCCCCAGGCCGCCGAGCTCCCCAAGCCGCCGAGCTCCCCAGTCCGCCGAGCTCAAGGCCAATTGGTCGTAGGGGCATTTCGGTCATTTTATCCCCAGGACTTGGAAAAACTATAAATAGACCCCCTTGGGTACCTTTGGAGAGGCATTGACTTTTGGCTTCCTCCTCCCTAGTTCTCTTCTTGGTAGAGTTGAGAGAACTCTCCAAGGTACCCATCTCTGCCATTGGTAAGGGAGGGGAAGTGTTTTTGTGACCTTCCGGGTGTGTGGTGGGACCTCCGCGCTAGAGCCGAGGGTCTGTTCCTAGTTTCCCAAGTCTTTGGTCCGTGACGTTCTCTCGAGTGTAGTAAGTGTGCGGTCACCCCTTCCCCAAGGGTCGAACTCCACAGGAACCGGTTTTCCGGTTTCAACATTTTGGTGCGGTGAGCGTGGAGAGTGACCAACACAGAAGATCTCGGGAGAGTGTCATGGCTGGAGATCAGGGAGGTAGTGATGACCTCGGTGGTCTCCCCAACCCAGGACCCTTCATAGGAAGGGAAGAGTTCATGGCTTCCATCTCTGGCATCATGGAGATGTTGCGAAGCATTGCCCCTCGAGCTGGCAGCTCAACCCCCACCCCCCAGGGACCGGCTCCCGGGGACCTTAGTGAGCTGCCCCCAGGGATCTAAGCGAGATCACCCCAGCAGGGGGAGAAGGAAGTGCCCCAGGTAGGCGACCTGGGAAAGAAAGGATGGGAGAGGGGGTCGAGCGAGACCTCCTCGGCCGGGAGTTGTTCCCCAGCCCGGCGAGTGCTAGCCCTCCAGGCGAGCAGGTCGCGCGAGTAGAGGTGGCGAGAGCACCCCTTAGGGGGTCGCCATTCAGCGAGCTGATCATCTCAGCTCCCGTTCCCGAGGGGTTTAGGGAACTTGACAAGGCATACTACACCGGGAAGGACGACCCCATCCAGCACTTACAGTGGTTCGAGGATGCCGTCTCCATCATACCAATGACGGATGCCTTCAAGTGTCGCCTCTTTGCGATCACGTTGAAGGAGAAGGCAAGGGACTGGTTCCATCAACTCCCTCCAAGGTCCATCTTCGGGTTCGAAGACTTGAGCCGGAGCTTTCAGCTTCGCTTCTCCACCTCCAAGAAGAGGAAGAAAGGTCCTGAGTCCCTCTTCCTGATAAAGCAAAGGGCCGAGGAGTCGCTGGCCCATTACGTTGACAGGTTCCAGGAGGAGGTCCTTGACATCCAAGAGGTGCCAGGGTATGCCCTCCAGATGGCATTCACGGCGGGATTGCGTGAAGGGTTCTTCAAGATGAGCTTGACCCGGAAGACCCCTCTTTCCTTCGAGGAGCTGATGGAAAGGGCGGCAGAGGAGATAGCCATGGAGGCAGCCAACCCGGCCTTTGTAAAAAAGTTGGCTAAGTTGACGGAGGTTGAGTCGAAAGAGCAAGGTGGCTCAAGGCACCAGGAAGGAAGGCGGAGAGAGGAGCAGAGAGCCCAGGGGTTCCAGAGACAGGAGGGTCCGGAGTCAGGCTGGAGGCAGCAGGGAGGACCCGCCCATGGTCCAGGAAGAGCTCTCATCCAGGATGGGGGGAACTTTCATGGGGGTCAAGGGAGGTTCAACTACCAAAGGCAAGCCCCAAGGCAACTCCTACCCCCACCGCAACAAGCCTTGGCAATAGGCGAAGGAAGAAGAGGCAACGGGAGAGACCGCCGAGTCCGTCGAAGGAGGCTGGTAGAAGAAGCATTGTCGTACTGTGACTACCACCAGGTGGAGGGGCACGCGACGGTTACTTGCCCCGAATTCCTGGAGGTGAGAGGAGCGAGAGGTCAAGCCCAGCAACCACCCCCGAGGCAGATCGAAGCCCCTCCCCAAGCCAGGGAGGAAGACAGATGTGAGGATCGGGTCGACGTGGGCACCCGGGGAAGGATCGGTTGATGCAAGAGGCGAAGGAGCCTCGCCTCAATAGGATCTTGTATTTTTTATTATGTTGTACTGAGTCTAGCCCCCGACCCACTGAGTCGGGAGAGGTCATGTAACCCATCTTTCTTCCCCATTTGAGGATGTTGAATTTGGCAAGGTTTTTGTTGAGACGCCTAGTCCCACCTCTCGATGATGGTCCCGCTGCCAGGCTCTCACTAGCTGGCAGGTCAGGCGTACCTCTCGTGGAAGCCCCAAATCCTTAGCTCCGATGATGGTCCCTCTGTCAGGCTCTCACTAGCTGGCAGGTCAGGCGTACCTCTCGTAGAAGCCCCAAGTCCTTAGCTCCGATGATGGTCCCGCTGTCAGGCTCTCACTAGCTGGCAGGTCAGGCGTACCTCTCGTGGAAGCCCCAAGTCCTTAGCTCCGATGATGGTCCCGCTGTCAGGCTCTCACTAGCTGGCAGGTCAGGCGTACCTCTCGTGGAAGCCCCAAGTCCTTAGCTCCGATGATGGTCCCGCTGTCAGGCTCTCACTAGCTGGCAGGTCAGGCGTACCTCTCGTGGAAGCCCCAAGTCCTTAGCTCCGATGATGGTCCCGCTGTCAGGCTCTCACTAGCTGGCAGGTCAGGCGTACCTCTCGTGGAAGCCCCAAGTCCTTAGCTCCGATGATGGTCCCGCTGTCAGGCTCTCACTAGCTGGCAGGTCAGGCGTACCTCTCGTGGAAGCCCCAAATCCTTAGCTCCGATGATGGTCCCTCTGTCAGGCTCTCACTAGCTGGCAGGTCAGGCGTACCTCTCGTGGAAGCCCCAAGTACTTAGCTCTGATGATGGTCCCGCTGTCAGGCTCTCACTAGCTGACAGGTCAGGCGTACCTCTCGTGGAAGCCCCAAGTCCTTAGCTCCGATGATAGTCCCGCTGTCAGGCTCTCACTAGCTGGCAGGTCAGGCGTACCTCTCGTGGAAGCCCCAAGTCCTTAGCTCCGATGATGGTCCCGCTGTCAGGCTCTCACTAGCTGGCAGGTCAGGCGTACCTCTCGTGGAAGCCCCAAGTCCTTAGCTCCGATGATGGTCCCGCTGTCAGGCTCTCACTAGCTGGCAGGTCAGGCGTACCTCTCGTGGAAGCCCCAAGTCCTTAGCTCCGATGATGGTCCCGCTGTCAGGCTCTCACTAGCTGGCAGGTCAGGCGTACCTCTCGTGGAAGCCCCAAGTCCTTAGCTCCGATGATGGTCCCGCTGTCAGGCTCTCACTAGCTGGCAGGTCAGGCGTACCTCTCGTGGAAGCCCCAAGTCCTTAGCTCCGATGATGGTCCCGCTGTCAGGCTCTCACTAGCTGGCAGGTCAGGCGTACCTCTCGTGGAAGCCCCAAGTCCTTAGCTCCGATGATGGTCCCGCTGTCAGGCTCTCACTAGCTGGCAGGTCAGGCGTACCTCTCGTGGAAGCCCCAAGTCCTTAGCTCCGATGATGGTCCCGCTGTCAGGCTCTCACTAGCTGACAGGTTAGGCGTACCTCTCGTGGAAGCCCCAAGTCCTTAGCTCCGATGATGGTCCCTCTGTCAGGCTCTCACTAGCTGGCAGGTCAGGCGTACCTCTCGTGGAAGCCCCAAGTACTTAGCTCCGATGATGGTCCCGCTGTCAGGCTCTCACTAGCTGACAGGTCAGGCGTACCTCTCGTGGAAGCCCCAAGTCCTTAGCTCCGATGATGGTCCCGCTGTCAGGCTCTCACTAGCTGGCAGGTCAGGCGTACCTCTCGTGGAAGCCCCAAGTCCTTAGCTCCGATGATGGTCCCGCTGTCAGGCTCTCACTAGCTGGCAGGTCAGGCGTACCTCTCGTGGAAGCCCCAAGTCCTTAGCTCCGATGATGGTCCCGCTGTCAGGCTCTCACTAGCTGGCAGGTCAGGCGTACCTCTCGTGGAAGCCCCAAGTCCTTAGCTCCGATGATGGTCCCGCTGTCAGGCTCTCACTAGCTGGCAGGTCAGGCGTACCTCTCGTGGAAGCCCCAAATCCTTAGCTCCGATGATGGTCCCTCTGTCAGGCTCTCACTAGCTGGCAGGTCAGGCGTACCTCTCGTGGAAGCCCCAAGTACTTAGCTCTGATGATGGTCCCGCTGTCAGGCTCTCACTAGCTGACAGGTCAGGCGTACCTCTCGTGGAAGCCCCAAGTCCTTAGCTCCGATGATGGTCCCGCTGTCAGGCTCTCACTAGCTGGCAGGTCAGGCGTACCTCTCGTGGAAGCCCCAAGTCCTTAGCTCCGATGATGGTCCCGCTGTCAGGCTCTCACTAGCTGACAGGTTAGGCGTACCTCTCGTGGAAGCCCCAAGTCCTTAGCTCCAATGATGGTCCCTCTGTCAGGCTCTCACTAGCTGGCAGGTCAGGCGTACCTCTCGTGGAAGCCCCAAGTACTTAGCTCCGATGATGGTCCCGCTGTCAGGCTCTCACTAGCTGACAGGTCAGGCGTACCTCTCGTGGAAGCCCCAAGTCCTTAGCTCCGATGATGGTCCCGCTGTCAGGCTCTCACTAGCTGGTAGGTCAGGCGTACCTCTCGTGGAAGCCTCAAGTCCTTAGCTTCGATGATGGTCCCGCTGTCAGGCTCTCACTAGCTGGCAGGTCAGGCGTACCTCTCGTGGAAGCCCAAATTCCCTTTGCTCCGATGATGTTCCCGCTGTCAGGCTCTTACTAGCTGGCAGGTCAGGCGTACCTCTCGTGGAGTATGACCTTTTTTCCCTGAGGGTGTCTCGTCACCCAGGCTCCTATTAGTTGGCATGACAGGTTGACCCCTCGGGAGGCCAAGTGTTTTCACCCCGAGGCTGTCTCGTCACCCAGACTCCTATTAGCTGGCATGACAGGTTGACCCCTCGGGAGGCTAAGTGTTTTTATCCCGAGGTTATCTTGTCACCCAGGCTCCTATTAGCTGGCATGACAGGTTGACCCCTCGGGAGGCTAAGTGTTTTCACCCCGAGGCTGTCTCGTCACCTAGGCTCCTATTCGCTGGCATGACAGGTTGACCCCTCGGGAGGCTAAGTGTTTTCACCCCGAGGCTGTCTCGTCACCCAGGCTCCTATTAGCTGGCATGGCAGGTTGACCCCTCGGGAGGCTAAGTGTTTTTACCCCGAGGCTGTCTCGTCACCCAGGCTCCTATTAGCTGGCATGACAGGTTGACCCCTCGGGAGGCTAAGTGTTTTCACCCCGAGGCTGTCTCGTCACCCAGGCTCCTATTAGCTGGCATGACAGGTTGACCCCTCGGGAGGCTAAGTGTTTTCACCCCGAGGCTGTCTCGTCACCCAGGCTCCTATTAGCTGGCATGACAAGCTGACTCAGCGAATACGTCGGGTTGGATGTTTCTTTCCGAGCTTGTGCCAACCTCGAAAAGAGCGGGGATTATGTACAACCCCGTATTCGCAGAGTAGGGTCCTTTCGGCAGGCCCAGAGCCAGTTTTAAGTTTTTAAGCTTTTTAGAGATTTTGGACTCTTGGTGGCCAATTTTGGCTTGGACTTGGAAATATACTAGTAGGGGGATGAAATATTTTTCTCTCCCCCGGCCCCCTCGGGGGGTCACCAGGCCGCCGAGCTCCCCAGTCCGCCGAGCTCCCCAGTCCGCCGAGCTCCCCAGGCCGCCGAGCTCCCCAGTCCGCCGAGCTCCCCAGGCCGCCGAGCTCCCCAGGCCGCCGAGCTCCCCAGTCCGCCGAGCTCCCCAGGCCGCCGAGCTCCCCAGGCCGCCGAGCTCCCCAGGCCGCCGAGCTCCCCAGTCCGCCGAGCTCCCCAGGCCGCCGAGCTCCCCAGTCCGCCGAGCTCCCCAGTCCGCCGAGCTCCCCAGTCCGCCGAGCTCCCCAGTCCGCCGAGCTCCCCAGGCCGCCGAGCTCCCCAGGCCGCCGAGCTCCCCAGTCCGCCGAGCTCCCCAGGCCGCCGAGCTCCCCAGGCCGCCGAGCTCCCCAGGCCGCCGAGCTCCCCAGGCCGCCGAGCTCCCCAGGCCGCCGAGCTCCCCAGGCCGCCGAGCTCCCCAGTCCGCCGAGCTCCCCAGGCCGCCGAGCTCCCCAGTCCGCCGAGCTCCCCAGTCCGCCGAGCTCCCCAGGCCGCCGAGCTCCCCAGTCCGCCGAGCTCAAGGCCAATTGGTCGTAGGGGCATTTCGGTCATTTTATCCCCAGGACTTGGAAAAACTATAAATAGACCCCCTTGGGTACCTTTGGAGAGGCATTGACTTTTGGCTTCCTCCTCCCTAGTTCTCTTCTTGGTAGAGTTGAGAGAACTCTCCAAGGTACCCATCTCTGCCATTGGTAAGGGAGGGGAAGTGTTCTTGTGACCTTCCGGGTGTGTGGTGGGACCTCCGCGCTAGAGCCGAGGGTCTGTTCCTAGTTTCCCAAGTCTTTGGTCCGTGACGTTCTCTCGAGTGTAGTAAGTGTGCGGTCACCCCTTCCCCAAGGGTCGAACTCCACAGGAACCGGTTTTCCGGTTTCAACACCGATAATATTAAATATCAATGAGCTAAAAAATGAATCTCGTAAAACTACATCGAAGGACATGAATGATAACCACAAGATGTGATGAGTGACGAGCAATGATGAATTAATTAACCTAGTGAACTGCATATGTGATGTAAGGTCCAATTAATACGGAGTAAGCTAAGCTCCCAATAAGTTGCCAATAAAGGGTGAGATCATGAATATGTCAAACATTCATAGCAATAAGTTTAATATTCCAATACTAGAAAGCACCAAGATCCTTCTAATAGAAGAACAATGAATCCAATTTGTTATTCACAAGAGGTAAGATAATATATATATAAGTACATGGGAGGGTGTTCACAAAACTCATGGTGAGCATAAGGTAACTCTGCTACACAGTAAATACACTACATCTAACACCACCACCCCCCCCCCCCACACACACACAAACTCATGGGGGATCATACACCAAGAATTTGGACAGAAGATGAGCATGTTGGGTCCTCGTTTGTGGCTTAGTCATCAAATCTGCAATCTGCTGCTAGGAAGGAACAAAGAAAGGAGCAAGAGTACCACAGTCATAGTGCTCACGTAGGAAGAAATCATCAACACCGATATGCTTGGAGAGTGAGCCAACACCGATATGCTGGGAGAGTGAGTGTTTCACCGGATTCAGAGTAATCTAAATGGCACCAGTGTTATCACACTAGAGTGGGGTTGGATCAGGAGAAGAGACACCAAGGTCCTCAAGAAGCTAACGAAGCCAGATAATGTCCTCAGCAGTGGTAGCCATGGCACGAAGCTCAGCCTCAGTGCTGGATTGAGAAACACCAGTCTGTTTCTTGGACTTCCAAGCAATAAGAGAAGAACTCAGAAACATACAGAAACCAGTGACAGAGCGACGGTCAACAAGATCACTAGCCCAAGTAGCATCCAAGTAAGCGCAGAGCTGCAGAGAACTGCTGCTGGAGAAGAAAAGACAACGAGAAATCGTCGCTCGGAGATAGCGCAGGAGCTGCAGCAGGTGACCATAGTACACAGAGGTAGACGCACTAACAAACTGGCTCAACCTATGAACTGCATGAGCAATATCGGACCGAGTAATGGTGAGGTGGACAAGGCTCCCAACGAGGTGGCGGTAGGAAGTGGGGTCGGCGAGTGGAACACCATCATCTAGACGAAGCCTAAACAAAACGATCACGCTGGTGGCAGACGCCAAGGGTATAGAATAGAGAGTAGCGCAGAGCCTAACTAGAAGGCAGGTAGAGACGACGCAGGTGATCCCACATCGCCTTGGTCGTAGGTAGCAGGTAGACGATCATGCGAACGGGGAGCTCGCAGGACTGACAGATGACGGCTATCGCACGAGAGTCGTCTGAGCGTTACTTCGCCATGTCGGAACACTGGACGGAAGCGGCAGTGCTAACAATGGAAGAATCATCCAAAGAAGGGGCTGCTGACGGAGGCGGAGCAGGCTCAGAGTCATCAATGTGGCCCCATAGATCTAGACCACGGAGGATCACGCAGACGGTGACGGACCAGGCTTTGTAGTTTCGTCCATTGAGGATGATGTCCGCCTTCTGGAGAAAGGAAGAGGCCATCGGGGTTGCAGAGTCAGTCGAAGAAGATTGAGAAGGTCATTGGATCGCCCTGACGGCGGCGCTAGAGCGGAACAGACGGAGAGCCAATAAAGGCGGCGGCAAAATCGCTGGAGGTACGACCAAGAGTACACTGGATCCACGAGAAGAGCAGAGATCAACGAAGGTGCTGGAGAAAAAAAAAATGTCAAGGACGGCACGGGGTCGATCGGGATCGACGAGGGCGCTGGAGAAGGTCGCCGACACCGCTGGAGGTCGACGAAGATAATCGGCGCCGCTGGAATGGGCCGACACCGCTGGAGTAGGTCGCCAAGCATCGAGGGTTGCAATATCGACCGGGTTCGATCGGTATGGTCAGGATTGATCGGTATGGTCGGGATCGATCGGTATGGTCGAGATCAATATCGGCACCGCTGGAAGGGGCCGACATCCCTGCAGTAGGTTGCCAAGCGCCGAGGGTTGCAGGATCGCTGGGTTGCGGGTGCGAGGGCACATGATCGAGATGGAGAGGAGGGAGAGAGCGGTGGAAACCCAAGATTCACTCTGATACCATGATAGAAGAACAATGAATCTAATCTGTTATTCACAAGAGGTAAGGTAATATATATATAAGTACATGGAAGGGTGTTCACAACACCCATGGTGAGCATAAGCCAACTCTGCTACACAAAAAATACACTACATCTAACACCTTCATCTCAATTTGATGATGGAGATAGTGCTACATGTCTGAAATGTAAGTTGACATAAAATAGTAATAGGATGATACCACAATCAATATGTTGGATAATGAGAACATAATCGTGCGGACTAGTCAAAACCAAACTAATTTATAGTAGACTTAATTTTGAGAACCAAGTCCACAGAGCCTCTTCTATCCACAGTCTCTTTTTAGACTATAAACTTTGTGAAGAGAATATGAGAGACCACTTGGATGGCATATTACACTTTTTCTTGTAGGTTCCATTTTAGAAGATATTTTTAATATCCATCTATAAGCCTCCATTGTTTTATTACAACAACTAATAAACATCTAACATAAGTGATACGAGTAGTATGAGTGAATGTTCCTTCATAATCAACTCCATACTCCTGAGTGTATTCTTGATCACAAATAGTTCTTTCTAGCACTCAATAAATTTAGCAAAGCAAGTTCCAGTTTTAAAAACCCATTTTCATCCAACAAAGGCTTTTCCAGGATAAGATCCAGTAAGTCCCAACTCGCAAGTGTGAGTTCTCTCTAGGCCTGAAGTTCTTCTTCCAATGCTTTCCACCAACAGGGTTAGTATTAGCTTTGTGATAAGAGTTAGGCACATCAAGGGTGACAAACGTGGAGAAATAATAAAATTTTTGAATATGATGAGGAATTTTTCTTATTCGAGTAGATCGTCAAGGGCTATTGTCAGCAATGGTCTCTACATCAAGATGAAGTTCCACAATAACACTAGGTGATTCTGAAGTGAGCACAGTGGAACCTATAACTTTACTTTTCAAAGGCAAAGGAGGATACTATGACAAAAAATGTGGTTGTCGCATTGACAGAGCACTTCATCGGCGGCAACGAGCGGTGCCGAGTAAGCGAAGAGAGGCACACCGAACACAAGAGTTGCTAATATAAGGTAGATAGACAAAAATAGAGCTCTCTTGAAAGAAGATTCTCGACCAGGAAACAAGCAAAAATGGAAGAGAGACCAGATTGCGACTTCGAGCAGATCAGTAAAGCGGCCTTGATGTGCAGATAGCAGTCTATGCATTGAAAAAGCTGACGGAGAACAGATAGGTAGAAGCTTCCGATCTGCAAGATGATGTGATGGGCAGATCGGGAATTCAACTGGATGGGCAGATCGGGATTTCAACTGGATGGGCAACCCGCAACTTCAATGATGGAAACACAAACAGCAGGAAGATTGCAGTTTCAGATCTAGCAGATGAAACTAGCAGGGTGAGGTAGAGACGCGATATGCATCAGATTCGACAAAAGGAGATGTCAATTAAGGTTCAGAGGAGCCTAATTCTAACACCATGCGAGTGAATAGGATTTCCTGTATCACATTACATTTGATTTGTACATTTTTATTGGATATTTTTAGGAGGCAGTTTACTTTGGCGCATCAAAGGTAGCTACTACTCCTGAAATGAATTAGGGCTGAAATATAGAAGCTGTTCCCATACAAAATGAAAGCTGGGAGAAAGTAAACATGGATTACGCAAAGGTAAATATGTAGCATATTTCTGGGCCTTCTGGCCCGTGTAAAACGTTGAACCCTAACCTGTAATTCCATGCTTGGGCTCTCCAACCAGCGCTTGGAAGTCTCTTCCGAAGGCAAGAAACCAGGTGCGAATCCGTTCTCCAGGGCCCGGCAATATATCATCGCCATCTCATCCAGATCCCCTCCGTCATTCACGAAACTGGTCTCCAGCATATGCTTCATCCCCTTCGAAACCCTAACCCTTCCCATCCTCTCATAATTGTCGCAGTAATCCTCCTCCTCCTCCTCATCCTTCCCTTTTGCGTCCAGAAATTCTTCAGTCTCCTTCTTCCCCGTCCAATCATCCTCCTCGACAACAGCCTCCGGCTCCCTCCTCGACATCAAATCGATCATCTCATCCCTCTCGGCCACCTCCCCCTGCAATCTCTCAAGAGAGCACCGCAGCTCGGCCTCGGAGCGTTCCATATCACCGATCCGGGAACGAAGCGTGGCTATCTCATCTTCTGCGGCGTCGATACGGTGGAGGAAGCACTTCTGCTCCTGCTGCCAAGAATGGCGGTGGCTTGCGAAGATCTCGACGACGCGAGCGTTGGCCTTTGAGTCCTCCTTCCGTCGTGAACGCATCTGGTGGAGCTGCTCCTCAGCGTGGAAGAGCTTGAGGGAGAGGATGCGATTGCGGGATTGCAGGGAGGCACAATGGGCGAGCGAGTGGCGTGGAAGAAACCCTAGAAAAACGGCGAAGCTGAGACCGAGATAAGAGGAAAGAAGAGTAGATACGTCTTCCATGGCGATCGGGTAGGGTTTGTGTTCTGGACTTTGCTCTTCAACTGCCATTTCTGAGCAGAGAAACAAGGAGCAGGTGTGAGTGAGAGGAGAGTGAGAGACGGGAGTTAGCAAGCGCACTGATAACAGCGTCACGTGTCGCGTGTTTGTCATGCTTTGGCTCCTTTTACACCACTTTTAAATTTTAAAAAAAATATTTTGAGTACAAAAATGAATGAAGTTCATTAGTAGGTGAGCGTTACGGCGGTTTATAATCACCATATTTCTGACCACTATTGCCGTACTAATCGGAGCCCTCAGTTTGGGGATCAGGATCCTCTCTCTCCAGTTCAAATGAACTCAAAGCGCAGGGCACGAGACGAGCAGAGTTGGCAAGCTGAGTTTAAGGCTTTATTTGGTTCGGCGGTGGCGGGTCGAACCGGCGGGTGGAAACGGAGTGTTCGAACCGGAGGGGGGAGGTGGCTGCTCCAAACGAAGCTTTTTGGGGCGTTTCTCAAGGCGGGCGGGTGGAAACGGAGCAAACGCCGCAGGAGTTCCATTTGTTTACCCTCCTTCCGGCGGCGTTTGCCCAAAACGGAGCAGCGAAACGCCCAAACAAATGGAGCCTAAGGCTTCCTTTGGCGCGACGGTGGCGGGCGGAAACAACTGCTCCAGCCCCAGCCGAAGCTTTCGAATTAGAGGGGATGACCCGGGGTTTGAAACGGGGCTTTTTGCCCGGTTCTCATGGCACGTCGGGTCCAGCCGGAGCAAACGCTACCGGAGGGCGTTTTTTTACCCGCCGTCCGACGGCGTTTGCACCAAACGGCCGGCCAAAACGTCGTACCAAACGAACCCTAAATCTTTTCTCAGACAAAATGACAATCAACACTAATGCGTTCGTACGCTCATGAAACACAAAATTCTCGGCGATGTGGATAGTCGCTTGATGATCACAGAAAAGGACCGGTGGAAAAGGAAATTTGTCGGCCAAATCAAAAAGAAGGCTCTCTAGTCATGTAAGTTTAGAAACAACGAAAATTATTGAGCAATACTCAGCCTCAGCAGAGAAGCGTGTAACGATAGTTTTCTTTCTTGCTTCACCAGCTGACCAGATGCCCACCAAAATATGTGCAGAATCCACTCGTAGAGCGACGATCATTGAGAGAGTCGGCATAATCAACGTCGGAGTAGGCAATGAGAGACATATAAGAGGGATGTAGATACACGAGCCCTTGTCTTGGGGCATTCTTCAGATACCTAAGAATACATTCAACGATCTCGAGATGAGAGTTCTGAGGGGCATGCATAAAATTGTTGACAACTTCGACAACAAAGGATATATCCGGTCTTGTGAAAGTGAGTTAAATAAGTTCGTCAATAAAATGACGATATAGGAAGAAACAAATCATTGTCAGAGACATGAGCTCATAATTTATGATTGACATCCATAGGTGTGTCAGCGAGCTTACATCATGCATAACATGCATCACGAAGAAGGTTGAGGCAGTATTTTCGTTGAGACAAGACGAGACCATCAGGACAACAAGGAATCTCGATACCTAAGTAGTATCAGTCTATCAGAAAGAACCCAAGTCTTTAGTCTGAAACTATGAGACCAAATGCTTCTTGATCAAAGTGATGTCGGGGATATCAACAAATGTTAGAAGGATGACATCAACATAGACAAGAAGTACCACTATGCCCGTTGGACAACAACGAATAAACAAGGAGAAGTCGGCAGAGCTCCGAGTAAAGTCAATATCACGAACAACTCACCTGAATTTTTCAAATCATACCCGTGGGGACTTTTTGAGGCCGTAAAGAGATTTTTTGAGGTGACAAATTAGAGACTCCCTCATAATGAAGGTCATGTTGTTGAGTGAAGACACAAGCAACAAGGAGAGCTTTGAGGTGCTCAATTGCTCCATCAGAGTGATGCTTGACGATAAAAACTCATTTACAACCAATCAGAGAATGACCAAGAGGAAAGGAAACAAGGTCCCATATGTGATTGACCATAGAGTTGTCATTTGCTCATCCATTGTTGTCTACCACCCCGGATGCTGAAGAGCCTCCTGCAGAGAAGATGAGATGGAAATAGAGGACAAGGACACCACAAACTTGCGAAGGGGAGAAGAGAGGTGGTGCGATAATACATAATTAGAGAGAGTGAGCAGTAGAAGAAGCCACATCTTAGGAGGGAGTCGTAGGCAGATCAACGCTTTGGGGAGCAGCATCAGTAGACTGCAATGGTCGCAAGGCATCAGACAAAGGACGACAGTGAGTGCACACTTGTAAAGGAGGAGAGGGGAACGGGAGTAGGAGATGGAGTAAGGGAGGAGAGGGGAGCACGAGAGGAGGGGTAGGAAGCAAGGCATGAGAAGTGTGAGTGGGAACATCCGGACATGGGAGAGCATTGCGAGATATAGCAGGAGGAGGTGTTGAGTAGAACGGTTGATCCTCAAAGAATGTAACAACCACAAAGATAATCGTTTTCCCAATAGTGAGAGAGTGGCATACATAACCTTTCTGAGTTACTGTGTACGAGAGGCACAAACCAAATATATATTTGGTAGCACGAGAAATCAACTTATCGACAGGAGGTTTGAGATGATGGATAAAACAGACACGCCCAAAAACCCGAGGAGGGAAGGAGAAGGGAGGTGTGGAAGGAAAAAAAACGGAGATGTGAGTAGCAAAGTTGAGCACGATCAACGGTATATGATTAATTAAATAGCACGCGGTGGAAACAACAAAGTGTCAATACTGTTTTAGAACGTGCATTTGGAACATAAGAAAGCGAGCAACTTCCAAAAGATGATGGTTCTTTCGCTCAAAAACACCACTTTGTTGCGTTGTACGGATAGGATGTTTGAGAGAGAATGTTGTGAAAACTACGAGTGTCTTGAAATTCTTGACCGGTATATTCACAAGCATTATCAATGCAAAGAATTTTAATGGTGCTCGAGAATTGAGAATGAATTTCGGAAATGAAGGAGCGAAAGCACTACAACAACTTAAAGCGATCACACAATAAGTATAATCAAGTGACGCGAGAACAATCATCAAAAAAGGTCAGAAAGTACAGATAGCCAGACAAAATAGCAGTTTTATATGGACCCCAAATATCCGAGTGAACCAAGTCAAAGGAAGTAAAGCTCCAAGAACAATGTACTAGGGGTGAAAGTTGATCGATGTTGTTTGTCATAAATGCAAATTTCACATTGAAACTCGGTAAATGAAAAATCAGAAAGAGCTTGTCGGAAGATAAGAGGGGCATGGTCAAGTCAACAATGTCAGTCAATAGAAGTAGCCGAAGATAACATGGAAGCGGGAAGGTCCAAAGTGTAGAGCCACATTTGACAGTCGTCTGGTACCAATCATATGTCACATCCGTCGATCCTGTACGACAAAAGAAGAAGTGATAAAAGTTATGAAACAGTCATGTTCTTGAGTAAGATGACTGACAGAGAGTAGATTAAATTTAGAGTTAGGGACATAAAGAACAGAACAAAGAGAAATGAATGAAGTCACAGTAACATCGCCGCAACCGCAAATAGGGGTGGTATCGTCATTCGCAGCAGTGATAAACTTAGGAGAAGCAGTATCCGTGTACCGAGAGAGCAGTTGTGGAGATATATTATTGGTAGTCCCATAGTCCACAATCTAAGAGGAGCTAAGAGAAAGAGAAGATAGGCCGGTATAGGAGGAAGAGGCCACGGGGCCATGGGTGTGAGTAAGAACCTCTCGCGGTTGTCGGATTTCATCCCACAAGGCGACGATGTCAGTGCGGGAACTACAATGGCTAGTGTGCAAAATGTTGCGAGACCAATTGGAGAAAGGGCGAGCTGCAGGGTGGTGGATAGGAGATCCCATGTTGGGTGACAGCAAGCACAAACACCAAGAAGTGGGGAACTCAGGAAGAGGGGCGGCAGCTGGCTTGCGAGGGATCAACTTCAGTGGACTCGGCAAGCGGAAGCAAGGAATCAACGAAGAGTAGCAAGCGGAAGCAAGGAATCGACAAAGAGTAGCAAGCAAGACGAGTAGTGAAAACATCTACGAACAAAAGCCACAAAGCCAAGCAATAACGACCAAGCGGCTAGAAGACAAAAGAGCAAAGTGAGCAATAGCAAGAAGGTGGGCGAACACAACTAAGAACCTTGCAGATATACAGGTGAGTATCTGCGAGAGCGAAGTCCAGGCAAGGTCCAAGTGAGATAAGGATCTTGAGGGGGTGAGACAACACCACTCGCAAGATAAGGAGCTCGCGAGAGTGAGACAAACGCAGCAGGCGAGGTTCGCGAGAGCGAGACAAACACAGCGGACGAACACGGCTTGTGAGAGTGAGACAAACACATTGAGAGCTTGTGAGAGCAAGATGAACACGACGGAGAGAGAGTGTGTGTTTGGTCGAGACAAGGCGAGGGGAACTCTGGGAGAAGCCGACACAGGACAAACTAAAAACAAATCGGAGCCAAACCACAGCATCAGAGCAGCGGCTCAATCATGCCAAGTCCGATCGAATGATCGAATGAATCTTTTCGCTCAGATACCATGTGAAAAGAGAAATAACAGAAAATAAATTTAAATATAAAATAATTTCAATTATTTCATGTCACATATTACAAGAGCATATACATCCTTTTTATAGAGAGAAGTAGAAGCACTACTTCAAACCAAGATGTGGGACTAATTATTCTAAAGGAAGAATGGGTCATTAATGTTGACAATACAATAGTCTTTGAATGGGCCTAAACCATTTTTTTTCAACAACATACATATCCAATGAACCATGCATCATGCCACACAGCTTCATTCCAGCCAACACATTCTTGTGCATGCAATAACTGCTTCTAGACACCTCCCATCCTTCTCCATGCCCTTCATAAGCAATGTAAAGGTGGTCACATCTGGTGTCAAGTTATGCACTGCCAGTAACTTATAAGTTTTCAAGGCATTCCCTAATCTTCCTAATCTGCACCACCCATCAATCAAAACACTATAAATAATGTTGTTTGGTTTCACAACTGCCTTGAGAAGAAATCAAAGAGAAGAAATCATCCTACCAACATTACACTGAAACTTCTCAGCTGGAATGCATCCTCCTAGATTGTTGGTTTGCAAGAACAAAAACAGGGGGTTGTCGAGATTCCTCGGAATGCTGGCCCGTAGGCGGTTGAAGTTCAGAAAATGGCACAAGTGGTAGGTTAAGGAGAGCGGGAGGTATCCGCCCTTCAAACCAAGCCTTGCAAATTCAAGGATCGCAAAGCTAGAATGCCACAGGTTTAAGCTCCTCCCAGGAAAAAGTAATATTAAATAAGTTGTAGCATCAGTGTAAAGCTATAAATATAAAGCCAAGCTAGATCTTTTGTGTAAGGCTATATAAATATAAAGCCAAGTAAGATCTCCCCCACAGCCGTATTTCTCCAGGGCAAGGCTGCCAGGGCCTAGATAACTCACACGCCTCTCCCTGATCCCAAAACTTCTTCTCGTCTTTCGGTGGAGCTGTCTCGCCACCTATTCCTCTTCCAGCAACTAAAGTGATGCTTCCATGTCGCCGCCGCCGACAAAGAAGCCTGCCACCGACGCCGATGCCTAACCTCGACTCCAATGGCGAGCTCGTGCTTCGTCGAAACACTCGATTGAGAACGACAACTTCCCCTAACTCATCTATTGCCTTTCACAACCTCATCTATCGACTCCAAGGCGAAACCATATGATGTGTGTCTCCATTTCTAACCATCTAAATGCATGAATCAATTGATGGAATGCTGCTCTTTCGCCAACCCTCGCAGAAAATTTTTCCCCATTATCACACAACAGAGTCCATTATGCGTAGATCTTGGATCCAGATCCGGCCATAAAAATTGTGCAGTATTTACAAATGCCCACGATTCCTCCCGCCTTTGACTCGCCTGCAACCGATGGGTTACGCGGCCGCCTACGGCACTTGAAGCCACTGCCTCCGCCTACATTCGAAGCCGGTTCCGCCTCCCTCCCTCCGCCGTGTGCACTCGAACCCCCTGCCGTAGCCTGTATCCTGTATTTGAATAGTGAATGTTTAAAAGATCACGCATCCTTTTAAAAAAAATTTAATGTTTTGAATTACGTATTATTAATTGCAGGTTTTTTAAGGAATTATGTTTCATTCATTTTTTTTTTTTCACTAATCTCCTCAGAATAGTTATGCTTCTGCTTAAATTTTATTGTAGCATAGGTTTGGTGAAATCTTACCAGCCTATATAATATTTATGTTAAAAGCTTAAGAAATAAGCTTATCCTTCGTTATTATTCTTATGTTGCTTTAGATTGTGTTTCACTTTTAATTTGCATGTGAAGATGAGGACTTAAAGCTATATCAAATTTAGTTAGTCTTACCTTAGTAGCAACATGAACAAAGAAATCATGAACATTTGAAAAAATGTTAGGTAGAGACTGTAATGATGTAGAGCCTGAACTAGAAGAGTTCTTTTCACTATCGAGGAGTGGAAGCTGCTCTAATTCTTCAATCCACTGACGACATTCAGCAATGTATTTATCAAACGGAGCAAGAGAAAACTACAGAAATGCAGAAGGTCGCTTTGGGAACTCACTATAAAAATCATATAGTGGCACAATAGAATAACTTGACAGTTGATTCAGGGGGACTGGGACTTGGAGTGTCACTATCCGAAATACTCGCAGCATTTGGCACTGTTCTAAAATAGAATTTCTTAGAAATACAATTTCAATAAGGAGACCGTTAGAAACCCAAATTGATGGGGCCGAGCGCCAACGTGGCGTAATCCGGTTAACCCAAGACCGGGGGGCCGACTGCCGTCGAACGGCACATCCCCAACCAATCTCCCGGAGCCGGCGCCACACAAACCAGTGGGGCCGGGCGCCAACATGGCGTAATCCGGTTAACCCAAGACCGGGGGGTCAACTGCAGTCAAACGACACATCTCCAACCCTTTTCCGAGGCCGGGCGCCATCCATGGCGAAATCCGGAAAATCTCGGGCGGGATGTTGAGGCCCGGGGCTTGATCCCGGGACCTCCTTTATCAAGCTCCTAAATGGAGTCTTAATACCCAAGTGATCATACCAGTTTGTAAAATCCCCCCTTCCGGTAATTGAGCACGACCGAGGGAGATTTTATGCCCAGAACAGCCGCCTTATGGTGACACCAACTCACGGGTTATTCGTCACCGCATGACGCCGATCATGCCGTCTAGTACGATCATATCACACGGCAACGAGAAAAAAAGTAAGAATTGTGCAATAGAAATTAAGATTCCTCTTTTAAGACCAAATCATACTTATAGATTATACCATATTGATTATACTAATTACAGCTCACTTGGGTATCAAGACTCCATTTAGGAGCTTGATAAAGGAGGTCCTGAGATCAAGCCTCGAGCCTCAACATCCTACCCGAAATTTCCCGATTTCGTCATGTGTGGCGCCCGGCTCCGAGAGATTGGTTGGGGATGTGTCGTTCGACTGCAGTCGGTCCCCCCGGTCTCGGGTTAACCAGATTACGCCACGTTGGCGCCTGACCCCACCGATTTGGGTTTCTAACAAACCGAATGGGCGGAGCCCATTCAAACCAAAGATTAAAGCGTGTATATGGATTTCTATTTTTCGCTGCCCACAAAGAGCCCATTTGTAACCAAGAGTAGTCGAGCACACAGAAACACACCTCGTGAACCCACAAGCGGGTGACAGAGTTGTAGCCATATGAATGAATCACAAGTATCCTAGCCGCGCACATCCGTCGTCGTCGCAATAGGCGTGCATCCGCCGCCGTCGCAATAGGCGTGCATCCGCCGCCATCGCAATAGGCGTGCATCCGCCGCCGTCGCAATAGGCATGCATCCGCTGCCGTCGTAATAGGCGCGCAACACTCATCTTCTTCTCCTCTTCAAAGCCATGAAGAAGGGACCTTTTTCTTCTCAAGCAGCAGCAAAGGTCCCACTCCTTCCCAACCCACAGCAAAAGGACCGCTTGCCAGCCGAATGTTGCCGCCTGCTGAATGTTGCCGTCTGCTGAATGTTGTTGCATGTTGAATGATGATGCCCCCCGCCGAATGATGCCCCCCGCCGAATGATGCCCCCCGCCGAATGTTGTCACCCGCCGAATGATGCCTCCTGCCGAATGATGTCGTCCGCCGAATGATGTCGCCCGCTGAATGTTGCCGCCCACCGAATGATGCCGCCCGTCGAATGATGTTGCTCGCCGAATGTTGCTGCCCCTTGAATGCTGCTCGCCGAATGATGCCGCCCGTCGAATGATGCTGCTCGCCGAATGTTGTTGCCCCTTGAATGTTGTCGTCCGACGAATGTTGCCGGACACCGAATATTGCCTCCAGACGAATGATGTCGCTCACCAAATATTTGCCGCAAGGGGGACCGTGCACTTTCACTCGCATGTGTGCATTAATTATTATTATTATTATATAGGGTTAATTACGAGGACTTTGCATACTTACAAGTTGCACCCCTCTACTTTTGAAATTGCATTTACCTCCCCTCTAAGCTTTTCCAGTTTACAAAAATGTCCCTTTTGTTAGAAATATGGATGAAAAATGATAAAATCAGCCGAATTATTTTATGATATTTTAATTTTATCAATTTAAAATGATTCTAGACTCATTCCAAAGGGTAAAATGTAAACGAACCCTTTTCAATGTAGAGTTATTACAAATGATAAAATTGGAATATCATAAAATAATTTGAAATATTTGATCATTTTCCATCTATATTTCTAAAGGAAAAGATCACACCTTTCAATGTAAAGTCATTACAAAGGATAAAATTGAATATCACAAATAATTTATTTGATTTTATCATTTTTCATTCATATTTCTAACTCTAATGAAAGGGTTATTTTTGTAAACAGAGAAAACTTAGTAGGGAGGTAAATGTAATTTCGGAAGATAGAGGGGTACAACCTGTAATTATGCAAACTCCCAGATGAGGTTCTGGTAATTAACCCTATATATATTCAATATTAATAATTACTGAGCTTCCTTCCCCTGTGCACTTGCCAGAACAAAAAAAATATAGGAAGACTCTGATATCAGTCAGTCATCCCCCCACAGAGCTAGTAAATATTTACTCGGGCATGGCAGAACTAGTGATTTCCTAAGTACTGTCATCTCAATATCTCATATTCAGAGGAACACTCCTTACATAACAATTGTTAGAAAAAGATACTGTAAAGGCCCATTTAGTGGTATCAGAGGATAGCAGTGGTCCATTATAGGCCTTCTTCCACTTTATGTAATAGTCTCACATCTTGAAAAAGGGACTCCTCCCCCTTTTCTCTCCCTATATATATATATATATATTCATACTTGTAATTATGAATTGAAGAAGTATATACAAGGTTTCAGCATTCTTCTACATGGTATCAGAGGACACAGATCTGTCTACGTGGCCTGACTTTTCCTAACCGCCCACCTCTTGCGGCCTCATGTGTTCGGCACCATGAAGCACCGACACTTCAAAATGTCCAGCGTGTCGGCGTCGGACTCTCCGACACTCGTCCGACTCTCCGACACTCTCTAACACTCGTGTCGGAACTCCGACACGCTGGCTCATGCGGGACTCGTGTGTCCCGCTCAATCGGACACGTGTGTCCTTCTCAATTGGACATGCGCGTCCATAAGCTTGCTACTCACGGTGAAGCGGGAGGCAATTGTCTTCGAAGTGCAATTTTTGTGAAAAAAGTTTTATAAATTCATATAAAAAAGTGAAAGCACATTTGTTAATCATTGGTGGAAAAGGAATTGGAAAGTGTGTAAAAGTCTTAAGGAGTGATCTATTTGAGATGAAAAAACTATAAGAAGAGGCAATGTGTTAATGTTCTATCATTTTTTGACCTTCAGTTAAGTTTTATATTTGAATATTTAATTAATAATATTTAAACATGTCTTTGTTTATTTGAATATTTGTTATTTATTTATTTTTAATTTTTTGTTGAATGTCTTAGAATTTTCATAATTATAAAAATTAAATATTTAATATACGTATCCCAACGTGTCGAAATATGATATTTTTTGAGAATTTACGAGTCGCGGGTCGTGTCGTGTCGTGTCGCGTGTCGCGTGTCGGTGCCGGTGCAACATAGGTTCGGCAGATGGCTATGTTCGGCGGATAGCAGTGTTTGCGGTTTTCTTATTCTCTGACTTCAGGCGGACTGCTAGTTCTAGTCCGCAGGCCACTCAACGCGCTTCCCTCCCTCATTTTCTTGGGCCTTCTCTTGGTTTTATAGATTTGACTGCTGGGTCCAACCATCCTGTCCTGCTGCGGTCGGTTTCTTTCTTTCCACCGCGGTCTGCCCGGTTAGACGTCCTCCTTCCTACTCATGCGATCTGGTCGCACGGTTTGCTCTTTACCCGCAGCGATCTGTTCCATTCAGCTGCGGTCTGCTCGCCCATCTGCGATTTCTTTTATCCGTTGCGGTCTTCTCACTACTTGGTGAAGTTTTACCTCTTGCCGCTGTGGTTGGTCTCTCTAGCCGCTTGCTCTCTCAACGCGGTCTCTCTTGCCGCCACTCTCTCAACGCGGTCTCTCTTGTCGCTGCTCTTAGCGCGGTCTGCTTGCCCCTGCGAGTTGCGGCCTGCTTCGCTTGTCCGCACGAGTTTGCCTTTGTAATCTCTTGCGGTCTATCCTCAAGGCTGTCTATCGCGGACTGCCGATCTTCTTCTCCTCTAGCCGCAGCTTGGTCTTGTTGCAGGCCTCTTCTCTAGTTTGCAACTTGATCTTGTTGTTCTCGGCCTCGACCCTTACCGTGCAAGTCTCAACTCTGTGTTCACTTGTAGTCTCCCACTTGCACTCTTATCGGCTTCTTCTGCTATGAGGACACAGCTGTGCGGACTGCCTCTTTTCTTAATCGCTGCTCTCTGTCCGCAGTCTTCTTATCGTGTCCGCCTACCCACCTTGGCATGGATTCTTCTGCTGACTCCTCTCTTCAACCTGGGGTCGTTGTCCCTGTTCCTTAACTTCGTGACGAATTGAGAATCACCGTCATTTCTCTTACTGGGAATAAGAACTTTATTAAGTGGGTGCATTCTGTTGTCGTGTTCTTCGGTCAAAGGGGCTTTTGCATCATTTAACGCAGGCGATTCCTTCTACATCCACTGATGACTGGCTTCGCAACGATGGTCGTGTTCAGACGTGACTCCTCAACTCTCTTGATGGCGAACCTTATCGCATGACCATGTATCATGAGACAGCCAAGGCGATGTGGGATGAGCTACATTCCCTTTACTCCGACAAGGACAGTCTCCATACCTGTACGACATCATCATCGATTTTCAGTCCCTTGACTCCGGCTGTGTTGCTAACTTAACCTCCTTTGTTGTTTGGTCCAAGACGCTGGTAGAAGCCTGGATTTAGCATCAGCCCCTGACTACGGATCTCGTTGCTCAACGTGCTCAAAAGGAAGCAGTTGATATTGTCATGATGATGACTCATATTCCGCCTCATCTTCACAGTATTCGGGCTCATATCCTCTCATCTGCTATTATTCCCTCCTTATTTGATGTGTGTTTCATGCTTTTAAAGGTTTCACCACCTCCGGATACTATCGGCCCTCCTTCACCGGTCCTTCTCCAGCAATCTCATGCACCATTACTACCTCTCCCTACCACTACTCGTGGAGGACGTACAAGCTCCGGGGGGAGGGGTCGCGGTGGCCGGCCCCGGCCGAAGTGTTCTTTTTGTGGTAAGGATGACCATCTTGAGGCGATCTGCTATCGTAAACATGGTCTTCCTCCTCGTCCAACTGCTACTGCTGTCACCCACAACCCTTCTGTCACTCGTGCTGATCTTAATGAAGTCCGCCTCCAGCTCCAACAACTTCAAGGGTTGCTCCACAACTCGTCTGCTTCTGTTGCCTCCATCTCTCATGAAGGTATCACTTGTCTATCCACTAGTCCGCGCTAGATAGTGGATTCAGGTACTACTCATCATATCACCTCCCTGAAGCCACCTCGATACTTGGATTATTTGCATCCAAAGTTTATCACTGTAGTCAATGACAATACCGCTCCTGTCTCCGGCTCTGCTGATATACCTCTCAATCCCTCTATTTTTCTTCGCTCGACTCTCCATGTCTCGGGCTCTCCCTTTAATTTACTTTATGTTAGTCGCCTCACTGTTGATTTGGATTGCTCCATCACATTCACCTCTTCTTCTTTTCTGATGCAGGATCGCAGGACGCAGAGTATCATTGGTAAAGGACGATAGCAAAACAGGCTCTACCTTCTTAATGCTTCTCCTACCATTCTCTCTTCTGTCTCCTCTGCTGACTGACATCGGCGTCTTGGGCATACTCCTCTTCTAGTTTTCCAGAAGGCTCTTCCTGATGTTCTGCTTCCGGCTTTTACACGTGATTCTTGTATTTTGGGGAAACAACATTGTTCCTCTTTTTCACCTCATTATACCCGGAACTCTGCTCCGTTTATGTTAGTTCATTTTAATGTTTGGGGCCCCTATAAAATAGCAAGTGTGTCTGGTTATTGTTATTTTATCACTTTTATTGATGATTATTCTCGAATGACGTGGTTATACTTAATTCGTGATCGCTCCGAGCTTTCTCGTGCGTTATGTGCTTCGTGCTTGAAACTTGCACACAGTTTGCAGATAAATTCAAAATACTTCGGACGGATAATACTCGCGAAGACACTAGTCATGAGTTCAATAATCTCTCCTTTGAATTTGGGATTATTCATCAAATTTTGTGTTTATACTCCTTAACAAAACGGTGTGGCTAAGCGCAAAAATAGACATCTCATTGATGTTGCTCGCTGCCTCATGATTCAAATGCATGTTCCCAAGGCGTATTGACATTTTACGGTTTTGATGACATGATATCTCATTAACTGTCTCTCCTCGTCCGTCCTCAATAATGTCACCCCATTATGTCTCCTCTTTCCTTTCACATCACCATTCTTTCTCACCTTTCACATATTTGGTTGTACTTGCTATGTTCATCATATTGATCTCTCCACTGACAAGCTCAATCCTCGGGCAACCAAATATATGTTCGTTGGTTATTCCCGTGCTAGAAAATGATATGTTTGTTACTCTCCCACTACCCGTAAGGTAACTGTTTCGGCAGATATTACCTTTTTGGAAGATCAATCGTTTTTCTTCACTTCATCACCACCTCTTCCACCACCATCACTACCACGACATTTGACTCAGTTACGTCCCCTCCACCACCACCACTTCCCACCAACACTCCTGTTCTCCACAAACATCCTCTTCTTTGTGTCTACACTCGCCGACCTCCTCGTTCCGCCGCCCCAATGCAGTCGGCCTCAACCTTTGGCACTCTGCGACCTGATGATCTAACTCCTGCCTCCACGGCCCATCCCATGGCGAATTACGTATCCTTACATTGTCTGTCCCCGATGCTTCAGAACTTTGTCACTACATTATCCTTTATTTCTGTACTTAATTCTGTGCAGGAGGCTCTCCAACATCCGGGCTAGCGGGCGGCCATGGACGAAAAAATGACAGCTCTCTGGGCTAATCACGCGTGGGATCTGGTCCATCTTCCTCTAGAATAGACTCATGTTAGTTGTAAATGGGTCTTTGTCATCAAGCATGCTCCTGATGGGACAATTGACCATCTTAAAGCCCTCCTGGTGGCTCATGGCTTTACTCAACAACAGGGTCTCGATTATGAGAAAACGTTCTCTCCCGTGGCCAAGCTCAATACGGTTCGTGTCCTTCTCTTTGTGGTTGTGCATCGCCAGTGGCCCTTACATCAATTGGATATCAAAAATGCTTTTTTAAATGGTGATCTTCAAAAGACAATCTACATGCAACAGCCTCCCGGGTTTGAGACCACGGAGGAGTCCCGAGTTTGACACCTCAAGAGGTCGATCTATGGTTTCAAACAATCTCCTCGGACATAGTTCGATAAGTTCAGTAGGGTTGTTCGGGAAGTTGGCTTTACTCGGAGTTTGACAGATTTTTCTCTGTTCACTCGACATAAGATAATATGAACGATTCTCCTTCTTGTATAAGTTGATGATGTCCTAATCACAGGAGATGATGCAAAGGGAATATAAGCGGTCAAACAACACCTTAGTTCTGTGTTTCAAACAAAAGATCAGGGGAACCTTCGATACTTCCTTAGCCTTGAGATCGAAAAACATCCTGATGGTCTTGTCTTATCCCAACGGAAGTACCGTCTTAACCTTCTTCAGGATGTTGGTTACTCTGGATGCAAGTCAATTAATACTCCTATGGATGTCAATCATAAACTTTGCGCACATGCCTCTGACGAAGATCTTCTCCTTCCAAATCCAGAATATTATCGATGTCTGGTTGAAAAACTAATTTATATAACAGTCACAAGACCAGACATATCCTTTGTTGTTGGGGTTGTAAGCCAGTTTATGCATTCTCCTCGGATGTCTCATCTACAAGCTGTCGAACGAATTCTGAGATACCTGAAAACAACCCCTGGTCAAGGGCTGATATACAAAACTTCTTCCTCTTCTAATCCTACATTAATTGCGTATTCAGATGTTGATTATGCTGGTTCCATGGATGATCGACGCTCCACCAGCGGATTCTGTACATATTTTGGAGGTCATCTTGTTACCTGGCGCAATAAGAAGCAATCTGTGGTTGCTCGATCTTCGGCCGAAACTGAGTACCGTTCGATGACATCTGTTGTATCTGTTTATCTGAGCTCACATGGCTTGAGGGTCTTCTACGAGATATAGGAGTAAAACTTTCCACACCAGCTACCTTACTCTGTGATAGTCAAGCTGCTATACACATAGCTAAGAATCATGTCTTCCATGAAAGAATGAAACACATTTTAGTTTACTGTCACTTCATTTGGGAAAAAGTTCAAATGAAGAAGCTGGAGTTGAAACATGTTTCAGCTACTGATCAAGTTGCTAATATTTTCACTAAGACACTATCGAGTATTTTATCAGTTCTTGTCCAAGTTGGGTTCCTACGACTTGTACGCTTCAGCTTGCGGGGTAGTGTTAGAAAAAGATAATGTAAAGGCTCATTTAGTGTCCCATTAGTCTTCTTCCTCTTTATGTAATAGTCTCACATCTTGAAAAATGGACTCCTCTCTCTTTTCTCATCCTATATATATGTATTCATACTTATAATTATGAATTGAAGAAGTATATACAAGGTTTCAGTATTTTTCTACAACAATAAACTAACATAAATCATTGTAACTCTGAATAGACATATGAATCATTACCTGAAATCTTTGCTCGTGATATTTCCATGTGACGCTGAATAAATACTCAGATGAGAGGAGGCCACGACACCCAGAGAAGACACCGAAGGATGGGCTGAAACAATGGTGCATAGAGGAAGTGTGGGCGGAGGTGGCACTACATCTATTGCCAATACCGGAGCTCCCAAGAGAAGAGGGGGCAAGGGAAGTCGTGGTTGATTAGCACACGACTGCGACTGGGAGAGGGCTTGCGGTATTTCCACATGCTTTCTTGAACGATTGTGGCCCCGGTGCATGTGCCGCTCGCAGTATTTGGAACTTTTTTAGCACCGTCATTTCTTGCCGTCAGTCCTCCAGCACCGCCCCGGATCCGGGTCAAGCTTCTTCCCATAATAAGAACAGTAACCCAGTGGGCATAGAAGAGCAAAGAATAACAAGATCATACTCTCATTTTCCTCTAACCTTTCTTTAAAGGAAGCAAGAGCAGTTCACTCCTATATGCTGGATGACCCTCTCTATGAAGAAATTCAACAAGAGTAGCACGAACAATATCATCGGGTTTAATGTTATGGACTAACATCTGATCAAAGAGCATAATGGCTTTATCTAAATCTCCAGCTTTACAACACCCATGAATTAGAATTCCATAGGCCACAACATCAGGTAACAATCCGCTCCCAACAGCATCATGAAAAGTTTGTAGAGCTTGCTCCAAATAACCTACCTTGCAAAGCCCGTCGATAAGGACACTATAACTAACAATATTTGGGCAGATGCGGTTCCTCAACATTTCTTCATGAAGAGCAATTGAATTTTCTATCCTGTGCACTTTAAAGTATCCATCCATCAAACAACTATAAGTCACAACATTAGGCAGAGAACCCTTCTTAAGCATCTGATAAAAAAATGACATGGCTTCATCCAGTCTGCCTTCTTTGCATAACACATCTATCAGAATTGTAAAGGTGACTACAGTAGGACGAAGACCCTCCCACAACATTTTTCGATAGAACCCAATAGCTTTATTTATCTTCTTCACAGAACAAAAACCACTGATCATTGTGTTGTAAGTCACTATGTCATGCTTTAATCCCCGTCGAAGGAGTTTCCCGAGCAGCTTAGGTACATCTTCTATGAGTCCTTGTTTGCAAAAACCATTGATGAGAACATTATAAACATATATATCAGGATGAACATGGTTTTCATGCATCATGCCACATAGCTTCATTCCAGCCAACACATTCTTATGCATGCATAAGCCATCAATCAAAACACAGTAAGTTATGGCATCTGGCATAAAACCTGTCTTCATTATTCTAAAGAAAAGCATAACTGCTTCTAAGCACCTCCCTTCCTTATCCATGCCCTTCATAAGCAATGTAAAAGTGACCGTATCTGGCGTCAAGTTATGCACTGCCAATAACCTATAAGTCTTCAAGGCATTCCCTAATCTTTCTAATCTGCACCACCCATCAATCAAAACATTATAAATAACGATGTTTGGTTTCACTATTGTCTTGAGAAGAAATCGAAGAGCATCCGCCACTCTCCCAACATTACAAAGGCCCTTAACAAGCAAACAATTTACAACAACATCTGGTGCACAACCACTTAACATCATATGCTCATACACATTAAAAGCTTCTCGCAAATCACCCAAGTTACAAAAGCCATCTATGAGGCTGCTATAGGTTAAAGCATTTGCTTCATGTCCTAGTTTCAGCATATGCGAAAATGTCCCACAAGCTTGAAGAATGTAACCCATCTGGCTTAGTCCATTCATCAATGTGCTGTAACTGATGACATTGGGTGTCACTCCTTCCTCCAGCATCTTGTAATATAACTTAAAAGCCACCTCCACATCTCCGATTCTAACATAACCGCACATAAGAGAACTGAAAACAACAACATCTGGCTTAATCCCAGACTTCAAGGCCCTGGCGAGTATCTGAAAACCCTCCTCCAATCTACCTTCCTTGCAAAACCCATCAATTAGAGTAGAAAACAGTATCAAATCTGGAATTATTCCGTTCTTTAGCATCATCTCAAAAACATTAATTGCGTCATCTAATCTACCCAAATTGCAAAAACAATGCATAAATATGCTATAAGTGACTACACTGGGTTTTGGTCCTTTTCTCAAAACCAAGAAGAACAAATCAAAAGCAACAGAAATTTGATGTCCCTTGCATAATCCATTCAAAAATCGATTAACATCACAAATTTCTGGTAAAAGACCACTCTCACACAAAGTTCTATGAAAATTCAGCATCTTTACCACTTCACCTCTCTCAAATAGCAAACTCATTATGATCACATACCCATCAGCCAATTCTTTGTAAACTTCAAAAATTCTAATAATTTCATCTCTGCCCGCCAAAGGATCCAACATTCCTTCCAGAAAAGCCCTATGGGAAACGGCGCCTGTTTCATGGGATTTCAAGATAGTCTTTGATGATTGATAAGCTCCAAAACATGCCCTGAGAAATAGTACAATGAATAAGTATCAAACTTATGTGATAAATTATACATCTAACAGTAGTAGAAATGTAAGAAGTTGACTTCAAATAAAAAACTATTTAAATAATAATATGCATTCACAAACCACATTCTCATCAAGAGTATCAAATAAGACTAGACTCGTTGGAAAAATACAAAAATGAAACACCAGTCTTATGATTTCTCAAGTTAGTTTTAAGACAAGCTGACGATCAAAACCAACGCACTATAATAATATACTGTTAGCAGGAAGGGAAAACAATTTTGTCAACAACACATCAATAAGCATAAAAAAGAAGGACATTGTATAGCTTTCTAATTAGAATTGTTTCAATGAGACAAGCTTGTCTGATTATATTATCTAATTTTTATACAACAAAAAATAAGTTTCGAACAGTTTGTACCTGGGCCCAACTCCATTTTCAGTTCGTGCTTTGTTCAGCGTATTAAAGTAAACAAATTCAGATGTTAAAACCATTACAAGCAACCTTGTATTTAACCCATCCTTCGTATCTTCAGAAATAATATTTTTAATAAGATTACAAACTTGAAGAAAAAATTTATAGACAAAAGGCTTCTTTTCTTATGAAACAAACAAAAAGAAATTGTATATGCCTTCCATGTATAACCGAATTTTTGTATTTTTTTCATACAAAAAGTTTTTAACTAGACAACAGAAATGGATTGCTTTTAAATTTTAAACAGGAGAAAGATAATTAAACCAACTCAGCCATGGATCCAAAGGTCTTCCTACAATAACCAATGTCCCACAGACAACACTTTTGCCACCAGAGAAGTTCGTCACTGAATGTTAAATAAAAAATCAGTTTATTAATGGTGCATAGGACGCATCTGTGAATTCATTTTTACAAATGTCTAATATCCCTTCTGCAGCCAGCCTGCTAGACTGTATCCTCAGCCATTTTCTTCTTTTTGTTGCATTGGTCTCTTGAGTCACTACTTATTTTGATTTTTGAGGTTCTATTTGTAACGTGTGTAATTTTTCCTCTACAGTGATGGTCAGCTCTCTTTTCTGGGTTGTTTTCTTCTTCAACAGCAATCCTTGGTCGTCATTTCCTTCCTCCGGAACAATCCATTATCGAGTTTGCAGGTCAGATGGTGATTCATGGTGATTGAGAACGAGAAATCATTGTTAGAGATCGACGAGATGGTGGAGCACGAGTCTTGGGCTCGTTCAGGGCTGATTTGTCGTTGGTCATATTTGGCGTCACCCGATGGATGATCCGAGTCCACAGTTGTATCTAGATCAACATTTCTATATTTTTCATGTATTTTTTTTATTTTTAGTGTTTTATTTAGTGAGATCGGACAACTATCGTGTACGTCCAATTATAGACACCCAAGATGGTTGCCCCAAATCAAGTTTTTATTATAAATAAGAGGTATGAGCAGCCATCATAAGACATTGCAGATTTTGGAGTCTTCTTCCTGGAATCTGGCAATCTCTCGTGGTACCCAAGGTGCTGGCTCCTTGGTACGGTATCTTGATCCTCCTTGAATCCTACCCTAGCCGCCTCCCTTTCCTTTTTGTGGCAGCCCGCCGCCCATCCAACAACAGTAGCCTTATCAAGACAGCCCCCAAACTGCAGCCCAAGCATAACCGACCTAAAACCCCTCTGTTTTCCCCTCCCAGGCAGCAGCGAGCTGCCTCCAATCAACAGTCAGACATGATCCCTTTCAACCCAGCAGCCGCCCTTGACTTTCTCCCCTATATAAATCCTACAGCCACCTTCCCAAGCCAAATCCTAGGCCACCGTCCACTATATAAACCCTTCAGCTTGTTTTTTCACCCTTATGTACATCCCACATCAACTACAGTAGTATACTCCTAGACCACTTTAAACCCTGCTGATCCATTCCCCCTTCAATCCCCAAGCCCTCCAGCCTTTTAACTACCTATTCCTTACACTCCTTTCCCTAAACCACGCCCATCCACCATACCCAATACGGGTACGTGGCTCTTAGGGAAGTATTTGTGTTTCATAGCTTGCGAGCAAGTATGAGTTGAGAAATTTTTGAAACAAATTATCATATTGGGTGAGAGAAGATAGCAGATGAGATTATTTGTGATTAATTATATGACAACAAACAACTAGCTAGCCGAAATCTTCACAAAGGCTCTAGCGGGTGTTAGTTTGGGAAAAAAATTGCAATCGATCGTGTGGTGCATAGAAGGAAAAGTATCCCTCAAGATTCCAGGTGTATGACCCGTATTCGTCGAGATCAGAAATACATTTGGAGGACATGAACAACAAATCATCTCGCAAAATTCACTAGGTCTCCTAGCCGAGCTCAACAGATCAGCTCGGTGACATCAGCAAACTCAGCTCGCCCACCTCAGCAAATCAGCTAAGTGACTTTAGCATATTAGCTCGACTACCTAAGCAGATCAACTCGTCCACCTCAGCAGATCAGCTCATCCAACTCGTCTGGTCGACTTGTCGAGCTCGCATTGATCTTGCATGAGGATTGGGTCCACCTTTTGAGTTCTGACAACAAGGTACCCCCCCCCCCCTTCCCGTTGTCTTTGCCTCTAAATATGACTCCATTGTAATGGGTGGGAGGCAATTCACATGTTGTGGTATACGGATGAGTTGCAAGCCCAGATTAAATCAAAAGCATCTAACAGCTGAGAAGTATTTCATTTGTCCATTAACATCATAACTTTCCAAAAATGAATCAACGGTTAGATAAAACAAATGTAGCTATAGGATGAATTGGGTGTATAATGATATATTATGGGTTATAAAAAACCAAGCATTGTTTTGTAATAAAAAATTTATCTTACTTTTTTCCCGCTTCATCTCTTTCTTATACCGCATAATTCTTACACCGCACTAGCAAAAGTTGCTTATTTGAAGATTTGGTGATCTCGTCTGCCTTCTCCCGAACTCGCACAACACTTTTGGGAGGGTGAATTCATCTACACTCCTGAGTATGCGGCAGAACCTCCACAATATATACCTCCACAATATAGCACGTCCACATTGTTAAGCATTAAAATATTCTATTGTCTCTTCTTTGCCTCTTACTTTCAAGGTCATCGCGAACTAGTACACATTCGGTCATACTATAGTCCAAATTTTGCAAGCTGGAAACTTGGCTTCTTGCGGACCGAGATCTTGGCACAAACACCATGTACCATCAAAATAGTAATAATGACCAAATGTTTATAATTATCAAAAGTAGCAAACTATATAAAGTCATAAATATAGTATTTTATTAATCAATCTATTTTCTAATTAGATTCTATTATCAATCAATCACACAAAAATTATATCACTCTGGATTATTTATAAGTTCTTTGGTGCAATAATATTAGTAACCACACGATTACTAATTAAATTTGATTAGCATATTCATTATGCTATAATAATATTAAAGTAATATGTTTTTAAGCAAATAAGACAACAATATTATTATAACACAAAAGGACTGCTTGGTCATGATTACCTTAAAATGCAAGAACTAAATGCCCGGGTTTTCACAAAATTCATACAAAAGAGAAGGGATACTAGGATTAGTGTCCATGTGGTTATCCAAGTGAATAGGAGAAGTGTGGGGATTACCTTGACGTGGTCATATGTCGTGTCGATTAAGTTCCAGTATGCCCCGCGTTCGCTCATTTGTTTGGCCCAATGTGTGTAACTTAAATTATTCCCACATCAGAGATCTCCTTAGATAATTTTACAAGTCCTTGGGTCCCTTTACCTTTCAATAATTGGTTTTGAGATTGGGTGTCTAGTTTCTAATATGATATCGAAGTGAGGTAAGTGCCCACAACCTGACTATCCATGCGAGGGGCGTGTTGAAATTATCGCAATGTGGTCATGTGTCTACTGTCGCGTGGATTAAAACACAATGCAACCCGCATTTTATGGTTTGTTTGTTACGGTGTATGTGATTTGAATTACTCGCACATCAGTTGGATGTCTGAAAATCCCCATGACTGGGCATGCCCAAGCAGACATGCGTCAGGTAGATTATGACTCGATATGTGCCACATTTGTTGGCTTGTTTGTCCTGTTGTGTGACTTAGATTAACATCACATATGGTACCCAAGTTAACTTGTAGACTTTATAAGTCATTGGGTTCCACCTTTAACCAATTGATTGGGATCATAGACTACAAGAATCTATGATAATATTCCGGAGGCTTCTTACATTCCTTCAGCATCCACAATATTCTACACTGATCTAGGATTGTCGCAGACGAGTAATGAACTCACATCATTTCATAACTATCACAATAGAGATGGAAATCCACATGAAAAATAGATAACTTTCACTGCTGAGTCATCAAAATCTTGCTATTACAGTAACCAATAATAAGGGAGTGACTCGACGATAATCAATACTCACTTTATTCTGCTCAAATCATAAAAAAGAAGGCATGACAAGAAAACCACAAATCACCATTACTAGTTTCTCTCATCCAATGAGGAAAGGCAGGCAAATCAATTGAAATCAGCATAGAAATAATCATAAATCAAACCAAATTAGATGAAACAGATCAATAGTAGTGTAACTAAACTAGGAGTATTTTAGACTATCTTTGGGGCGGCGGCCGAGCTCTGGCAAGGCAGGAAACGGGCGGGGTTTGCGACTGGAAGTGGGGAGGCGGGGTTGGGCACATGGCCTCACCACCGTTTTTGCAAAGGTTGCGGGATCAGTTGCTTCCGCACCGGCGGCCCGCCGCCCATCCAAACAGAGCCTTAATCAAGTCCTAACCAGGAGGCATGTGAATTCATCTCCGAATATGAAGCCCTCCAAGAAGCTTGTATTGGAGAAATTGGGGTTGACACATGCTGAAAAGTTCTCTATTCTTAAAAGTTTTAGATCGGAGTTTCTCAATATTCTCAGAGAAGTGGAACCTCCTGCGAATCATGGAAGCCAATCATCCTCCCTCTCCCGTCTTCAAGATCATATACAAACACAAACAAAATGAATCAAGAAAAAGAAAGCATCAAAAATCAAATTTAGTTCCAGCCTAGAAGATTGATCGCAGTACCAAGAACATCTCTCAGTTCTCGTGGTGAGGATGACAGTATGGATCCTAATGGGCAACCCGTGCATACCATGACGCTGCACTATCCATCTTCTTCACAATGCGGTGTAATGGTCGACTTGATGATCTCTGTGAAGAACACTCCATCCTCGACAAACTGGAAGGTCGCAATAGGAGAATAACAATTAAAACAACGAAACGGTATCGGAATTGGAGATCGACAAGGGCTAGCGCTACACTTTCACTTGCCTTCCACTTTTTGTTCATTTGGATGGACGTGTTAGTTACCCTCAGTAGAGTCGACGAGCTCGACGAAGCTGGCAGCCCAAATAAAGTATCAGATATAAGTTCGAACGCGGCCAGGTATGGTATTGAGGGTTGATGTTTGGATCGACTATGGGGAAGTGGGAGGACAGAACTGCGTTACTACTGCGATGAATGATGGAGATGTTCAGCGTTTACCTAGAGCGCGATTTCGATCGAGTGAGAAGGAATGTGCGAGCGGAAGAGAGCACGGCGGCGGCATCCAGAGTGCGAAGGAAGAGGGCGCGGTCGCCGGAGGTTAAGCAGAGCGCGGTTCGGGGGACGAGGGCAAGAAGAGTGAAGACGACGGTGGGAGTGGGATCGCTGAGGGAGCTGGGAAGAGAAGAGAGAACGTGGACTCCGTCGGAGCGGAGCGGCGGCAGGGAGGGGAGGAAAGCGGGGAGGGGACGACGGTGAGAGTACGATGCCGCTGCAACTGAGCGGGAACAAAATTATAGAAGCCAACTGTGTATTCTAAAATTTGTAAGCACGATGTTTTTGAGTACACACCTCCCACCGACGACGGTATGGCTACGGCGGCGGCCGGAGACGGAAGGATAGGGCCACCCCTGGCTCTCGTGGTGAAATCTCCTCACTAGGAAGCTCGACAATGTCCGTCTCATTCTAAATTATGGAAAAAACTTTAGTGGATTATTTTTATTAGAAATATGTACAGTATTAAATATTAAATGTTAATTTCTTCTAAAAATAAAATAATTCATCAAAATACTGATTTAATATCATATTGATCGTAGGATATGAAATCAACGGTCAATATTTAATATTATAACTATTTCTAAATAAAAATAACTCATCTAAATTTTTTTCCTTCAGAGGTTATGGGATGAACTCATACATTTTTCCTGTTATCAATTTTGAGCCGTTAAATTTGATGCATTGTATATCTTTTTGTGTCAATGAATATCCTTATTTTATGAGAATGTTATATCACAGAGTTGGATCTCTTGCAGTTCTTTAGTTGCTTGTGTTGATTACTCAATGCTAGATAATCTAACTAGTTCAATTTCTTGAATTTTCTTAAAAATTTTATTTTATTTTCACCTACAAATATCATTTTGGGTACAATTATTATTTCAGGGGTCTATGTATAGCGAGGGGCTACAAATAGCCAAAATATTCTGCAAATATTAATGTCCTTAATTTATTTGATTGGAAAGTTATTAGTGCACCATGCGAAGGCAATCTGTGATCGAACAGAAGAATCACTAAGAACTTGTATGAGGGTTGACTTAGGCTTCGTTTGGCACGGTGGTGGCGGTCGTAAACGCATGAGTTAAAATGTCGTTTGTTAAAGATCTTCTAACAAATGTCTTCCGTTTGAACATAAAAGTGGATGAAATTTCTTAGGTGAGCATTAACAAATGACAATTTAACCCCCCCCCCCCCCCACTATGTTCGAGTAATTTTTATGTCAGGAGTCCTGACCATGAGCATGGTCCTGCACCAATGAGGAGCCTGCAAAGGAGGTGGGGCCCATGAGCCCCACTTCCAAGTCGGGATCTCTAACGGGGTCAACTTGCCACCAGGCCTTCCATGATCGGCCTTCACGCGCTTGCAAATGTGCCACTCAACAACAAATCGGGCTATATCACCTTTCATGTCATACCACCAGGCAATTTGCCTTAAGTCACGGTACATCTTCGTAGATCCTGGATGATAGGCAACGCTGGATCCATGAGCCTCTTTGCAAATCATACCTCTAATATCCCCAACGGCGGGGATGCAAATCCTGCCGCGGTACTTCAAAGTACCCGCATCATCGATAGCAAAATCTGGCAACTCTCCCTTCTCTATCCTGATGAACAAGTGCAACAGATCCGGGTCGTCCTTCTGGTGCAGTCTGGTCAAAGAAATCCAGGACGGCTCTGCCACTGACAAACTACTCTGCAAACCACAGCATCCCACTGAAATATCCATAAGGAGGAACTCCTCAACTAACCGATCGGCGGAGAGGTTAAAGATCTTTCCCGTCTTTCGGCGCAGGGCGTCGGCCACCACATTGGCCTTGCCCGGATGATACTGAATCTCTACATCATAATCGACCACATACTCTAGCCACCGACGCTGGCGCAGATTCAACTCCTTCTGCGTGAACACGTACTTCAGGCTCTTGTGGTCAGTGAAGATCTTGCACTGAGCCCCATAAAGTAGGTGTCTCCACAGCTTCAACGCATAAATAACCGCTGCGAACTCAAGGTCATGCGTAGGATAATTCTTCTCATGAGTCTTCAATTGCCTTGACCCATAGGCAATCACCTTCCCAACCTGCATTAATACGCATCCCAGACCTACAAGCGAAGCATCCACATATACATCATAATCCACACCCTCAATAGGCAGAGTCAGAACGGGGGCAGTGCACAATCTCTTCTTTAGCTCCAGAAAAGCCTCCTCGCACTTTTCGCTCCAAACAAAAGCCACATTCTTCTGAGTCAGCTTGGTCAACGGTGCAGCTAGGGAAGAGAAACCCTCCACAAATCTTCTGTAATATCCAGCCAACCCTAAGAAACTTCTGATCTCCTTAGGCGTACTTGGCCTACTCCAATCCATCACTGCTGCAATCTTTTCTGGATCGACCGAGATCCCTTCCTTGCTCACCACGTGGCCTAGAAAAGAAACCTGAGGCAACCAAAATTCGCACTTGCTCAACTTGGCGAATAACTTATGGTTCCTCAACTCTGATAGGACCAAACACAAATGCTGCTCATGCTCCTCAGCACTACGAGAATAAACTAACATGTCATCAATGAAGACCACAACGAACTTGTCGAGGAAATCCTTGAACACCCTGTTCATCATATCCATGAAGGCTGATGGTGCGTTGGTCAGACCAAACGACATCACCAAAAACTCAAAGTGTCCATGCCTCGATCTAAACGCAGTCCGTGAAATATCCGCCTCACGGATCCTGAGCTGATGATAACCAGAACGTAGATCGATCTTGGAGAACACCGTGTTACCGCGCAACTGGTCAAATAAATCATCGATCCTCGGCAGAGGGTACCTGTTCTTAATAGTGACCTTGTTCAATTCTCTATAGTCAATGCAAAGCCGCATCGACCCATCTTTCTTCTTTACAAACAAAACAGGAGCACCCCAAGGCGACGAACTCTGCCTGATAAAACCTTTAGCCAACAGCTCATCCAACTGACCTCGCAACTCCTCTAACTCACGAGGGGCCATCCGGTACGGCGCCTTAGCAATAGGACGCGTACCCGGCTTCAAATCGATCACAAACTCAACATCCCGCTCGGGAGGAAGACCAGGAAGGTCATCAGGAAAAACATCGGCGAAACCACAAATAATAGGAATCTCCTCCAAGCGTGGTACGCTAACAGCGGTTTCAACCGCCGAGACTAAACACGCACAACAACCAGAAAGAAACAACCTCTGAGCACATACCGCAGAGATGACAGGAGAATCCTGACACGGATCAGCATACACGCTGCCGGGCTGACCGTCGTCCCTGATGAAGTCCAAGCGCTTTCCTTTGCACTGAATGACTGCATCATACCTAGAGAGTCAGTCCATGCCCAGAATAACATCAAAGTCCTCCAGATCAATCATCTTCAGGTCCGCCTTCGCAAGAAAGTTCCCCAACAAAACAGGGCAATCCAAAATGCCCAAATCTGACAACACAGATTCACCAGAGGGAAACTTGATACGGAAGGAATCCCGAACACGATCTAAGGTCAACCGATGTCGCTCCACAAAGGCTCTAGCCACGAACGAGTGGGTAGCGCCAGAGTCAAATAGAACCCGCGCCCAGCGGTTCTTTACCTTAAATTTCCCTATAGGAGCATAGAAAACTAAGGAACTACCACAACAATACTGCAAACATTCTAGCAAATAGAACTACCAGGCTGGAAAAACAACAAACAACTAACCTGAGATGACCTGGGTCGAAGCCCGAGCCTCCTCGGAAGAGATCACGTCCAGCTTCCCCTTTCCCTTGTCCACACGCTGAGGTGGAGGTAAAGCCTGTAACGGACTGCAGGAAGAGCTGGCTGAAACTGAGGACACCTCGACTTGATGTGACCCTTCTGCCCACACTGAAAGCAGACTTTATCCTTGGTCCAACACTAGGCCGCATCATGGCCGGATCGCTTGCAAACGGAACAGGAGACATCTCTCCTAGGAGCACCCTGAATCGCATGAACCTGCTCCTTCCTCTGAGCTGCTGCCTTCTTGAAACATTTCTTGGCAGGGTGGCCTGACCGGCCACAGAAGCTGCACTCCACCTTGCCCCTCTTTCCCGGAGCCGCACCGGGTACCTGGGGTTTCTTCTCCTCCACCGACTTTCTCTTGTCCAACCTCATTTGCTGGTCTCTGCTCTTCGCGGTCTCAATAGCCTCCACCTTCAGAGCAGCCTCTACTACACCTGCATAAGTCTCTGACCCATAAGCACTGGTCAACTGCTGCACCTCGCTCCTCAAACCACCGAGAAATCGCTTAACTCGATCAGCCTCAACGCTGACCAATCCAGGGGCAAAACAGCTCAACTTGCTGAACTCTATCTCATACTCACCCACCGTGAGTTGCCTTTGCTTCAGATGGAGGAAGTCGTTCATGAGACGGTCACGCTCGACCGAGGGTAAGAACTTCCTCAACATCATCCCCTTGAACACCTCCCAAGAGCATCCGGCTACCAAGCTCTCATTCTCTCTCATCCACCAACTCTTAGCCAAACCTTTAAGCTGATAGGCGGCTATCATCACCCTCTGATCATCTGCAATCCCTGAGTACGAGAACATCTTCTCCATGGAGATCAGCCAGTCGTCTATCACCATGAAATCTGCCTTCCCATCATAAGTGGGAGGACTCGGCCTCTGAAACTGCGAGATGAAGGCCATCTCTGCTGGCACCACCACTGGAGGTCTCAAGGGTGCAGGAGGAGGAACAGCTAACCCCCCCGCAGGGACTTGCACACCCTGAGTCTGACCTGCCACAACCGCCACCAAAGACTGAATCTGGGCTCGCACCTCCTCCAACTGTCTGCCCAAGGAAACGTTACTCTGACGCAGACTCTCGATCACCGCATCGTTCTGAGCCCCAGATGACTCACCCTCAGACAGGGGAGTCGATCGAGTCGCAGGACGCCTTGCCATTCTAAAATCATAACAACACAAATTAGACCCTACTACAACGTCTAGAACCAAATACAAGTACAGACAATACATATATAGATATAGACTTAAAGCTGCTAAACTTGCTCTGAGAGTTTATCTTTTTAACAAAATTTAGATGTTATGCCCTAACCTAGGATGGTTAACCACCACCTTACTAACTCTTGTGCCTAGATCGGGAATGCATGACTTTTATATTAATTTGAAAACTTATGTGTGTACATATGTCATCCTGCCAGTCTTTAGCATGGCACGTTGTGCTTATGCAATGTTATGATATGCATGTTTGTGTTATGCATTCTAAAAAGACCCTAATGCATGTTATGAGCGGCGTACACATGAAAATGTTATGCATCCCATACTACATAACATTCTCATGTAACGAAAAAGAAAACGTGCTAGTCGCAGCTATGTGGTGAGGTTATGCATCCCATACTACATAACCCTCACATATTGCCCCTATGGTGGATCCATATACGAACACATATTATGCATCCCATACTACATAATATGCCCCGTATACTTCATGTTATGCTATGAGTGTAGTGTTCGAGCTTTTGCCAAGACGTGCTGATGACATATCGGTGTGTGAATGACATGATGCTGAACTAATAAAAAGCAAACAAAGGAAGGTTGCTCAACTAACTTGTCAAGCAACCTCCCTCTGATACCAACTGTCACAACCCGCATTTTCTCCGAATATAAGAATTATCAGAGTATGAGAAAACACGCGTCATAATACCATGTCAAGCAGGGGATAACTGCTGACGCTCAGGTAAAATCAACTACAAACTTTATGCAGGAAAATCCTGTGTTTTATGAATAGAAAATCAGTTATATTTAGAGGTCGTATCCCTCGGCTCAGTGGATCACCTAGTCCATAAAAGAAAACTATATTTATACGCTGCGGAAAAATACTTTATTTAGGTTTGACATCCTAAAGAGCGCATAAGAGTTCCAAGAGAACCACTCATGCTATGCAAGACCCTACATTTAATTTATATAATATATAAGAAAACGGTCTTTATACGTTGTTTGGAAAATAGTGATTAAGTTTTATAAAAACATGCCGATCATGAGTTTTATTTATAATAATAATTATAATTTTAAAAAAATAACTAGCAACCTAGCATAAATCCTTCTCAGAGCAAGTAGACTATCTCCAGAAAACGGTAGCAGCATAAGTATATATATATTCAGTACAAAGGTAAAAACTATCAGTGAGCGCCAACAACCTGACACGAACCCACTGGCATATATGTATGTCTGTAAGAAAGTACTGAAAAACTACCTCACCAACACGGCAAACGGAACTCCAAGGTCCAAGAGACCACCAACACCACCACTGCAAACTAGCCAACCAACTGGCTACGGCTCAGAACCTGGGGCATTCCAAAAGAAAACGGAATACCTCAGCAAGCAAAACAAGGTAAAAACTGCATGAAAGAGTCAACCAAAAGGACAAAGTAACAGAAAAACATGCAGTAGAAAGAGTCACAACTGTCCAAAACAGGACAACAAGAAAAGCACTACGTGCAAAGAAACAGCAACAACCCAACCCAGGAACAACATCCTGCAGGGCCTACTAGGCTATCAAGAGCCAAAAGTGCTGCAAACCACCAAGGAAGAAACTTCTAACACCCTAAACTGTGGAAAGTGGTAGTAGCAAAAACAACCAACGAGGAACCGGATCGGAGGCAAACTCAGTCCCGGCCCCCATTCACCATGTCCAAGTCAACAAGCTCGAGGGTCTACACGTGAAAGCACAAGGGACCTTCCACCCACACATGCCCAGCCCGTACCTGGAGCAAGAAAAAAAACAAGAGTGGCCTTGGCTAAATCACACAACTCCACCCCCACAAAGAGCTATAAACCACCATTACTAACCACGACCCACGATTCGGCCTTTAAGAAAGTAAAGAAAACGGCATACAAGGAAAAACCAGAAATATAACAAGAAAACCACTCGGGAACGAAAAATAAGGTAGAAAAGAAAAGGTGTTGCAATGACTCAACACGACTTGGCGCTAGGTCCTCACGACACCGCATTGAGTGAGCTTCACTTACTCAACGTGCCACGCAAAACGACACTAATACAACAACTACTCTTACGTTACTACCTTAACACAACGCAAAACACTCAAACCCACATAACCCGCGCATCGACGCCAGCTAAATACAGAGCGAAAGGAAATATTCAGAGCGCACGATCGGTGGCGCACGATCGGTGGTCGTGCGCGGTCATTGGTTGATGGTCGTGCGAAGTGAACCTGGGAAATCTGACAAAAAACCTAGCAACTGCGCACGATTAGTGGCGCACGACCGGTGGTCGTGCGCACTGTTTGCCAGCGCTCGTGCGATATCCGAGACAGAGTTTTGGAAAATAAAAAGACAGCCGCGCACGAACAGAGGCACACGACCAATGGTCGTTCCCCCTAACGGTTGATGACCGTGCGCGGTTAACCTGTACCGTTGGGATTTCCCGGACGACACCGGAACGCGCATCACACTCTCCCGACACTGCGAACCACAACTACGACACACCGAAAACGGCCTACGGCACACCTAACATAATTTTTACCTATTCTACTCGTTCACCACCACCACACAACTATGCCAAATCGTTCGAAACGGAAACCGGAGACAGAAATGGTAGAAACGAGTAGGATGCATGAATTGAAAGAAAAAAAAACAACTTGGCAAGGGCGAGAACACCACTTGCCTCGATTTCCGGCGAAGCTTGGTCGGCTTTCCCTCCTCTTCACGCTGCACTAGAAAGAGCAGCACCAAAAACTCACCTAACAAGCAAATCCGAACTTTAATGACGGAAACCTCAAAAACCAAAAATTCCAATCCCCCTAAAATTCCACGAAAATCGAATTTCTTATCGTAGGAATGAAGGTCTCGACGAGAGCAATCCGAATCCACTCTCGGAATCGAATTCCGTCCACAAACGCTCCGGGAATCGGCGGTGGAAGGCAAGGCTCGACGGTTTCCCGTTTCCTCTCGTACAGGGGCGGCGGTTTCCTATTTGGAGAAGATGAGGCGTGCCTTTCTATTCTATCATATATATATTAATATATAATAATATATTTTATTACAAAATTACATAAAGCACCAAAACGACGCGAAAACCGAACTACCTCGGAATTCGACGAAATTCGCATCGTAGCTAAATACCCACGCTACGAACACAACGGCGAAGTCGAAATTAATTTTCGACGAACGGAACTCGAGTTATACCCAAATAAAGCCAAACACAAACATCCTCCCGAGAGGCCACACCGGGTCACCCAAAACGACTCGGCTTGCTAGGGAGATCTTGCCAACAGGCTACAGAATAGGGCACTCAGTTCTAAGGAGCTAAACCACACTCCACAAATGACACAAGCCACGGAAACGCGTCATCGTAACGCCAAACAAGAATAAAAATAACGCAGAAAAATCGGGGGGCATTACAGTGGGGCCCACGCAATTGTGGCTTGTGTCATACACTTTTGCGCGGGGCCCTAATCATTTCAGGCTTCTCATTGGTTGTCCTGACCGTGCTCATGATCAAGGCTCCTGACCTAAAAATTTTCCCCTATATTCACGACTGTCACAATCATGCCACCCGGAGCCTTAATTGCCCAAATCATGAAGAAATATTTCAACAAGTCCCACCATTTAATGCTAATGACTAAAAACCTGCTAAGTTCCGGTTCTTTGTGGTTCCTCTTCGCAAAGAGATATTTCATGAAGAAAAACTCCCTATGCCTTCCCTATGCCTTCCATTTAATGCTAATGGTTCCTCTTCGCAAACCATTGAATAATTGATGTTAATAATAACTATAAACCCGCAACTATTAGCTAAAGCCTCTTATCCTCCTCCTCTCTCTATTATTGGTTTGGAAGGCATAGGGAGTTTTTTCTATCTCCACGAGAAAGATGAGTTTTTTCAAAAGAGGTTCTTCAAAAAAAAAGGAGGCTTTTTGAACAGTCGTCCCAACATATCCTAAGGCTCCATTTGACATAGTGGTGGCGGTAGTATACGCATGGGTTAAAACGTCATTCGTTAAAGATCACCTAACAAACATCATCTATTTGAACATAAAAGTGAATGAAGTTTCATAGGTGGGCGTTAACAAATGACAATTTAACCCTCATGTTCACGACCGCCACCACCATGCCAAACAAAGTCTAAGTTGGTCTAACAATTATAAATTCTTCGATGTCATTCTCAAAGTAATATGCATATTTACTTGCATGTACTCTCGCACTTTCTCGCATCATCTCTCTCCCTCTCTCCATACACAAACACAAGAAGTCATGCACAAGATATTTTCATGCTCGGCACAACAATACTTCCTAGTTTGCCATTCTACTAGTTTTTTGCCATGTCTAATAAAAAATCTCTTTTGAAAATTAATTAAATACAAATCAAACTAAAAACACTTATAAAAAAATGAAATTTGTTAGTAAAGGATATAATTAGAAACTGTTTCATCCAAATAGATGTGTAAAAAAACACTGGATTTGCCAGTTGAAGCCTTGAAGGCATTCTCACACAACACAGTAGTGAAATACACAGCAATCCTTCTCCTCCATTACCCGCAACTCATTTCAAACAGACAAATTTGAAATTTTCTCCCCGGCCCGGTCTCCGAGATAAGCTTCACGGAGATCGAAAATGATCTTCGTGGAGATCGCTCCTGCTCGTGCTCGCTGACTTCTCCTCTTTCCAGCCACACGCAAAAAATAGATCACACACTTACCCCCCTAATTAGTCCTGGACGGACGGAGCCCAGTCCCAAAAAAATCTCCCTTTCAAACCATGCCTACAGCTCCACACCATTTCAAAATCAGCAACCACCAACTGGGACCTGCTGATAGGAAATAAACCAGTTGCCACCCTCAAAAACCAGTCTACCTCCCTGGTCTCAGCCATAAGCGAAAATTTTCTGTACGCATAGCCTACAAAGCTAACGTGCGCGAATAAATTGGTGCTGCTCCCACCTTATTTTCTTCGTCTCCAAATTTTTTCACCACAGAGTAACTGGAAACCAAAGTTCAGAACACATAAAGGGGCTCTGCAGGAGAACAAAACCGCCTCACAGCAGTACCAGTCATGACCCCCACAAACCTTCAGCTTCAAGAGAATTTCAAGCCCTGTAGAGATTCACATTGCATATCAATACAGCTAACACGGATCACTCTACAAAAATATCATCTTTGGAAACCGGAGGTGGGGCTGTGACAGATGCACTTCAAAAAAAAAATTCATCTTTGGAAACCACAGGTGGCGGTGGCGCTAAGACGGATGCACTTCAAAAAAAAGGGCAATGTTATTAACAGTCCAACAATGGCTATTCGCAGTCCAACAGGTGGGTTTGAGACAGATCGCTCCAGAAAAAAAAACATCACCTTTGGAAACCACAGGTGGGGTTGAGACAGATGGAAGAAAAGAAGCTTAAAATGATGAATTCTAATAATGAATGTCTCAATCAAGGGAAATTTTGGGGACAGGCTGGATTCTGGATACAGAGGGGTAATCATTACCGCTCTCCCAGCAAGCAATAATGATCGCAGGCGATCGCGGGCGAGCAGTCTCGCATGGATATAATCCGGGGGAGCAAAGCTGAACTTACTGCACATCCATTGTTGCACATAATATCATACTTGGGTAGGAGTCTTAATGGAGGTTATCAAGTTGTTTAGTTGTAAAAAGAAAATCATTTTCGCTCTCCCACCAAGCAAAAATGATTGCATTTTAGCTCGCTAGAAAGAGTAAAGGCCGGCGAGCAGTTTAGCTCGCAAAACTGAACTTAGCAGAGCATCCGAACAGCCCGGTCTCCAAATATGAATATGCCGGGCGGGTCGCGAAAAACTCCACCCTATCCCCACCCTCCATTGTTGCACATAATATCAGTAGGAAGCACCTGGTCAAGATTCAAGAAGCAGTACTTCTGTAGGAGTCTTAAATGGAGGTTACCAAGTTGCTTAGTTGTAAAAGGAAATAAACAACATGAAGTTAGTCTGAGCAGCACCAGTGAAAAAAAAAAACAACTCATAAGAGTCATGAAAGGCAATAAAATGCAAAATTACAGCAAAGCTGAATAAAAACTATTCCAAACAGGTGGCAACTTTGAGGGTCGAGGAAGAAGACGCATCTTTATCCTAATCTGCAGCAAACAAATAGTTCTACATTAGCTTTTTAAATGCATATTTTGTTCATGATTTCAAGAGTGAGGAGCGGTTCCGAACGCACCATTTGGGGATCGAGAACTCGTGGTGGAGAAATCGGATGATGACATTGGTATGGACATGGAGAGCTGGGTGGTGTTTAACGAGCTGCGGTTGGATCTCTCGTCGTCTAGATCCGACCAGGAGTTCCTTGTTCTAGGCCATTCATCGAAGAAGGGCCGTAATGGTTGCTCGGACTTGACGGTTGATTCCGGTGGTCCATAATTGCCCCGGTAGGAATGCTGGTGGTGCTTCGGCAAGGAGCTGATAGTCACCTGTCCAAGGTTTTGCATTGGCTGGAGTTGAGGGTAGTTACTATGAAGGAAAGAACTGTCTCTGCTGCTCTTGTACAGTGGAAAGCCGGAGACAGAGGACGGCATGAGGCCCCATGAACTGTCCATGGTGGAGTAGTCCATGCCGAGGGCTCTCACACCTCCAGGAGCCTCGGAGTAGAAGCCACGATCGTCTAGCTCAGTTTTGGCTCCATGAACATACCTGCGCATCTTGGTTAGACAACCATGGATATGTACGTAGCGTGCAATAGGGTAGGAGAAGAAGGTAACAAAAAGCTCCTGTTTTTGTGGAGAGGGCGAGGATCTTTTGAGATTCATAATGCATAGAGCTATACATCTTTTCAAAATAAAAAATGAGATAGAAATGATAAAAAAAATTAAAATTTTGAGACGAATTCTTAGCCTATTCTTTTGAGTATTACATGAGAAAGACTCTCTCAAACACTTCATGTTTCTCCTTGGATCTGTTCTTCCTCTGGAGTGTTAGGGAGAAACAAATCAGAGCAAGAAGAAGAGTATGGAAGATAAAAGCTTTTATAATTTTTCATTACATTTGAATTCTCATGGTTTGCATCAAACGCTTATATGAGCATCCTTGCTCAAATCGAGTGTTAGGGAGAAACAAATCAGGGCAAGAAGAGAATACAAAATGAAAGCTTCATAATTTTTCATTACATTTGAATTCTCGTGATATGCATCACATAGACATTGAAGACTCTTAGTTTCTTGTTTTAGATAAATTTCGACTGTTCTCCTCCTCCTCAAGATTGCTTCATCTTCTGGAATTACTATAGCATTTACCTCTGATTTTGTTCCCAGTGATTAGCATTAATCTCTTCAACACTGCTTTTTAATGTTGATCATCTAAAGAGGGCAACAATTTTTGACCTAACAAAAGTTTTATCACGATGTTTGTAACCTATTAGTCTGTTGGACAATATTGCATTGCGATCGGTTCTGACTCTACCGGCTCTTTTAAGAAGCGATATATTTGTAAAATTTTATGAAGGGACGGTCGCAGGACCACTCTCAATAAATCAAGTGAAGTAAACCACTAGCAAATAGAAGATGCAAGAACAACACTTGTATTATATACTTCTTTGCAAGGCGAGACATACATTGTGATGCATGAATTCACAATGCACCTGATGGACATAAAAAATAGACATGTACAAAAAACTGTCGGACTGACTACTGAGACGGCCTAGACGCTAGACCACACCTCTAACCGCGAGGTCGTGCGAACAACTTTATTGGACTGCTGAAGAACTGTCACTTGTCTGCACGTCTAGTGATTTGATCGCTGAGATCAACTAACTGCAGAAGGTGCGCGAATAGACATTGTTGTACTGAACTGGACCACGCAAACTCAGCCAAACTAGACCACACAAACTCAGCCAAAATCAACAGATCGCCGCTAACTCTGCGGTCTAAGAGGGATGTACATCCAAACTGCCGACTTCACACTTCAACAATTTCAGCACTCCCCCTTGAAGTGAGAGCAGAAACCACTCCAAGCAAACCCAGTAGCCATTCAAACGACCCCTACGACAGTGGTTTCATGAAGATGTCTGCGACATTGTCCTTGCTCTGCACATACTCAACCATCAGAGATCCCTGCAACACCTTCTCTTGAATGAAGAAATGCTCGATCTCGATGTGTTTTATCCGCGTGTGACACAATGGATTTGTAACCAACTTCAGAGCATTCTCATTGTTACCACAAAGCAGAGTAGGACCTCGCACCTCCTCATGAATATCCTGCGCAACCAGATGGCTTCATGGGCCTCCAAGGACGATGTCTTGTATTCTACTTCAATGGTGGAGACAGACACAGAATCTTGCTTCTTACTGCACCACGAGATAGCCGTTGAACCAGTCATGAAGACATACCCAGATATCGACTTCTGATCATCTGTATCTCCACCATAGTCAGCATCCGTGAACCCGTGCAAGTTGAAGCTCGTGTCATTTTCATAAAAGAGCCTCATGTCTGAAGTGTACTTCAATATATTTTTTGCTGCCACTAGATGAGGCTTCTTGGGCTACTGCATATACCGACTTATCCGGCCAACAACATATAAAATATCTGGCATAGTGATCGTTAAGTATATCAAACTCCCGACCAGAGCCCGAAAGACTAGGGGATCAGGAAGAACTCTTCCTTCATCTCATTGAAGCTTTAACCCGACTTCAAGTGGAGTAGAGATGTTATTCCCCTCCCTCATGCCGAACCGCTTTACGATCCACTCTGCATATCCTTTATGGGAGACAAGCACACAGCTCTTCTTCCTCTCCACTTCTAGTCCAAGGAAATGGTGAAGCTCACCAAGACCCCTCATTTCAAACCGAATAGATAGCTCAGCTCTCATCTTTAATACTTCTTCATCAGAGTTTCCCATCACGATCATGTTGTCGACGTAAAACAGTACTAAGCCTCGAAGCTCTCCTCTCTTCTTGATGAACAAACTTGAGTCCGAATCAGAAGCAAAGTACCCACATAACTGTAGATATTCTGATATCTTTTCATACCATGCTCGAGGCACCTACTTCAAATCATAGAAGACCTTTTTCAGTTTGCAGACATGTCCTGTATGAGTCTTGGGCACACATCTTGGTGGTTGTATCATGAAGATGTTCTTGTCAATCTCCTCGTAAAGAAAAACATTCTTCACGTCGAGTTGTAAAATCTTTCATGTCTTGCATGTCGCCGAAGCAATCATTGTCCTTACCGACGTCATCTTGGTCATAGGACTAAATGTCTCTTCATAGTCCTCTTCGTACTGCTGTGAGAACACTTGAGCAACAAGGCAAACCTTATACCGTTCAATACTGTCATCTGCTTTCTTCTTTAACTTGTAAACTCATTTGCAAGTAACAAGAATTATGCCTTCAACCTTGGGCACAAGATCTCAAGTTTTGTTTTTCCTGATGACGGTCATCTCTTCATACATGACATCTTCTCACTCCTTTACTCCAATGACATTTTCAAAGCACGACGACTCACGCGTCCAGAGGTCCAACAAAGAAACATGAGACCAAGCTCACCAAGTAACCATCTCTGTACCGAGCCGGTGGTATGATAGTCCTCTTTGACCTTCACAAAGCCTGACCATGCTCCAGCTCTTCAGCTGCCTCTTCTGCATCAGCTCTTCTGTTAGACATACTAAGAGCATCGCTCCCCCTACTTCCAGAACCAGAAACACCTGCCTCTGAGCTTGATGTAGTCGGAACTCCTGGAGACATAGATAGTTCCACCAGAAAATCTTCAAAAGCTTCTTGTCTTATTCCTTCTTCCATGCTCTCTTGTATTTCTACAGAAGAATTACCCTGGTACAAAGTCAACTCGTCAAATACCACATCTTTTGAGACAACAAATTTCTTTTTCTCAAGATTCATGCACTTCCAACCATTTTTTTGTTCATCATAGCCAATGAAGACAAGTTTCCTTGCATTAACATCAAGTTTTGTCCTGAGAGCATCTATAACGTGCACATAGCAAGTAGAACCAAACACCCTAAGGTGAGTCACGCTGGGCTTCTCCTTGAACATTAGTTGAGACTTCATATTGACAGGACTCAAGGATATCCTGTTGATGACGTATGCTGCACAGGCTATTCCCTATGGCCAAAAGACCCGAAGAACACCTTTGGCATGAAGCCAGCTCTTGCAGGTCTCCGCCGGATGGCTGATCTTCCTCTCTGTAACTCCGTTCTGTTGAGGAGTGTGTGCACAAGGGAGCTCTCTCTTGATCTCATGCTTTCTGCAAAAGTTGAAGAACTCGGAAGAAGTAAACTCTCCCTCATTGTCCGTCTTCAAGCTCTTTATCCCTAGATTAAGCCTGCCTTCAACAAGTTTCTTGAACTCCAAAAATTTCTCGAAAACTTCAGACTTCTCTTTCACAAAGTACACTCAAGTATATTTGATGAAGTCATCAACAAGAACCAACATATATTTGTTACCTGAACAAGAAAGGGTGAGGTATTGTCCCATCAAGTCGCTGTGAATGCACTCTAAAGGATCTTTACACCTGGACAGTGACTTGTCAAATGGAAGACGATGTGCTTTTCCATATTGACATCCTTTGCACATGACCGTCGCCTAGGGAGGAAAGACTAGACAAGCTTTTTACCAGGCTCTTTGCTGTCATAGACTTTAACTTATCCATCACTATATTCCCCAACCTCTCGTGTCAGATAACAATACTGTCATTTGCTCTCATCTTCTCAACATAAGAACTTGTCGACACAACGAATAAGTCTTTCACCCTTCTCCCAACGTGGATAACTTCAGCCTTTACCGATGAAAAGTTCCGAAGGAACTTCACCTCTATTGGACCAAACAACACATGGTAGCCGACATCTACCACATTGGTCACAGAGAACAAGTTTTTTCACCCCCGACAAGTGATGTACACTCCTCAAGGTGAGTGGACTCCTATCACTGCCCAAGAGTCTGTTCCCTCTTTCTCAACCACATGAACAGTGTCGTCAGCTGTAATAATAGTATCATTACCTTTGTACACCTGCAGAGTGGAGAACTTGAACTTGTAACCAGCGAGGTGATCACCACACCCAGAGTCGATGATCAAATCCTCATAGAAATTGATGAAGACCAAGAAACCAATAGACATTATCGTCATGTATGTCATGAAGTAGTTCTCCAACTCACCTTCCTTCTTGGATTCACCTATTTTCTTTACAGCATGTCCTGGATGAAGGTTCACCTTGTAGTTCTTCTTCAAGTGACCAGGTTTGTTGCATCTGAAGCATATGAGTCCTATCTTCTTACCTTCATCATGCTTAGGAGGCTTGCTCCTCTCCTGATGTGATGAGGTAACAGCCTCTCCATTATGAGTCTTACTTCTTAGCTCACCTCTTCTTCTTCCCAGAATACAGAACTTCACTATCTCCATTTGTCACGCCAAGCTCTTCTGAGAGGCTAGCAAGTTCTTCAACTCTAGCAGAGACAATTGAGTAGCCCACCCCTGCACTGAAGTGATGAAGGTAAGATACTCCTTCCGCAAGCCACGGATGATGTTCCTCTTTAACTTAGCCTTAGAGATAGACTCATCTTGGTCGAGTGTTGAGATCTCAGTACATAAGTTCTTCGTCTTTAGAAAGAAGGAAGAGATAGACAAATCTCCTTGAGTTGCCCTTGCCAACTCATTTTTCAAGAAACTGTAGCATAACTACATTCTTCTTATTAAACAAGTCATCCAAGGTTGTCCAAATCTTAGCAGCTAACCTACACTCAATGAGGTGATCGAACAACTCCAGTGAAATGACCCTCTTTAGAGTTAACTTTGCCTTAACATTGGTTCTCCTTCAGGCTCTGACTTCCTGAGCATTAGCTCCAGCAGCAATCACTTCCTGTCTATCAACTCCACCAACGACCTCCCAGAGGTCCTCGCCAAGTAAATATCTCTCCATGCAAAGCTTCCACTTCTTATAATTAGTCTGAGTTAACAACTCAATACCAAGACCTCTTGCATATCTATCTTCCATTACTAGAGACCTGTTCTAAAAGTACTTAGCAAGGTCCAGATAGCTGTTGACTGTTAAAACTTCTGTCTCTCTGATACCATGTAAAATTTTATGAAGAAAAGGTTGCAGGACCACTCTCAACCAACCAAGTGAAGTAAACCACTAGAAAATAGAAGATACAAGAACAACACTTGTATTATATCCTTATTTACAAGGCGAGACATACATTGTGAGACATAATTTCGCAATGCACCCAATGGAGATTGAAAAATAGACAAGTACAAAAAATTGACGGACTGATCACTGAGACCGCATAGTCGCTAGACCGCACCTCTAGCCGCGAGGTCAAGTGAACAACTTTATTGGACTGCTGAAGAACTGCCACATGTCCGCACGTCTAGTCACCTGACCGCTGAGATAAACTAACCGCAGAAGGTGCACGAACAGACACTGCTCTTCTGAACTGGAAAACAGTCAACCCGCATAGTGCGTGCGAACTGACTTATTGAACGACTTGCAAACTGCCAAGGAATAAGACACTGAAGTAGTCGTTCAGCCCACGACCTAGCCGCTTAACCGCCAAATGTTGCCTGCTTTCCACACAGACTTCACTGACAGACAGCCAGAACTAGTCGTCTAGTTGTCCAGTGTTAGTTGCACAACCTACAAACACAACTATATTGGTCACTTCTCCTTGTCATGCGTTTAACGAAAATCTAACCACAAGCTTAACCAAATCTAAAGTTCTCACACTTCCAGTTGAAGAATGACGTGGCCAGAACCCCTATTTATTGGCGAGGCAGGGGGATGCGGTCACCGCCATAGGTGATAGGGGAACTGTCGGCGAAAAGGGTGGTTAGAAAACTCAAACCGCACAACAATACGGTCTGCCCGAATCAGACCGCGCGGACGGTTAACAACACCAGTTCGCATAACTGTGCGGACTGCCAAACCAAACTGCGTGAACTCAGCCAAAATCAACAGATCGTCACTGACTCCGCGGTCTGTACATCCAGATCGCCGGCTTCACACTTCAACAATTTCAACAATATTGACACAATATGCTTTGCTCGGTTGTAAAAGATTAAATTCTTGGTTATTCCAAAGTGGAGATATTGTCATACTGTATCTCTATCTTGTCTCCTTGATCCATTTTGAGAGATTTCTCAGCATAGGACATTTGATAGGGATAGACAAGACCGTGGAGCACCAATTTTGGACCTGTTTGGGGGGCAAATTTGTCACTTATCATGTTTTGTATTGCCCGATAGATGAACTAACTCCACGGTTGAATCCAGATCGATGTTTTAATATTTTCATGTATTTATTTTATTTTTTAGTACTTTATTTAGAGAGGTCGGACAACCATCATATACGGCCAATCATAACCGTTCACAATGATTGCCTTAGTCATTTTTTTGTAAATAAGAGGGTAGTGACAGTCGTCATGGTTGTTGCATATTTTTGGAGAGACTCTCTTGCTCGAATCCAGGATCTCTCATGGTGCTGACTCCACAAAACCCTAAGGTGATGACTTATTTGTTATGCGAGCGATGCGGAAAAACCAAAATCACACAACCACAAACAAAAGAACACGATGTGATTTACGTGGTTCGGCGAGAAACGTCTATATCCACGGAGAGGGGTTATTCACTATCACCGGTGGGAGAGAAAAGAGATACCAATATAATATTACAACTCCACACAATTCCTTTCTTAAAATAAGAATCCTAACCCCTCATATTTATAGGGAAAATTAGGATAAATACAAAAAAAACTATAACGCCCTTTAAAACAACAATCTCTACATCATCTCTTATTTGACACAAAGCAAATATGAGATGACACAATCAACATCAACACAAAGTCGGTTGTGCCAAGGTGGCTGCCTACGTACCTCCTCCCATGGGATCAATCCATGCGTAGTTCTTCAAAAATTCCCCTAAAGGCACTCACCTCTGAACTCAAACGTTCGTCAAGCCTTTACAATATGTGAACTTCTGGACTGGAAGTACCTTCGTGAGCATGTCTGCGGGATTCTCCTTGATATCAATTTTCTTCAACAGAATCTCACATGTCTTGATCAAGTCTCGAACAAAATGGTACCTTACATCAATATGCTTGGTACGAGAATGATGCACTGGATATGTCGCCATTAAAATCACACTTTGACTGTCACAGAAGACAATTAAAGCCTTATGATGAACATCCAGATCATCCAATAGGTCTTGCATCCAGATAGCCTCCTTCATAGCTTCTTTCACTGTCATGTATTTAGCCTATGTTGTAGATAAAGTCATTGTCGACTGCAAAGTCGACCTCCAACTTACTGGACCTGCAAATGTAAATAAATATCTGGTCGTAGACCTGCGCCTATCTATATCACCTGCATAGTCTGAATCGGTGTAGCCCATACACAACCAAATACTGGACTGTTGTCTCTTATATACAGGTGCTCATGGTATGGAGAATAGTGACCCGACGACACAACGTGTCAGCCGTCTTGTTCTCAACAAGAGCTCGGTGTTTGAGAACGTAATGATACTTATGCATGAACTCCACCCATTTCGCATGGCGATGGTCTAACTTCTTCTGCGAATAGAGATATCACAAGGCCTTATGGTCAGAGTACAGGACAAACTCCTTGCGTAGGAGATAATGACGCCAATGGCGGAGTGCATGTACGACGGCATAAAAATCTCTATCATAATTCGAGTACTTTTACCGGGTGTCATTCAGTTTCTCACATAAGTAAGCAATTGGATGACCCTCCTGGCTAAGTATACCCACCCATGCCCACTCCAGATGCGTCGCACGCTACCTCAAATGTTTTGGAAAAATTTGGAAGGCATAAAATAGGAGCAGACGACAACTTCTCCTTAATCTCTTTGAATGGTTGCTGCTGTCGTCCTAATAAAATCTCCCTTACGGAGGCTCGTAAGGGGGGCCATGAAGGAGCTAAACCCTTGGACAAACCTCATGTAGAAGGTAGCAAGTCCGTAGAAGCTTCGAGCCTCGTGGATGCTAGATGGAACGGATCACTCACAGATAGACTTTACCTTGTCAGGGTCAACTGAGTTGTCGGACGCAGAGACTATATACCCTAAAAAATGCACTGATGTAGTCAAGAATGAGCACTCTTCAGATTGACATACAAATGTTTCTTTCTTAGGAGATCAAATATCAAACGAATGTGGTGAAAGTGTTTCGTGTGGTCCCACTTGTAGAACAGTAAATTATCAGCGTAGGCTACTAGGAATTTTCCCATGTAGGGTCACAGGATCTGCGTCATCACTCTCATAAATGTACTCAATGCGTTCAACACTCCGAACGTCATAACCAACCACTCATAAAGACCATCCTTCATCTTGAAGGCCGTCTTCAACTCGTCCCCTTCTTTCATGCTAATCTGATGGTACTCACGGATAGACTTGACATTGATAGGGTCAACCAAAATGTCGGACACAGAGACTATATATCTTAAGAAATGCACTGATGTAGTCAAGAACGAGCACTTCTTCAGGTTGGCAAACAAATGTTTCTCCCGTAGAGATCAAATACCAAACGAACGTGATGTAAGTGCTTTGTGTAGTCTTGCTTGTAGATCAGTATATCATCAAATACCAAAATGCAGAACACAGAGGCTATATAGCCTAAGAAATGTGCTGATGTAATCAAGAACGAGCACATCTTCAGGTTGACATACAAATGTTTCTTCCGTAAAGATCAAATACCAAATGAATGTGATGCAAGTGCTCAGTGCGGCCTCTCGCTCGTAGATCAGTATATCATCAACGTAGATTAGTAGGAATTTGCTTATGTAGGGCTGCAAGATCTGCGTCATCACTCTCATAAATGTACTCGTCGCGTTCGATAGTCTAAATGTCATAACCAACTACTCATAAAGGCCATCCTTCGTCTTGAAGGCTGTTTTTCACTTGCTCCCTTCTCTCACCCTAATCTGATGGTACATGCTTCCGCAAGTCAATCTTCGAGAAGATCTGGGCACCAGTTACTGCATCGAGGCGGGGAATGGGGGAACAGTACTTCACCGTAATTTTATTGATGGCGCGGTTCTCAACATACATGCGTCAACTCTCATCCTTCTTCGGAGTAAGAAGAGCATGGACGGCAAACGGGGTCAAGCTCTCCCGAATGAAATTCTTTCGAAGAAGATCGTCGATCTGCCGTTTCAGCTTGGCATACTCCGTCGGGTTCATGCGATAGTGGGGCAAATTGGGCAAAGATGCCCCGAGACTAAATCGATAACGTGTTGGATATCTCTTAACGGAGGAAGCTCATCAGGGAGCTCCTCGGGAATAATGTCAGAATACTTGTCCAACAGGCGTCGAATATCCGGATCCACACTCTCCAAGTCTATGGCAGTGTCAGAGGCCATGGTTGTGGCCAGCACAAACATAACTCCTGAATCTAAGCTCTCCCTCAGAAAATCAGCTCTCCTTAGAATGCACAGAGGCCTAGCTGACCCGACACTGATGGATGAGTCGACCTGGCCCTTAGGGAAATCCCCGGCTGGGTCGGGGTAAGGGTGATCTTGCGCTCCTTGTCGAAGAATACACGTGTTAGAGCGGTCATAAAACGTGGCATCATGATCGTATAACCAGGGTCATCCTAGAAGAACATATCAGGATGAAGTCGCACCAGACCTTATTCTCTATAGACGATAGACGAATCAGAACAAGACATCTCCGTGTGACCTGAATGGCCGACTTGTCCACCCAGAGGACACGATAGGGATCCGAATGAGGCTCGACAGGCAACTGCATCCTCTCTAATCCCTTCTTTGCCATGATATTCACGCAACTGCCACTTTCGATTGCGAGTTTGCAGCTCAGTTGGTGGTGACAGTCTGCTTGAAGTCTCTTTATCAAGGAGGTCGGGTGTTCGATCCCCAGCCACAACAACCTTTCGTCTCCTGTGGTGGGACCGAAGATGGGTTGGGGTGTACTGGTTGGAGTCCCTGATAAAGCTATCTTGGTGGGACTTCGGGGTGGCAGGTAGGTGTGGCGCGCCTGTCCTGCATCATAAAAGTGCACTTTTATGATGCAGATCCAGGAGTCCACCTGACTGCCACCCCGGAGTCCACCAGGGGTTCACCTTGGAGTCTACCAAGGGGTCTTATCATGGCCGCGACCTATACACCACAACCCATCACCGGTCCCACCACAGGGTCGATAGGTTGTTGAGGTTCGGGCTCGATTCCCCGACCTCCTTAATAAACGTCCTTTGGCGGAAGTAATATCACCAACTGAGTCGCAACATCAATAACTTATCAGCCCTGTGGTGAGACCGATGATGGGTTGGGGTGTACAGGCTGCAAGCATGATAAGGCCCCTTGGTGGACTCCAAGGTGGACCCCCGGTGGACTTCGGGGTGGCAGGCAAGTGGACTCCTGACACTGCACCAATTTGGCCTCACACTTCAAACAAAATATTTGGGACACTTCTGATACTTCTTGGGTATTGAGGTAACTCGTCGACCTGATGGACTTGTTTGGTCTTAATGAAAGTACTACATTGATCTTTTGTAAGATGCCGACTATTTGGGTTGTAAGCCCGCTGACACTCTAATGAATGTCAACCACAAGCTATATGCTCACGAGTACCGCTCTAAACACCCACGAATTACACTAACTGATTCCATTCTCAACCCTCAAGCAAAATATCTCACTTCAATCAATCTTAGATCGTTGTGAACAAATCTTGCTTTATATTTTATTATATTTCCATCTTCATCAAATTTGGTTTTGAACACCCATTTGTGCCCAGTGATTTTCTTGTGCTATGATTTCAAAACAAATTCCCAAGTTTGATTTTTTTATCATGTGAACTGTTTCATCCATGGTTTTCTCCGATTGGAATTTTCCAAGGCTTCACTGAAATGTTTTAGTTACTGTACCATGAATGTTAGATCATATTGCTCATAAATTTCTTATATTTTGTTGGAGATCATGATTCATCCAGAGCTTCTGAATCTGATGAATCTGATCCAACCTCAAGGATGTATTCTCAGTAATGAGAACATTCATGGAGATGTGAAGTTTCTGTGCCGAAGGATTGTACATAATCTTTAAGCTTTTGAATCATAGTTGTAACCTAAGAAAATACATTTGTCTTAACATCCAACTGCCTAAATCTTCTTTTGGAATGTGTCTAGAAGCATGTGATCAATGTGAGGCTTTTTATGATACCATGTTTCATATGGGAGTGATTTCATCCAAGCATCCGATGGAGATTTGTTGCATAAACAACATTATGGACTGCTTCTACCCAAAATTTTTTGGGAAGAGAATGATGTTATAGCATGGCCCTTGCCATTTCAACTATGGTTCATTTTTTTCTCTCCACCACCTCATTCTGTTGTATTGTTCTACTTGTGCTTAGTTCTCTCTTAATCCATTGTTCTCTACAAAAATACACAAATTCTTCTCCTATGAACTCTCATCTACTATCAGTTCTTAGCTTCTTTATCTTATGGCCAATCTCATTTTCTATAGCAGCTTTGAAAACTTTAAGATAGAAAATACCCAGCTCATTATTTATGGTGTAGTCATCAATAAGACGAGCAATATTTCATACCAGATAAAGAGGGAGTTGAGGGAGGTCCTCACAGATCGGCATGCAACAATTCCAGAGGCTATAGTGCTCTCAAAGTAGATTTGTGTTAGAAAGGCAATCTATGGCTCTTTTCCATCACACATCCTCACATATCTGATGTTCTTCTCTTACTTCAGGTAACCTGCAAACTAATTCCTTTTGTTGTATGAGCTTCATATCTCTGAAATTTAATGTCAAATCTCTTGTGCCAACGAAATGAGACAAAGTTGGCCTTGCTGACATTGGCATTTTCTGCCAATGGAGTAGGTTGAAGTGGGAACATTTTATTTTACGTCAATCTAATAAATGTTATGCAGTTATTTGTTGTTTGTAATTATCAAAGATGACAGAGTACCCCCACTTTATTAGTTGCCCAACATTAAGGGACTCTGAATAGGACTGGGAACATAATGAACATCTGGTATGAATTGGTTCCACCATTTTTGGTCGTCCCGGTTATTGTATTTTTGCCTTCTATATATAGCCGTTTCCATCTACAAGCAGCACTATTGATTTCAGTGTTTCATTTAAGGTTGTAAATGAAGATTTATTATTTGGCATATGGTTTCAGCAACCAATGCCAATTTACTGGGTATTATCCATTCTTTCAATGGTGTTGAGACGGGAAAATAATTTTTGGGGGTTAATTGAAATTGACCTTTTTTGACCATTTGGTTCCTCATCGGTTTTAAACATGTTAGAAGAAAATCCTGTAAAGGCCCAAATAAAGGCTTTAGGTTTTCTTCCTCCTTATGTTTTAGTTCCATATCTTGAATGACGATCTTTCTCTCCCTCTCTCCGCCTATATAAGTGTACACATGCTTGTATTTATAAATAAAAAATAATAATAAAATTTTCAGTTATTTTCCAATATTCTGGGCATTTCTCTACATGGTATCAAAGTCATCGGTCCGACACCTTTGATTTTTCATTGCTCTCCCTGCTTCCTGCGGCCTCTCATATCCTACCCGCAAGACCTCTTCTAATCGCAACTCTCACTGATACCTTCGATCTCCCTGATTCTACCCGCAACCCTTCCTCCTTTCGTGGTTCCACATCAATCCCCCCCTCCTCCGCCTCAATTTATATCTTCGCTCCCTCTGATCAGTGGGGTCCACCGGTTTGCCTATTCATTGCGGTCTATCTTCCTTGTCGCGCCTTGCTTGCTATCCTCGTCTCATTGCGGTGTCCCGTCCTTGCCGCAAGCCTGCACATCCAGATCGGATCTCTTCTCGATGCGGTCTCCTCTCTTCTCGTTGCGGTCTCCTCTTCTCACCGTGGTCTCTTCTTGTAGTGCTCTATCTTCCTTACCACTCCTTGATTGCTCTGCTCGTTGCGGCTTCCAGTATCTCTTCCCTGTCGCGGTCTACCTAAGGTTTAACAGTTCGTCGCGGTCTTCTATTCTCACCGCAGCTCTGAGATCACTGACTGCTTGCGCCTGCACCTGGTCTCCTGCCTCTGATTCGCAGAGTTGTTGCCTATCCGCACTCCTTCTCAGGTAGCCTTGCCGCACCTTCTTGTCGCGTATCCGCACACCTTTTTCAAAATGAGTTGGTTTTTATACCTTTTGCATTTATAGAAGCAATCCAAAGTATTGTGATTGCCCCTTTCACATAGATTACAGAAGGTGGTAAAATTTATTGCTTTCAGTTCCTCGTCCCCTACATCTTCGTCTTGGAGTGGGGTTTTTAAAAATTTCTGAGCTGAACTTTCTCCCCTCATTTCAAATAAGGGATCGGCTTTTCAAATTATTTGCTTTAGTTTGAAAAGCTTGTTCCAAAAGTTTATCTATTCTCTATCAATATTCCTCATGAGATCCACTCTCTTTAGATGTTCCTCATGAGATCCTAAGATCTTAATTTGATTTACAATGTCCATAGCTCTAGACACAAAGTCTTGTATCATCTCCAAATCCTTCAAGAGCAATGTATCCATGGAACTCAATATAGAGCGTATTGCATGCTTCCTTGGATTTTGCAGCTCCTATGATCATTGGGTAGATGTGTTTGCTCAAATCCTTGATGGATGCAGAGAAGTGTGTTGGAGTCCCTTTTGAATTTGTATGCATGTTGCTTGGGTCTTAATGTAGCCTCAGCTGCAGGTTCTTTTAAGAATGCAGCTGAATCTTTGTGATCCCAGTCTATGCTGAAATTGTTGAAGTGGAAGTGCGCGGTCTGATTGGGCAGACCGCAGAGTCCGCAACCGGTTAGACGGCTAGGTGTTGGCGGATAGCCGGGTTCCTGATTTTGTTCTCTGTTTTGTGGTCTGTTTCAGCAAGCACCCTGAGAGATAACCAGACGATTAGCGTTGGCTAATCGCGGTTATCGCGGTCTGGGTTGAGAGACCACAGAGTCTGCTTGGAGCTGGCAAGTTCTCTGGCTTGCATAGAGGCAGACAATTAGTGCGGATTGCGGGGGCTAACCGCATAATTCGCTGTGATCTGCTCGCGCAGTCTGAAGCCAGAATTCGCTGGAGTATGTTGACTTGGTCACGTTGATGTGTCAATTCCTTAGTGTTGCCTAGTCGCAGAGACCGTTGGTTGCGCGGTCTGCTTCTGGAGTTCGCGGAGATCGCATATGATGTGCGGTCTGGATGTGGAGTTCGCAGATCGTGTAGCGCGGATAAGGCTCAGGTTGTGAGATTGTCAGCTTAATTGTTTAAGTCCACACGGACTGAGAATGTTGTCGGCATAGCTATGCGGACTGGTGGATCTTACCGCGTAAGCGGATATATGGTTTATCACTCGCGGCCTGACTCTAGTATCCTCACTCTTGTGCGGATAGGTGGTGTTAATCACAGGTTGATGGGCGGTATCCCTATCGCTATGGGCAGCGACCGCACTCCCCTGTCGTCTATAAATAGGGGTCCCTTACTCATCATATATAACGGGAACAGTGAGAACTCAACTCGCGTTTTGAACTTGCGGTTAGATTTTTCTAACTGGGCGGCTAAGTGAAGTTAACTTGTGCTGTGCAGGCTGTGCGGCTAGCACCGTGTGACTAGGAAACTAGTTGGGAAGCTCGGTGTGGAACAGTTTGCGGATAACAGTCTGTGGTATACAGCAGGCCGCGGTTAGTGCGGCTAACAATCTTCTTCCTCAGGGTTGCGGATAGTTCAAGCAGTTCGCCCGGTCTCAGCGGGTAGACTGTTTTCCCAGTTCATCAACATTCAATAACAAGACAGTCTGCGCGGCTTGAGTTGCGGTTTGGCGACTTAGTGGTTTCGGCAGACAGGCTTGGGCGGTTACTGTTGTCAATCCGCCGGTTTCTCTTGCTTGTAATTTTTTTGCTTCCATTGTATGCATTGTGAACCATGTCTCGCAATGTATATCTTGCCCTGTAAAGAAGATTGTTGATTCCATAGTGGCACTTGTGATTCTGTTGTTACTGATTATTACTTGGCTTTGGTTTGATTGAGTGTTCCTGCGACCTTGCTCAGCTTCCGAGAAATTTTCACTTTCTACACGAGGTTCCGCCGTTCTTGTGATTGGAAAAGGATCCTCATGTGCGTGATCCACAAATCATAATTGTCTCCTTCAATTCTTGGGACACCCGATTGTGAGTAAATGAACATTTGTGAGAAATTGGATAAAGCCATCAGACGAGAAACATAACAGAGCAAAATCTGATGCCTTTGCAGCTCTTAATAATTGTGATGCCACTGTTATGGAGAAACAGAACAGAGCAACACAATAAGAAGAAAAGGGAGAGAAAAGAGAGCTTCTTCATGATTTTTCATTACATTTGAATTCTCACGGTTTTACATGAATTTTGACTATTCTTCTTCTTCTTGAGATTGCTTCGTCCTCTGAGATTATTGTTGCAATTAACTCTGATGTTGTTCTATGTGAGTAGCATTAATCACTTCAACATTATAAGAAGGAAGACCTCAGCCTTCCCTTATCTTTCTCTTGCAACTCTGGTGGACCATAAAGGCATCTTCTCCAACATCTAGTATCAAGAATGATTGGAGCTTTTCCAACCTTCAAAAAATGCCTCCTTCCATGACACTAACTACCCGCACCCTTCTTCATACTTCCTTTCTACAGAGACGCTTGATGAATATCCGTAACTCCGGGGATCCACTTCCTTTCATGGGAAGACGTAGTGTCATATTCAAGCATGGGATCAATAGGTTCATACCTTAACCTTAGTGGAAATCCATCCCTATTCTTCTCCTAGGGCTTCTTCCTCCTCATCTCGAGGTTGACTATCATCCTTAGCATTAAGGACAACATTAACTTCTATACTAGCTCCCTAAAAACTTAAATAAAACACTTATCCCTACATGGCTGATAGGCGCAAGCTCTTTCCTGTCTGCACACCAAAGCGAAAGTCCGATATCTCTTCCCATGCTCTCTCTCCAATAAAAAAATATACTATTTGTTTATCTCATCTATACGTCGACGCATTTCCCTTTCACCTCAAAACATCAACGCACCACATCTCCCCTCCCCCTAAAAAGACTAGCAATAACTCCCAACTTAACGTTGCTTTTAGGCTTTCCCTTCTAAGCTTCACAACTCAGCCACAATCTAAATGCTCAATTCTCTAGCCTCCTTATTATGAATTGTTCTACAACCACGTCCCCTTAACCGGCTAAATCCAATTTTTGTAACCATACAAACCTAACCCCTTGAAGCTTCACCTCTGTGTTCGAATCTCTTGTGTCGATTCCATCATTGCTTGTTGTCACCATCCTCTTCAACAACAATCAACCTTATTGCGGCCTTTGAGGCTACTCTCTGCCATCTTGTCCGCATCATCCACTTCTTCTATCAAATACCCCATGACAAGATCTATACATCTCTCTTTTCGGTGTTGTTGTGCCATATCATAGTCTCCCTTTTCAATTGTTGATTCATGATTTAGAGCTTCCCCACTTCGGACCGGTTTCACATGATTGCTTTTGGCAAGTCTTCTCTAGAGCACGATTGCTACTCCCTTTGCATTGCATCCTTAATATCAATCGCCTAGATAGCTTCGTTCATCAAGCAACTCATTGGGATGCCTCTTTAGCAATAGTTAACATTGGTTTTCTTTGAGAACCATCACCATCACAAACATCAACATCAACAACAACAACTACAACCACATTTGGATCCAATGTGCTCCCCTCTTTGACCCCCATGAGCCTCCTCACCACCAACAATCTTTGCCTAAACTAGCCACCACAAAGATCTTCCCTACCTAAATCCTTCTAGAGGTTTGTTGTCCTTTCTCCAATCTCCATCAAGCCCATCAACTAGACCTCGCTGTCAAGCTTTAACTTTTATCAGACATACCTCCATACTCAAGTTGGTACCATCTGTCCCCTGAAGTTTGCGTGGAGCATTATTTTTTTTGAGTGTATTTGGCATAAGAATTAATTGAGTTTGGGAACTAAAAATGATTAAAAAAAAACATCATTCAGATGCTAACATCAGATAAAATAATTTATGTACAAATATATGTTTTTTTCCATAGAACAAATACAACAACAGCACTCAAGCCTTTATCCCACTATAGTCGGGTTGGATTCCATAGAACAAATAATACTAAAAATAAAATTGATCCACATTGCAAGTATAGTTTTTTTGAGGCTCACCTAAATCCATACAGCTTTCTATGAATGCACAAAGTAAATAAACAAATAATACAAAAAAAATTGATCCACATTGCAAGTATAGTTTTTTGAGGCTCACCTAAATCCATACAGCTTTCAATGAATGCACAAAGAAAATAAACATTAGCTTCTCTCTGCAAATGTATTGAATTGGGACAAAGGCTCCGTTTGCCGGGTCATTTTTGCTCTGGTGAGTTTGCGCAAAAATGTCACCGTCATAGAATGTATATTTGGCATAACAACGGTTATGACCGCCACCAAAAAAAATAAAACTAGTCTTGAACATAAAAGTGGATGAAGTTCCTTAGGTGAGGTTGGGTGTTCCCAAACAACGGCTCATAACCGCCGTGTTCACGATCTCCACCGCCATGCCAAACTGAGCCTAAGTTGTTAAAGCATGTGGAACTGTTGGCTTTAATCTCATATTTGACAAGTGAAAATATGTTGAAATGAAAATCAAATTTTGGAGTTGCCCTTTCCTATAATCTTAAACTTTGGGGTTGAACATAAATCTTGACCACTAGTGTATCATGATTGACTATGGCTACTACCCTTAGGAACATACTTGTTACTGGATTTTATATTAAGCTTTCTGATCTCCAAATTTTTTTCAGTGAAAGCACTGCGCAGTTGCTTTCTACTAAACTAGTCATTAAATAAGTAATGGAGGAGATCAGAAAGTTTCTTCAGCGCTTGCCAATCTCCACAGCTGTGTCAGAATAATAATCACTTCTCAACACAAAGGCAAACACTGATCAATTGTGAATATTTTAATGTTCTTGTCATTCAAGGAAGAGCTGGACCTGTTACAAGAATAGGACGTTTGGCAAATCACTTCCCAAAACACCCTTTGGTGGAACATTCATCTTTCTAATTCTACTACTTCTTTATTACAACTATTACAAAATTTTATAATTCAGTTTAATTTATATATATTTTTAAATTTTATTTTAGCTATTATGATAGTAGGAAGTTTGGCAAAATCACTTTCCAAAATACATTTTTTTACTACAATTTTTTTGTAATTTGGTTTCATTTGCCTGTCATTTGACTTTACAAAGTAATGTTTGCATTCCTTCAATTTTTATTAAGTTCTTTTTTGGCAAGACAAAATTTTATGGTGATGACAAGCCACAAGCCTACTATAGCGTTAGGGCACGGGGGAACCCTGTGAACTATTGTTGAAAATATAATTGGTGAAAATACCCTCTAGTGAAACACGTTCATTCCGATTTTACTCTTCCTTTGTTACATTTTTACGACATCTTAAAAGTGACTTGTGTGTTAACCTTTACTATATAATAATGAAAAAATTAAATATCATTTGGCTGAACATTGATCTTTTTGATTTAATCATCATTCTTCACTTCAATTTTATCAAACATTAATTTGGTGGAATAAAATTTTTTAACTGTGACAACGAGCGACGGGTGTAGTGTACGCTCGTCGCTCATTGTATATGCAAAACTTTTTATTATAATACAAAACTTAATATAAATTGACATTATGTCACACATTTTAAAAATACGCAAATTAAACACACTTCTAGAAATTTGTAAGATTTGTAATAAAACAGGATAATATCAAAAAGATGAATGTTTGATCAATAGTATTTATATAGTAAGCAGTCGAGTCGAGCACGATGTTCCCCGTGCCTCAGCACGACAATACATTCTCTGTTTGTCATCCCAGTAAACAAATTCAGTCATTTCAAATACAAAACTCAATAGAAATGCATAGCTTGAGGGGATGAATGTACAAAACTTTTTATTATAATACAAAACTTAATATAAATTGGCATTATGTCACACATTTTAAAAATACGCAAATTAAACACACTTCTAGAAATTTGTAAGATTTGTAATAAAACAGGATAATATCAAAAAGATGAATGTTTTATCAATAGTATTTATATAGTAAGCAGTCGAGTCGAGCACGATGTTCCCCGTGCCTCAGCAAGACAATACATTCTCCGTTTGTCATTCCAGTAAACAAATTCAGTCATTTCAAATACAAAACTCAATAGAAATGCATAGCTTGAGGGGATGAATGTACAAAACTTTTTATTATAATACAAAACTTAATATAAATTGGCATTATGTCACACATTTTAAAAATACACAAATTAAACACACTTCTAGAAATTTGTAAGATTTGTAATAAAACAGGATAATATCAAAACGATGAATGTTTGATCAATAGTATTTATATAGTAAGCAGTCGAGTCGAGCACGATGTTCCCCGTGCCTCAGCACGACAATACATTCTCTGTTTGTCATCCCAGTAAACAAATTCAGTCATTTCAAATACAAAACTCAATAGAAATGCATAACTTGAGGGGATGAATGTACAAAACTTTTTATTATAATACAAAACTTAATATAAATTGACATTATGTCACACATTTTAAAAATACACAAATTAAACACACTTCTAGAAATTTGTAAGATTTGTAATAAAACGGGATAATATCAAAAAGATGAATGTTTGATCAATAGTATTTATATAGTAAGCAGTCGAGTCGAGCACGATGTTCCCCGTGCCTCAGCACGACAATACATTCTCCGTTTGTCATCCCAGTAAACAAATTCAGCCATTTCAAATACAAAACTCAATAGAAATGCATAACTTGAGGGGATGAATGTACAAAACTTTTTATTATAATACAAAACTTAATATAAATTGGCATTATGTCATACATTTTAAAAATACACAAATTAAACATACACTTCTAGAAATTTGTAAGATTTGTAATAAAACGGGATAATATCAAAAAGATGAATGTTTGATCAATAGTATTTATATAGTAAGCAGTCGAGTCGAGCACGATGTTCCCCATGCCCAGCACGACAATACATTCTCCGTCCGTGTAAACAAATTCAGTCATTTCAAATACAAAACTCAATAGAAATGTATAACTTGAGGCCTTGAGGAGTTGAGGGGATGAATGTACATTTTTTTAAAAAAAAATTAAATAGAAGTGGTTGTGAAATTTATAATAAAGAAGGTTAGAAGGGTAAAAGTGGAATAATGATGTAGATATTTAATAATATTAATAATTACTGAGCTTCTTTCCTTCCTTCCTCTGAGCACTTGCCAGAACAAAAAGAAATTAATAGGGGAGGACTCTGCAATCAGTCGTCATCCCCACCGCAGAGCGAGTAAAAATTTACTCTTGCAGTGCAGAAACTAGCGATTTCCTCGGCACTGTCAACTCAATACCTCGGCTCAGAAGAACACTTCTCATAAATTATAACTCTAAAAAGACATGAATCATTCATTACCTGAAATCTTTGCTCATGGTGTTTCCATACGAAGCTGGATCAAGGTTCAGGTGAGAGGAGGCGGCCGCGGCGCCAAGAGAAGACACTGAAGGACGGGCAGAAGCAATGGAGTGCAGAGGAAGCGCGGGCAAGTTCCCGGCGACGGAGGCGGAGGCGACGGCGCGTCCATTGCCGGCGCCGGAGCTTCCGAGAGAAGAAGGGGCGAGAGCAGTCGCGGTTGAACAGCAGGACTGCGACTGGGAGAGGGCTTGCGGCGTTTCCACATGCTTTCTTGAACGATTGCGGCCCCTGTGCATGTGCCGCTCGCAGTATTTGGAGTCTGGGTAAGCGTCTTTTGAGCACCGCCATTTCTTGCCGTCGGTCCTCCGGCACCGCCCCGGCTCCGGGTCAAGCTTCTTCCCGTAATAAGAGCAGTAACCCACTGATGAGCACAGAGGAACAGAGAATAACTCAAAAAAAATCTGCTGAAATCAATTAAAAAAACTAGAAACATTTGGAAGTTGCAGATCTGTCCGGCAAAAAAGGAACATTTGCATTGAGAATCAGCAGGGGAAGAAGCACAAATTAATAAATAAAAAGAAAACAGCTGGAGGATGACGATGAACGAAGGGGGGAAAGGGTGTGAAGAGAACTAACTGGCTGGATGATGGTAAAAACGAGAGGCCATGGTTTCGAAGCTCCGGCGAATGGGGAGAAGCAGCTCCGACGGGACGGGCATCCCTGCTATGAGATACTTAAAGATGAGCGCCTGGTGCTCCAGCTCCTCCCACTGAGATGCCGTGAACGGCGGCCGGAATCCCACTCCCCCACCTGCCGCTGTACTGTTCATTTATCCACCTCTCCTACTTATATCCAAATAAGTCTACTGAAGAAATAACTAAAAAAAGAATTTGTTAAGTCGCAGCAGAGAAACGCGAGAAAGAGGGGGGAAGAGAAAAGGCTGCAGAAGGCTCTCTCCACAAGCTCAGACATAGCGAATAAGATCCGTAATGGCGGTCCGCCTTCCTGCAGCTAACATGGAGCCGCAAAGCTTCACCATTTCAGGACAGCAGCAAGTAAAACAGAGTAGTAGAGAGAGAGAGAGACAGAGGAGAGAAATAAATGAGCGGGCGATCGATGAGAGCTCTCGATGCTATGTGGCTAGCATTTATAGCCGGTATCAAGGAAAGAGGAAGAGGGAGAAGAGCCGGAGAAGATGACTTGGAGATTATTTAGGAAATTTTTTCTTCTTCTGATACTTGGCTGGGATGGCTAGGGTTGAGTGAGACTGGAGAGGATAAATGCCCCACGGTCATCAATGAAGAGGCCGCAGTTTAAAAAAGAAAAGAAAAGAAGAGAGTTTAGTTTGAGCAGAGCAGCATTACTCTGTCTAAAACAGAGCCGGTAGCCATTAATCATGGAGAAAAGCTCAGAATAGCAGTCATAAACAGTCTAAAATAATCACATGCGTACAAATAAATCATCCCCCAAACATAAAAATAACATTTTTAGAGTAACGAAATAACAAATTTTCGATTCTCGGATAAGAACTCGAGGAGGGAATCGGAAAAATAATTAAAAAATAAAGAAAAAAAAGGGATGTCGCTCTCTGTCGTTTGTCTCTATCTGAAAGAGGAGAGAGAGAATGGGGAGGCTTCGTGTTCCTCAGCTCTTATCGGGAGAAGAGAGAGAGAGAGAGAGAGTATCTTTGAAATCAAGCTGCAAAAAATAATAATAGTTTAATTACGAAGATAATTTCGTTAACATTATTATATAATTAATTTTTTCATCGAAAATCCTCGGGCGTCGTGCACGATCAGACGGCGGAGGCACGGCCACGCGCAATGCATCCGACGGAGAAAGTTCATATCCGTACAGCTGAGGAGGAGCAGCTGAGGTGGGGAGGACAGCATGGGCTGCTGCGTTGGGGTCGAGGGCTCGACACGTGTATGTCGGCGACGAGGATGCCGACGTAGACTGCGGAAGATAGGTCATAAGTGACGCTTAAAAGACCGTTAAAGCTGTCGCCGGCGGCGAAGGCAGCGGCGTCAATCAGCTGGTGTTTGCTAATTGTAGGCGGGGAGCTACGGCCGATAATTCCATAAAAATTGTTAGTTAAAGAAGATGACCGACGCATTTCCCTGTGTGAAATGTAGAAATAACATAAGACCGTTCCATTTTATTTATTATATAATCATTTATATAGTTAATACAAAAGAGTGTTTCATTTAATATATTATAATTATTTGTATATTAAGTAGGGGCGTCCTTAAATAATTGTATAAATGATTATTATGCATTTTGGAACCGTTTTATGCCCTAGCCTGCGGGCAATAATTCTGTACGTTTAACGCATATAAAGGATCCTGTGGAACTGCATTTCAATATAAAATACAACTGTAACGTAAAATGCAGTTGCAAATGGACTGTATTTTCAGTGTAAAATGCAGTTGCAATAATAGTTCAAAAAAATCCTTTTTTTATAAGTATATTTTTAACTCAAAATATATACATATGACTACTTAAAATGATCATAAAAATGCATAGATCAATAATCCATGATTTATTTTGTGAAAAAAATAAATAAATATGAATCAAAATTGATTTTCCGCAGGATTCTACACATGCGTTTCCCGTATTTAAAAATTACACCTAGCCTGCAGTTGAGCATGCAAACAGTCAAAGATTCTCCGATTTGTGCAAGAGAGATTTGATTACGTGAAAACCGGCACCAGGGTAAAAAACCACGCGGTCGATTCCATGTCGACCTAACTTCCACTAGTCCAGAGTTTGTTACAAGGATGTTCATATGAAGATGAGGGGGACAGACCGCTACTCGTTACACTTTGAAGGACGAGAGAATTAGGAAAAGTTCTGAGCGCCACGGGATATCCGCGCTCTCCCGGGAATCTTGCTTATTTTGCTTCAGGGGGAATTGACAAAGGTTGTCAGGATCGAAATCCTAGATGAGATCGTTTCGAGATTGGATTTGATCAGATGGTAGGATTGGATCGAGGATCGTTTTACAAAATCTGGATTGATTTACAAAATCTGGATCGTATGATTGTAAGATCCTATGATTCAGATTGCGATCCAGACAACTATGGCCAACTCGATTGTCTCGTTCCTGGACCCGTTCTTGTGGCAACTTAAAGTTTAGTCGCTCACTTCTGCACCTTGCGAACAACCAAGGACTTCGTCAACGACTGGGAGTTCGTATGCTTTTGAACTCTTGTCTTGCTTTGGGCAAACTCCGTATGTCTAGGCGGTGTTTGACCAAATTTCTTGTTGACGAACAACCTGTAGAGAGAGAGGGAGGGAGAGAGTGGGAGGGAGGGAGAGACCGCTCGCGGTGGGGCGGCCATGCAGCGGCCGCACCCTTCACGGGGGGCCGTGACCGAGGCCACCCTGGCAGGGCGGCCACGAGACGACCACCCCTTCTGCAGGATCCAGGGAAAATCTGAACATAGTTGTAAAGGAGAAATTTTTGCATTCGAACTTCCTCTTTCTTTATATTTGAAGACTGAGTCGGTATGATCACACCAACTGTGCTTTATTCTATATTTGTAGTTTTGTTCGTCCATACTTTCGTGTTCCTGAAGGGCACATTTGTTCACCTGACACGCACAAGTGTTTTTTTGGTGCACTTTTGTTTTTCCTGAACTCACTTTTGTTCACCAATGAAAACTTTGTTAGCCTGGTGCAAATTTTTGTTCGCCCGACAAACTTTTATTCGCCTAGCGCACATTTTTGTTTTTCCTAAGCGCACTTTTGTTCAAGAAGGAGCACTTTTGTAAGCCCGGAGCGCATTTTTTGTATGCCGAAGCGCACTTTGGCTCATTTAAAAGCGCACTTCGTCAAAACAAAAGTGCGCTCTGGACAAACAATGCAACAAGATTAGAATAAAACACACATGGCGCGCGATCTTAAAGGCTCATCCGGAGACAATTTGAAGACGAGCCCGTATTCAAAAAATTCTCTTTTTTTTGAAGATGGAGGAAAAGAAAAGAGAGGGGGAGCTCTTTTTTGAAGGCGGAGGAAAAGGAAATTTTTTTGGATCAGTAGCCTGACCATGAGCATGGTCCGGAGAGCCAATGAGAAGCCCCAAAATGCGCGGGTCCCGCGCAAAAGTGTATGACACAAGCCATAAATGCGCGGGCTCCACCTCCTTTGCAGGCTTCTCATTGGCGCGGGACCATGAGCATTGTCAGGCTCCTGACCTAACTATTCCCCGAGAAAAAGGGGGGAGCTGGCCATCCAATGCGGTCCGAACCCAGGAATGGCAAATGATCGAACCGAACCGGGGAGGGAGTGGACCACGGGTCGGCTAGGCCGCGGCCGCGGGAATAATTCCATTTTAAGAAGAAGCTGAGGCTGAGCGGGGGGGAGCCCCCACCGGCATTAAAGGGGTTGATGAGCCCCGGCCACCCAAAAGCCAGCATCCAAACCCCTCGGCCGGGCCTACCGCAGTGGCTGCCAGCTGTGCCTTTTCTCTTTCCTCTCTCTCTCTTTCTGCCCCCGAGTTGGAAGTTTCCGCTTTCGACACTCTTTCACTTTCTCACACTAACTTGATTACCTACATCTACAGGCTGCTCTACAGCTGGGCTTGCTTCTTCACTTCTTCTTCCTCTCTCTCTCTCTCTCCTCTTTCCTGTTTCTCTCTCTTCGGCGCAATCATTTGCTTGGTGCTTCCCACACCCAGCATGCATGGATGCCATGACTTCGCCGATACTCTTCTCGGCGACATCACCCAGAATTAAAAACGGTGAGCTAAGGGCGGCAGATTTTGCAACCCGCCGATGCCTAACGGACGGACGGCAGCCTCTTTGCCGGAGAGACTGGGAATCCTACAAACGGACGGCGGCCACGATCTCCGGTCGAACATCTTAACGGACCGGACCCTAGTTGAATAATTTGCTGGTCATGTTAGATCGTATTATTAGAGCAATGTTACATCTATAATGATTATTTAAGGTCCATTCACATTTGGGTTCAAATTATTTATTCCTACTCCAACAGCCCGACATGTCCAAATTAATATTGAAAAATTAGAAAAACTTCATTTCAAAACAAAATGCTAAAAAGGGGATTTCTGAAAAACTTGATTATTTAAGGTCCAGATAACATCAAGCCCACAATCAGGCGAGCAACAGGCGAGTAGTAGCAAGAAGGAACTTGGCGACGACGACCCCTCAGAGACAAAATGAAATGCGCCGTTAGGGCAGGAGTGGGGTGTGGCGGTTGTCGCTGAGTTCACGACGGGAATGTTAGGGCGTCGAAGTGCGCCGATTGTCAGCCTGGAAATGGCGAGAGCAAGATACGAGAGAAGCCTAGCAAGATAGCAGAGGAGGGACGATACCTGCGGGAACAAACTCAGCGCCAACGAAGCATCTCGACGGCGGAGGAAGAACTCTGATGCGGGCGACTTGGGCGAATGGAAACGTCCAGAGGAATGAAATGCGGAGTTGTTGGAGTTGGGGAACACTTCCGGCTCTCTTGTTTCTCACACCGGGTTAGCCCACGTGAGCTTAGAGACGTCGGAGCGTGACCCTCTCCGATGACTGAAGTGTTAGGTTTTTTGCCTCCATTAACTCCCCAACACCGTACCTATTCCTCCGGGCGCGCTAGAAAATTTTTCGGGGCGAATTCCTGCATTTTTCAAATTCTGGCCGAGAGGTTGCAACCTGGAAAAAGAGGTTGCAACCTCGCGAGTACTGCCTCATTTCAGGAATTTCTGAACCGGAATTTTGATTTTTTTATTTTTGGTTTAATTATTTAAAACCTATTTAAACCTACTTTCCTGCAGCCCTAGAGATCAAGCCCGATTCTTCTTCTCCCTCTTCCGCCGTTTCCCTCTCCCTCTCTCTCTCTCTATTTTGGCTCTCTCTCTCTCTCTTGGCCTCTCGTTGAAGGAGGACCGCCGCCGCCGTCGCCGCTCTGATCGTCGCCGCCGCTGCCTTGTTGGGCCGCCGCCGCTACTTTGGAGAGCCGCCGCCGCCGCTGCTTTGGAGGAGAGCGCCGCCGCTGTGTGAGAGGAGGATTGCCGGCGCCGCCACCGTTGCGCCGGGTTTGGGAAAGGCTACTGCTTGCTGCAGTTTTGGGGAGACGTCGTCGTCGTAGAGACATCGTCGAAGTTTGGGTTGCCGTCGTGCTTGGCCGTGAGGAACTTCCTCTTTCTTTGGCCGTTTTGCCGCAAGGTATCCGGGAGTCACTTTTTTATCTCATTTTGTATAGGGGTAATTTATCCCCATTTGTAACACTGTGTATTTTGTGTTGAATGAGATTGTGACTGCCATTCCCGCCCGTGGACGTACCCATTCAGGGGGAACCACGTTATTTCTGGTGTTCTTCTTGTGCTTTTGTGTTTCCTGTTATTATTGCTTGTGCCAGCATCAGGTATTCTGCACGACAGCACCGCTTCGGATCCCAACAAGTGGTATCAGAGGCAGGTTGCGGGCTGACACTTTTGTTTAAAGGACGAGTTGTTTCCGATCTCGAGTGTACACTTGGGTGCGGTAGTTTACGACCGTTGGTCCGCTGGCTATCCCCTTAGTTGTGCACTGCTGAGGTCGCCAACTCAAGTTTTGTGTTCCGTGCAGTTTTTGCGTTCCGTTCTCGATGGCTTCGTCTATTCCTGGTGCTGTGGCCAAGTTTGACGGGAAACAAAACTTTGGTCTATGGCAGGTCAAAGTTCGTGCACTTCTTATAAAAGAAGGCTTACACCGTGCCCTACTGGGAAAGGCCAGTAAGGATGTTGAGGTTTCTGATCGTACGTGGGAGGACATGGATCTCAAAGCTTTGTCCACCATACAGCTTTGCTTACATGATGACGTGCTATATGGAGTTCTTTCAGAGACGACTGCCTCTGGCATTTGGGCAAAGTTGGAGAGTACCTATATGACAAAGTCTCTCCCCAACCGGATCTACCTCAAGCAGCAGCTTTACAAGTTTAGCATGAAGGAGGGATCCTCTATTCATGACCACCTGAACAGTTTCAACAGACTGTTATCTGAGTGTCTCAGCATGGATATTCAGGTGGATGAAGAGGACAAAGCAGTGATCCTTTTGAACTCTCTTCCAAAGCTCTATGAGAGCATGGTTACTACCCTTACCTACAGTAAGGACGTCTTGGACTTGGAAGAGGTGACTGCGGCTCTACTCTCAGATGACATCCGGAAGAGGTCTTCAGGTTCTCATGTTACTGAAGACTCCGTTCTATACTCTCGGGGTCATTCTGGTTCTGATAGAGGGGGCAAGTCTAAGTCAAAGGGCATCTCAGATTTATACTGCAAATATTGCAAGAAGAAGGGTCACATGATCAAGGACTGTTGGAAGCTTCAGAACAAAGATAAAGGGAAGAGCACTGGTGATGAAAAGGGGAAGTCTGACATATCCTTGTGCTTTGAGGATGTGGGGGACAACCTCATCTAGGTCATCCTTCTCTCTGCTCTTCTACTTTCCGCTTATTTGTTCGTGTTTCTTGTTCCGTTTGTTCCTTATGTTGCTTGCTTTCCTTTCCCTTCATTATGTTCATGTTATTCCTGTTATCTTTCTTATAACCTGTCTTTGAGTTATTTATTCCGATCACTACTCCGTTGTATGAATGCTTTTGTTTCACCCTAGTACCTAAGCTCTTTCATTGTTACTCCTTCGTCACATGAGCTTAGTGTGTGTGCATAATCATCATTTCCTGATTAGCTCGTATAGGGATTCTCTTTATCCATGTTGAGATCAGTTTTGTCTGCATTCAATTGTTGATGTGTTTGCATTTATCATTTCTCTCCCCGCGCACATCATTTCTGGAGTCTGTGATATTTTCTTTTGCTTTGGGAGACCACCGCTGGAGGTGGAGCAGTTAGACCTTTGCTTCAGGTGGAGCATTTCTGGAGTAGTCACGTCAGTCCAGTTTGTGTACTACTCAGATTGAAGGAGTTCACTTTATCTGCCCTTGGCGGGAGCAGATTCAGTTGATGCGTTTTGCATCGTTCTTGCTGGCAACTTGGTTGGTTGGAGTTATCTCGGCAGGTGGAGTTTGTTAGGTTTTTTTGCCTCCATTAACTCCACAACACCGTACCTATTCCTCCGGGCGCGCTAGAAAATTTTTCGGGGCGAATTCCTGCATTTTTCAAATTCTGGCCGAGAGGTTACAACCTGGAAAAAGAGGTTGCAACCTCGCGAGTACTGCCTCATTTCAGGAATTTCTGAACCGGAATTTTGATTTTTTATTTTTGGTTTAATTATTTAAAACCTATTTAAACCTACTTTCCTGCAGCCCTAGAGATCAAGCCCGATTCTTCTTCTCCCTCTTCCGCCGTTTCCCTCTCCCTCTCTCTCTCTCTCTCTCTATTTTGGCTCTCTCTCTCTCTCTCTCTCTTGGCCTCTCGCTGAAGGAGGACCGCCGCCGCCGTCGCCGCTCTGACCGTCGCCGCCGCTGCCTTGTTGGGCCGCCGCCGCTACTTTGGAGAGCCGCCGCCACCGCTGCTTTGGAGGAGAGCGTCGCCGCTGTGTGAGAGGAGGATTGCCGGCGCCGCCACCGTTGCGCCGGGTTTGGGAAAGGCTACTGCTTGCTGCAGTTTCGGGGAGACGTCGTCGTCGTAGAGACATCGTCGGAGTTTGGGTTGCCGCCGTGCTTGGCCGTGAGGAACTTCCTCTTTCTTTGGCCGTTTTGCCGCAAGGTATCCGGGAGTCACTTTTTTATCTCATTTTGTATAGGGGTAATTTATCCTCATTTGTAACACTGTGTATTTTGTGTTGAATGAGATTGTGACTGCCATTCCCGCCCGTGGACGTACCCATTCAGGGGGAACCACGTTATTTCTGGTGTTCTTCTTGTGCTTTTGTGTTTCCTGTTATTATTGCTTGTGCCAGCATCAGGTATTCTGCACGACAGCACCGCTTCGGATCCCAACAAGTGGTATCAGAGGCAGGTTGCGGGCGTGACCCTCTCCGATGACTGAAGTACCAGTAAACGCGGGGGTCCGGGGGCGGCGAGCACCTTTTGGGTGCGGATATCCGGTTTCCGGTTCCGTGGCCTATTTATAGGCGTGTAACCCGATTTCAGGGCTGAGTTTTTTCCTGAGTGATTTCGGCTGAGGAAGTTGCTGGAAGCACCTTTTGGAGATTCGAAGGAGGTGTTTTTCTGGCGGTGGTTCTTCTTCCCATTTCTTGTCCAAAGAGAGAGGTGCGAGGTAGGATCGGTTTGATCCTTGAAACTTTGTAATCTGTATTTTTGCTTTGGTGAATACAAGAAGGAAGGGGAGAATGGGAGAGAGGACGTAACCCGATTTTGGGTGAATCTCTGTAAATCTTGTTATTGTGATTGTTTGTGTTTTGTTTGCTTCTTTTTCCATTCGAATCTCTCTTCTCGGCACCCCGTCTCTTTTACAGGAGTTAGGGCTAGAATCAGTTTTTTAAAATAGGTTTGCTAACAAAGTTTTTTTAGGTTAGAAATAAGAGGAAAAAATTTGACCGGGTTTAGTAAGATTTGCTAGCAATCATTTATGATTTACTAGTAATAGCATCCTAATTTTATTGATTTCCACGTGATACGTGTTTTTACCTATTTGTTTGGCTCCAAGCGCCTCTTGCTTTGAACAGCAGCTAGTTTTGTTTTGAAGTTACTGTCATGTTTTTTACTTGCGTAAAAATTATATCTGACTCCATAATTAAGAACAAAGAAGAGCTGCTCGGGAGAAGAATTCAGTCATGAAACATGGATTTTTGGACTACGATTTATATAAATAAAAATAGAAGATTTAAGTTTTTTTTGGGAGTACGAAAAGCCATTTTAAGACTGCTTATGGCTCCATTTGGGGATGAGGCCGTAAACGCTTGACCGGTAAAAAAAAAAAGTCCCCCTAAACAGAGCCTATAACACTGCTGTATTATTATAAAAAAGAGAAACGGCAACCAACAAATTTCAAACAGATCCAAATCTTCTAAACACAACCCGTTTACTTACATACCCGATGTCTAAGTAAAAATTTATAAATAAAGTTAAAATTAATTAAATTAAAAAAACAACCATAAAAAATTTAAAGAGCAAGGAAAAATAACTGATGTGATCTCATTACTAAAGCGAACTCTCCCAACAGGTGTTCTGATTCTTTCTTAGAAGTTAAGTGTTCAAAAGTGGGCTTAGAAAGCCCGCACGTGTTCAAAAGTAGGCCTTGGTACTAGACGCCTTTTACGCCAAATGCCCGGCCTGGCCCGAGGTGGCCCAAGTAGCCAGTCAAGGCCCCCGCCGTTGGCATTGTAGTGATTGAGAAAAGGCCTGACAGCAGGTCTAGGTTGGCTGCAGCCCAAGCCCATCTAAGCCCTAGGCCATTGTTTTTAGGGGGGGGGGGGATTTAAGTTAAAAATTCACTCTCTAAATTTATCTACTTTTAAAGCTTATAAATATTTATTTAAGAAAAATTGTAATAATTTAATTTACATAATCATTTTTAATTTATAAATATGAGTATATGGTCTTGCGTGAGCGAAATATGTAGGCCCGGTGCACAGGAAATCGGATCCATTCAATTGAAATCCAACAATTCAAAATAAGTTGGACAGTTTGAAATTTGACCATGCATTTGTCAATATCCGTGCAAAAAATAGATGAGCAGTCCTAATTTCTCCTACACGCACCATTCTCTTGTGCTTCGAGCACACAAGATTTTTTTCCCTCGGGAGAGGATGGAAAGTTCTTCGCTCTTCATCTCTCATTCTCTCCCTCTTATTATGTCTCAACTGCTAACTACTATCTATCACTCTCTTATTATGTCTCAACTGCTAACAACTAGTTATAAAAAAAATCTATAATGATTACAAGAAAAATTAATTATTTTAAAGAACATTCTTTTTTGTGGAAGTTAATTGAAATAATGGAATCACAAATTCTAAACTATTATAGACAAACTTCTATAGACTTTGAGAATATAAATATTTCAAACTTTATTTTTTTTATAAAATTGTTATGATCAATTATTTAGCTCCGAGAAGAAACTAAAAAAAAATCAAATAAGTGACACGATTTCAAAATTGCAATTTACAAATGAACTTTTATAAAAAAAAATCAAAAATATCAACCACAAATTATATTATACAAAAAAATATAATTTTAAAATATTACAAGTACTATTAAAAAATAAAAAATTAATCTTTTACAACGACATAAAGTAAAGCGAACACATGTCATACTTATATCTGATAAATCATCCAAGCTCGACCGTAGCTTCGGAGTTTTTTTTTTTTAGTAATAGAAGATTAAAAAAACCAATAAGCAGGCTCAATGAAGAGTTTTTGAAAATGTGCACATGCTACAGAGATCATTTAGGTGCTATGAAAGGGGCCAAAATTATTTCATCATAGCTCATCAAAAATTAAAAAGTAATTAAGCACGCTAAATTTAAATGATTGAAATTAGAAGACTAGCATGCTTGTGTATATATTTTTTTAGGCGTATGAGTATTTGTTTGATAAATTAGACTTGTAACATTTGTTTGTATGCTTTTATATTTTTTTAAAGCATAAAAATTAAAAATTTGATTATTGTAATTTACTTTTTTTAATGACAGGTGTAATTTGTAATGTTGAATTTTTTTGGCAGATTTAATAATTTATTTAATTTTTCAAGATTCATTTTTTAATAATTTGAGCAAGGCTCAATGAGGCCTCCTTTAATAATTTGAATAAATAGTCCGCCCCTACCTTTTTCACACAAAACCTTTCGCTGGCCTCTCCCACCGCCCAAACTTTCTTCTACGGTGGCCAACCTGAAGCCCTTGCCACTCCCTCTCCCGTCGCCAAAAGTCTTGCCGCACTCTCTAAGGTGGCGTTTGGCTGAGCTTATTTGCTGCGGTGCGGTGGAAACGCAACGCAATTTTGTGAAAAAGCAGCGTTTGGCTCGGCTGATTTTGGAAATCCCGTTTATTACCCTCCGCGGTTTTATATTATGGCGCAGACGCGATTTCTTTCCCCGTTCCGCCGCAACATTCGTTTCCCTGCGGCTCTTGACCTAGCGCGATAGCAGCGGCCTTCCCCGATCGACGACGATCCTCGCCGTCGCGGTGTTTGTTGGATCCAGACGCGATTCGCTTCCCCGTGCGCCTCCTCTTCCCGGTGTTTCCTCGACCGTTATCTGCGCCTCTTCTTCCCGGAGCGGTAGCAGCGGCGTCCCCGATCGATGACGATCCTCGACGACGGCTAGAGTTCCAATTTCTGGAGGTTATTGCTGGATGCGAGTGTTTTCTGGAGGTTATTGCTGGAGCCGCTGCGCCTCTTCTTCCCGGAGCCGCGCCCCTTCTTCTTCCTCACGCAGCCGTCATTGTACAAGGTATCCATCATGTCCTTTTTCTCCTTGTTTTTGTTTAGCTTCAGTACTTGTAATTGCATTTTCCTGTTGTGTTTTTCTGTGCTTTTGTGTGAGTGTGATGTTGTGTGTAGGTGTGTGTGTGGGCTGTTGTGTGTGTTGTTCTGTGTATATGTGTATGTGTATATATGTGTATATATGTGTGTGTGTGAGTATATGTGTGTATATATCTGTATGTGTGTGTTTATGTGTGTGTGTGAGTATATGTGTGTATATATGTGTGTGTTGTTCTGAGTATATGTGTGTATATATGTGTATGTGTGTGTTTATGAGTGTATGTGTGTGTGAGGAAATGAAATGTATGTGTATGTGTGTTTGTGTATGAGTGTGTGTGTGTGATTTGAAATGTGTGTGTGAGAGAGTTTGTATATTAGTGTGTGTGTGAGATTGTTTATGAGTGTGTATATATGTGTGTGTGTGTATATGAGTATGTGTGTGTATTTGTGAGTGTGTGTATATTTGTGAGTGTGTGTATTTTGGTGTGGCTGTGTGTGTATGTATGTGTGAGTGTGTGTATATTTGTGTGTGTATATATGTGTGTGTGTGTGTGTATATGAGTATGTGTGTGTATTTGTGAGTGTGTGTATATTTGTGAGTGTGTGTATTTTTGTGTGGCTGTGTGTGTATGTATGTGTGAGTGTGTGTATATTTGTGTGTGTATATATGTGTGTGTGTGTGTGTATATGAGTATGTGTGTGTATTTGTGAGTGTGTGTATATATGTGAGTGTGTGTATTTTTGTGTGGCTGTGTGTGTATGTATGTGTGAGTGTGTGTATATTTGTGTGTGTATATATGTGTGTGTGTGTGTGTATATGAGTATGTGTGTGTATTTGTGAGTGTGTGTATATATGTGAGTGTGTGTTTATAAAACTTGAGTGTATGTTGAAAATCAAAAAGCTCTGTTTAGTTGTGTGTGTGTTATGTGTGTTATGTGTGTTATGTGTGTTTATAAAACTTGAGTGTGTGTATGTGGTTTGTGAAGTTTGTGAGTTATGTGAGTGTGTGGTTTGTGAAGTGTGAGATTGTTATGTGTGTGTGTGTGTATGTATATATATATGTATGTGTGTGTATATATGTGTGTGTTTGTGTGTGTGTGTGTGTGTATATGTATATGTGTATTTATTGATTTTGAATATTGAATTCATATTTATATATTGCCTTGAAAAGATGGGCAAACCAAAAGACGGTGGGGTGGCAGCAATGTGGGACAATTCCGACGTTCTACTCTTTTGTGATATATGCATAAGAGAGATAGAACGTGGGAATCGTCCGACAACACATTTCAGTAAAGAGGGATGGTCCAATATAATGAGAAAGTTTGAAGAGTCGACTGGAAAGAAGTACGATAAAGTGCAATTCAAAAATAAGTGGGATCATCTGAAGAAGGAGTGGAAACTGTGGACGGAGTTAAAACGAGGTGAGACTGGCTTGGGTTGGAACACTTCAAGGAAAACGATAGATGCCTCGGATGAGTGGTGGGACGAGCGCTTGAAGGTATTTGTGTGTGTTTAAATTCAATTATTTCCCTTAAATATCTTTTATATACCCGTTTTAAATAATTGATTTTGATATTTCAGGTTGTTCCTGCGGCAAAGAAGTTCCGTTATTCCGGAATACAGCCGGAATTGGAGGAGAAAATGAACATGATGTTCAGCTCTGTTGTAGCGACTGGGCATCATGCTTGCACCCCTCATTCGAGGAATGTTGGCCCCGAGTCTACGGAGGATAGAGCATTGTCAAACGGTGGACAAGAAGACGATGATGTCACTGGAGTACCTCCTGCACCTGAGAACACAGCAACATCCGAGGTTGGCCACAGAAGGAGGAAATGACAGAAGAAAGACATTACAGCGGTGTTAGAGGATATGGCAGAGTCTTCTAGGACCATGTGCCGATTCATGCAGGAGCCACCGAAGAGCAATTCCTCGTTCCCCATTGCACAGGCGCTTGAGAAGTTAGGAACTTACCATGAAGTGCAGTCAGATAAGGCCTTCCACTTTTTTGCCATCACTTATCTGATGGACAAAAATCACAGGGAGACCTTCATGTGCCTGCCAGAAGGTCTGAATGTTGAGTGGCTTCGGAGTCGCTATACCAGTGGCGTGTAGTTGAGACATTTATCTTCTTTTTTTGAGACTGTTATGTTATTTTTTTGGATGTTATTATGTTTCTTACTGCACTTGACATTATGATGTTTTATTTGATTATTGATATCTGCATGGTTGATTATTGATATGATGTTTTATTTGATTATTGATATCTGCATGGTTGAATGCTTATTGATATCTGGATGTTATCCCAGAATATGTCGAGCGAGGACTCTGACGATTCCACGGAGCAGTATGAAATAGCTAGAAGAAAATGTGTTATTGCTCAACAGACTATAGTAGCAGCAGCATGTTTGGCCGCTGCACACACCACTTCATTAAAGAGTCGAGTCCCACGCATGACTTCGAAGCAGACAGGCGATAAGTGGGTTGGAGAGATACTTCGAGGATCTACTGTGAGATTCCATGACTCCTTCATGATGAGTCAAGACGTATTTCTCGATCTACTACATTACCTGGAGGCAAGGTGTGGACTCAAGGGGACAAGAAGGACAGCTTCCAGAGAAGTCCTAGCATTGACCTTATACATATTGTCGCACAATGAATCGATGAGGAAAACAATAGAGCGCTTTCAACATTCAACGGAGACTGCTAGCCGATTTTTCTCTCAGGGTATTTGTTCTTTGCTGCGGCTAGGGGAGGAAGTTATCCAGCCATTAGACAGGTCTTTCGGAAGCACACCACCAGAAATTATGTACGACAGACGCTATATGCCTTTCTTCAAAGATTGTGTTGGAGCTATAGACGGGACACATGTTGACGCGTGCATAGCAGTTAGACAGCAGGTACCCTATATTGGGAGACGGGGGAATCCAACACAAAATGTCATGGCTGCTTGCGATTTCAACATGTGCTTCACTTTCGTCATGGCGGGTTGGGAGGGATCTGCACACGATAGCCGCATATTCAATTATGCGTTAAATGATCCTCAATATAAATTTCCTCATCCACCTCGAGGTAATGTTAACTGATCCTTTACTGTATGTCTCGCTTTAATTAATTTGGGTGGTTAATTAATTTTTAACAAATTAACAGGAAAGTATTACTTGGTCGATTCTGGATATCCGTTGCAGAGAGGATATTTGAAACCTTATCAAGATACCAGATATCATCTGCCAGACTTTGCACGTGGTGGCCGTCGAGCAGAGGGACGTCGAGAGATGTTCAATCATGCACACTCATCGCTAAGGAGCGTGATAGAACGATCGTTCGGCGTTTGGAAGAAGAAATGGGCCATACTGCGGGACATGCCGAGCTATAGCTTCGCGAAGCAGGGGGATATTGTGATGGCCACGATGGCATTACATAATTTCATTCGCCGACACCCTTCCCGCAACGATATAGATTTCAATGAGTGCGAGCAGGAAGGGCAAGAAGTTAGGGTGGCCTCGCAAGGGCGACAAGAAACCTGCTCTGACACTGCAGGTGGAGTAGAGGAGATGATCGCGCTACGTGATAGTATAGCGGATCAGTTGTATGAATCGAGAGCATAGCTCGAGATTGCGGGTGTACTCGGATTTGTTGTGTTATGTTTTTATTTAGACTAAAGTTTTTTTTTTTTTGAAAAAAAAATTTCAACTCAAAACTCCGTTTTGAATCCAAACAACTTATTCAAAACTCTGTTTTCAAAACTCCATTTCATCCAAACAGTTTTTTAACAAAACTCCGTTTTTCAGAATCAGCACTTTTTCCATCAGCAGCTTCTCATCAGCAGCTTTCCATCAGCAACAGCCCAACCAAACGGAGCCTAAATTCACCAAAGATATTGCCACTCCTCTCTCACCGGCCACCACAAGTTCTCCCCCATTACACTTCTCAGCTGCATTAGAAGCTTGTAGTGTATTTCTATTTCAAAATTCAGGTCAGTAGAAATTTCAAAATCACCAACGCTGTTTTTCCTCCCCGTGCTAGCTCATTTCTATGTCCGTAGCTCATCATTATTTTCCCTGCATGTATAGATTAAAATCGTACCTCCAAAAAAAAGTCTCTCATAACTTTCGAAAAAACTGTAAGTATCCATCGTCCGTTCAATTTTCCGAGTAATATAGTTGTGTTTTAAAATTGTAATTCTGAACTGCAATGTTAAATTTTTTTGGAACTGTAATTTTAATGATTTTTGGAACTGTAATTCTGAGCTGTAATTTTAATGGTTGTAACTGTAATGCTAATATTTTTTGTAACTGTATTTTGTATTTGTAAGTCCAACTGTTTTTAAGAATTGTAAGGTTAATGTATTTTAGAAATGCATTTTTGAGTTATATTTCAGCAGTCTTATGTAGTATTAAGTTCAACTGTATTATTGTAGTAATTGAAATGTTATTTTTAAAAGGAGCCTCTTGTGTTCCCTATCGTGCATTTAGAAGAAAAGCCTGATGTATTGTTATATTTATGTTGTTATCTCACATTTGACGATGGTTTTACCATGCCAATCAGATATTGGAGACGACTGGCTTAAAACTATGAAAATTTTTGCACATATTTTTAACAACGAAACACATGTTAGCCGCAGGTAAATAGTTCAAAGCACACTCAAATATAAAATGAAGAATATCAAATCACATAATTCTTAAAGCAACCTATGCAAATAGGGCCAAAACAAAGGATGCAAACTGTCACACATTCATCCTATGAAGTTAGCTGCAAATAGTCCAAAACAAATAAAAGCTACAAATTGTTAGCACATATAATGCTTGAAAATGTAGCTGGCCAGCAGACATAGTAGGAGTGTAGCCAGCAGACATGGTCAAATTCCATGCAGAAATTGCAGCGAATAGATTTATAACATTTTCAAGCATTATATGTGCTAATAATTCGTAACTTCTATTTGCTTTAAAATATTTGCAGCTAACTTCATAGGACAAATGTTTGGCAATTAACATCATTTGCCTTGACCTATTTGCATAGGTTGCTTTAAGAATTATCTGGTTTGATAATCTTCATTTTACATCTGAGTGTGCTTTGAACTATTTACATGCGGCTAACATGTTGTGTTTCGTTGTTCAAATATGTGCAAAAATTTGCATAGTTTTAAGCGAGTAATCTCCAATATTCGATTGGCATAGCAAAACGATCGTCAAATGTGAGATAACAACATAAAGATAACAATACAACAGACTTTAATAATTCTTGTATGTGTCCAATACGTAAAGTATTACTTCCATACACTAAATCCAATTTTGTGGGCATAATTACAATACATCGTGTACGCCTCTTCCTCCGAATCCACGATAGGAAACACAACGGGCTCCTTTTAAAGCAAGAGAAAAATAACATTTCAATTACTACAATAATACAGTTGGACTTAATACTACATAAGACTGCTGAAATATAACTCAAAAATACAGTAACCTTACAATTCTGAAAAACAATTGGACCTGTACATACAAAATACTGTTGATTTATAACCAAAAAATACAATTTAAAAAACATTAACATTAACATGGAAATGGGCTAGGACGGGGAGGAAAAATAGCATTGGTGATTCTGAAAATTTCTACTAACCTGAACTTCGAAATAAAAATACACTACAGGCTTCTAATGCAGCTGAGAAGTATAATGGGGGAGAACTTGTGGTGGCCAGTGGGAGAGCGAGCGACAATCTCGTCGGTGACTGGAGAGAGTGCGGCAAGATTTTCAGCGACGGGAGAGGGAGCTGCAAGGGCTTTCGGTTGGCCACCGTAGAAGAAATTTTGGGCGACGGGGGAGGGAAGCAGAAGTTTTGCGCGAAAAAGGTGGGCCGGGCTGTTTATTCACGTATGATAGATAGCATCATACAAATCACGTACCTAAAATTTTTGCCTTCAGAAGGGGCCTGGGCATTTATCGTGGACATGATAATTGGTACACTAAATGTGTGTTCTTTCAGGTCCTCTAAAAGCTTCAACTCCTGCACTGGATATGGATCAAACTATCTCATAACGTTTTGGGTTTAGCCCACTCAGACGCAAACATTATAGATATGTGAAACATAGCAAGAGTCCAAATTTTATACACAAAATAATATAGAAAGATAAAAAAGCATAATTCTCATAATAAAGTCCATAACACCCCCTTTTCTACTATTATAATTACCCTAAACTACTAATCACAAAAATCCCACAAACCACCCGGGGCTTTCCTCTAGGGTAGGGTATTTTTGTGCATGCATGCTATGAAATGTAAACTCACAGAGGATACTTATTGCCATTTCAAAAGACAAACGGTGCAACCTGTAATTAGCAAACTTGCATGGGTGGTCCGAATAAACAAAATTAATTGCAAAATAAACTTGCAAGAAAGTGATGTCTGTGGCTCCAGCGAAGAATTGAGCTCCCACCTTTCACTGCGAAATGAGGCTCATAACGAGGATATTGACTTATTTTTATCAGATAAGAGACTTTGACATTTCCCACGGCACTGAAGCTCAAAATTGAATATCAACTGGGAGATTACGAACAAGTAAAAAAAGAGCAGAAAATCCCATGCATGGTTATATATTCCTATAAACTGGGAGATTATGCGTTAGGTTCTCATTTGCTTCAAGTCGAACAACAACCGTGTTTTCTAGCAATATTCTGAACACACCAAGCCGATTGAATTGGGCATGATCTAATCAACGAGCATTTTGTGCAAGTGCGTGAGCGCTCTCTCAAAGCTCATGCATTGCAACAGCCATGTGCACGCCCTTGTGCGCCCGGGCAGCGCGCACGGGGGAACACACACGCAGCTGCACGCGGTCCCTTGCTACCGTCATGTGTGCAGTCCTTGCGCACCTCTCTTGTCGCCGCCCTCGTCACTGCCGACACCGCCGAACTTGCACAAGCCGCTGAGGGGGCAAGGTCGTTATATTCAAAAAAATTGATGATACAGGAGACAAAAATCGAGTGTTCTTATTCAACCATTCTTCAAGATTAAGAAGAGTGCAATTATCTGCACCCCCCTCCCCTCCCCCCACACACAAAAAAAACATATAAAGGAGGTAAAGCCTTCATTTGAAAGAGGGAGAAAAAGGGAGACAAGTCAGAGCTCTAAGATTTTTCGACGAAGTCCTCAGTTCCTATCCACCTCATATTGCTCATCCTTCGACACAGCACGCGCTTCCTGCGTGCCTGTTCTAATTCCAAGACTGCTTCAGAACGCGCTCTGCTTCATTAACGCCTAACAGTTGGGAAACATTCGGGAAATGAGAGGTGCTCTGACACCCTCAGAATAGCTAATATTTGTACTCAACCGATACATGTGGATTTCATCAAAGTAGGGCCTTGCACCGTGTTTTTTCCCTTTTTGAGTTCTCCACGTAAAAAACTTGTTGTCAACTATTGATTCTACATTTTGACTTTTTTCGCGCTTGACTCACTCTCGAGCTAAGACAGTTCAATTTTTCTGATACGTGGGAGCGCTAAGTGACCCGCAATGAGTATAAGCATGGGTGCAATCAAAATAAAAATGTGCACCCCCCCCCACACGGGCGCTACAAATCTATTATATGAAGTTCAGACAATGACATTGCCACAACAAATTTACCAATCCTAGTATTGCATTTGATCTCATCAACATATTTATAAAAATAAATATGTATATCCATCAACCATTGATACCTTTCGAGGTCAACTTCAAAACTACTTTTCAATCTCAAAACTACTTTTCAATCTCAATTTCACATTTGATTCATTGGAGTATTACAAATTTCACATCACCTTAAGTCCAACCCCTTTAATTCCCATGCGGAATAGAGACCACTGCATCATTTTTGGCACATACTTTCTCAAGGTTTTAATTTCTTCGAAATCATTTCCTTTCAGGATGTCATAGTCTGTATCGAATATAGGAGTAGTAAGTTTATGGCCTCCTTTGATTGCGGGTGCTTGAATGGGTGCCAAATTCAAGCTTATGGGTGCTTGAATGTATCAGGGATAAGACAGAAGTAACACCAATTGCAGAGAAGATGTGAGAAGCTCGACTAAGATGGTTTGGACACATACAAAAGAGATCATTAGAGGCACCTGTTAGGCATTGTGAGAATCTAGTCACTAGGCATGTTAAACGAGGGAGGGGTAGACCAATAAAGACTTGGAATGAAACTATAAGGAAAGACATGATGTACTTAAGCATTAATGAGATTATGACAAAAGATAAGGCACAATGGCGACAAAGGATCCATATAGCCAACCCCATTATAGTGGGATAAAGGCTTGAGTGTTGTTGTTGTTGACTCACTCTCAAGCTAAGACGGTTCAATTTTTCTGATCCATGAAAGCGCTAAGTGACCCGCAATGAGTATAAACATGGGTGCAATCAAAAGAAAAATGTGCATCCCCAGCACACACGGGCGTTACAAATCTATTGTATGAAGTTCAGACAATGGCATTGCCACAACAAATTTACCAATCCTAGTATTGCATTTGATCTCCTTGGAGTGTCAACATATTTATAAAAATAAATAGTATATCCATCAACCATTGATACCTTTCTAGGGTCAACATTCAATACTACTTTCCAATCTCAATTTCACATTTGATTCATTGGAGTATTACAAATTTTACATCACCTTAAGTCAAACCCCTTTAATTCACCTGTGGAATAGAGACCACTCCTTCATTTTTGGCACATACTTTCTCAAGGTGTTCATTTCTTCCAAATCATTTCCTTTCAGGATGTCATAGTCTGTATCGACTATAGGAGTAGTAAGCTTATTGCCATTCATAATGTTTAAAAACAAATGTATGCCCTGTCTAATGTTGAGTATACTTGTGGACTTCGACAGCCTGAGTAAACTCGATAGGGATCACATTACCGGAGTCGGTCATTGTCCACCGGGACCCGTACCGGCCTTCACTCTCAAGAACATGCCGCGTGTTTACCAAAGCAACTGAAACCTGCCCTGCTTTGCCACCTCCCAGCATTTCTGGTTTCTACAACCATCGAGCAGTCCTCCAGCCGCTGAGCTTTCATACTGCAATCAAAGCATTCTCGGCTACTGCCTAATCTCGACAGTTCCTCCCCACTCGCCCACCAATCTCGTCTCCACCACCACAATCCACCAACCTTCTACTCCCTGCACCTTCCCCAACGGTCAACTACCTTCTCTGCATCACCAACCCTACCTCACATCCCTTGCACCCTTTCCCATCTAACCTCCTAAACTATGTCATGTCGTGTCGAGATCCATTTTCCACTACCACGCCTACATCCTCGAGGTTCCTTATGTGCAGCTAGCCCGCACTCAACCAGCGGATATCCCACCAAGGACGATCATCATCTCGTTGGGAGTCGAGACCAGTTCACCCCACTCATGATCAAATGAATCTCGTATGTGGGGAAGATCCACCGTCAAGTCGAGGACAAACACCCCACCCACTATCGTCTTTAAACACAACCCACCACCAAGGGGAAGGGCAAGTTTTTCAGGCTAGTGCCATACATCGCTATCTAGCTCCCGAGAACCTCGGTCAGGACCAACAAGCTCTCAAGAGTACTTTGCCCTCCTGCCCTTCCCCCTCGCCTAGTGCATCATTTGATTCAGAAGTGGGAGTTATAATACCCTCCTGGGTGTGCGGCGGGACCTCCTAGCTGTCATTATTCGCCTTTTCGTTCGACCTTCCTCGTCTGTGACCTCTACTTCCGTGGGTCAGTAACTTCTATCCACACTCTAGTCCGAACATTAAGGTTGATATTCCCATTAACATTATATTTAAAAGTGAAAATCACTTGTATCTCAAAATCATCCTCCATTTTGGTAGATCAAGCAGTAGCCCAGTACAATCTTTTATCAAAGCACTCATTTCTTCCAAAACAACTTGTTTCGACTCAACACTATAAAGAGCCTATTGCATAGGCTTTTAGTATTTTCATCTTAACCACCAAATCAATGGCATGAACATTGAGAATAACTTTTCATAATAAAGAAATCTTGTTATGTGATGATTAATTCACAACTTGGTTTTCTTCCTGAGACATTGTAGGATCCATCTAGTCTTATAGAACCATAATGGGGTCCTCAGAATGGGTGAGACTAAGAAAAATGTCAATATAGTTGAACTTTGGTTCATAATCCTGACAGAAGAGTATCAGATTTGTAAGCATTTTGAGGTTTTTTTTCCCATCGCAGGTATAAGCAGATTTGTTTTGCCTAGCCGAAAGTTAATTCGGCGTATTTTCAAGTTTTTCAATCATCAAGCTCATATACCAAAGTACAGATGGGATCAAAGTTGTGAAAATGTAGAAAGAAAAGGCAATCACAGGAAGAAATTGAGAAATTTCACTTATGGCATTGTTCACTTACTCACTAGGATGGCAGAGTATCAATATCAAACATTAAAGTTTAACTAAAAGACAGTCGGGCATTTCAACAAACACTTGGACAACACAGGATAGATAGCTGAGAAAGGTTGGAACAAACACTGCAATGGCATAGTATGAGTAGCTGAGAAACTACAAAACAAACCGTAAATCTGAAAATGGCATGCCATAAGAGAGGTTTAGAGAAAGAGAAAGTTACACTCCAAGAGAGAGATGGGAGATCATTTGGGAACCATCTGCGCTGCTACTGCTGCTGTCTGGTTCTCTTGATTCTGCTGATAGTTAAGGGGCCTCCTGAAGAGCATGATGTGAGGCTCGGGGCGGTGAATGGCGTAATGAACCCATCCCCTGCTTTGCTGCACGCCCATGGCTCTCCATTCGTTCTGCCATATTCAAAACACGATCCAGTCGCCGATAATGGAGAACCCAACTTTCACTCAAAGAGATAACAGGATCGATTTAACGGAGAATCGATAAATACCTCGGAGAGGAGGCGATTCTTCGGAAGCAGCTTCGCCACTTCTGGGGGGAGCACAACGTGCCTGCATGCATCAGAAATTATCCAAACTCTTTGCTCGCAACGGAGATCAGATTCAAGAATAAAGAAGGAAGAGATGGAGGACATACCTGTACTCGTAGCTGTCATCAAAATACTTCTCCGAGTACTGAATCTGGCCCATTTTCTCACTGGATCTCTTAAGAAGAAGACAAATTATAAGAGCACAAAGAAATCCAAACAGATCCAACAAAAATGGAGAGACGCTGGAAAATCGAATCGCATAGTAGAAGAAGAAGAAATTTCCAGATCCAACAGAAGAGAGAAATGTGGGGTGGTGGTTGGGAGGACGAAGGAGAAGGAATCAGATGAGGAAAGGTGATGCGAACCTCTGGCTTTCGTCTGAAGTTGCTGGCGATTCCTTTGGCGCAGGATTAGGGTTCTTGGCTCTTGGTTAGATGCGAGAATGCATCCTTCGTATGCCGCTCTTCTCTATATATAAGCTAAGACATGGTAATTCAAATAAAGCATTTTATTTTTAAAATTACATGGTTAATTTTGAATTATACAAAATTAATACTAGCATCTATTTAAAAGTGAGTAAACGGGCATTAGTGACAAGTTGTTTTACGTGAAAAATCTGCCAAAGAGAAAAGAATATCACAAGAACGCTTCAATGCCGACCAAATCCATCAATTTGTAGGTCGTTGCAAGTGTATAAGACTCTAGAGCGGACTTTGTGGAGAGTGGAGTGAACACTTGAGTGATAGAGTTAGCAAAGAGAACACTTGAGTACTGTGAACATTTGAGCGGAGTGAACGTTTGTGGAGAAGGCAAGCAGATTGTCAAGTTTTCGTCGAAAAGCTTCGGAGTTCTCTCCTCTCTTCTTTGTTACTTTAAGTGGTGCATGCTAGAGAGTAGTCTGGAAGGATGAACACATCGATATGGATCTAGACTCGAAGCGCGGACGTTGAGGGAGATCTTCGAGTTGTTTTCTAAGAAAAACTTGTGGACCGAAGGAGGTCTTCAAACTCCGTAAAAAAGCATCAAACCACTTTTGAAGGAATACTTGAGAGACCGGAGGTCTTCGAATACCGAAGAAGATCTCTTAGCAGTCTTTGAACGAAGACTTGAGAACTCTCTTCGCGTGTGGAATGCAATCTTTCTTCAAATGGAGTGCTGAGAGCCTTTTTTTAGTTTTAAGGGGGTGTGCAGATAATTGTGTCCTCTTGGAATTTGAACTGGTGAATGAGATTGCGCGATTTTAATCACCTGAATCACTAATTTTTGGAAAATGACATTCATGCCTCCGGGCAATCCAGACAAACCGCACGTTCCAGAAAGGTTCATCGACGAGGACGGAGGTTGACAATGAAGGATGATGGATGGTGGCGACAACGGAAGGACTCAGCGCGTTCAATTTGCTATTTTCACACAATAACATGGCATGCCACTATATAGTATAATTTGAGCTATAAACTGTTGAAGTATATTGAAATATGCATGACGGATGCTTAACGGATTGCGGTTAGCATCTAATAGGAATCCAATAACCCATAGCCGGGAGCACTCTAACATAAACAGCATTTCGGCAGCCTCTAAATTTTTTGATCTCCATGAGCATTAATTGCAATCAGAAATGGCCGCCCGCGCGCCGCTCCTCACTTTGCCGCCGCCGAGAAATTCTCAGAATTCCGGCAATCTCAACAAACACAAATCGGAATGCGAATTTGCCAATTACACACGCGCGAAATCCTCATCTTCTACTTCAACCCCGTCAGCTCTTCTTCTTCTTCCCGCCTCCTCATTTTCTTCCGACTATGCCATTGCCATGGACTCCTGCAACTGCCCTACACTCGGCCGCCAAATTCACGCCCAGACCATAAAGAAAGGATTTTTCAACTGCCGACAGTTCTTAGAAACAAGAATACTATTCATGTATGGAAGATGCGGCAGATTCTTTGATGCCTGCCATTTGTTCGATCAAATGCGTCACAGAAGCATTTACTCGTGGGTTGGCATCCTCACCGCTTGTGTCGAGAATGTGTTTCATGAGAAAGCTCTTCAACTATTTCAGCAGCTATGCGCCGAGGAACTTGTGTCGAACCTGTTGTTCTTCGTGTTCCCAGTCGTCCTCAAGGCCTGCGGGGGTATCGACTCCATTGATCCCGGGAAAGAGCTTCATGGATTCCTGCACAAGAGAGGATTCATCTCCAACATATACGTGAGTAATGCTCTGATAGACATGTATGGAAAATGCGGAGCCTTGGATGAAGCTCTGAAGGTTTTTGATGGGATGGAAGAAAGAGACTGCGTCTCTTGGAATTCCATGATCACCGGCTGCGCCTCTGCTGGATTGGCTTTAGAGTCGCTGAAATTTCTACAGAGAATGCAGTCATGCGGCTACGCCGAACCTAATCTTGTTTCGTGGAGCGCCGTCATTGCCGGCTTCGCTCAGAATGGCCACGATGAAGAGGCCTTAGGATTGCTTTGGCGAATGCTCGATAATGGCTTTAAACCGAACGCACAGACTCTGGTCAGCATTCTTCCATGCGCCGGCAGATTGGAAGATCTCGAGGTCTGTAAAGAGATTCATGGCTATGTAATTAGGCATAATCTAACATCAAACCAGTTCATTTTGAACGGGCTGATTGATGTCTATTGTAAATGCGGTTCTTTGGGAAGTGCTCTTGAGCTTTTCCAGCATTCTTCCATCAGGAATCTGGTTTCATACAACGCCATGATTTCTGGGTACTGTCGGAATGGTAACTTAAGCAAGGCCAATGAGTTTTTTAATCAAATGAAGCTTGATGGATTGAATGGGGATGCCATTTCATGGAACTCCATGATTTCGGGGTACTGCGTTGAAGAAAATTTCAAAGAAGCCCTGAAATTCGTTAGAGAAATGCGGGAGGAAGGCGTTGAAGCCGACTCCTCCACCATTTGCGGCGCTCTCACAGCTTGTGCTGCTTTGGGCGCCGTTAATGAGGGGAAGGAGATACATGCCCATTCGATATCTGCAGGACTGAACTCGATTCCTTTCGTATGCAATGCGCTGATTGAAATGTACTTCGGATGCCATGATTTCATGTCGGCGGAGCTGGTTTTCCATAGCATGGTTGAAAGTGATGTTGTCACATGGAATATAATGATGTCTTGTTACGCTCGCGCGAATCGGTTGAGCCACGCCCGGGATCTGCTGCGGTCAATGAGGAATCATGGATTCGAGCCCAACATGTTCACCTGGAACGGATTGATTGCAGGTTGCATGGAGAATGAGCGCTATGAATTGGTCCTGGACATGGTAAATGAACTTCAATCTGCTGGTTTAAAGCCTGATATATATACTACAGGGATGATAATTCCCCTCTGTTCTAGATTGCTGTCACTTGGACAGGGAAAGCAAGCTCATTCTTATGCAATCCGCCGTGGCTTCGACACCGATGTTCGTATAGGGGCGACGCTGGTCGACATGTACGCCAAATGTGGGGCCATACGGCCCGCGGTCTTCTCCTTCGGAAGGATTTCATGGCACAATCTGGTGTCCTTCAACAGTTTACTCTCTGGATACGCCATGAACGGGCTCCGAACAGAGGGCCTTCAGCTGTTTCAACAAATGCTGGAAGACGAGATCATTCCTGATTCAATAACCTTTCTCGCTGTTCTCTCGCTGTGTGTTCACGCTGGTTCTGTTGAAGATGGACTCGGATACTTCGGTTTAATGGAAGATTATGCGGTGAGACCAACCCTGAAGCACTACGCTTGCATGGTGGATCTCTTCAGTCGAGCGGGAAAGCTCGAAGAAGCATTCATGTTCGTTCAAAACTTGCCGGTCGAGCCCGACGGTGTTTTTTGGGGGGCATTGCTCTCCGGATGTGCGGTTCACTGTGACGTTCGGTTGGGAGAAACTGCGGCAGATAGGCTCATTGAGGTGGAAGGAGATGAAGCTAGTGCGTATGTTCTTGCGGCGAAAATGTACGGTGGTGCGGGGCGATTGGAGGATTCTGCGAGAATGAGGCGAAATATCGGGGATATGAGAATGTGGAAGAGACCAGGATGGAGCTGGATCGAGGAGAAGGGTCGAGCTCACTTGTTTCGTGCGAACGATAGTTCGCACACCCGAGCTCGTGAAATTTATGCCGCAGCGGGGAATCTGAACTCTCAGTTGAAGATGGAAGATCTTCAGATGGTTGGTGCAGGAGCTGATTCTCTTCTTGATATTTGAATTTAAATTTTAGGAGGGAATCTTCTACCTCCGCCAACGGCTATAAATGATGGGGGTGAAGCTATTGCCGAGCACTTCAGAATGAAATGGAGGTGAACCATGTACAGATTTTTGACACGTGGATCATACAGATCGAGGGCCTCGACTCTCGAGGCTTGAATTACGCCGGAATGAGCTATAATCGATTTGTTCTCGGAAATGCACAATCTCTTCCATGATAATATAGCTTACGTGGCAAAGAAACCCTAAAATCTTAGGGTCCGTTTGACGCGGTATTTTTGCTCCAGTGAGTTTGGATAAAAATGACACTGTCATAAAATATGCGTTTGACATGTTATGATCATCATGAAAAAAAACCTAATTTTGAACATAAAAGTGAATGAAAGTTCCTTAGGGGAGGTTGAACGTTCACGAATGACAGTTCATACCCACCGCACTCTCGGTCTCCATCATTGTGCCATATAGATACATAATCATATTCGCGTCGAGCGAAATCTCCTATAATTGCTTGAATCAAATTTCACAACTTCTATGTTGTTCTAGAAAGTTGTGAAGCAATTTGAGAGAGACCACTCTTATAATGAGGTTGTATTCTAATAATACAAACAAAATATTATTGTTTGAGCGAAAAAGAATTAAATTTGTTATTAGAGCGAAATTAAAATTAGGTCCAGGAATTGAAGTTAAAATTAACTTCAATTCCTTCGTGAATTAAAATTGAAATTGGCCTGAGTTTTAGTTGTTATTTGGTTAGACACTAAAATTAAATACGCAAAATGGAATTGTTCAGTTATACTCTTTTGGTAGTAATTGTTGGAGATCTCGTGATCACATTGACGAAATGTCTCAATGGGTACAACCTGTAACTTACAATTTATCCAGTGATCACGGTGTAACAAAGATTACATGAGATCCGACAATCAGATCGAGGAGCTGTCACCACCAGTGTTCTTAGAATGATGATAAATCTTCTCCAAAAAATTTGATGGCGACGAATTTTATTTTTTTGACAATGATGATCCGATGGAGATTGTGAGAGATTTGATGCCCGGATCGAAAAACTGTCACAACAAACAGTCTTAGAATGACGAGAAAAAGCTTTCATTAAAATTTGAGGATGATCTAACAGTTTTCACGTACAATTGACTACAATTTCTAGAGGCCGGAGATCGGATCAACGATCCCTCATCACCAGCGATCGTGAGACGATGAGAAGAAGCTTTCTTGAAATATTGAGGACGATACACCATCTTTCATTCTTTTCGGCAAGGTAACCGCTATAGGCCGCTTCCTATCACTTTTTTGGTGAACAAATTGAACTCATGGAGAACTACGAGAGTATTAATCGGAGGTGAATTAACTTCTTACATATATTCACACGTGCAAGCGGTGATCAAAATTCTCCATTTCTTAAATAAATTGGAAAGAATTGGATTTAGTTTAAAATAAATTATATGAAATTCATTTTGAATTCTTATTCTGTACTTCAAGTACACAACCAAACAACAAAATTAGAATCAAATATCCAATTCTAATTCCAAATCCCCAATTCCATCTAAACAAACAGCCTAAAAGTATATGCCAATCATAGTGAGTATAGGTCACCCTAAACACAATCTCTTGAAACAATCCCATCCCGAGTGGAAACTTACTTTCTGTGAACTCAATTCCCTGAACTGCTAAAGCGCAAACAAACACAGGAATTGAGTCAAAGAAAGTAAATTTCTGCGAAATTAAAAACAATCACAACTCTCTACATTACGACTAGATTTTCGAAACAGAGATCCAAAATCTCGCCAAGCTGCCCTTGGAGGAACTCACTTCATTCGTGCATCATTGTATTAACATTCACAACCTTACATCAGTTCAAACCTCATTGAAATCTCAGGCTGAATTCTAAAACCTTAAACCGCAAGACAACAACAACAACACTCCAGCTTTTATCCCCACCGCAAGAAATGAAAATAACTACAGAAAAAAGCTACTGCAGGGCACTAAAATCAACGAGATGTTCTACAAAATGTTAGGTACTGAAGACTGCGAGACGATCCTCAGCTGCAATTCTGTCAAGTTTGAACACAATTCAATCTTCTGCTCCTTGTAGCTCTGAATCAACAAATCCTTGCTTTCAATGACTTCCTTCAGCTCCTTCACTTGTCTCTTCAACATCTCAATCCTCTCCTCCCCTCTGCTCTTCTCAGTACCAACGCAGCCATGGAGCAGACCATTGGGATGACCGTTCGCAGCCTCGGGCAGCCAAATTGTGGCGGCGCACAGAGGATTTTCGTGTGGGACGCGCTCGCCCGAACGCATGTCGGAGATGGTTTTCTGCAGCCATTTGATCTCCTGCTCTGAATCCAACAGCTCGCGATTCGAAGAATCGAGCTGAGCCTGCAGGTGAGTCGTGTGACCAGTCTGAATTGACAGCGAATTCTGGAGGGATATGATTTGGGCTTGCACTTCGAGTAACATATCATCACGCCTCCGGAGCTGATGCCGCAATTTCTGTATAACTTCTCTCTTGCTGTAGATATCCGATCCAGATTCAGATACGCACGGAGAGTCTGAACTGTTCGGGTGATTGAATGGCTTCAGGGGGAGCTCAAAACTATCGCGTACTGATTGTGGTGAGGCGACCTTCACCAGTGGTAGAGAATAATCGCCATCTTTAGATATAGGGCTTGTAGGTATGTGCCTGGCACCTGCAACACAGAAAAGATACAATATCACCATTCCAAAGTTTTTTAAAAATATATTTTTATGAAGCTAAAAAATGGAATATATATTACTTGGAGAAAAGTTAGGGGTAATAGAATACTATATATATGTGATAGAATAGTTCAAATGGTTGTCTGGAAGATATTTTATGGTATAGATAGCCAAATAAAATGTGATCATTTAAATGCTTTTTAAGTATTTAACCACACTAGTGACTGATAGAAATCGAAGATTTTGTGTATTCACAATTAGCAATGGTAATACATATACATGTACAAGTAGTGGTAGGGTAGCAAGGCTAAGGCGGTCGGGAGGACGTCTCTCACGAGATGGGTTGCGACGCACAGGAGGGTCATCCACAGGGCACTCATTGGAGGAGGTAGACACTGAGTCTGGAGGCACTGGAGGCGAGGAGATAGGAGGAGCACGACGAGTATAGTGATAAGGAAGAGGAGAGACACGGTCCCAAGTGGACAGCTCATCAGAGGAGGAGACTGCGGCAAAAAAAGAGGAGACGAAGTAGACTGCGACAAAGGAGAAGGAGGTGATAGAGGAGACTGTGGCAAGGGAAGAGGATGGGGACATACCAGAGGGGAGGATACATGAGGTGGAGAGATGAGAAGAGTGAGAAACTGCATGTCAGAGGAAGTAACAGATGAGTGTGAGGTCAAGGAAACAGGGGACATGAAGAAAGAGTGAGACTCATCAAAAGTGACATCACGTGAGATGGAAGTCGACGTGCAACAAGGTCATAGCAGCGATAGCCCTTGTGCTCAGTACTGTACCCAAGAAATGCACAAGGAACAGACTGAGCAGAGAGCTTAGTACGCTCACGTGGAGAGAGAAAAACATAACATTGACAACCAAAAATACGAATATGAGTGTAACGTGGGGGCCGAGAGTACAGACACCCACCAGAACACTGATCCTGAAGGAAAGTGGAGGGATGCGGGTTAATAAGATAGACAGTAGTGGAAACAACCTCAGCCCAGAAGTGAGGAAGAACGTGAGAGGAGATAAAAAGGGTGAGAGCTGTCTCAATAATATGACGATGCATCCTTTCAGCGGTGCCATTCTGAGCATGGGCACCAGGACAGGCAAGCTGAGGGAGAGTGTCGTGAGTAGCTAGCAGATCTCGAAAGGAATGAGAGAGATACTCCCCCCTGAGTCAGAACGGAAAATGCGTATGGAAGCAGAAAACTGTGTGCGTACCATAGTAGAAAAAGTAACATAAATCTGAAAAAATTCAGATCGAGAAAGCATAAAATAGACCCAAGAATAACGAGAGTAGTCATCAACGAAAAGAACATAGTACCGGTGTCCACCCTTCGATACAAATGGTGCGGGTCCCCAGACATCAGAATTAACTAAATCAAAGGGACGCTGAGACTTGGACTCACTAGACGGATAGGGGAGTTGTAGCTGTTTACCGAGCTTACAACCTGAACATGAGTGAGACCGATCAACAAGAACATGACTAAGGAAACCATGACTAATGAGAGAAGCTAGACGTAAACCACTGGGATGACCAAGACGGTGGTGCCACTGAGAGAAACCCACCGAAGGAAGACAAAGGGAGGAAGCTGCAGGTGACGATGAAGTGGATGGAAGGTGGAGACGATCAAGGTCGTACACCCCGCAACAACGACGACCAGCCCCGAGGAGTGCTCCAGTCAGACGATCATGCACACTGCACGTAAACTCATCGAAGGTAACAAGACAACCGTGGGATGTGAGCTGGCTTGGTGGATATGAGGTTCATGGATAACCTGGGTATGTATGCAACATCAGGAATATGGAAGTGGCTGATGTGAAGGAGAACACGGCTGGTGATGAGGTGAATGGTGTCATCTGCTACCATGATACTAGGGGCAGAGGAGATAGGTTGACATGACAAGAGGTGGGTGACATCATAGGTCATGTGAAAGGAGGCTTCAGAGTCAAGCAACTAGTCGGAGGGGGAGATACCTGCAGGGGCAGAGGCAACCGACTGAGAGGAGAGAGGCAGTGAAGTCTGCTGGGAGAACTGCTAGGCAATCAACTGAGTAAGCTTAAATACAGAGAAGGACTGTGTCGGAGTCGAAAAGTGAGCGAAAGGTGCACAAGGGACACGTTGCTGACCAGACTGCTGAACCCTCTGAAGCTTACAACATTCAGATTTGGCATGACCAAGGCACTGACAGTAGTTACAACGGGCAAACGTGCGACGTGAATCACCAGACTGAATTGTAGAAGGTGTCATAGGAGGACGAGCACCGAAAGCCATCGAGATGTTCAACCGAGGAGGTCGGTGTTGCGGAAACAATGAAGAAGAAGGTCGCAGAGTGTCAGAAGGCCAACGGAAAGGCGAGAGAGCGGTTGTGGAAGACGCGGGATCAGGGATCACACTTGATCGATTGAACAGCCGAAATCAGCGGAATCGACGAAATGAGATGGGCTGAAATAAGCAACAGAGAGCAACGTGTGGCGGAGATAGGCTGGCGTCTGGCCGCAGGAAGTAGTGTCGGGTTGCACGAGGCAGCGTCGGGCTGCAGGAGGCAACATCGGGCTGCAACGGAGAGCAAGAGACAGCGCGTTTTGCCGGGCGCAGAGGAGGATTAACCCAATCCAAAACCGGTCGGCAGGGAAGAGAACAGGCGGACTCGGGTCTGGCTGGCATCTTTATCTGTGACGTTTCACGCTGGAGGGGCCGAAATGGAGCTCCAAAATTGACGACCCCCTTTACGCTGCAGGGAAGTTCGAGCGCCGGAAGTAGACGCGAAGTCGATGGCCGCCCGGTCGCAGAAAACTGGCGTAGTCGACGGAGGAGATGAACTTGGTGTTCGTCGCTCCGTCAATCTGCAGCATCGCTGAGAGGAACAAAGTCGCCGGTGGAGTTGTCCGATGGGGAAGATGGCTGGGGCAGAGCGGTTAGGAAGTGTCACCGGTATTACAGGGAGAATTGGCACGACGGGAGGTGTGCAGTCGCGGCTCGGGTAAACCTCGCTCTAATACCATGATAGGAATCGAAGATTTTCAGTGTATTCACAATTAGCAATGATAATACATATACATGTACAAGAGAGGGTGATGCTAACACCCGAGGTGACTCTAAGCTAACACGACTACTCATAATATAAAACATATCTAACAGTGACAACATGATCTATACTGCAATACTGCTCAGAATAATAATAATATATAATAATAAAGCAAGCTTCAATTTTGTTGAGAGAAGCCAAAAACGTGTATGTATTGCTTGTGTAAGTAAATACAAGGAGAGAATACAATTATATAGGAGAAGAGAAGAGAGGAAACAATCCTATACAAGATGTGGGACTAAAGAAGAGAGAATACACTTGGGCCTTTATGGGCCTTTATACATGGGCTTTTCTAATACTCCCCCGCAAGCTGGAGCGTACAAATCGTATGCACCAAGCTTGGACAGGCATTGATAGAAGAGGGTACTTGACAAGGCCTTTGTGAGGACATCCGCAACTTGTTCAGTACCAGGAACATGTCTGAGGTCGATCTTCTTTAGTTGAACCTTCTCCCGGATAAAATGGCAGTCGACTTCAATATGTTTAGTTCTCTCGTGAAAGACTGGGTTCTTGGCAATGTGTATAGCAGCTTGACTGTCACAGAGGAGAAGAGCCGGTGAAGGAAGCTTTACACCCAGATCGGTGAGAAGGCTTTCAAGCCACGTTAGTTCCGACACCACTGATGCCATCGCCCGGTATTCTGCCTCAGCTGATGATCGAGCAACGACCGCTTGTTTCTTGCTCCGCCAGGTAATCAGGTGTCCTCCAAAGTACGTGCAGAAGCCACTGGTGGACCTTCGATCATCGAGGGACCCAGCATAATCAGCATCAGAGTATGCTACCAGAGTAGGAGTGGAAGAAGAGACTTTGTACACCAGTCCTTGCCCAGGAGCCGTTTTGAGGTATCTGAGAATACGTTCAACCGCCTGAAGATGAGAGCTTCTGGGGGCATGCATATATCGACTGACGATACCAACAGCGAAGGAGATATCTGGTCTGGTTACTGTGAGGTATATCAATTTTCCAACTAGGCGACGGTAGTATTCTGGATTTTCCAGTAGGATATCTGAGTCAGAGGCCTGCGCGCATAACTTGTGATTGACATCCATTGGGGTGTCAATTGGCTTACAGCCTGAGTAACCCGCATCATGAAGAAGGTCAGTACAGTACTTTCGCTGAGAAAGGACCAAACCATCTGGCCGTCTAGCAACTTCTAGGCCCAAGAAGTACCGAAGGGGCCCCAGATCTTTTGTTTGAAAAACGGTGCTCAGATGACGTTTGACTGCCAGTATTCCATTTGAGTCGTTCCCGGTAATAATGATGTCGTCCACATAGACTAGCAGAAGGACGGTCCCGGTAGATCGGTGACGAGTGAAGAGCGAGAAGTCGGCTGAGCTTCGAGCAAAACCAATCTCCCGGAGGGCCTTACTGAACTTGTCAAACCATGCCCGGGGGGACTGTTTGAGACCATAAAGAGCCTTTCGAAGATGGCAGACTTGAGACTCCCCCGTGGTCTCAAACCCGGGAGGTTGTTGCATATACACTGTTTCCTGGAGATCACCGTTCAGAAACGCATTTTTGACATCCAGTTGAAGTAGGGGCCACTGGCGATGTACTGCAACAGAGAGGAGAACCCGGACTGTATTTAGTTTGGCCACCGGGGAAAAAGTCTCTTCGTAGTCGAGTCCCTGCTGCTGGGTGAAGCCACGAGCCACAAGGCGGGCTTTTAGGCGGTCAATAGTGCCATCAGCAGCATGTTTAATCACAAAGACCCATTTACACCCAACGGGTTTCTGACCGGGAGGAAGAGGGACGAGAGTCCAGGTCTGGTTAGTCCAGAGAGCAGCCATTTCCTCCTCCATGGCAGCCCGCCAGCCAGGATGTTCGAGCGCCTCCTGCACAGAATTAGGAACAGAAACCGAGGAAAGAGAAGTAGCGAAAGCGTGAAGATGGGGAGATAGGCGATGTAGAGAGACGTAGTGAGCCAGAGGATGAGCGGTGGATGTCTGTACCTGATCTGCCGGGCGCGGAGTAACCATGGTTGAGGCGGACTGCAGGGGGGCCGTAGAGCAACGGGGGCGACGGGTATAGACCCGGATGATGGGTGGTGCGGGGGGAATAGGAGGTAGTGGTGGTGGAACCGGTAGCAGCGGCGTTGTAACGGGGAGAACTGGTCGTGGGATGGAAGGAGGGAAAGGAGCCGAAGGGAGAGGAGTAGTGAGAGAATCCGAAAAAAATGGTTGAGTCTCGCGGAAGGTGACATCTGCAGAGACGGAGAGCTTCCGAGTGACGGGAGAATAACAGAGATACCCCTTCTGAGTACGGGAATATCCCACGAATATGTGTTTAGCAGCCCGGGGATCCAATTTGTCCGAGGGCGGGCCCAGATGGTGGACATAACAAGTGCTGCCAAAGATACGGGGCGGAAGAGGGAAAGCCGGAGTCGAGGGAAACAACAGGCTGAACGGAGTAGCATATTGGAGGACGGAGGAGGGGAGACGGTTGATGAGAAAACAAGCCGTGGAGACCGCAAAGTTCCAGTAATGCTTGGGCACATGCATTTGAAGCATGAGGGAGCGAGTTACATCAAGTAAGTGACGGTTTTTACGTTCGGCAACGCCGTTTTGTTGAGGCGTGTAGGCACAAGAGGTTTGGTGGATAATTCCGAACTCAGAGCAGATAGTAGCGAAGTCGTGGCCAGTGTACTCACGAGCATTATCAGTGCGCACAGTTTTGATAGTTGTGTTAAATTGGGTACGAGTTTCAACGACAAAGGCTCGGAAAATGCGAGGAAGCTCGGAGCGATCACGAAGTAAGTACAACCACGTCATGCGAGAATAATCATCAATGAAAGTAATAAAATACCGGAAACCAGAAATACTAGTAGTTTTATATGGTCCCCATACATCAGAATGCAATAAATCAAACGGAGCAGAGCTCCGGGTACAATGAGCAGGATAAGATGAACGCGGCTGCTTGCCGAGGATACAAGATTCACACTGAAACGGATGGAGGGAGATATCAGGGAGAGCCCGCTGGAGAACAGGTAGAGGAGCGTGGCCAAGACGGCGATGCCACTCGGTGGAGGAGACAGAGGAGACGGAGGAGAGGATGGTAGGAGGTGTGTCGAGAAGGTAGAGCCCGTTCCGTAATCCGCCTTTACCAATGGTAGTCCGCGTCCTGCGATCCTGTATGACAAAAGAAGAGGAAGTGAATATGACAGAGCAATCCAGATCAGCAGTAAGGCGACCAACAGAAAGTAAATTGAAGGGGGAACTCGGAACATGAAGAGCCGAGCGGAGAGGAAACGACGGGCTGAGAGAGATGTCCGTCGATCCGGAGACGGGAACACGGGCCCCGTTAGCCACGGTGATAGACCGCGGATGAGGAGAGTCCGAGTATGTGGCAGGCTGCTGGGACGTAATGTGATGAGTGGCACCGGAGTCCATGATCCAGGTCGGACCGGTGGAGAGACAAGCCGTACCTGCTTGGGAGACGAAGGTGGAGGCCAGGGAAGCAGGAGGCGGGTTGAGCAGTCCCTGGAGGTGCTGGAGCTGGAGGCGGACAGCTTCGAGATCCGGAGAGGCAGTAGAGGAGGCATCTGCGGCCACCGAAGCCGTTGGTCGAGGAGGATAGCCATTCTTGCGGTAACAGGTTGTTTCAAGGTGGCCGTCCTTGCCGCAGTAGGAACACTTCGGCCGCCCCCTGCCACCACGCCCGCGGCCCCGAGAGCCTGAGCGGCCACCACGAGCAGCGGGAGGCAAGGGAAGCAGGGGCGGAGGGGCCTGCTGAAGAAGGGCCGATGAAGTCGGCGCAGGAGCATCTGGAGGAGGCGTCACGCGGAGGAGCATGGAACATATCTCAGAAAGGGATGGAACGGTGGGAGAGGCCAGAACCTGAGTCCGGATAGTCTGAAGGTGAGGCGGAAGACGGGCCATCATAATAGCAATGCAAACCGCCTCCTTCTGAGCGCGCTGGGCAGCATGATCACTGGTTGAAGGCTGGTGCAGAATCCAGGCCTCGGCCAAAGTCTTAGCCCGAGCAACAAACGACGTCATGTCCGGGGCGCCACCGGCGTCGAGAGCCACGAGATCGGTGAGGATGTCGTAGAGGTGCTGAAGGCTGTCCTTGCCGGAATAGAGTGAGTGCAGCTCATCCCATATAGACTTGGCCGTCTCGTGATACATGGCCATTTGATAGGGCTCACCATCCAAGGAGTTGAGGAGCCAAGTCTGCACACGACCATCGTTGCGGAGCCAATCGTCCGTAGGGGGGGCCGGAGGAGCCTGGGTGAGGTAAGACAGGAGACCCTTCGCCTGGAGAACCCGACGCACAGAATGCGCCCAAGGGAGAAAATTTTTCTTCCCGGAGAGAGAGATGGTAGTGATGCGTAATTCATCGCGCAGGTCGGTAGGACAAGTCGGGCGGTCTACTGGCGGACTAGCGGCCTGGCCGGTGGAGTCAACAGAGGAGCCCATAGTCCTGGAAGACAAGCCGCACCGACTTGGAAGGAGGCCGCCGCGACCAGGCAGGGGTCCGCTGGAGAGACAGGCCGCAGAGACGGGAGGAGACCGCGGTGACTAGGATCAAACCGAAGCAGCGAGAGAGAAGGCCGGGAGAAAGAACCCGCACGGTCACGATGCGAACACCAGCAGCCAGACAGGCCACGACCAGAGCGGGAAGGAACAGACCGCACGGTCTGGAGGCCGCAGGAAGTCGGCGAACAAAAGAAAAGAGACCGCGAGTAAACGAACTCGAGCGGATAGGAGAGAGAGAAGCCGCGAGTTGACGAACTCGAGCGGGAGAGAAAAAGGAGACCGCGAGTAAACGAACTCGAGCGGATAGGAGAGAGAAGCCGCGAGTAAACGAACTCGAGCGGATAGGAGAGAGAGGCCGCGAGTTGACGAACTCGAGCGGATAGGAGAGAGAGGCCGCGAGTTGACGAACTCGAGCGGATAGGAGAGAAGCCGCGCGGATATAGCAGGAGACCGGCGAGACGCGCGAGGGGTGGGGTCCACGGGATAGAGAAGAGAAAAACTATAAAAAGGTGGGAAGAGGAGAGAACCTGGATCCACGGAGAGAGGCAGCGGACTGTCCGCAGAGGCCGCGGACAGTTAGCGAGGAGCGGCGGATAGACAGCAGAAAGCGGACTGTCCGCTGAGACCGCGAGAAGGAAACCGCAAGGAGGAAACCGCCAGGGCAGACCGCAGGAAGGCGGCGGGTAGAAGCGGTTAACAAGCGAACAGGACGGTTAGAGATCGGAACCTCCCTCTGATACCATGTTGAGAGAAGCCAAAAACGTGTATGTATTGCTTGTGTAAGTAAATACAAGGAGAGAATACAATTATATAGGAGAAGAGAAGAGAGGAAACAATCCTATACAAGATGTGGGACTAAAGAAGAGAGAATACACTTGGGCCTTTATGGGCCTTTATACATGGGCTTTTCTAATAAATTTCAAAGCTTGCAAATTTTCCTTCCATTTAATTTACTTTAGTAACGATAAATAATATTAAAGTGATTGAAATGATCAATTAGAATAATGTTTTCACTACTAACAACAATAAATTTATGAAAATGTAATAAGAGAAAGGGTAAAAAGCAAAAGATGTAATTAGCTGAAACAACAAACACAATCAACTTATTTAAACATTAAGCAAGAGTAGTTTAAAGGCCAGAGAAGCAGCACCACCAACTTGTAGCACACATTATTAATAGACCACTATAGCAGCAATGAAAGCTTACATAGGACTCTTCAAAGCTTTAAGTCACATATGCCTTGCCCCGCATCCGACCGAATGATGAATGGAAGACTATATTTAAGACGCCGGGGGACTTGTTTGAGTTACTGATCATGCCATGCAGACTCTATAGCGCACAAAGTACCTTCATGAGGTTAGTGAAGCAAATATTGCAACCATTCACGGATGAGTTTATTGTCGCTGTTTACTTTGTTGACAAACTAATCTACATCGCAAATTAGAAAATCTTTGTAAGATAGTGGAGATAATGCAGCGGAACCAATTGGCCAGCCTAAGGAAATGCTGCTTCATGATGAAAAATTTGATGTTCCTCGTGTGGGTGCAACTGGAATCAGAGTAGACAGGAAGAAAGTCAGACTAATCCATGGGTCACCAGAGTCGACGACTGTTGGAGAAACGTGGAGTTTCTATGGACTGATAACTTTCTATCAGTGATTCATTGAAAACTTTAGTGCAATCATGGTGCTTGTTACAGAAAGCACTATTAAGAGGAAGTTCCATTGGGAATGTGAGAAGTTTGTTGCAAATGAATCCACAATGACAACAAGAAAAACCTAAAAAAGTATTAGCACACACAAGAACACACAATATTACGTGTTTTTATTGGGTGAAGTATTGATCTATTTCCACGGGACATGAGGTGATGAGGAGATATCCTTATTATTGTTCAAAGGAGAAAGAACATGCAACCATTTATAAAGTTTTTTTATAAAAAAATGCAAACCTTACAAGATCTCGCATTTCTTCAATTGACACACCTTATGGGTTTCTACCTGAAATGTTACGAAGATGACTCCTCAGGTCATCCACACGTCCCTTTATCTACATTTGTAGCCTTAGGGCATTTTCGTAATTATATATGTCCCAATCCCACCTATATAAGAGAGTCGTAGTGAGATAATTGTATTGTTTTGGGCTCTCCTAGGAGAGAAGAACTCATAAAAGGATCTTGACCTCAAGAGTGTATATGGAGCATACATTACATCGATATATTGCTTCGTGACTGTAATCAATCTATTGGATCGATAACGAGCTTCTATCACACACGAGAACACACAATATTATGTGGTCCAATCGATGAAGTATCGATCTACTCCCGCTGGACATGAGTAAATAACTTCTATACTATTCAAAGGAGAAGGAACATACAACCATTTTATAAAAAACCTTTTATATGAAAATTGAAATCTTACAAGAGCTCGCCATAATCAACTTGCTATATAAGCCATATACAATCCTCAATGCAAATAGATAATATCTTTCTACTATACTCTATACAAGCTATATCTATGCATCAAACCACTCAATAATCCTCCATTACACTGTTGTTATTGCAGCTCAGATGAGATTGTCACCATAATCAACTTACTCATGTTGAAGTTCCCTAACATATGACACACTATTACATTGATGTGCACGTACGAATTGCCAGTACAAGGAGTTCGCCGTCGACATCAAGGGGAGTTCTCTTCTTTAATATTTTTTGTATTTTAATTTTCCGTAGACACCATGTCAACAATACATCACTGTAATCAACTTTTATTTTAAATTTAAAAAAATCATTATTTCTTTTCTGTGAATTAAAATCTGTGAAGTTTATTCTCAATATTCATCTTAATTCCTTGGATTTGATCTTTTACTTATAGTAACTGAAGCTTGAAAAAGTTAATTTTGACCGATACAATACACAGACATAGTTTAACACCGCTGCAGGGGAATTAATGCACAACTATAAATTTGCATCAATCGATTCATCAAAACTATAAAAGATCTACTTATTACCAGATTAATCCCATTGTACCTTGATTTAGAGAAAATATATTTATATAAAGGACAACCATGAGTGATCAATAGCAAGAGTCCGAGCACAATGACTATCAACTATGTGCACTTAAAAACCATTTTGCATCGACCGTGTATCATTCCTAGTCTTGTAGTGTATTCCAAACATACAACCAACCCACTATGAGATTAAATCTAGTATCATCTAGATGCTCCCTTCTTTATATGTACAAACTAACAAGGAAGCCTATAAGCTCCTCGACGAGTTCAAAATCCACAATTTCTCTTATGACGTGCTAAAGTTAATCCCATTTCCATTTTTAAAGGTAAAGCCACAAATTGACTCTATCTCAAGACAATATTACTATTTCCACATGGCCACAAATGCAGTTTTTTTGAAAAAAATACTTAAGACACATCAATCAGGGTAGATGATTGATTACTAGTTTTTCCTAATTAGTGTGCGAGCAATTTTATGAGTCCTGAGAAATCCTCAAAGATTTGCTTAGGATATGTCCCCGTTACACAATCCTTAAATGACAGTTAGTTCAATCTTTTTATGATGTGCTCCCTGTTCAATACTGCAGTATGATTGCTTCACGCGGGGGAGGATTTATGTTCAAAAAAGAGAACAAAGCATATGATTTATTTGAGGTGCTTAGTATTAGTTGCATCATGCGCCCGCATATAGGATACAACACCATGAAATGAGTAACCCCAAAATGGGTGCTGCCTTAGAGGTAAGACATGCAATAGGCATTATGACGCAGGATGAATGTAATGAGTGTGATATAAAGGGGATCTAATGATTTAGTGTAAGCATAGCGTCGTGAGGGAATCAAAATGATGCGGTGCACATACAATTGTCCAACAAACATAGCAATAATTTCTGAATTTAATAAAGAAATCCGAAAACCACAAGTTACGTTAGAGTATTAGATACACAAACAATTGCTAGTCGAATTAAAGCAAATAGGGCTTCAATTAAATGGTAAGTGAATAAGCCTTACAAGTAGAACAATTAGTTGACAAATTTGTACAAAATTATATCTCAAACAATATGTTTCTTCGTCAAATAAACAACAATAGTAATATTAACTTTCAATTAGAACTTACACAAGCAATAGGAGTCCGGGAGGATGTTTGGTTACTGAATCTGGGTCTGGACAGTGGAATTCACTGAAATCCTGCACTGGTTTCAGGATTTTGGTTTGCAGTAGTTGGTTGTCTCGGAAGGAGAATTTGGAATGCAGGGATGGCTGTTTCGTGGCTTTGGCCTGTAGGAATGGGTATTTGGATATTTGATTTAGGCATATTTGGGTTTGGAAAGGGATGTACGTGGATTATTTGGGTGATTGGAGGAGATGGGAACCTTGAGGGGAGGTTGACGTACATGCATGTGCAAGAGAGACCATAGGTGAGTTCCTGGATTGCAGGAACAGAAGAATTGAAGGGGAGGATGGACGTTTGTAGTTTCTGGAAAAAATATGAGTGAAGCCTGCTCTTGGGATGTGTAATAGACGGTTACTGAGGATTGGAAGCAGTGGCTAATGGGCAGTTTTCAGTGAACATGCAGTTATAATGTTAACTGGGGGTACTTGAAGGAGGGTGTAGGTATATGGGATTAGTGGATAGTTGGAGGTTGAGGTGGTTAGAAAAAATAACGGTAGTTACCTTGGCTTTGACACTAAGGATCCAGGGAATCGACACCGTGAGCAGGTCGTGAGAGCCTGAAAATCTGTCCAAATTCTATGATGACTGAAAATCAATCCCCTAGACCCCCTGTTTATTGATTTTGAGGCTATATGGGTGGTCTAGATCATCCGGAACTTCAACCCTTAAAAATATACGAATAAAATAAAATAATAATACAATACATAGAAATGTCACGTTGTTGCTCCGAATGTGACCAAAGGCTCAAATCTTCCATAACGATCCTAATTCTGCCTCTTGACTACATGAACCATGGCAAGTTCCAATAAGAATTAACCTACTCACGATCCCTAATTCTCATCACACTAACTCAAAAGCAGACACAGTGACACAATATCTCCAAAGTTGGATAATTTTTTGGCTATCGACCTAGGAATAGCCAACACATCTTTACGAGAGGAGCATGCGCATTATGTTATTGCTCTGATTATTATGTGAGTAGCTTTCCTTCAGCTTCTTATTTTCGAATTTTATCTAAGAGAAAACCATGACTGCACAATCTTATCAACAACCAGGAAACAATCCATATTTGAGCACTTATAACCCTGATTGTAGAAATCATCTAAATCTCTCTTGGTGAGAGCCCCAAGACCATCCATGATGCAGGACAAGTGTCACACCTGCCTGCCACCATGGAGTCCCACCAGGGGCCCATGATGGCGTCTCACCATGGCGGCTTTATCAGGTCCTCAGACCATACACCCCAACCCATCTCATCGGTCACACCACAGGGCTGGTAGGTTGTTGAGCCCGGGGATCAATCCCCTGACCTCCTTGATAAAGAGTCCTCGGGCGGACTCTCGTCACCAACTGATCTGCGGATCAGTTGGTGATGAGAGTCTGCCTGAGGACTTTTTATAAAGGAGGTCAGGGGATCGAGGGCTGGCCTCAACAACCTACCAGACCTGTGGTGGGACTAATGAGATGGGTTGGGTGTACGGTCCATGGACCTGATAAGGTCTCCATGGTGAGACGCCATGGTGGGCCCCCTGGTGAGACTCCAGGGTGGCAGGCAGGTGCGACGCCTGTCCTGCATCACTCCACCTCAGTCTTACATGTCAATTTTTTTTTCAACCCAAATGCATTTAGGACACCGCAACAACCCAACCCTCCTACTCAGCATAACCCATCATTTGAGGTGTTGTTGATGCAGGACAAACTATAGGAGACTGATGTGATGCCCTAATCATGAAAGAATTCGGGCAAACACGCGACAAATGCAAATGGAGTTGTGGGCCGATTAACATGAAGGTGTAAGTGAATGCATGCACACAATTTGATAAACAAAATTCTCCCTAACCATAACCCTAATGGGATGCAACTGATTCAACATGCATTCAAATAACAATCACAATTCAAAGTGCAATTGATTCAATAACAAAATATAAAAGTCACATATTTAATCACAATTAATCACAAACATTCAAATTAAACATAAGATAATTGTAAATTAACTAAGAATGCATATAAATTAAGAGCGGGCGAACAAGAAATGTATGCCTACTGGTAGTAAAATAGTCAAATTAACTTTGAGTGAAATATTTCAATCAATAAATGTACACCGGTAAAATGAAAAGAAATGAAAACTAAATGTAAAGCCTCACCATGAAATTGGCACCGGAGGTGGAGGATGTAGTAAGCGGGTATGAGGTGATCGTGGTGCGATGCTAAGGATTGAATGTGCAGTTGGCGCAAACTATGAAGTGGGGATCTTAGGGTTTGGGGGATTTGAGGGTTTTAGGATTTGAAAGGGCTTTGAGGGAGGGTGGTCAGGCACATATTATTATAGGGGATTAAGGAAGGGCAAAGGAGGGGCGGGGAGACTTGAAGAGGGTTGTAACAGTTGAATATTACTATTAATTAGAATATTAGTAGTAATTAGGTATCCTTTTTTGTACGTTTTTATTATTGGAATTATTGGTGCACACGGATCGATGACGTGGCACCCCTATGTAATGTTATAAATACCCCCTTGTGGAAGAATAAACTCACTCAATTATCTTTCTCCTACATCCTTCTACTTGGTATCAGAGGGAATCCATCGCCCTAATTTCTCATTCCCGCACGCCCCGCTCATCCCGTACTCGCCTTCACGCACGTCGGCCCGCACGCACCGCTCGCCCCCTTCCGGCACTATCCCGCTGGATACCGGCCGATCTCGCCGTTCCGCCGCCGGCCCGCTGGCCCCGCTGGAGTAGCGACCCGCAGGCCCCGCTGGAGTAGCGATCCGCCGATCCCGCCAGCCCGCCGACTCCGCCTGTCCCGCCGCCTTCTTCCCGCAGTTTTTTTTGTGCGGGCTCCCAGGGATCCGCCGGCCTCCGTCGGCCTCTTCCCGCCGGCTCCGCGGTTGCTTCCTCTGCCGGGATCCAGCCGGCTTCTAGCGCTGGCTTGAGCGGCTGGATCCCTATGTTGCCGCCTCCTTCCCTCGTGTCTCCGGCCGTTTTCTACATGGGGGAAACCGGAGACGCCATGCTCGCATCCTCTTGTGTCCCGTCCGGCGTTATGATCTAAGGGACACTCGTCGAAGGTGTTCTCTGTCGACATATTTTTTTTTTAATGGAAGATCAATCAGCCGTCTCCTCGGCTTCTCAGTCCGGTACTCTTCCCGGTATATCACCTCCTCTGTCCAGCGGACATACCAGTTTGACCGTCGATCCTCCCCGGAGTCATGGATCGTCTGGCTCATTGAAGATCACTACCGTTGCCTTAGATGACACGAACTACCTGGAATGGTCCCGGGCTGCCCAACATGCTATTCGCAGTCACCAGTTGTATGGTCTTATTGATGGTACCACAATGGAGCCCCCACGTGCCGATCCCTCTTGGAAAAAATGGGATGCGGACAACTCCCTGGTAGTCTCGTGGTTACTTCACTCCATGTCCCCTCAGGTGTACCGCAGCTATATGCTTTTGGATTCTGCCTACGACATCTGGTCTCGCGCCCGTGACACCTACTCCCAGGCGGGCAGTTCGATGCAAATATATGAACTCACTCGCCGTGTCCTCGAGCTCAAGCAAGGCACCATGACCGTTGCCGCCTATTACTCTGAGTTTGAGCGCCTTTATCAGGAACTCGACTTCTTCAACACCTTTACTGCTGCTTGTACGGCTGATGCCATAGCCCTACAGAGAGATAAAGATCGCTTCCGCATTCATGTGTTTCTGATGGGGCTCAGCATGGAGTTTGACGCTGTTCGTCTGCATGTCCTTCACCGTGAGCCTCTTCCGTCTCTTCGAGAAGCCTTCGGCATGCTCCTCAGCGATGAGAACCGTCGACGCACTCTTGGCCCTACTACTGATCACTCTGCGCTAGCCGGGATTTCTCGAGGCCCCCCTCCTGTTTGCAGTCACTGTGGGAAGAAAGGTCACATCAAAGACTCCTGTTTTCGACTACATCCACACCTTGCACCAGCCGGTCGTGGTTCTGGTACTCGTGGTAGGGGTGGACATCGTGGTGGTGGTCGTTTTTCTGGTGACCGTTTTCAGTCTTCTGCGCACTCTACTGAGGTTCTGGAGGAACCCGCTGGCGGTTTATCTGTGGCCGAGTTAGAGGCCTTCCGTCGTATGCTACGCTCCCACACAGAGTCTACTCCCGTTGCCTCTCATGCTGCCGTTGCCACTTCTGGTCTGACTAGTGCTCATGCTGTGTCTTCCACCCCCTCTGAGTGGATTATCGACTCCGGTGCGACAGACCACATGACTGGCTCTGCCTCAGGTTTTACCTCATATACTCCTCTTTCTGGTCGTGATAAGGTTATTGCTGCTAATGGCTCTCTCTCCGCCATTGCTGGTAAAGGGACTGTATCTTGTTCTCCTGACCTATCACTTTCCTCAGTGTTACATGTCCCGTCTTTTCCTCGAAATTTGCTTTCTATTAGTCACTTGACTACTTCTTTAAACTGCTCTGTAACTTTTTTCCCTGATGTTTGTGTTTTTCAGGATCTGGCTACGAGGCGGACGCTTGGCAGTGGTAGAAATGTTGGCGGACTATACTTGCTCAACCACGCTTCTCCCAGTGCTCTATCTTCCACCAAAGCTCCCACTCTCCACGATGTCCGACGCTGGCATCAACGCTTGGGTCATCCCTCCCCTTTATATCTTACTAAACTGTTTCCTGCCTTTACTCATGTACTTCGCTCTTTTTCTTGTGATGCTTGTGAGCTGTCTAAGCATGTTCGTCAAAAAACACGTCATCTTTCTGTTCCTAGTTTACAACCTTTTGATGTTATTCATTCTGATGTTTGGGAACCCTCCAGGGTAACATCCTTATCTGGTTATAAATGGTTTGTTACGTTTATTGATTGTCACTCCCGCACTACGTGGTTATATTTGCTGAAACAAAAAAGTGATGTTTTTCCCTGTTTTCAAAATTTTCATAAAATGGTCTCCCAACAATTTGGAGGGACTATTCGTGTGCTTCGTAGTGATAATGGTGGGGAGTATGATGACCGGGGTAAGTTCGGCGCCTATCTTGCCAATCATGGCATCCTGCATCAAACCACGTGTGTTCATACTTCAACCCAAAATGGGGTGGCCGAGCGAAAGAATCGCCACTTGCTGGAGGTGGCTCGGTGTTTACTCCTTGCAATGCACCTTCCCAAATCCTACTGGGGTGATGCCGTTCTCACCGCCGCGCATCTCATTAATCGGCTTCCGTCTCGCGCCCTCTCCTTTGATACGCCTCTATCTCGTCTTGCCCAAAACCACGTGGTTCACACTTCTCATCTTCCCCCACGCATTTTTGGCTCCGTTTGTTTTGTCCATGTTCATACTCCGCATCGCGATAAGCTGGATGCACGTTCCCTCCGGTGTGTTTTCGTTGGATACTCCCCTACTACCAAAGGGTATCGGTGTTATCATCCTCCGACTCATCGATATTATTGCACCGTGGATGTTACCTTTCGCGAGGGGGAGTCCTACTTTGGCCCTCGTCAGGGGGAGATCTCTACCGATGACGAGACCATCGAGTCTCCCCTTCCTATTGTTGTCACCTCTTCTCCTATTGTTGTCACCTCTTCTCCTTCCTCTGCCGCTGCTCCCATCGAATCTTCTCTTCCTATTGTTTCCACCTCCGCTCCACCTATATTATACACTTACTCTCGCCGCCCCAAAACTGACGAGCAAGGACAGTCCGTGGATGTTTCTCCAGTGCCGGTGACTGCCTCCTCACCAGATTCCGAGGATGACCTTCATATTCCTCTTGCCCAGCTGTTTGGTAAACAAGGTAGCACCAAATATCCTATTGCCAACTACATCAGTTATTCTCACCTCTCTCCAGCCCATAAAGCTTTTATCTCATCTCTTTCATCTATTATGATTCCTAAGACATGGCAGGAGGCTATTCAGGTGCCTGAATGGAAACAGGCAATGGAAGAGGAATTGCGTGCCTTGCACAAAAACAACACATGGCAACTGGTTGATCTTCCCCCTGGGAAGCGAACCGTTGGATCCCGCTGGGTCTTCACAGTCAAACAAAACCAGGATGGTATAGTGGAGCGGTACAAAGCTCGTTTAGTGGCTCAGGGCTATACCCAGGCTCAGGGTATTGACTACCAAGATACCTTTGCTCCTGTTGCGAAGATGAACACAATCCGTATTCTTTTCTCTTGTGCTGTGAATCGAGGATGGGATCTTCTTCAGTTCGACATCAAGAACGCCTTTTTGAATGGTGATCTGGAAGAGGAAGTTTACATGGACACTCCTCCTGGCCATGTTATCAAAGGGCCCGAGAAAAAGGTATGCCGTGTCCTAAAAGCCTTGTACGGCTTAAAACAGTCTCCGAGAGCATGGTTCAGACGGTTCTACACGTTCATGCTTAAACTTGGATACATTCAAAGCCAAGCTGATCACACTCTCTTCGTCAAAAGGAAGGGTAATCTAATCGCTATCCTTATTGTATATGTCGATGATATCATCATCACTGGGGATTACTTGGAGGAGATCATTCACCTAAAAGAGCAACTAAGCAGAGAATTTGAAGTTAAAGATCTTGGAAAGCTGAGGTATTTCTTGGGAATTGAAGTTGCAAGATCTGAACAAGGGATCTTCATCTCCCAAAGAAAGTATACTTTGGATCTTCTAGAAGAAACTGGGATGCTTGGGTGTTCCCCTGCGGACACCCCTATTGAGGCTAATCACAGAATTGATGCAGATACTAGTGGAGAAAAAGTTGATGCTTTAAAATATCAACGTTTGGTTGGACGACTCATATACTTATCTCATACTCGTCCTGACATTACCTATGCTGTGGGTGTTCTAAGCAGGTACATGCACTCACCTACCATTCGTCATCAGCAGGCGGCCTTTAGGGTGTTACGGTACCTAAAAAAGGCACCAGGTCGTGGAATCTTGTTCAAAAACAACCAATCACCAAAGGTTGAAGTATTTACAGATGCTGATTGGGCTGGTAGTCAAGATGATAGAAAGTCTACCACTGGGTATTGCACCTTTGTAGGAGGTAATCTAGTTTCATGGAAAAGCAAGAAGCAGAATGTTGTTGCACGATCAAGTGTTGAAGCAGAATATAGGGCTATGGCACAAGGTGTTTGCGAGGGACTTTGGTTGAAGGCTATTCTTCGAGATATAGGTCTTCAAGTGGACAATCCTATTACTATCTACTGTGACAACAAGGCTGCCATCAGTATTGCTCACAATCCAGTCCAGCATGACAGAACCAAACATGTGGAAGTTGATAGACACTTCATCAGGGATCACCTTGACAAGGGAAATATCTGCACTCCGTTCGTAAACTCTTTTGATCAACTTGCCGATGTCTTCACTAAAGGGCTAAGCAGTGACAACTTCAACAATAATATTGACAAGTTGGGAATGATAAATATATATTCTCAACTTGAGGGGGAGAGTTGAATATTACTATTAATTAGAATATTAGTAGTAATTAGGTATCCTTTTTTGTACGTTTTTATTATTGGAATTATTGGTGCACACGGATCGATGACGTGGCACCCCTATGTAATGTTATAAATACCCCCTTGTGGAAGAATAAACTCACTCAATTATCTTTCTCCTACATCCTTCTACTAAACGTCGGTGAGAGTGCATGAGGCTAAGGTAAGCAGTGCGGGCCATCAAAAAGCTGGCGGAAGCGGAGGAGGGGCAGAGGTGACGAGCCTCCTATAGGGAGAAGGCGGTGATTGTAGGGAACTTAGAGCGAGGGAGAAGCAGCGTCGGGTCTCTAGAAGGATGGAGAAGTGGCAACGAGCCTCTTGAAGGGATGGAGAAACGGCGATGAGGCAAGTGGACCCAATTAAGAAGCCTCACCAAGGAAGTTAGTTGGGCATTGACAAAAAGAAGACGGTGGCTTCAGTCTCTTGGAGGGAACTTTTGATCCAATAAAATACCATGACAAACTATATGATATATATAAGGGTGTGATAAGAATTAGAAAATAGTAGATTGCTCGTTAATAGGAATTAGAAATATTTCATCGCGAGGTATGATCACGCCAATCGCTTACTACTATTTCCCCATAAGGATCACGCCAATCACTTAAGACATGTTCTTAAGAATCATTGCTCTCCCTTATATAAGGACAGACTCGTTGGAGAGTAAATTAACAAAATACACCTTGAAAAGGAAAATACATACAACGCAATATCCATGAAGGTAGTTGTATCAATACTCTGCGCCTCAATATCGACCTTGTCCCCAAGCGCAAGTTATGGCGAGAATATCCTAAAGCTGGAGAGCCTCAAAATCAGCAAGGGTGATATTTCGTCTTCATCAGTAGAAGACGCAATTCTTATTCAGGTATTTGCGGGTGGAAGATTAAAGCTGCTTGCAGCGGAAATAGAGGTCATGTCTGCGGAGATCCAGGTATTCTTGGTGTGACAAATGGCGGGGTGAGTTCGACTTGGGTTGGGGGGAGGGGGTGTAAAAGACGTTGCGACATGTCCATGGGATGGGGTGTCCTGCTGATGAGTGAGGATGAGACGTAATAAGGTGATGAGAGTACCAAGGCGATAGTTTAGGGAGTTGGTAGCGGGGCGGATAAGGGGCGAGAAGGTATAGAACTATTCTTCAACAAATCAAGCTTGCTCTGGCGCAAAAAAGTGTATCTGGATTGAGGATGCGAAGATGTGCCCTAATGTATGGTTGGAGCGTGGTGAGGAAGTAACCCAAATAATGGTCTGCCAAGAGACCTGACACGTGTGCGGTGATCTTGATGAACTTTCGACGGACTTTGCTTGGTGAACCATCCCCAATTGTTCATAGGCATTGTTCGCTTGGAGACTATAGTAGCAACGAATAAGCTCTTCAAGGAACATTGCTCATATTAAGGTCGAGTTGTTTTGGCGAGTCCAGATAAGCCAATGAAGAGCGGATCCTTCCATCATTCCATGTAGATGGTGGACATGAAGGCCTTCTAAAGTTTAGTTGTGCTCTGGAGTTCGAAAAATTGCTCGATACGAAAATTCATCGGGGGGGGGGGGGGAGGGGGGCTCCTATCAAAGAAAGGAATGTCAAGGTGACGACAATGTGCAAGGTGAGCCTCAACAAGTGGTTGGAGGACAACGATCAACATAAAAGTGTCGCTAGAGTGCGGCATGTCGACCGTGCTCATTTACGAGGTCACGGGCGACAACATAAGGGTATGTGATGGAGATCGCCAGCCCACACACGTGTATTCCTGCAGGAGGCGGTGATTCGCTACACGTTCGGTCAATCCGAGTTCACAGATGCGTCCGGACGGTCATTCTGAGTCTTTTCCATATATTATTTTATTTATTTTGTGTTGTATTTAACACCTGATCGGCTTGGACGATATGAGCCGTCCGATTTGGGTTCCCTATTTCAACTATGTTATATTTAAAGCATGAATGTCGACTGAGGTGGTTATCATGGGTTTTGATTCCAAATTGGAAAATCATCGGTCTACTTCCTCAATGCGACGCCGAGAGTTCTCCTTGGTGGACTCCAAGAGCTTTCGATTCCCTCTGGATTCCCCCCATCCCCTTCCCTCCATCATCCATTGCCACCAAGATCCAAATCTTGCCGCCCCTATCCAGCCTTTGCCGCCCAGAACAAGATCCTTCCATCCATGTTTTCTGCTACCGTGAACCCCATTCCTGAAGCTCGACCTTCCTGTTTGACAAATATCGTGAATCCCACTTTCATTCTACTGTGAATTCCAGCAATACCTCTAGTTTCTAGACCCATGGCCCCTTTCAGGACACACAGAAACTTCATATTCCCTTAAAAAATACTCGTATAAGTACACCCTCATTAGTCTCCCTCCTATCCAAAGTCTTGTAGCCCTCCGACATCCACAACTCGTATCCCTCTTTCCCAGCTATTCCTGCATGAGGAAATTATTCCCTATCTAGAATTTCCCCTTCCCCTACCTTTTCCCGTGAAATTTCACATCCATAATTCCCTCCCCTCCAATTCAACAATACAACCCCATGACATCCATCCAGAAGCCCGAAATCTCGATCGTTACTTGATTTAGCCACCGCCTAAATGTGCAAGTCTTTATTAAGAATCTTTGTTTTCTATTATTGTGTATTTGGACTGTACTTTGTTGGATGTGAGATTAGATGTTGCTATTGTGATATTATGGATTTGCAGGACTTATTATGTGCACACTTAAAAACACTTTCACCTCAATTGTTTGTGAATTAAAATTTGCTCGCTAAAACAATTTTTTGTGAACAAATGTGTCTTTGAATAAGTTTATTTTAGTTAATTATCTATTGCAATTTTAATCTGGCAATTCCTTATATTTGCATAATGTCACATCTCATTTAGGATGTATCTTACGCCAGTGATATGTAGGTCAATCAAGGATGTCTTGACACGATCCATGTGACATGATAAGGTGAGCCATGTCATCGTTGCAAATGACCATGGAGCGAGTGACTTACATGCACTGAAGGTGGCTACCGAAGACAAGGATGGAATGTTCGGCGAAGGGGCCACTGATGGGTGAGTACAAAGAAATCACTAGATGAGTCACGACACAATCAAGGGCGGTGCCAAGAAGCTTCGTACACGTACAGTGTAGAGGGTGCAACAAGGATGGTGAGAGAATATTGATGAGGTAGGTGTAGAAAATGAAGATGATATTAGAGATAATCATAACAAGAACGGTGTTACTGAAGTGCAAACTATTTAGACCCAAATTATGTTACCTTTTAAATGCAAAGATCCCAACGCTATGCCTTGTGTTATACACGAAATTAAAATTCAGAGCCTAAGATACGATATCAAGTCGTAGGCGTTCCCGAAGTCCGGCGGTGAAGATGCCGACCTGCATCTCTGGGGAAAGTGTGACTTGTGCCAAAAGAAGTTGAAACTGGTCCCGATAATCGTCCACAAAGCATGTCCGGCAGAGTGTTGTTAGGGCACTGAGTTGCTAGGGATTGTAAAGCCAAAATGCAGGTTGCAAAATCGCTTGAAGTCGTCCCACGTTAGACCCAGCTGATCAGTGAGGAGATGAGTGGCCAAAAGCAAGGCCGAGTGCAGAAAGTGAAAAGAGGGAAGAGGAAACCGATCAGTTGTCAGAGTTTGTTGATGACCAAAGAGTAGTTCGCACCTAGTGAGCCAGCCCAAGGGATCTGTTTTCAAGTCGTAGGTGGAGAATTACAACCATGTATAGCGCGGCAGAATAGCAATTTCAGGGCGTAAGTGGGTCTGCGGTGGCGAATCATGGCGGATGAGCGGCAGTAGTGGAACTTGACTGTTGTCGGTATGATCCGTGGGTGGGGTGGTAACCACGGGAGGAGCTGATGTTAGTCCAAGAAGCTTGGTGGTGAATGTTGTCATGTCATCCTGATGACGTGCGTCGATGTACCGAAATCGTGTTTCTACATCCTAAAGGTGTGCATCCATGGTAGATATAACTGTGTGCAACCGGTTCATAACATCCAAGAAGTCGGCTGAGTCGCCAATATTGTGGATGGAGGTAGCACGAGATAAGGAGCGGGTGACGGGATTGCTAGATTGCTCGGAGGCGTCTGTCTGGGAGGTGCCGCAAGATCCACGTCGTTTCCCAATGATTGAAACACAAATATGATTACTGTGGGTGGGGCTCCAGGAGAAACGCATGCGGCTCGAGGGGAAGAAACTTTGTGAGTTACGGCCACGTGAGATACGACGTTCGGCTCGACCGGCGAGATTAGGCCCGTGAAATATGGAAAGAGGAGACGTTGATATCGACGAAGAGGAATCCTGGAGCGGTTGAGATAAGACGAGGCGGGTGTCGATCTTGGCGGAGACGACGTGGTCGGCGAGAGGAAACGTCGACGAGCGTGGGTCGATCCGTAGGTTGAACCATGGCTTGATCTGGTTCTAGAATGACGATGCAAGGTGTGCTGGATATCGGCTTGGCTGTTCTGACTGTTGTTAACGAAGGAGACAATCGTCAAAACCTAGATGAAGAGAGAGAAGACGTTGTGGTGAGTAGTTTTTATGATGTTGAGGGAAGAAGCCAGGAGTGTCGAGGGAAGAAGCCATGAGTCACTTCCTCAACGATGCTGGAGAGGTAGATTAAAGATAACGGGTGTTCGTTGAGAAAAAATGATTCGAGCAAAATTAATGGTGGAGAAATCGAATCCCTCTAATACCAAGTTGTTAAGGACCTACTCGGAAGTTGTCGGAGAAGTGGCTGGAGTTGGAGATGACGGTGGAGGAGACACTACGGAGCCTTGACTGTGGCTGCCTAAGCGGGGCGTGCTCGAGAGAGAGAGCTCTCAAGATCTCTTTTAGAGTTTGAGAAAATAAACTTCTTCCTTCATACCAATACAAGACCCAATGAGTCCTTTAAATAAGACATACAATAGACTTTTATTGGAAATACGAGACGGACTTGGACATACGACTTAAAATGACACCTCATAAAGACACGACACCATATAAGGACGCGTCTTTAAGACAGAAAAAATGCATATTAAGAAATAATTAATAATAAATAAGGTCATAAAAAGACCCATAATAACCCGCTTGGAGGAAGTGAAATTTTCTACGACGTCGGGGGGTATGCATGTGCAACATTACGGCCTCCTAGTCACGATTGCACGTTGGACCACTTAAACAGGCACACGAATTGTCTCTTCCATCATATGAAGCTCCCTAGCCACCGACACCACAAGCACCCCCTCTTCAGCACCCTCCAATTCACCACCAAAACCAACTCCTCTAAAACATCGCCTCTCCCACAAATTACATCAAACTACATCACCAAGGCATGTGTTTCCGCTACAAACAGTCCTACCCACTTCATAAATGTCCTCATAACGAGTTGTGCTTACTACTCGCATCCGAATATGACAACATTACGTTTGCTGACATTGAGGACTTGGAGCATGAGGATGCTATCAATATTTACTTGATCTTGACGACAAGGTCGATATTAAAGGGCAAAGTATTGATGTGTATCCGGATAACTATCCCATCTAGTATAGTAGTATAATGATGTATTAGGGTAAAATGGTAAGTAGTAATAGTCTTTCCTCTTATATAAGGAGGGGTGTGGAGTCTCATTAAGCATCTTGTCAGTCCGGGTCAAGATACTCTCTTGGAGATGACTCCTTAGGGGAACCGGTACTCGAGAGTTTGCATGCGAGTGTATCTTGTTTACATTCTATTGCAATCTATTTCAAAATCTATAATCATGTACCTCTAAGCACAATGCAACCCACCTCTCCAAGTACTGTCATTCGTCTTCACTCACATTAGAACTCAGCACCTACGCCATCATCTTGACTCTTCACAGTGAGCCAAAAACAATCAAGACACGTCCCCACTTAAATCTTAATCCCAACCATAAATCGCCGGCCACTGCCCTAACTTGTCAGCACCTCATCGATATTAACCCCTGCTGTTTCCATCTTCATCAACTCACATCAAGCCACTCAAGATCCCTATTAGCATTGTTATTACTGTCATCCATATGATATTGCCACCGTAATCAAGTTGGTAGTTGTTGTTGCAAGAGTTCCCTCAGATTCGATGTGATGGAAATCACGCCACTCGGCCCTTTCGGGTATATTGTCGCCGACCACAGACAAAGTGACTATTGGGACCGCTCATCTTGAGCGGATTGCCGATCGTAGTATTTTTGGTTCTTCGCAATTTTTATTTTTGTAATTTTGTTTGTTTTAAGGTAAGCAATGGACGGAGTGCCGAAGCCGGAAATTAGGTGCAAAGCTTGAAATTATCCCTCCCCTCACTACTTAGTCATCCAGCCCTCTTCCTTCGGCCGCCGACCATACCCCCTCCCCTTTCCCTGTTCAAACCGAGCCCTTCCCATCACCCCCCAACCAGCCCCCATATCCCGTTCTCCCTCCAACAACCGACATCCCCTTCCCACCCCACCACCACCTCCTTCTGGCAGCCCCAAACCAGTCTCCTAACCACGGGCCAGCCACCGCCAAAATCCCCTCCCCACTCCACCAAAAACAACACCTTCTCTCCTCCAAAGTCTCCCCATTTCCGATCCCAGCAATCACCGGAAACTTTCCCCAACCACCTCCGGCGAACCTCCACCATCACCATCCAAGTTCCCTTCATTTCCAGATTTTTGGCGATCGCCGAAAAACACTACCGTCTGCCTCTCCGGCAACCACCTCCGGCCAACTTTGACCACCTCTAGCCAACCACCACCCCACTACCCCAAAACCATCACCACAATACCTCATAACCACCATACCCCCCCCCCCCACTACCTTACTACCTTCATATCTCCCCACTACCTCCATTCCTCCCATTACTTCCCCCACTCGCCGTCACTTCTCTCAAAAACCGAACCCCACTCCACTCCACCCATTCTCGTGGAACCACCTCCAACTGAAACGCCTCCATTCCTAATCCCATTAGGTGCATTTCCCCCCTCCCGTGAATCCACTCTTCACCCAGCCAAACCACACTCCCACTCTCAACTGCCAGGATTCCGATAGCCGTCCAGCCCAACAAATCCTCCCTCTCCTCCCCTGCTTCCAGCCGCTGTCCAGCCCCTACTGTGTTCTACACACGGCCTGCATCACACCCAACAGCCTCGGGAACTCAAGGAACACCCCTACAACAAGCCAGGACCTCAAGACCCCTCTCATCCCTACTGTCTGCCACTGTCCAGCACCTCTTTGTAACTTTCATACAGCCGGCAGCCCCCCTACATCCCCGGAAACTCCAGAAACAGTCCCACTGCCCGCTGTCCAGTATTTCAAAGGTTGCCCGGGAGCCCCAAATTCAGTGCCTACTTTGATTTCAGCCCCAAGAATACCCTCCAAGCCCTCTACCACCTAGTTGTGTAAGTTTTCTAAGTTGGAATTCTTTTATTTCATGTAGAATCGTGCTCCATTTCTATATTAGAGGTATATCCGTTTGCAACCGTTGTTGCCAAGCTTTTGAAACAATGTATGTTCTTATTTACTCGTGCAATTTAATTACATGCCCTCTTGCACCTATACAATCTTTCTTGTTTTTCTTTGTAAAAGCTTTTCCAGACATTTCCAACAAGCGATACCTTGGTGTTTATTGTTTGCGGATGATATCGTTTTGATCAATGAGACGTGCGAGGGTGTAAACGCAAAATTTGAATCTTGGCGAGAAACTTTAGAAAAGAAGGGTTTTAGGTTGAGCAGAGCAAAGACAAAGTATATGGAGCTTAAATTTAGCAGTGCAAGAAGAATGGATGACTACGTTATTAAGTTGGGTGATCGAGATATTTCCCGTAGTGAGTGTTTTAAATATCTTGGATCGATAGTTCAAAAAGATGGATGTATTGATAAAGATGTGACGCATAGAATCCAAGCAGGTTGGTTGAAGTGGAGAGGCGCGCCAGAGATTTTATATGGTCGTAAAGTACCATTAAAACTTAAAGGCAAGTTTTATCGTATTGCAATTAGACCAGTGATGCTCTATGGTTCTGAGTGTTGGGCGGTGAATTGTGTACATGAGCAAAAAATGGGAGTTGTGGAGATGAGAATCCTTAGGTAGATGTGTAGACACACGATACTGGATAAAATTAAGAATGAATGTATCGGGGATAAGACAGGAATAACACCAATTGCAGAGAAGATGCGAGAAGCTCAACTAAGATGGTTTGGACATGTACAAAAGAGACCATTTAGAGGCACCCGTTAGGCGTTGTGAGAGTCTAATCACTATGCATGTTAAACGAGGGAGGGGTAGACCAATAAAGACTTGGAATAAAACTATAAGAAAAGACATGATGTACTTGGGCATTAGTGAGATTATGAATAATGATAGGGCACAATGACGACAAAGGATACATACAGCCGACCCCACTATAGTGGGATAAAGGCTTGAGTGTTGTTGTTTCCTTTGTAAAAGCTTTCATCATTGTGTTTTAGCTAGCATCAATTTTATAAAATTATTATTGTAAGTTAAAAATCGTCGAATCTCAGTTGTATGTAGAGTTCACTCATTATCCCCCTTATAGGATAGTCCTGCGTCAAATTGGCATCACAACCCAGATTTGGGCTTAGTTTAAAATAGGCGGGACTATAACCTATATGTTTCACCCATATGAGATTCGACGATTTGAGGAACCGGAGTTCACCCATGATACTCTAATTCTCTAATTTAGTTTAAAATACTTTAATTCTCTATTTGAGGAACCAGAGTCCACCCATGATCAAGCACATAGAGTTCCCTCGGGAAGATCCTCATACTATTATGATTATTCTCGTTCTTAACTCGTCACTACGAAGAACATTGTTTTCAGAAGAGTCTCGAGTATAAGTTCTGTAGAGTCACCCCACAGTTTGATGGTTTATCGAGTCCTGAGGCTTTTATCTATTAGCTAGTGGACATGTGATTTTATTTAGATCACTTTGAGATATTCGGTGAGCATTGCATCAGGTTTGCGAGGCTTAGGTTGGTTGGTTAGGCGAGACATTATTGGGATAACATTGAGCGGACCCTTGAGCAAGATTATCTTCGTCTCATCACTAGTTCGGTGGAGATGAAACAGAGATTGTGCCACAAGTATTTACCAGCATCATATAAGAGTCGCCTACTTAAGCAAATATTTTCCCACCAGCAAGAATCCACGTCTGTCAATGAGTATAGAGCTTACTTTGATCAGATAGCAGAGAGGAGAGATCTTCATGATGAGCCAGTTGCAGCCGCTGCTAAATTCTGTTCCGGACTTCGGTATGTTATCTACATATTACCAATTCATCATTGGTTAGAATCTGTTGAGTAGACATTTCAGCGCGAGTCCTTGAAGTTCGCTAGAGTTGGTCGAGTATATTAACACTACGACTGGCCCATCAAGAGGAGTTCTTCCCAGTCCGAGTCAGCCACCTACCTACTCGTGTCCCCATGGACACAAAAGACGGGACACCTGTAATATCCAGTGAGGTTCATTGTCGGTTGAGTGGTATTCCACTTGAGTATGATCCAGTCTATGTGACCCCGACCAAGAGTGAGTATGAACAATATGGTGATCCTATAGTTACATGGTCTTCCAATCTCCCTTCACGGCATAGTAGTGATGAGTCACGTTCGTAGTATAAATCGAGAGCTTAGCGTTGAGTGTTTGTCTCGTGAACTTTTGATGACACACGCTATATGGGGAACCTATTTAAGCACTCATCGAATCTGCAATGAATTTTATTATACCCCTCCCGGTGAGCCACCTTGTTAAAACCGGATCCCGGTCCCAAGAGCAGGACCCAAAGGGAGTAACCTGCACTTACTTCTCCCAAGGAAGAGCACTTGACTGATGACCCTGAGCTACAGTGCGGAGGTTCCACCGCACACCCGGAAGATCGAAGAGAGCTTCCCCTCCTTAACCAATGCTGAGCTGAGCACCTTGGAAAACACTGGAAGCCAACCAAAACTAACCAGAGGAGGAAGACGCCAAAGAGAAAGATCCTTTCCAAAGGTGTCAATGAGGTCTATTTATAGTTTTTCAAGTCTGACCTGCAAATAATGGAATCCCGCATTTTGGTCTTACTATATACAGTCCAAATTGGTCTGCCAACAATGAAACTCCGCTATTTGGAGGGGTTATTAATAGACCCAAAATAGATCTTCTTAGGGAAAAACTTATGGGCGAGTCGACCACTTGCCAGAGAAGACGAGTGCTTAACGAGGCCAGCACTCGCCGCTCACCATGGCCCGGGGGCGAGTGCGGGCCACGCCTCCCCACTCGCCAGAGAAGGCGAGTGTTTAACGAGGCCAGCACTCGCCGCTCACCATGGCCCGGGGGCGAGTGTGGGCCACGCCGCCCCACTCGCCCACCTCCTGGCCTCGATCCCAACTGGGGACTAGCACGTTGAAGGAGTCCGTCGTCGACAGTGAGGAGAGTTCTCTTAGTTCTTTAATATTTTTTTTGTATTCTAATTTTCCGTGGATATCATGCCAAAAATCCATCATTGTAATTAACTTCTACTTTTATATCATTATTTTACTGCTCAGCACTAGTTTTAGTTCCTTGTGTATTGGATACTGTACAGATATAACATCAACCCACTTAACGATCCTCCTTCACAAAATTGCTATTATCGTCCATGCGATATCGCCACCATAATCAAGTTATTGTTGCAAGAGTTCCCGCACATTTGATGCATACCATCATCTTGAGGTGCAAGCCCGATTTGCACGTTGAAGGAATCCATTGTCGACAGTGAGGGGAGCTCTTATTGTTCTTCAACGTTTAATGTACTTAATTATTCGTAGACACCGTGTCAACAATTCATCATTATGATTAACTTTCATTTTAATATCACTATTTTTCTTTTCCGTGAATTCATCTGTGTTGGGAAATTTACGTTCTATACTCATCTTAATTCCTTGTCTATTTGATCATTTACTTGTGGAAACTAGATTTAAAATGTTTGTTTTTGTGTGATACAACTAAGCGGTCAGATGTATGCGAGTTGATGCATTCTATTAATGGAAAATGATTCTGTGAGAAGAAATGAGTTCTATGAAAAGGCATGACTCATCCTGCATAAAATATTCGGATTCTAAAATTATATCATCACATCACAGGGGTACTCAACTTTTGCTACAACATTAATTTGAATCATATTTGAACCGGCGCTATACCCTGCTCTAACCATTGTTGATATTTTAGACAATGCTTTTTTATGTGCCATAGTTGCTTGCAAAATAAGCACAAAACACTATTTTGCCTTGATGATTTATAATTTCTTTTATCACCCTTTGCCTCCATATTAATCTACGTCCACAAAGCAAGAGGAAAGATCTTCTTTGTTGCTCCAAGGAGAAAAAAACATACAAGTTCATGTAAGAACATATTAAACTAAAATGTAAACCTTACTACATCTTTGATGAGATTTCACATTTTTCTTCCTCTGGTTGATGTATTTTATGGGTTAGGTCATTTTCTGCTTTAGCTAACCTTTCTCCCTACTTTTTTTGGTAAAGAAATGAGTGATATGAATAAGTACGGAGGAGGGAGAGTATAGTAGGAGAGCACATTGGAGAGTGTGAGAAGAAAAAATTGCATCAACCCAACAATATGCACATGGGGGGATTGGCAGGAGGAGAAAACTAGCATCGAAAAAATAGCATCAAGTTTTGTTGACATCAAATGAAAGCTCTGTACCACCCCGTCACACAGCATCACTAAAACTTTACACTTGTTAAAAAAAAGTCGAATAATTTGCAAAAAAATGATTACAATAATTCCATCATTTCATCAAGTTCCAATAAAATATCATTTGAAATGCTTAAAATATAGTCCAATTAGTAAAGTAAGAAATGAAAGTACTATTAAATCAAGCGCAAAATAAAAAAACAATATCAAGGCATTAGTAGATGAGCCAAAAATAGTGATGAAGAATATGCAAAACAAGGATCTTGGAAGTAAGAAGTCGATGGTAATCTGCTTGACATTATTTTTTTGGTAAATCATAAACCAAGTTATTTGTGATAAAAATTGTAGAGTAAGTGTTTCATCTTGAATATCCAAGACTAATAGTCATAAGATAGCAATTTCAAGGCAGAATACCATACCTAATAGGCACTGGTGGCATATCCAAGACTAATAGTCATAAGATAGCAATTTCAAGGCAGAATACCATACCTAATAGGCACTGGTGGCACGCATCTTCATCTGGGATACTGCAATACATCTGTGAATGCAATTTACATGATTGATGTCTCATATTGTGAGTTGGTTTTCCATTCTCTGCCAAACAAATGACTTTAATGGTTCAGAGAAGATTGTTCTCGCAATTCATTCAACAAAAAGAATGAAAATATCACCTTTTGATGGAGCGTATGGTCTTCTCGAACCCTTAAAGTCAAAGACCTTCTTCAGCTTACAGCAAAGCCTAATAGATAATGTACTTAGCAAGGCCCCACCTAAAATAAGAACCCAGTTTGGCCCTATTTGTTTAACATGCTTTGGCTCTTCAGGCCTTTTCATTCTACCATTTGTTTGGGATGTCATCTGAACGCAAATAAAAAAATTCACACAATTTTAAGTGTCACACTTTGATTATTTCATACAAGAGCACCTTTGCAGAAACAAGTGGCGGAAAATATAATAAGAAAAAATTTAAAAACACAATAAAATATTAAATTTTACGTTCTCTCTTAATCTGTATTTGCTAACACAGTGCTTTCTCGTACTATAAAAGGGTAAAATAAAACAATTACATTCAACGTGATGGTGAAATATGCAGAATAAAGCATGCTTAAGAATAAACAGGCAAGTTTTGGATATCATAGCACTACGAAGAAACATAACAACAACACCAACAACAACACTCAAGCCTTTATCCCACTATAGTGGGGTCGGCTATATGGATCCTTTGTCTCCATTGTGCCCTATCTTGTGTCATAATCTCACTAATGTCTAAGTACATCATGTCTTTCCTTATAGTTTCATTCCAAGTCTTTATTGGTCTACAAAGAAACATGAATAGTAAAAATAAAATGAGATGTTCAGTACAAAGAGATATACTATTTTCATCCTCCTTTAAGTTTTTGGATAAAATCTAAATAATAAGAAATGCTCGTATTAAACTTAGTGTGTATAAAGTATTTCTTCTCAAATGGGCATGACTGCATATGTATCCCAAATCTAGTTTAATATGCGCACCAAACATTATATCTTCGCATGTGACCTTTAGATTTCACATGAGTATAAGGAAAGTGAAAATCAGTTTACTACGGCGGCCTAAAAATTCACATGACCAAATGACAGAAATAGCATCAACTAAGCATTTTAAGGAATTAATAGCTTTCCTTAACTAACCGTGTTTTTCGATGCACTCGTAGTTGCTTCCATCAATTTCCCAAGCAATTTAGGGTGTACGGTACACATGCATTTTAATGTAATATCATGTTATCTAAAAGAAATTTATTCAATTTTCTGTCATATGTAGATCTTAGATGAGCTCACCAGACATATCCAACAAGCAATACCTTGGTGTTTATTGTTTGCGGATGATATCGTTTTGGTTGATGAGACGCGCGAGGGTGTAAACGCAAAACTTGAATTTTGGCGAGAAACTTTAGATAAGAAGGGAGTTGAGAAGGGCAAAGACGGAATATATGGAGTTTAAATTTAGCAGTACAAGAAGGACAGATGACTTTGTTATTAAGTTGGGTGATCAAGATATTTCCCGTAGTGAGTGTTTTAAATATCTTGGATCGATAGTTCAAAAAGACGAAGGTATTGATAAAAATGTGACACATAGAATCCAAGCGGGTTGGTTGAAGTGGAGAGGCGCGTCAGGGATCTTATGAGATCGTAAAGTATCACTAAAACTTAAGGGCAAGTTTTACCATACTGCAATTAGACAAGCGATGATCTATGGTTCTGAGTGTTGGGCAGTAAATTGTGTACATGAGCAAAAATGGGAGTTGCAGAGATGAGAATGCTCAGGTGGATGTGTGGACACGCGAGATTGGATAAAATTAGGAATGAAAGTATCGGGGATAAAACGGGAGTAGCACCAATTGCAGAGAAGATGTGAGAAGCACGTCTAAGATGGTTTGGACACGTACAAAGAAGACCATTAGAGACACCTGTTAGGCGTCGTGAGAGTCTAGTCACTAGGCATGTTAAACGATGGGAGGGGTAGACCAATAAAGACTTGGAATGAAACTGTAAGGAAAGACATGATGTACTTAGGCATTAGTGAGATTATGACAAAAGATAGGGCACAATGACGACAAAGGATCCATATAGCCGACCCCACTATAGTGGGATAAAGGCTTGAATGGTGTTGTTGTTTGTTGTTCTGTCATATTTAGATAACACATTTTCTAAATGATAATTATATCATAAAACAACCCTAAACTTAAGAAAAGTTCATAAATTTAGAAGCACTTCAATTGTACATTTGACAAAGCAATGATATCATCATCAACCAATGAGTAATCAGAGCAAGTAAAGATGGCTTAAGATGAAAGTTCAACTAGCAAAACTGCCAAAACCTTACAGAAGACCCCTTTCTGATGATGAAGGGAAGTATATCATCCTACATTTTATTAATGTACATTTAGTTCAAAACAGGTAAATCATCCTGCATAATAACATAAACAATAAGAAGAAAGATAGCAACAATAAAGATGCCCAACTAGCAACCAAAAACCACTTCTAATTATGAAGAATGTTGAGATATCTTGAATCCTAATCATGTTGAAGCTCTTTCAATGGAGCCCCTGATACAGCTGGAATAAGCCTATTGGCGGTTACAAGCGGTTGATGGCGGAAGATAAATTAGGGAAGGCGAAAGATTGAAAGTTCGTTTGATAAGGGCATTTATGTAATTTTAACGCCTTTTGAAATCACGCTATAAATAGCGGGAGGTGAGGGAGAGAAGCTTAGCTTTTGGAATAACTCATTTCATTGGTTTCATTTGAGTGTTAGAGGCTGAGAGGAGCTTAATTGATCCTCTGGTTGTGGTGATAGTCCGTTTAGAGTCATGATATGTCTCTTAGGACCGATCCTTCTACCTAAACATGTTTGATGAATTGCCAGATGGAATGAGAGATGAGGATGGTTGTTGATGTTATGTTTTAGATCTCTTTCTCTCCATTAGTTGAACAAAATAACCCGTAAAAACTTCTATTAGGGCAAACACCCAAGGCTATTTATAGCCAAAACACTATTACTGTAGCATCCGTAAATTTTGACGCAAAAATTTATATAAATTGTAGGGGCGAGTCGCGACGGATTCTGAACGAGACAGCGCATCGTCAAGGTACAACGTTACTATGCTAGGGGTCGCGTCCATTATTTGATAACGTATGTTAGCTATAATATTAGTGTGACGCACATGAAAAGTTAATAGTGTTACATAGCAATATTGTTTTAGAATTTAGGGTGATTGAGTGATGTGGTTTGCGTATAGCAGATTAATGTTGGCTTTGGGGTGCCAATAGCAGCCTTTTTTCCCCCCACGGATGTTTTGATAACCGCTAACAGCCCGATATAACCCGCACACCTCTTCTATCGGGAGAAAAACCGCAAGCCGTCTCCGCTCTGCGTCTCCCGCAAACGGCGAGCCCGACGCCCCTTCCGCGCGTTTCCGCAAGCCCTAATCGGCGGCCGATCCTCCTCCGGAAGCCAAATCCGACCACTCCTCCCTCCTCTGCAGGCGCCAACAAGCATTCCTTTTCCTTCCTTGGCCTTGGAAGTGTCGGGTCTAACCCTAGCCGGAGAAGTGAGATCCGATTTTGGTTTCGGTAAGTCCGTTTTCTCTTTCTCTCTATTCCTTTGTGGAAATCCTTCTTTTTGGAAACTAAAATAACCTAGGTTTTGGATTTATTTGCCCTAATTAGGTTTTGGGGTTCGAGTTTCACCGCGGAATTCGAGTAGGACGCATTGAGAGCTCTAATCGCTCCACAAAAAGGTAATTTTTGGGTCTTAGCATTTGTATTTTATTAAGCCTAGTTGTTTTGGATTTTTCCATCGGAAATCCTAAGGGGAAATGTTGGATTTAGGGCTGCCCTAAATTTTGCAGGTTTTTCGGTGGAGTCGGGGCAGCACTTGAGGGTCCCCAACAGTAGGTTTACCTTCGAAATTGAAGATGCCGCCGCGCCGAGTGTACGAGCGCCGCACCACCGCGGTAAGGAAATTTAAATTCCTTTTAGTTAGATATATCAAGTATTGTATTTTTTTATACCCATTAATAGATTTATTTCAAGTATCATGACCATGCATAGAAAGGTGTGGTGATAGGAAAACAGTTACGAAAAATGTTTAGGGTGACACGATTTCCCCAAGACCCAAGTAGTCGGATAATAAACAGAAATATAGAGTACGGAAGCGTTAGCCGTGTTCGTAGGTTGGGAAATTGTCCAACCAAGGGCGTGAATGTCCCTTCAAGTCGACCACAAGAAAGTCAAGGGTCGCTTAGTAGTACACCAGAAAAGATATCCCTTGCAGAGTAGCGTCAGACCAAAAAGGTCAGCCAGCACACAGAGTTTCTTCCGTGCTAGGTAGAGGCGCACTACCTTTCTCATAAGGCACATGGAACCTTATGAGTAGTACAGACTTGGGAAGTGTTTTCCCTTGAGCCAGCTAGTAGATTCGAGACCGTGTCCGCGTGACACTAGAACAATTGGGTTCGTAAGTTGGTCTCGGGTCGTCAGTTTCAGTTGCGCGTTAGGAGCTACTCTGCCTAGAGCCTTCCTAGTAGATGAGCAGGTTAGAAGCCACCTAGAACTCAAGTATAGACCTGACATGAGACAGTACGCTAGTTAGTGAACGCCAGGACTTGAGTTAGTAAAATAACAGTCACGTGCTTAGTACGAGTAGATGTGTGATCGGAGAATAGTGCGAAGGCATGCATAGCACATAGCATAAAAGTTTTAAATGCATAAAATTATTTTTCAAAGACATACATGCATTCATATGTAAAACTGGCTTTTAGTGTCACTAGGAGGGGTTATTTTTCCTTACTCTGACCCTTCGTGGGCACTGTTTTTCAGGTGACCCAGGTGGGAAGCTACGTCTAGGATGAGCATTATAGTGGCGTCAGCTTGTACCATTTATCTTATTCAGTTTACTCTTTTTCAGCATGTACCTGTAGATGAGAATATTGTAACAGATTAATGTTTTGTCTAATTTGTATCAGACAATTTATGCTTAACCAGATTTTCAGTTAATTCAGTTTTACTTTCCTGTTTAGTGGCTCTGTGAATCCAGATATCAGGTATGTGGTTACCCTTAGTTTACTTTATTCAAACTTCCGCTGTAAGTCTTAAATTGCTTAGTATAGATTTTATTACCTGCTGCTACTAGTTTTAATACTGTTTCCTAGTTTTCTTTATATCGCTGACCCGGCCAGACGGCTGATTTCTGAAATACTGGGAAGGGGTGTTACAAATTGGTATCAGAGGGAGGTTTAGGATCCCTGGACCCTAGAAAGAATTCACAGAGCCATAGGAGCGTTTAAGAGTAACTTTTGTCAGTAAAATACTTTAAGTTGCGATTAAGCCTTAGTATTCGCTAGAGTACAAAATAAGTTGCTAGATCAGATTTCTTAAATGCTTGATAAATAATCAGATTTCCTTTATATATTCTATCAGGCACCGCGAGTTAGTGAACCAGGTGAATCTTCACGCCAGAACCCGATTCCTAATGCAACCATGGGAGACGCTGCCGTGCCACAGGTACCACCAGTTCCAGCAGCTCCAGAGGGCACTGACATAGCGTCTCAGATTGCCAAGGCGGTTACTGTTGCCTTGATGGAGTTTCAGAGAGGACTGGCTGCAGGGTTCCCAGCTCCAGTTCAAGTACCAGTCCCCGCGCCAGCTCCTGCAGCAGCACCCGTGGAGATGACCCTGGAGCGCTATTTGAGAAATTTTAGAGAACTTCAGCCTTCGAACTACAGTGGGGATGAGACCCCGATGGATACAGATGATTTGATAGCTAATACCAGAGACCTGCTGAATGTTTTGGAGCGCCCGGAGAATAAGAAAGTTCCTCTGGCAGTTTTCCTCCTCCGAGGAGAGGCAAAGATCTGGTGGGACAAGTACTGGGAAGATGATCCTGCAGGTAAAGTGTTATGATCAATTCTTTTATTTTAGGAAGTAATGTGTTAATTTTATTTGGTGTAATCGTATTTTTGGCCAGGTCGTACCCCAGACATGTTTACTTGGGGCGAGTTCTCTAGAGCTCTTGCTAGTTGGTTCGTGCCTCCTTCCGCACGACGAGGTCTCCAAGAGAAGTATCTGAGGCTTTTCCAGGGGGACAGGACAGTTTCTGAGTACGAGCGAGAGCTGACTCATCTGGCTAGATATGCGGGCGTGATGCAGGGAGATCAGACTGAGAGGTGCAGTCGCTTTGTGGATGGTCTGCGTGACTCGTTGAGGCAGCCGCTGATGACTATGGTCAACGCTGATTACAGGAGCTTAGTGGATACAGCTCGCAGACTGGAGGCTGACCAGCAGAAGGTTCAGAAGCGAAGTAGTTTCCGTGCGAAGCGATCTCAGGATTCGCATCAGCCGCAGCAGAACAAGAATGACCAAGGTAAGAACTGGAACAAGAAGCCGAAGCCTGATGCTAAGAAGAATGGTCAATCTGGTGACCGAAGCAAGGACTATCCCACGTGTCCCAAGTGTCAGCGTCGCCATTCAGGAGAGTGTTTGGCCAGTGCAGGCGTATGCTATAAGTGCCGACAACCTGGACACATAGCTCGATTCTGTCAGGAAGCTGGGACAAATCAGGTAATCAAGGTCCTTTTGTATTGATTACGTTTATGAAATTACGTTAGATTTTTAATGAAATTTATTCCTGCAGTCGAAGTTCGAGGTTGGTGGCCCTAGCAGGGTAGATAAGGGCAAAGCATTGATGCTCACTGATGGGAGACCGCAGCAGGGTCGAGACTTAGTGCAGCCCAGAGCTTATGGGCTGGGTCAGCAGGAGGCGAAGGATCAGGAGGATGTTGTGACAGGTAAGTGTTGTTTGCTTGCAAGTTGGTTTTAAATCCTCCGTAGTGACACGTTAAATTTTTCATCCTTCTTAAATCATTCATGTAGGCATCCTTATGATTCGTAACTTACCCTCTAAGATTCTGTTTGATACGGGTGCCTCGCACTCGTTTATCGCGGAATCTCTAGTGCGTAAGTTGGATTTAGAAGTCTTCCCCGAGTCAGTACCGCTGGAAGTCATGATGCCGAATGGATCCCTTCTGCAGACCAGAGACAAGTGCAGGGTGCCAGTGCAGTTTGGTGACACTGAGATTATCGTGGAAGCTTTGCTGCTACCTATAGCAGGGTTTGACTTGATCTTTGGAATGGACTGGCTTTCGACAGTCAACGCCAGGATTGACTGTAGGGCGAAGCAGATTCAGTTCGATGGCCCCAACCAGACATCTTTCTCTTTTCAGGGATTGAAGGGAGTAGTGAAGATGATCATATCTGCAGTCCAAGCGAGAAGGTGCATCAGTAAAGGTTGTGAAACCTTCGTAGTACGGATGAGCGCGGAGCCTAAGACTGATTTGGCAGAGGTACCAGTGGTGCAAGAGTTTCCAGATGTTTTCCCGGAAGAGCTCCCTGGTGCCCCTCCAGATAGAGAGACTGAGTTCCCGATAGACTTGCATCCTGGGGCTACACCGGTAGCCAAATCTCCCTATCGGATGGCTCCAAGGGAACTAGCAGAATTGAAGAGCCAGTTGCAGGAGCTGCTTGATTTGGGTTTTATACGCCCTAGTACTTCGCCTTGGAGTGCTCCAGTGCTTTTTGTGAAGAAGAAGGATGGTAGTCTGAGATTGTGCATAGATTACCGCGAATTGAATAAGCTGACCGTTAAGAACAAGTACCTGATTCCCAGGATTGATGATTTGTTCGACCAGTTGGTGGGAGCGAGCACTTTCTCCAAGTTAGATCTGAGGTCGGGCTATCATCAGCTGAAGATTCGTGACGCGGATATACAGAAGACTGCTTTCAGTACCAGATATGGACACTTCGAGTTTGTGGTCATGCCGTTCGGGCTGACCAATGCCCCTTCAGTATTTATGGACCTGATGAACAGAGTTTTTCGGGAGTATTTAGATCGTTTTGTCATCGTCTTCATAGATGATATTTTGGTGTTTTCTAAGAGTGCAGAAGATCATGCAGCACACCTCAGGATTGTTTTGAGCACACTCAGGAAGAACCAGTTGTATGCAAAATTTTCAAAGTGTGAGTTTTGGCTTTCAGAGATTGCATTCTTAGGCCACATCATCAGTCAGGAAGGGGTTAGCGTTGATCCAAAGAAGATAGAGGCCATTAAGAGTTGGCCAAGGCCGACGACAGTTTCAGAGGTTCGCAGTTTTTTGGGTCTTGCTGGATACTACAGGAGATTCATCAGGGATTTCTCGAAGATAGCCTTACCACTGACTTCCCTCACTAGGAAGGGAAAGGGCTTGGATTGGACAGTTGAGTGTGAGTTGGCCTTTGAGAACTTGAAGAACAGATTGATGACCGCACCGATTTTGAGTTTACCTTCAGGGCCAGACGGATTTCAGATTTATAGTGATGCTTCAGGTCAGGGTTTGGGTTGTGTTCTCATGCAGCATGGAAAGGTCGTAGCATATGCCTCGAGACAGTTAAAGGTTCATGAGAGGAACTATCCCGTACATGACTTGGAGCTTGCAGCAGTCATTCATGCTCTGAAGATATGGAGACACTACCTCTATGGAGTGCGTTGTGAGATCTTTACTGATCATAAGAGCCTTAAGTATATCTTTGATCAGCGAGAGCTCAATTTGAGGCAGCGCAGATGGTTGGAGTTTCTAGCAGACTACGATGTAGACATTCAGTACCACCCAGGAAAGGCGAACGTGGTAGCTGATGCTCTTAGCAGGAGAGGCTCGTGTTTCTATCTTCTCACTCAGCAGGAGGAGTTAGTACAAGAGCTGGAGAGACTGGACATCGTCGTTGTGCCCCGTTGCAGTTTTGGTTCAGCTTGGTTGAGTTGGATGGAGATTTCGTGCGATATTAGAGATAGGATCAGGACAGCTATACCGTTAGATCCAAAGATGGCAGAGATTTGGATCTCAGTGCAGTCGGGACAGAAAGAGAGGTTCTCTATTCATGATGAGTTATTATTGCATGATGGCAGAGTGTGCATCCCAGATATTAGTCACCTTCGTGAGGACATTCTTTTCGAGGCACACAATTCCAGATATTCTATACATCCTGGTAGCACGAAGATGTATGCAGATCTTAAGAAGACAGTCTGGTGGCCAGGTTTGAAGAGTGATGTTGCAGATTATGTAGGGAAGTGTGAGACATGCAAGTTGGTTAAGGCCGAGTGTCAGAGGCCTGGAGGCAAGTTGCAGCCACTTCCCATCCCCGAGTGGACTTTTGAGGATATATCTATGGACTTCATTCATGGTTTGCCGAGATCGCAGAGTGGGAATGATTCCTTGTGGGTTATAGTAGATCGACTCTCTAAGGTCGCTCATTTCATTCCTCTTAGGAAGACGGATCAGGGTCCAAAGCTGGCACAGTTGTATCTAGACGAGATAGTTCGACTTCACGGTGTACCCAAGACTATAGTTTCAGACCGAGATGACAGATTTACCTCCAGGGAGTGGCGTTACGCTTAGTTTACTTTATTCAAACTTCCGCTGCAAGTCTTAAATTGTTTAGTATAGATTTTATTACCTGCTGCTACTAGTTTTAATACTGTTTCCTAGTTTTCTTTATATCGCTGACCCGGCCGGACGGCTGATTTCTGAAATACTGGGAAGGGGTGTTACAATTACAACACCCCTCAAAATTGGCGAAAGATATTCACTAAACTCATCTTGTTACAACCCCTGATCATGTCCTCTGAACTGAGTCTCTTGGTCAAGCAGTCTGCAACCTGATCCTTGGTCGACAGGTGACTCAACTCCAGTAGCCCACTGTCAAGCTTCTCCTTAATAAAAAATCTATCAATCTCTATGTGCTTGGTTCGATCGTGTTGCACTGAATTATTTGCAATACTGATGGCTGACTGACTGTCACACCACAGCTTCATCATATCTCCCCGATCCAACTTAAACTCCACAAGCATCCCTCTCAGCCACAGGAGCTCTGCAACCCCTAATGCCATGGCTATGTACTCTGCCTCTACTGTTGATCTAGCCACTACTGACTGTTTCTTGCTCCTCCAGGAGACCAGGTTGCCTCCCACAAATATGCAATTGCTTGAAGTGGACCTCCTATCATCCGCACAGCTTGCTCAGTCAAAGTCGCAATAGCCCTCAATCTTCACGTGCCCATGCCTTCTGAAGGTCAGCCCCTTCCCAGGAGCACTCTTCAAGTATCGCAAGATCTGGTACATTGCATCCATATGACCCTTTCTTAGGTCATGCATGTAGCGGCTCACTACGCTCACAGAAAAAGAGATATCTGGGCGAGTGTGGCTCAGGTAAATTAACTTTCCAACCAGCCTCTGATACATCTCACGATCTACTGGTTTCTCGACCTCTGCACCCAGTTTACACCTCTGATCGATTGGCGTCGCAGCAGGTCTATACCCCAACATCCCAGTTTCAGTGAGGAAATCTAGTGCATATTTCCTTTGGGAAAGGACTATCCCCTTTGCCTCATAAGCAATTTCAATCCCAAGGAAGTACCTAAGAATGCCCAGATCCTTCACCTCAAACTCTTTGCCCAGAGCCCCCTTGAGGCGGCCAATCTCCTGCTCATCATCCCCCATAATGATCATGTCGTCCACATACACCGCAAGCATGGTGATGTGACCTTCATTCTGCCTGGAGAAAACTGTGTGATCTGCATTGATCTGGTGATATCCCATCCCGATCATCGCTTTCCTGAACCTGTCGAACCACGTGTGGGGTGACTGCTTCAACCCATAAAGAGATTTCTTCAACTTGCAGACTCTGTCTTCAGTCTTAGTTGTTCCAAAACCTGGTGGTATCTCCATATACACCTCCTCTGCCAAATCTCCGTGAAGAAACGCATTCTTCACATTTAGTTGGTGCAACATCCATCCACCATTCACCGCTAGGCTAATCAGGGTCCTAACGATGCTCATCTTTGCAACTGGTGCAAATGTCTCGTCGTAGTCAATACTGTAGGTCTGGTTGTACCCTTGGGCAACCAATCGAGACTTGTAGCGCTCAACCTTTCCATCTAGGTTCTACTTCACAGTGAACACCCACTTGCACCCAACAGCCTTCTTGTCCTTTGGCCGCTGTAACAGCTGCCAAGTCTTGTTCTTCTCAAGAGCTCTCATCTCTTACTTCATCGTTATCTTCCATTTCGGATCGTCTTTGGCAACCTGCCAATTATTAGGTACAATAATACTATCCAAAGATGCAATGAATGTTCCGTGAGTAGAGGAGATATGATCGTAAGAAACAAAGGACGCAAGGTCCCAACCGTATCTATTAGGAAGATTTCCCGCATTGCTGCGGTAGTCTCCGTAATGTAAGAGGGGAAGTAGGGGAAGGGAAAAGAATATCACCTGAGGCATGTGGTGATGTAGGTGTTCCAGGAGTAGGGAAAAGCGTAGCCAACAGACTGGGAGCTAGACTGGGCACAGACACTGAATCTGGTACTGCTGCCAGCTTCCTCCTCCTACTGTATGTCAGCAGCTCCCCCTGGGCCGTGGGTCTCACGTCTCGCCTCTCCTCCTTGATCTCCTCCTCCTGCTCCTCATCACTCTCCTGCTCATCCTCCACAGATCCTTTCTGTCATACTCCAAGATCAGTCACCAACCTTTCTCTCTCTAGCCTCATATTTTTGGTATCTGATGAGTCAGTTATAGGTGGACCCCCCCCCCTTGTCGGTAGTATTATTCTAGCTCTCTAAAGTGGACGTCCATACTCACAAAACATCTTTTCTCCACTGGGCTCCAACACATGTACCCTTTTTGAGTACGAGAGTAGCCCACAAACATATACTTAACTGCCCTTGCATCAAGTTTACCAACACCCGACATGTTGTCTTTCTCGAAGCACACACACTCAAACACCTTCAAGGGAATCATCCCTCCATTATGTCCCTGCAACTGCTGTCACGGGGACTTCCACCCCAGAACCCGAGAAGGCATCATATTGAACAACTGTGCCGCTGTTAGCACTGCATATCCCCACAGACTTTGAGGAACCTTCATGTTGAGCATCATACTCCTTGTTACCTCCAGAAGATGCTTGTTCTTCCTTTCTGTCACTTCATTCTGTGCAGGCGTATAGGCACAGGTGGTCTGGTGCACTATCCCATGAGCCGATACATATTCCTCCATTTCCTTGTTAAGGTATTCTGTTCCATTATCCGATCGTAGTACCTTAATCACTGTATTGTATTGAGTCTTAACAAACTTATGGAAATCTCGAAAGCAGGTAAATAATTCACTCTTAGTTTTCATCAAATACAACTAAGTAACACGAGAAGCACAAACTCCAAGTAAGTTTGCCGAACTCACAAGCATCACACATCAACTTTGTTTTATCAATTGTTTTAACAATAGCAGAAAATAATCTAGCTACAGTATTAAATGATGGGTGACCCAACCGCGTGTGATGAAGTATCAGCATGTACTTTGCACTCATCTTCTGTCCTCTACCTCCCGTCTTCTCTACCACAGATACAAGAGCCGCATCCAATCCTTCCCGATCCAGATACCACAACCTGTTATGCCAAGTCCCAGTCCCAAGTATCTGCCTCGCCCTTTTCTCCTGGAAAGTCACCTTTGGAATATCAAAAGAAACAATACATTTCAGTTGAATAATTATGGAACTAATGGATAAGAGACTAACTGGAAAAGGAGCATGCACAATATTGGATAATGTTACTGAACCTAAACAATTAACAGTACCCTTACCGACCACTGGATGAAACGTACCGTCCGCCGTCTGGATGTTATCTGCAGCTAGACGAGTGTAGGAGGAGAACTCACCTGCATTTCCTGTCACGTGACGTGATGCGCCTGAGTCGATGATCCAATCTGACGCCCTTGAAGAGGATATAGTTGCAAGGGCGAGAGATTCATCCGTTGGGTGGGCATACATCGCGACCCTCCCAGCTCCATCTCTGCTCCCTTCGCTCGTATGTTTCCTCTTGATGCCTTCCATCATGCTAAGTAGGGTCTGCTCCTCTTCTGTATAGAAAACACCAACTTCCTCTGCACTCTCAGTCATGCCCAAATTGGATCGATAACCTCCTCTGCCACCACGAGCACGACCACGTCCCCGTCCACTACCCGAATCTCTCTCCTTGGGTGGCTTGGGGAATGCTAGCCTCAGATGGCCCACCTCGCCACAATTGTAGCACTGGCGAGTTTCTTCCCTCTGTTGTGCAACGCCGGGAGCAGCAACCACAAGTGTTAACTTCACAGTTGTGGACCCTCCTACTCCTTCCTGAAGCTTGAGGCGTGTCTCCTCCCGAATCATAGCAGAGATGGCCTCGGTGAGTGTAGGAATCGACGTACCAGAAAGAAGTAGGGCTCTCTGCTGATCGAACTTGTCATCTAACCCCTTCAGGAACTTCATCGTCCTCTCCTCCACGATGATCTTGGAAGCCCGACACTGAAAATCGCTGCAACACATCCCACCAGAGGCGTGATCGTAGTCCACCCATAGTCGTTCCAACTCGAAGGCATACTCCTACACTTGTTTCTCTCCCCGAGCAGTGTCATCAATTTCTCCCTTCACCTGGAAGACCCGCAGAGTGTTCCCCACGCCATCATATGTGTTCTTCGACTTGTCCCAAACCTCCATAACTGTCTCAAGGCCATCTACCGTGGCGGCAATCGATGGGACAACCGAGCTGAGAAGCCACATAAACACTGTCATATGGGTCGACTCCCACTCATCTCCAGCCGAGTTCTCTGGTTTCTTCAACGCCCATGTCAGGAATCCCCCAACCTGTTTCGCTGCAAGGAGTTTCTTCACACGTCTTGACCAACTCAGGTAGGTCGTCGGTCCGTCAAGCTTCAAGTCAACTGGTGGAAGTTCCAATTTCGCCGACCGTTGCGATGAACTCAACATCCTCAATAATGTGGCCAACCCATCCGGGCCCAACATCTTGAAGACATCTTCCATCGTTCCTTCTTTCGACGTCATGGATTCACTTCCTCACTGATCACCGCAGTCGGTCTGGTGTCAATCAATGCCTCCTCATGCCCTAGATCCGATCACCGCATCCTCAGATCCGATCACCGCATCCTCAGATCCGATCACCGCATCCTCGGATCCGTTAGAATGTGGAGGTGTTGTTGTTGAAGACCCGATGAAGACTCACTATATGTGGACGTGCTGGTTGTCCACTGCGAATAGTCTCGCAGTAGCCGGGGACGGAGGCGGCCGCTGAATCTGGCGGCAAGAGGGACGATCCCGCAACCCTAGGAGTGGAGGCCCTCCGTCGATCTGGAGGCCTAGAGGCAACCCGCACAGATCCAGCGGAAGGAGAAAGGGTTCCTGCAACCCTAGAGGCGGAAGTCCTCCGTCGAAGACACCGTACAGAGCCGACAACGGGGTTCCTCCGACAAAGAGCCGCTAAAATCGCAGCGGAAGCAACCGCCGGAGCAGTCGAGCGGAAGGTGCCGAGCATGGAGCCGAAGTCGCGATTTTTTCTCCCCCTGGCTCTGATACCAAGTTGAACAAAATAACCCGTAAAAACTTCTATTATGGCAAACACCCAAGGCTATTTATAGCCAAAACACCAAGGAAAGGATCATATCAGCCCCAACCAACATGATAGACATTGTAATCCTTTTTTTTTGTTTCCTTGAGAATTCTTCATTTTATTGTACTATGAGAAATTCATCAAAATTGTGAAGTGGTGCCCAACTCAACTACTTCTTGTGTGATTATGGGCTACTTCTTGTTCTTTTTCTTTTCCAGATTATACATAACAAAACATTTAAGCTACTTTCTTCAAAAACTGAACAGGAACATAAACGTTCCTCACATTCCAAAATTCCAATTAGCTGAAACAACAATAGCCTGCCACATAAAAATCAACCTTTCAGCCGGTGACGAGTGACGACATTAGACAAGCAAATCTACCCGCAAATTATAAACTAGTTGAGACAATTGGATCTAACCTAGAGTTCATTTGCCAATGAAAATTCGTACCAAATAAATGTCATAAGAAAAGAAAAAAATAGAAAACTGAGTTATCCACTTATCCATAAGGCCGGAGATGTCAAAAGCGCACCTGCACTTCGATAAATCGGTGCCGAATACTGGATTCAGATAACTAGCAAGAAAATGGCTCATCACGGCGTCTGAAGGAGCAAACCCTCCTCTTTACACCATCTTCATCGACCCATTCTCTTTATTCTCCTCAACTTTCTGCTCCTTGCTTTGCCTCCGTTGATTTCCCCTTTGCCTTTACTTCCTTACTGGATGGAGAAAGACGGAAGAGGAAGAATCGCAGATTCCGCCCACTCTGGAGGAATCGGAGCCCTGACGGCGGTGTAACCGGCGAGTAAAGCCGGCGTAGCCAGGCTCCAGGTGTGCCCCAGTCGTGCAGGGTTGAACTCACTACCACATTGATTACAACTGATGCGGTCGGAGTTGTTTACTACCACATTAATTTTGCTCAAATATTATTAACATATTATTATTATTTTATTTTTAAAAACATGAAAAATATAAACCTAAACTAATTAAGTAAAATCTTAAAATACATCATTTACTCAATTTGAGCTGGCTTAATTTAATTTGGAAGGGACATGAAAAATATATAAAATTTACTTAAATTGAGCCGACTCGACTTGAAATCGATTTTGATTTTGAGATATTTTTGACTCGAATGTTTTGATTTCAAATCGAGCTCAAATAGTTTGATCCTGAGTGTTCGATGAAAACTCCAAACTGTGACACGTGAATCGTACTCGTAGGCAACATGAACCCTCGATCTCTGTTGGGTTTGTTACGTGAGCATTTTCATGAATCACTATTAATGGGGTCAGGCTTAATTTATAGAGAAAATGGTGTGTAAATAGATTATCACTCAGGAACCCCACTAACTTGGTGGGGATCATGGAGGTAACTGTCGCGCACGCGATCGGCGCACCCGATCTCTCGTATGTCCCGTGCATGAGATCCCACCACACACGCAAACCGCCCGCGGCCGGCCAAAACGGCCGGTCGTGGCCGCGCCTCACGGTCGCAAACCCGCGACCGCGAGGCACGGCTGGAGTCGCCGCTAGCCTTCCTGGCGGGCGGGCGCGACCTGTTGAAATTTGATATATCGGAGAGCGGGAATAAGGCGCAGGAACACTCAACACACTTGAGCAAGTAAATCAGAAACAAAAAAGCAAAAACAAGAACCTTGTACTAATAGAAGATCTTCTTTACAAAGCAGAGCATACATGGCGAGACATGCTTGCCAAAAATTCTGAGAAAAGCAGAAAAAGTACAACACAAACAAGCTGCGCGGACTCAAGGAGTAACCGTCGGATCTGCTGCTAACTGCTAAAGGAGTCCGCTCAAGTCGCCAGGTCGCGAGACCGCAACAAACCGCGCGGACTACCCGTTATTCCAGTGCTGAAAGGAACTCTGTCCGCCGAACTGCAGCTCGCCTAACCGCGAGGTCGCCTAGTCGCCAGACCGCACAGACTGCTGCCTCCAACTGAGTAAGCTGCCCAGAGGTGGACAGCTTATTGAACAGAAGAGAAAGTTGCAGAAGAGTAACCGTTGCTAGTCGCATGCGACTTGCAGTAACCGCTTGCTGAAGCCACAGAGTCCGCACAGACTTAGAACCAAATCCCTGGTCCTTTATCGCTGACCGAACACATGCACAACAAGTAACCGGTTAACCCCTTCAATCCGGGCAGATACCAAAAACCAGTCCGCAGCAACTTAAACGCGAGTAAGCTTACTATTCATTCAGTTACTATTGATGTGACGGGGGGTCCTATTTATAGGCGCGGAGAGAAGCGTGGTCACCGCCCTAGTGGATAGAGTCACCACCCCAGTCCGCGACAAGAACAGGTCAGTCCGCAAGGACAAGGACGGACAAGCCAACCACAACCGCCTGGCACTAAGGCTGGAAGCCAATCCGCACAGGCCGTGAACACTGCACCAACCCGCAAGATGCACAGCATGCGGACACAGCAATAGTCCACACACTGCAACAGTCCGCACATTACACGCTAACGCAACACCAGCCCGCACACAAGTCCACGACCAACAGACATACCGCCCGGTCAACCAGCCGACAATGCGGACACAGCGAACACACTAGACTTGTCACAGAAAATGACCAAGTACAGCAACCAACCAAGAACCTGGCGCGAGCTCGGCGGATAAGGACCCAGTCTGCCAGCTCCTAAGACAGACCGCCAAACCGCTCCAGCGCAAGGCCAACTTGCCGAAATCGCGAGCTTTAAGAGAAGTTTGCAAAAAGCGAATTCTGCGGACTCGTAGTGAGTCCGCCCTTCCGCGGATACTCCACATATCTGCAAGGTTACATCAGGGAATAGACCTCCAAGGCCACCTGCCGGTCTGTTGAACACCAACATTAGCCCGCAACACAGGCCGCCCAAACCGCACCAACAAACTGACCAGGACGCACCACCAGTCTGCCCAGGCCACGCGGACAGCCTGAACAACCCACAATTTCACTTCACAAAATTCAACACGACCTCTCACGCGGTCGCAAGGGCGCGGCCACAAGAGGTGGTCGCGCGCCGCAGCCGCATAACTACCATAACCACCAATTGGGGCTATAAAAGGCCCTCAAACCTCTCTCTCATTTTAAACATTTCTCCTCCCAACTTTTTTCTTTCTCGGGTCAGAGCTTTGCTGAAATAATCCTACGAGACACGTTCTTCCGTCGAGCGACCCGAGAATTCATCTAAGTCCACAACGCTTTAGAGAAGAAGACGTTCCTCCAGCCACTCCAAGAAGTCGCATACGTGTGCAACATTCTACAAGTCCCCTCCAACGCATCTCTACGCACTTCGCAGCAGTGTTCAACATCCGGGCAGCGTTCAAGAGCATCTGCTGCCGCCTAAAGACAGTAGAAATTAAGCTTTGTATGAGGTGGTCTATCGCCCACCAAGCGCATATGTATTCTCTTTCATCTCCAAGCCGTAACGATGAGTGACATACCATCCTCGATTCCACTAACGCCTTATAAATTGTCGCTGATAGTGAAGTTTGACTGTCATCAAACCGGTTGTGACACCCCAAAAATATTTTGCCTGGAGACTGAGAGTGTCAATCGGCGTTGTGTCTAGTTCTCATCGACGTATGCGCGTCGTGTAACGCCCCAAATTTCTGTAGGCAGTAAAAGGAGTTACCGCGTGGCGTTAATGATACCGCGTGGCGGTAGCGTCAGGCGTCGAGATCGTCGAGTGAGGCGGGTTGACTATGTGATGGACGGGGATGTTACACGTCGAGTGCCTATCGATGTTGCGTCGAGTTCCCATCGATGCATGTGCATTGAGTGGTTGTCAATGTTGCGTTGAGTTCTTATCGACGCACGTCGCAGCAGGGTGGTGAACCAGTTTCGTAATCTAGCAATTTTTGGGCGTCCGATCTTTTTGGGGCTTGATCCAATGGCCCGAGTCTTTTGCTTGTGAACCCTAAAAAGGGCAGAGGGATTCTCCCCTCTCATTCTTCTAGTCATTTTGTGACTTGTTGGGTGTGAGCAAGAAAGAGAGTGTAGGAGGAAGAAGACATAGATCCGCCTTCGTTGGAGCTTTAGAGCTCCATTTGCCGATCCAAACTAGATTTATGGAGGGGTGTAAAGACGAACACGTTCATCCGTGCTATTCAGGATTTCCATGACAAGGAAGAGGTTACGTAAAGTAACGACATCTCTCCTCCCGGTCTTAAGATGCGTGCATAACATCTTTTGTCAATGCCTTAATTTTTCTTTCAATTTCTTGGTACTAGATCTCTCAAATGAGAGGGGTTTGGGTCGTCTTGATTCAAGAGGAACCACTAGGTCGATTGTGTTCATCCCCGACATTTTTTTTGCATAAGAAATCCACTCTGTTGGTGGGTTAGGCATCTTGGGTGAAGCCAAAGTCGCGATCGGTGGTCTGTTTCGGTGATGTTGTTTGATGTGCATATTAGGGTTTTTTGCTGGAAATCTGATAGCAGCGAAGATGCAGTCATGATGCCCTTATTTTTTGTATAAGAATGAACATTACCTGAGCCGGATAAATGTAAGTGATGGATTGTTATATCCGTTTGTGTGTGAGGGTGTTACTTTGTCCTTTTGGTCGGCCAGCTAGCCCGTGATATTGTGATTCATGTGTGGAGAGTGTCCTGGCAAAGCAAGTCCTCTCTTGTGAAAACTGACGAAGATGTCAACACTTTTGGACAAGCTCAGTGGTGTTGTGATCCATGTGCGGGTAAGGTCTAAGCGAGAGTTCTTAACATTAGTTGTGCTTGACTTGATGATTTGGCGAGAATGACGGGGCTGATAGACAATCCCGATAATGTTGTGATCCATGTGCAGGTGGAGTCTCAGTGAGAGTTCTCAACCTTGAGCTTGAAAGCCAGGTTTGTACACATGATGCATTGTAGGCCTCTTTTATTTATATGCTCAACATAGAAACGTGTTTGATGTTTGAGACATTCATTCTTGTTGTTTCTATGCTAATTTATGTTTTATTACATGTATATACAAAATGCTGACCTACATTGGTGAAGCCAAAAATGACCGAAGCCAAAATTGACTTCTGTGGAGTTCGACCCTTGGGGAAAGGGGTGACCTCACACCTACTATGCTCGGAAGAACGTCACGAACCGAAGACTTAGGAAGCTATGAACTGACCCTCGGCTCTAGCGTGGAGGTCCCACCTCACACCCGGAAGACCTTTGAGGTCTCCCCCTCCCTAGCCAATGCTTGAGCTAGGTACCTTGGAGGAAGAAAGCCAAAGAGATTTTTGTGGCTAAGGAATGAATGAATGCTCTCCAAGGCACCCTCAAGGGTCTATTTATAGCTTTTCCAAGTCCTAGGGGTAAAATGACCAAAATACCCTTAAGGCAACTAAGCCTCTAGCCAATAGAAAAACTCCACATCGGGGGATAGAGAGGTAATCCCCCCCCCCAGGGCATAACGGTAAAAATATGGTCCGGAGAGAGGTCCAAGGGTGGGAGGAGCCACACCCCTTATCTCCCTGGGAGCTGTCCTGCCGAGACCCTGGGAGCTGTCCTGCCGAGACCCTGGGAGCTGTCCCGCCGAGACCTTGGGAGCTGTCCCGCCGAGACCCTGGGAGCTGTCCCGCCGAGACCCTGAGAGCTGTCCTGCCGAGACCCTGTGAGCTGTCCCGCCGAGACCCTGAGAGCTGTCCCGCCGAGACCCTGAGAGCTGTCCTGCCGAGACCCTGGGAGCTGTCCCGCCGAGACCCTGGGAGCTGTCCCGCCGAGACCCTGACAGCTGTCCCGCCGAGACCTTGGGAGCTGTCCAGCTGTCCCGCCGAGACCCTGGGAGCAGTCCCGCCAAGACCCTGGGAGCTGTCCCGCCGAGACCCTGGGAGCTGTCCCGCCGAGACCCTGGGAGCTGTCCCGCCGAGACCCTGGGAGCTGTCCCGCCGAGACCCTGGAAACTGTCCCGCCGAGACCCCTGGGAGCAGTCCCGCCGAGACCCCTGGGAGCTGTCCCGCCGAGACCCCTGGGAGCTGTCCCGCCGAGACCCTGGGAGCTGTCCCGCCGAGACCCTGGGAGCTGTCCCGCCAAGACCCTGGAGCTGTCCCGCCGAGACCCTGGGAGCTGTCCCGCCGAGACCCTGGGAGCTGTCCCGCCGAGACCCTAGGAGCTGTCCCGCCGAGACCCTAGGAGCTGTCCCGCCGAGACCCTGGGAGCTGTCCCGCCGAGACCCTGGGAGCTGTCCCGCCGAGACCCTGGGAGCTGTCCCGCCGAGACCCTGGGAGCTGTCCCGCCGAGACCCCGAGAGCTGTCCTGCCGATACCCTGGGAGCTGTCCCGCCGAGACCCTGGGAGCAGTCTAGCCGAGACCCTGGGAGCTGTCTAGCCGAGACCCTGGGAGCTGTCCCGCCGAGACCCTGTGAGCTGTCCCGCCGAGACCCTGGAAACTGTCCCGCCGAGACCCCTGGGAGCTGTCCCGCCGAGACCCTGGGAGCTGTCCCGCCGAGACCCTGGGAGCTGTCCCGCCGAGACCCTTGGGAGCTGTCCCGCCGAGACCTTGGGAGCTGTCCCGCCGAGACCCTGGGAGCTGTCCCGCCGAGACCCTGGGAGCTGTCCCGCCGAGACCCTGGGAACTGTTCTGTCGAGACCCCTGGGAGCTGTCCCGCCGAGACCCCTGAGAGCTATCTCGCCGGGTCTACCTGGGGCCTCCCGCTACACCCTTACCCTAAAGAGGGGCCGGGGCGAGTGCCAGCCTCCCGCCGCACTCTCCTCCTGAAGAGTACTCCAAGCACTAGCCTGGTAAGCTCCTTTTTTCCTCCCCTACTAATATATTTTCAAGGCAAGGCCAAAATTGGCCACCAAGAGTGCCAAGACGTCCAAAAAGCTTAAAACTATATAGGGGCGAATACGGGGTTGTACACAATCCCCGCTCTTTTCGAGCGAGTCCCACGCTCGGAAAGAAATATCAAACCCAACGTATTCGCTGAGTGACCTCTTCTCACAGTTTGAAAGATTATAAGGTCTCTCCGAGGGGTCAACCTGCCATGCCAGCTTGATGGGAGCCTGGGTGGCGAGACCTCCTCCGGTCAAAAAACACTTAACCTCCCGGAGCGGTCAACCTGCCATGCTAGTTTGATGGGAGCCTGGGTGGCGAGACCTCCTCTGGGCAAAAAACATTAACCTCCCGGAGGGGTCAACCTGCCATGCCAGCTTGATGTGAGCCTGGGTGACGAGACCTCCTCCGGGCAAAAAACACTTAACCTCCCGGAGGGGTCAACCTTCCATGCCAGCTTGATGTGAGCCTGGGTGACGAGACCTCCTTCGGGCAAAAAACACTTAACCTCCCGGAGGGGTCAACCTGTCATGCCAGCTTGATGGGAGCCTGGGTGACGAGACCTCCTCTGGGAAAAAAACTTAACCTCCCGGAGGGGTCAACCTGCCATGCCAGCTTGATGGGAGCCTGGGTGGCGAGACCTCCTCCGGGCAAAAAACACTTAACCTCCCGGAGGGGTCAACCTGCCATGCCAGTTTGATGGGAGCCTGGGTGGCGAGACCTCCTCTGGACAAAAAACACTTAACCTCCCGGGGGGGTCAACCTGCCATGCCAGCTGATGAGAGCCTGGGTGGCGAGTCCCCCTCAGGGTAAAAACACTTAGCCTCCTGGGGGGGTCAACCTGTCATGCCAGCTGATGAGAGGCTGGGTGACGAGACCCCCTCAGGGTAAAAACACTTAGCCTCCTGGGGGGGGGTCAACCTTCCATGCCAGCTGATGAGAGCCTGAGTGGCGAGACCCCCTCAGGGTAAAAACACTTAGCCTCCTGGGGGGGTCAACCTGCCATGCCAGCTGATGAGAGCCTGGGTGGCGAGACCCCCTCAGGGTAAAAACACTTAGCCTCTTGGGGGGGGGGGGTCAACCTGCCATGCCAGCTGATGAGAGCCTGGGTGGCGAGACCCCCTCAGGGTAAAAACACTTAGCCTTCTGGGGGAGTCAACCTGCCATGCCAGCTGATGAGAGCCTGGGTGGCGAGACCCCCTCAGGGTAAAAACACTTAGCCTCCTGGGGGGGTCAACCTGCCATGCCAGCTGATGAGAGCCTGGGTGGCGAGACCATCCTGGAGTCTAAAGACTTAGCTTCCACGAGAGATCAACCTGCCCTGTCAGCTAGTGAGAGCCTGACAGCAGAATCATCATCGGAGCAAAGGACTTGGGCTTCCACGAGAGATCAACCGGCCTTGTCAGCTAGTGGGAGCCTGACAGCGGAATCATCATCGGAGCAAAGGACTTGGGCTTCCACGAGAGATCAACCGGCCTTGTCAGCTAGTGAGAGCCTGACAGCGGAATCGTCATCGGAGCTAAGGGACTTGGCCTCCACGAGAGATCAACCGGCCTTACCAGCTAGTGAGAGCCTGACAGCGGAATCATCATCGGAGCTAAGGACTTGGGCTTCCACGAGAGATCAACCGGCCTTGTCAGCTAGTGAGAGCCTGACAACGGAATCGTCATCGGAGCTAAGGGACTTGGCCTCCACGAGAGATCAACCGGCCTTGCCAGCTAGTGAGAGCCTGACAACGGAATCGTCATCGGAGCTAAGGGACTTGGCCTCCACGAGAGATCAACCGGCCTTGTCAGCTAGTGAGAGCCTGACAGCAGAATCATCATCGGAGCAAAGGACTTGGGCTTCCACGAGAGATCAACCGGCCTTGTCAGCTAGTGGGAGCCTGACAGCGGAATCATCATCGGAGCAAAGGACTTGGGCTTCCACGAGAGATCAACCGGCCTTGTCAGCTAGTGAGAGCCTGACAGCGGAATCATCATCGGAGCTAAGGACTTGGGCTTCCACGAGAGATCAACCGGCCTTGTCAGCTAGTGAGAGCCTGACGGCGGAATCGTCATCGGAGCTAAGGAAAAATGAGCCACCCCCCGAAGCACTCTCAACCCTGCCAGCTGGTGTGAGCCTGGTATGAGGAGATCCTCTCAGGGGTTGGGAGCTGGGCATGTCACCTAAGCTTTTTCAATTCCAACATCCTCTAACGGGGGAAAAAAGATGGGTTACATGACCCCCTCGACTCTACTGGTCGGGGGCTAGACTCCTTACAACAACATAAGAAAAAAGATACATGACTCCGCCGAGGCGAGGCTTCTTCAGGGGGCCTGGGCCTGGTGGTTGCCATCAGGTTCCATCCCACTGGCCACCTCAATCCTGCTCAGGCTCTCCATGATCTTCTCCATCTCCTCTGCCTTAGCCAACCAAGAGATGGTGTTGACTGCCGTGACGTAGCACTGCCTCGCCATCCTGGAGTCTCCCTTGATCCTGACCTGGATCCCATCTGAGTTGAACTTGAGACATTGGTGGAAGGATGAGGGCACACACCGGAAGGCACTGATGAGGGGCCTTCCGAAGATGGCATTGTAGCTGCTTGGAGCGTCAACAATGACGAACCTGTAGTTCCTTGAGGTCCCTCCTAACTTCACCTGGAGTCCGACTCCTCCTTCCACCTCCTTCCTCTCCCCTGAGAATCCGAACAGAGGTCCATCCGACGCCACTACCCTCCTTGGCTCCACCTTCATCCCCTCGAACGCCTTCTTGAAAATGACGTTGACCGAGCTTCCGTTATCAATCAAAATCCGGGAGACGGTGAAGCCTTCGACGGCTGCTTGGATGACTAGGGCGTCGCAGAAGGGATCCTCATGCTCTGGCATGTCCTTTGATGAGAAGGTGACCCTTTCCTCCGGGGGAGGTGTTTGGGATGTCGAGGCGACGCTCCGGCGGTACATGACGTGGAGGCTCGCCTTCCGAGTGGCCTCGATCCCCACCCCACCGTGGATAACTGATATTCCTCCTCGGTGTCCTACGTCAACCCGATCCTCGCATATCTCATCACCCCCTCCCTGGGGTAGAACTCCTTCAACCTGTGCCAGCGGCTGAGGCTGGGCAGGGCCTCTCGCCCCCCTTACCTCTAGGAACTCGGGGCAGGTAGCCGTGGCATGACCCTCCAACTGATGGAAGTCACAGTATGGCAAGGTTCTTCCTACCCTCTTTCGGCGGGCTGGGCGATCTCTCCTGTTACCTCTTCCTCCTTCACCTATTGCCAAGGCTTGCTGCGGCGGAGGCAAGAGCTGTCTTGGGGCTTGCCTTTGGAAGTTGAACCTCCCTTGACCCCCGTGGAGGTTATCTCCACCTGGGATGAGAGCTCTTCCTGGACCTTGGGCAGGTCTTCCCTGCTGCCTCCAGCCTGGCTCCGGACCCTCCTGTCCCTGGAACCCTTGAGCTCTCTGCTCCTCTCTCCTCCTCCCTTCATGATGCCTCGAGCCACCTTGCTCCTTTGACTCCACCTCTGTTAGCTTTGCCAACTTCTTCACAAAGGCCGGGTTGGCCGCCTCCATGGCTATCTCCTCTGCCGCCCTTTCCATCAGCTCCTCGAAGGAAAGGGGGGCCTTCCGAGTCAAGCTCATCTTGAAGAACCCTTCGCGCAACCCCACCGTGAATGCCATCTGGAGGGCATATCCTGGCACCTCTTGGATGTCAAGGACCTCCTCCTGGAACCTGTCAACGTAACGGGCCAGCGACTCCTCGGCCCTTTGCTTTATCAGGAAGAGGGACTCAGGACCCTTCTTCCTCTTCTTGGAGGTGGAGAAGCGAAGCTGAAAGCTCCGGCTCAAGTCTTCGAACCCGAAGATGGACCTTGGAGGGAGTTGATGGAACCAGTCCCTCGCCTTCTCCTTCAAGGTGATCGCAAATAGACGGCACTTGAAGGCGTCCGTCATCGGCCTGATGGAGACGGCATCCTCGAACCACTGCAGATGCTGGACGGGGTCATCCTTCCCGGTATAGTAAACCATGTCTGGCTCTCTGAACCCCTCGGGAACGGGAGCTGAGATGATCAACTCACTAAAAGGTGACCCCCTAAGGGGAGCTCTCGCCACCTCCACTCGCGCGACCTGCTCGCCTGGAGGGTTAGCTCTCGCCGGGCTTGGGAACAGCTCCCGGCCTGAGAGGTCTCGCTCAACCCCTTCTACCATCCTCTCCTTCCCAGGCCTCCTATCCGGCATACTCACTTCTCCCCCTGCTGGGGTGATCTCGCCTTGCTCTCTAGGAGCCATCTCGCCGAGACCACTCGGGGTTAGCTCACCAAGGCCCCTGGAAGCTAGTCCCTGGGGGGTGGGGGTTGAGCTGTCAGCCCGAGGGGCAATGCTTCTAAGCATCCCCATGATGCCTTCGATGGAAGCCATGAACTCCTCCCTTCCTACAAAGGGTCCTGGGTTGGGGGAACCACCGAGGTCATCACTACCTCCCTGATCTCCAGCCATGACACTCTCCCGAGATTTTCTGTGCTGGTCACTCTCCACGCTCACCGCACCAAAACTGTTGAAGCCAAAAATGACCGAAGCCAAAATTGACTTCTGTGGAGTTCGACCCTTGGGGAAAGGGGTGACCTCACACCTACTATGCTCGGAAGAACGTCACGAACCGAAGACTTAGGAAGCTATGAACTGACCCTCGGCTCTAGCGTGGAGGTCCCACCTCACACCCGGAAGACCTTTGAGGTCTCCCCCTCCCTAGCCAATGCTTGAGCTAGGTACCTTGGAGGAAGAAAGCCAAAGAGATTTTTGTGGCTAAGGAATGAATGAATGCTCTCCAAGGCACCCTCAAGGGTCTATTTATAGCTTTTCCAAGTCCTAGGGGTAAAATGACCAAAATACCCTTAAGGCAACTAAGCCTCTAGCCAATAGAAAAACTCCACATCGGGGGATAGAGAGGTAATCCCCCCCCAGGGCATAACGGTAAAAATATGGTCCGGAGAGAGGTCCAAGGGTGGGAGGAGCCACACCCCTTATCTCCCTGGGAGCTGTCCTGCCGAGACCCTGGGAGCTGTCCTGCCGAGACCCTGGGAGCTGTCCCGCCGAGACCTTGGGAGCTGTCCCGCCGAGACCCTGGGAGCTGTCCCGCCGAGACCCTGAGAGCTGTCCTGCCGAGACCCTGTGAGCTGTCCCGCCGAGACCCTGAGAGCTGTCCCGCCGAGACCCTGAGAGCTGTCCTGCCGAGACCCTGGGAGCTGTCCCGCCGAGACCCTGGGAGCTGTCCCGCCGAGACCCTGACAGCTGTCCCGCCGAGACCTTGGGAGCTGTCCAGCTGTCCCGCCGAGACCCTGGGAGCAGTCCCGCCAAGACCCTGGGAGCTGTCCCGCCGAGACCCTGGGAGCTGTCCCGCCGAGACCCTGGGAGCTGTCCCGCCGAGACCCTGGGAGCTGTCCCGCCGAGACCCTGGAAACTGTCCCGCCGAGACCCCTGGGAGCAGTCCCGCCGAGACCCCTGGGAGCTGTCCCGCCGAGACCCCTGGGAGCTGTCCCGCCGAGACCCTGGGAGCTGTCCCGCCGAGACCCTGGGAGCTGTCCCGCCAAGACCCTGGAGCTGTCCCGCCGAGACCCTGGGAGCTGTCCCGCCGAGACCCTGGGAGCTGTCCCGCCGAGACCCTAGGAGCTGTCCCGCCGAGACCCTAGGAGCTGTCCCGCCGAGACCCTGGGAGCTGTCCCGCCGAGACCCTGGGAGCTGTCCCGCCGAGACCCTGGGAGCTGTCCCGCCGAGACCCTGGGAGCTGTCCCGCCGAGACCCTGGGAGCTGTCCCGCCGAGACCCCGAGAGCTGTCCTGCCGATACCCTGGGAGCTGTCCCGCCGAGACCCTGGGAGCAGTCTAGCCGAGACCCTGGGAGCTGTCTAGCCGAGACCCTGGGAGCTGTCCCGCCGAGACCCTGTGAGCTGTCCCGCCGAGACCCTGGAAACTGTCCCGCCGAGACCCCTGGGAGCTGTCCCGCCGAGACCCTGGGAGCTGTCCCGCCGAGACCCTGGGAGCTGTCCCGCCGAGACCCTTGGGAGCTGTCCCGCCGAGACCTTGGGAGCTGTCCCGCCGAGACCCTGGGAGCTGTCCCGCCGAGACCCTGGGAGCTGTCCCGCCGAGACCCTGGGAACTGTTCTGTCGAGACCCCTGGGAGCTGTCCCGCCGAGACCCCTGAGAGCTATCTCGCCGGGTCTACCTGGGGCCTCCCGCTACACCCTTACCCTAAAGAGGGGCCGGGGCGAGTGCCAGCCTCCCGCCGCACTCTCCTCCTGAAGAGTACTCCAAGCACTAGCCTGGTAAGCTCCTTTTTTCCTCCCCTACTAATATATTTTCAAGGCAAGGCCAAAATTGGCCACCAAGAGTGCCAAGACGTCCAAAAAGCTTAAAACTATATAGGGGCGAATACGGGGTTGTACATACATGGTGATGGAGTGCCCTGGGGTTCGCTAAGGATGACCGAGAGGAAGGGTGTTTGTTATATAGTTGAGGTCAGTCTTAGTTGACCCGCATAACATCAAATTTTTACAGAGCAATGATTGCAAGCTGGAGCTAGCTCACCAGCCAAAAAATCCTAAGTCTCATGAAGTGTACCATCTCATGTTGTGTTTGTTTACTTGTATGTTATGTTTTCTTTCATGGTGATCCAGCTTGTATGTCGAGGTAGTCTAGGAGTGCTGGTGCACATTATTATGTTTATTGTTACCAAGATTTGGATGTTTTGTTGATGCAAGCCATAAGGCCATTTAGACTTCCATGTTATTATGGACTGTTTCTAGTTTTTTTATTAGTGTTTTCGATGTGCTGTATTCTGAGTTTTGAGTTGGGTAATGTTCTTATATCATTTTATAATACCAAAGCTATGACATATATATGCTGTGGGGTACCGGTCGGACCCATATTATATGGTCACTACATGAGAGGTGTTACACCGGTTACATATTTTTTTACCCAGTTGAGGGGTTTTCCACGTTAAAATCATCTTGTACACTTCTTTACTTACTCTGTGACTGTCTGCGCGCTCGACCGCTCCACGTGCTAAGATGACCTAGTTTAGTATAGTCTGCTAAGGGTGTTGAGTTGGCCGCAACAGTTTACACTAGTTTAGTCCGGTCTACTAGGGGCGTTGAATTGGTCGCAATAACTATCTTTGGGGTTAAGCCCTGAGAGGATTCTAGAGAGACAAGGATTCTTGTGCATACGATGAGTCATGAACATTATAGAGGATTCATGTGTATTGTACATACTAACAATATATAGAATAATCTAGAATAATAAGAGTCTAGAATCTTATGTACATCAGAGGGAAACCCATTTGTGGTCTATAAAAGAAGAAGATCCTCTCCTTTGCAATCATCCAAGTTTTGAACAAGCAATAAAGTTTTTTGAGTTTTCACTTGTCCGCTTTCTCTTGAGTTATTTCTCCACTCTTTCTTCATCACCGCCCAGATCTTCCAGGAGGAGGCGGACTTATCTAGGCTACACGGAGTAGCAAAGAGGTGATAAGGTCACACAGGAGTTTGAAAAGAGGCAAATCTGTGATAGTTAGTATTAGAGACATGTAGACTCAAGTACGTGGTTGGTGCGCAAGAAGACAACTAGATGGCTGGTGAAATGGGAAACTCAAGCATGGATGAGCATAGCTGGGAGGATGGGCAACAAGTTGAAAGGAAGAAGCGAAAACCAAGAAAATCTCACGAGGAAGGACACTTGAATCTTTCATTGATGGATTGGGACAAGCGCATGACGACGGTAGAGAAGGACCACCTACATGTTCACAAAGAACTAGAGGATGTCAAGCAAGTGATACCAGCTTATGGAGGGTTGGATCTATTGAGGGATAAAATCTAAGCTTGCCTTGATGCAAATGTGGAGCTTACACAAAGGTGCGATCAGCTTGAGGATGACTATGATGAGCGGATCGCCAAATTGGAGGAAGAATTGGCCTTGTTCTAGAAGGGCATCACAAATGGTGAAGATGGTGGAGTTGTGATAAATATAAGGATCAATATACCTAAACCAAAATCCTTCACCAAAAAGAGGGATGCAAAGGAAGCTGAACACTTCCTTTATAAAATGGAGGTCTGTTTTGAAGGATGTAACCTTGCAAATGAGACACTTAAGGTACAGACTGCAAGCTACTATTTTTCAGATATTGCATCTCTTTGATGGTAACGGAAGCTTGCAGATATTAGAAAAGAGCATACAACTTGGACACATGGGGAGGAGTTCAAGATTGAACTCAAAATACACTACTACCAAAAGAACGTTGCTAACAAGGCAAGAATATAATTGAAATAACTAAAGAAAAAAAAGGTTAGACCAACTATTCAACTTCAAAGATGGACTTCAAAATTAGGTGCAGCAGGAAGTGCATCAGCAAGATGCAAAGACGCTAGATGAAACAATTGTTCCTGCTAAAGTCACGACAGAGTTTCAAAGGCCATCGATAGATGTTCCAATAAAAAAAGTCTACAAGAATGACCACACCAAAGGTTGGGGAGAAAGGCAAGGGTCGCAGAGACTACCTAGAGGATACTGAAATCCCATACATGGAACAAACAAGGATGACAAAAACGATGGTTTTATGTCAAAGGCAGGTGCTACATATGCAAGAGACCGTATATAATGAACAAGTGCACAAAGCTTGGTTCACTCTCGGCATTACAAGAGGAGAATGCAAGTGGACTCAAAAATAAAGAAGGTAGACTCAAATATATTCTTTACAACTTCTGCCTTGAATATGAAACCAACATAGAAGATAATTATAAATTGGCTTATATATATCAATGTCATGATCAATAAGGGTACCCAAACCTTGGTAGACACAACATACAACGCACAACTTTATGATGGAGGAAGAAGCGCGAAGACTTAAACTTCATGTGAAGAAGAGCTATGGATGACTCAAGACTGTGAACGGGAAGGCGAGACCGCTATCCGTGGTGGCTTATAGCGTAGAGCTTCGCTTAGGAACATGGAGAGGACAAGTGAACTACTCAGTCGCGACGATGGATGATCATAAGGTCATGTTGGTCATGAAATTCTTCGACATGGTGAGTACAATCGTCATGCTAACTTGTCGCTTAGTATGCATTATGGAGAAAGGTGCAACTTGCATGGTTCCCACAGTAGAAGGACCACCAAGCAACTTTCAACTATGCAAATAACAAAGGGAGTCAAGAAAACAGAGCTTACTTTCTTAGCAACCTTAAAAGAGGAAGCAGACTGGACCGTGGAGGAGGTGCTTCCACTAATTGTTGAAGTTCTGAATGAGAACAAGAACATGATGCTTGCGGAGCTACCAAAGAGGTTGTCACCTCGCAGGGAGGAAGACCACGAGATTAAGTTGGAGATTGGATCAAAGTCACAGACAAAGGTACTATATCAGATGGCTCCACCCGAGCATGAGGAGTTGAGAAGGGAGTTGCAAAAACTGCTTAAAGTTGGAATGGTTAGACCATTGAAGGCACCATTTGGTGTACCGATATTCTGAAGAAGAAGAAGAAGGATTGCGGCTATGCAATGACTATCAGGCACTAAACATAGTGACAAAAAAGAATAAGTAGCTCATACTGTTTATCTCTGACTTGTTTGATCATCCTGAAAGTGCAAGGACATACACGAAGATGAATCTACAAAAGAGCTACCACCAAGTATGAATCATGGAAGGAGATGATCTGAAGACTATGTGCGTAATAAGGTATGGATCAATCGAGTGGTTGATGATGTCATTCAACCTAACCAACACACCTGCAACCTTTTGCACATTGATGAATCAAATCTTCCAACCATATTTGGATGAGTTTGTGGTGGTGTACATTGTTGTTTATAGTTATACAATGGAGGAGCATGCACAACATCTTTGTCTAGTGTTCCAAGTGCTAAGGGATCGAGAATGAACTTTATATCAAAAGATCAAAATGCACCTTTGGCCAAGATGTGGTGCATTTCCTTCAGCATGACCAAAAAAGGATAGATATGCAAAAGGTGCGTGCAATCATCGAATGAGAGCCACAATCAAAAGCGACAGATTTGCGATCTATTCTTGGCTTGGTGAACTACTATAGGCGGTTCATCATGGAGTAATCAAAGAGGGCAGTGCCACTTATAAACCTACTCAAAAAGGAGAAAGCTTAAAACTGGATTAAGGAATGCCAATAAGCTTTTGAGGATTTGAAGAGGGCGGTGAACACATAGTCAGTGCTTGAACTACCTGACTTTTACAAAAATTTGAGCTACATACAGATGCCTCAGACTTTGTTATTGGAGGGGTGTTAATGCAAGAAGGACACTTAATTACTTTTGAGTGCCACAAGTAGAATGAGGTAGAGTAGCGCTACACCATGCAAGAAAAGGAGATGACTAATACAATCCATTACTTGCGGGTACAAAGACATTATTTACTTAGAACACAATTCATGATTATGACCGACAATGTGACAACGACTTACTTTCAAACGCGAAAGAAATTGTCAGCAAAGCAAGCAAAATGACAGGACTTCTTGATGGAAGTTGACTTTGTTCTGGATCACAAACTGGGCAAAGCCAATGTTGTGGTAAATGCACTTAGTCACAAGGCAGAGTTAGCGACCATCTCTATGGTAAAGAGCGACTTATTAGAGCAAGTGCAGAGTGAGATCAATTAGCATCCCCTTGCCAAGTAATTCATAAAACTAACTCAGGAAGGACGAGCCAATAGATTTTGAATAGAGGACGAGCTACTCTACACCAAAGAGAGAAGGCTATTGTTGAAGTATGAGACCGAGCAGTCTGGCGGTCTAAGTCTGGCGGGTTATAGACCGCGCGGTCTGGCGGTTACTCTCCTACATCGACTTGATCTCTTCCTTCTGGTGTTACCGAGTGGTTAGACCATTTGTCTAACCGCGCGGCCTGATCGGTCTCTTTGTTTCTAGCCGCACCGCTCTGTAATTTTTTAGTCCCACATTGTTTATTTCTACACTCTCATCTCTCCTTCATTCTATAAAAGGGAGGTCATACGTTTGTAAATCTTATCTTTTTGGATAATAAAACTTTCAATTATTCAAATTTATGGCTTATTTTTTCTAGTTTTTCGCTACTTTCACATGGTATCAGAGCCTACGATCGATTCTACCTGATTCCTTAGGCTCTTCTGTCCGCGCGGCTTCGTTCTCTCTTCGCCTGGATACCTGTCTATCCGCGTAGCTTCTTTACCTTGTCGCTGCCCTGTTTGCGCAACTTCTTTCCCTCTTTTCTGCGACCTATTTTCGCGAACTCTCTTATTTCCTTCTGCTCTTTCTTCTCGTTCGCTCGAATCCTGTGTGTTCGCGCGACTTCTTCTCTGTTCGCCCGGACTCCTTCCTGTTCGCGCGATCTCCCCTTTTCTTGCAAACTTCCCAGTTCACAAGATCTCTGTCCCTGTACTTTGTTCTGTTTCCTGGTCGTGGCCCTTCTTGCCGCTGGTGTGCTGACACCGTGACCGTTACAACTTCTTCTCTTTAGCCCGCTGTGGTTTCCTTTTTTTCCGTTGTGGTCTCTTCCTCTTGTCGCAGACTCCATGTTCGCACGACTTATCTTTATTTTTATCCACGCGACTTCTCTTCAACTCGCGCGGCTTCCTTTGTTTCCTTCTTCTCTATGGACAATTTTGATATCTCCACCCCCGTCATCTCTACCTCCACCACTCCTGTGGCCCATCCTCCTCCTCCTCCTCCTTCTGGAAACCTTGACAAGGTTTCTAAAATAGTTGGTTCCAATTATCCAGATTGGAGCGTTTCTTTCACCTTTCTTCTCCGTTCTCAGCGCAAACGTCATCACCTCACCGATGACCCTCCTCCTGAGTCTACTCAATTTGATGACTGGGATGCGAGTGATGCGCTTGTCCACACTTGGCTGGCCAACAGCCTCTCTGATGAATGTCTTCCCGTCATCCGCCATGATGAGACGGTCAAGGCCGCATGGCTTCACCTCACTGCTCTCTACTCGAAGGGGGCCTAGACGTCCCGCATTTATACTCTCTATGCGGACCTCTTCGCCCGCCCTTCCATGTCTCTTGCTGCGGCTTATCAGCAGGTTCAAACTCTTGGCGTCGAGATCCTCCAGAATTGCCCCTTCTCCGCGGACTTGGCCGAGCAGCACAAGCACTTCCAGAATCTCCTGGTTTTTTGCTATCTTTTGTGGCTTCCTGAGTCCTTTGATATGATCCGACAGCAGATCTTGGGCGAGGCGGAATCTCCCACTTTGAATGCCATCGCGGCTCGCATTGCCGCTGTTACTTCGTTGCTCCAGTGTCCTCTATTGTTCTCCCCTCCTCCACAAGACTCCTATGCTCACCAGGATCAGCGGAGTAGCACTAGTGGCCGCAGCCAGTCAGGAGGGCGCCGTTCGTCCAGGTTCCTCTGCTCTCACTGTGGTCGTACCGGCCATTCTGATGACCGTTGCTGGCAGAAACATCCTTATCTTCGCCCCTCTGGTGATGTATCCTCCTACACCTCCGCCTCCTCTTGGCCGTCTTCCTCTGTGGCCATGACTTCAGGTAGTGCCCACGTCGTTGCCCAAGGTAAATGATTGATTGACTCTGGTGCTACAAATCACATGACCAACGATCCTCAATGCTTCTCTCTCCTAGAAACGTATGATCGGTTGCCCCTGGTCCTTGTTGCGGATGGTTCACCTTCCCTGATTCATGGGACAGGCGTGGTTCAAGTCACTCCATCGCTTCGCTTGGCGGACACCCTCTATGTCCCGAAGTTCCCTTGCAATTTATTATCCGTTACTACTTTATGCAAGCAACTTCAGTGCTCCGTCTTATTCACTCCGACTTCTTGTTCTTTCCAGGATTCGGGAACCCGACGGACGATTACTACTGGGACTGAGAGCGGCGGCCATTACTTCCTCGATAACGTTTCCACTCTGTCCGCCTTCTCCTCATCTTCTACAGATCTTCTTCAATGACATCTTCGCCTTGGACATCCTCCTCCTCGGATTCTTCGCCAGCTTCTGCCCCACTTACCTCAGACCAGTCCTCCGCTCAACTGTGATGTATGTCAGCTTGGCAAACATCATCGCTCCTCCTTCTCGCCGAAGCAAGGCCGTGACTCTTCTCGCTCGTTTGATCTCATTCATTCTAATGTCTGGGGTCTTGCTCCTACCCTCACCGTTGGTCGGGGTAGTTCTTACTTTGTAACATTTATTGTTGATTTCTCTAGATGTACCTGGGTGTATCTGTTACAAGATCGCTTTGAACTCTTTTCTGTATGGCAATCCTTTTATTATCTGGTTAAAACTCAGTTTGGTATTTTTATTAAAGTCTTTCGCTCTGATAATACTAAGGAATATCTTAGTCATGAGTTTTCCTCTTTTTGTATGCAACATGGTCGTGTTCATCAGACCAGTTGTGTTTACATCTCCCAGCAAAATGGGGTGGCGGTGCGTAAAAACCGTCACCTCCTCGATGTCGCTCGCACTCTCATGACGCAGATACAGGTGTCTCACTCCTACTGGGGCTATGATGTTCTCCTCGCCTGCTATCTCATCAATCGTATTCCCTCTACGGTTCTCTACGACAAGACCCTCTTTTCCATTCTTTACCTGGGCAAGGAACCATTTCCTCTCCCTCTCCGTATCTTTGGGTGCACGGCTTTTGTGCACGCTCCTTCCGCTACCCGTGACAAGCTTTCCCCCCGTTCCATCAAGTGTGTCTTTCTGGGTTACTCTACCACTCAGAAAGGCTATTGTTGCTTTGACCCTGTTCTGTGCAAGCAGTTTTTCTCCGCGGACATGACCTTCCTCGAGAATGCGTCCTACTTCTCTCCTGAATCCCCTCTTCCCCCTAATGTCTCTGATTCTCCACCGTCTCCCTCCATTCCTTCTACGCCTATCGACGTCTCTCCTCCTACATCATCTCCTATGTCTCCTCCTCTCTCCATTCTATCCCCTCCCCCTACTCCCTCTTCTTCACAGTCGTCTCTCTCTAGTCCCGGGCCAACCCTCTCCGCCATGGATGCTCCGGTCACTGAGGCACGCGTTGACCTGGATCTTCCCATTGCTCTTCACAAAGGAGTGCAGACGTGTACCCAACACCCGCTTGTGGCGGTTGTTTCCTATGATCGTCTTACTCCTTCTCGCAGGTGTTTTGCTTTGGCTATCTCGGCTACTGCCACTCACGGCACCTACCAGGAGGCTCTTGCTATTCCTCATTGGAAATCTGTCATAGATAAGGAGATTGCCACTCTTAGTGAAAGGGGTACCTGGACCCTTGTTCCTCCACCAGTGGATACTGATGTGGTTGGCTGTCACTGGGTGTTTGTTGTGAAGTTTCACCCAGACGGCACTGTGGATCGCTATAAGGCCCGGCTGGTGGCCAAAGGCTTTACTCAGACTTATGGAGTTGATTATTTTGATACCTTCTCTCTGGTCGCTCGCCTCAGCACCATCCGGGTTCTTCTCTCTGTGGCCGTCAACAGGGATTGGGCTATTTCCCAACTTGATGTCAAGAATGCCTTTCTCTATGGAGATCTTCAGGAGGACGTCTACATGGAGCAACCTCCTGGGTATATTGCTCAGGGGGAGACACGAGTATGCCGGTTGAAGAAGGCCATCTATGGCCTAAAATAGAGCCCTCGGGCGTGGTTCGACAATTTCAGTGGCATTATTGCTGCCATCGGCTTTGCAAGGAGTTCGGCCGATCACTTCTTATTTATTCGCAAAACCGCCTCGGGACTGGTGGTTTTGGCTGTATATGTGGATAATATTCTTCTTACTGGAGATGACCAGGCTGGGGTGGACTTGACAAAGAAACACCTCCGTCAAAACCTGGTCATAAAGGATATAGGCTCTCCGAAATACTTTTTGGGGATAGAAATCTCTCGGAAGCCCGACTCGTTGGTTCTCTCCCAACGGAAGTATACTCTTGATCTTCTACAAGAGGCATGGTTGAATGGTGCCAAACCGGCCCGGTGTCCCATGGCTACTAGAGAAGACAAAACATGGACAGATGACTCGCCTCTTCTATCCGATGTCACGAGGTACAGACGTCTGGTGGGAAAACTCATTTATCTCACGGTGACCAGACTCGACATCTCCTATACTGTAGGCAAGGTAGTCAGTTCATGCAAGCTCCTAGGGAATGCCATCTTCAGTCTGCCTTGAGGATATTAGAGTATGTCAAAGAAGCACCAGGAAAAGGACTACTCTTTCAGAAGAATGGTCATTTGAGGGTTGAAGCCTACTCAGATTCAAGATATGTAGATGATAAAGGTGACCGCAAATCTACATCAGGCTTTTACACATTTGTTGGTGGAAATCTTGTGAGCTGGAAGAGCAAGAAACAGTCTGTTGTCTCCAGATCCAGTGTAGAAGCCGAATATCGGAGTATGATGTCAACCACCCGTGAGTTAAAATGGTTATGTGCTCTCATGCTTGACTTAGGTGAGGTCTACGACTATCCTCTTCCTATGTTCTGTGACAACAAGACTGCTATATACATATCCGAAAATCCGGACTTCCATGAGAGAACGAAACATATAGAAGTTGACTGCCATTTCATTCGGGAAGAGGTCTTGAAGAAACAAATTTGTACTCCATTTGTCACCTACGACAAAGAGTTGGCGGATATCTTCATCAAGCCAGTTTCTACTTCCTTCTTCCACATTTGTGACAAGCTGGGCATGATTGATATCTATGCTCTAGCTTGAGGGGGAGTGTTGAAGTATGAGACCGAGCGGTCTGGCGGTCTAAGTCTGGCGGGTTGTAGACCGCGCGGTTTGGCGGTTACTCTCCTACAGCGACTTGTTCTCTTCCTTCTGGTGTTGCCGAGCGGTTAGGCCATTTGTCTAACCGTGCAGCCTGATCGGTCTCTTTGTTTCTAGCCGCACCGCTCTGTAATTTTTTAGTCTCACATTGTTTATTTGTACACTCTCATCTCTCCTCTATTCTATAAAAGGGAGGTCATACCTTTGTAATTCTTATCTTTTTGGATAATAAAACTTTCAATTATTCAAATTTCTGGATTATTTTTTCTAGTTTGTTCGCTAATTTCACAGCTATACATCCCAAAGTGGGTAAAACTACGAAGGGACTTGATCAAACCGTATCATGATACAAAGTGGGATGGACATCCAGGGCCAAAGCGCACTTTAGCCTTGATGGAGGATTTCTACTACTAGACACAAGTGAGGGATAACAATGAGCTGTACGCGAAGACATGTCTTGTTTGCCAATAAGAAAATGTGGAGAACAAGCAACCGGCGAGACTTTTGGAGCAACTTCAAGTGCCAGAATACTCATAGGAGACAGTGCCACTTGACTCTATAAATGTCTTGCCCATATTTGAAGGGTGCGGGTCTATCTTGGTGGTGGTAGACCGCATCTCCAAATATGACACTTTCATACTAAGTACTAAGGACACAACAACAAAAGAGAAGACATGACTCTTCTTCAAACATGTGGTGAAATATTGGGGACTATCAAAAAGCATTACGAGCGATCGAGATTACCGCTTTAATGGAAAGCTATGGTCCAAGCTCCTCAAACTACTCCGATCAGAGTTGAACTTCTCCACCAACTTCCACCCTCAGACGAATGGCAGACCGAGAGGGTGAATGCATTAATTGAGTGTTACTTACAACACTTTGTGAGTGCTAATCAGAAGAATTGATCCAAACATATGTATGTAATGTAATTTCCCTAACAACATATAGAGGAGTGGGGCTACTGATTGGAGTCTGTTTGAGCTTGCTACCGGGAGGCAACCTCTCACACCCACACATTGGCAACCACAATAGAGGATATAAGGATCCCAAGATCATGGAATATGGCTATGTCGTGGGATAAACATGCCGACTTGGCTAGATCATGCTTGGAGAAAGCTCGTTAGAGGATGAGGTAGTGGGCCAATGCAAAGAGATGACCGGTGGTGTACTCAGTGTGAGACTAAGTAATGGTGAAGCTTCTACCACAATAGTTCAAGGACTTACGTAGTGTACACAAAGGCTTGGCGCAAAGCTATGAAGGCCCTTTTATGGTAGTGGCTAAGGTGGGTAAGGTTTCTGATCGCCTTGGCTACCAAGCTCTTTGAAGATACACCTGGTGTTTCATGTGAGTATGCTCAAGCCACGCAATGGAGATAGTGAAGATCTTCAAAGCAGAGTATCTCAAAGGGCACCTCCAGTGATGACAAAATCCTTTGACAATGATATTGAAGAAGTACTCGCAAAGAGAATGGTTCGAAGAAGTGGTGTGCAACCATGCACCCAATACTTTATCAAATAGAAAGGATTGCTAGAATCCGAAACTACATGAGAGACATTGGAAGACTTATGGAAATTTTAGGACATCCCTCAATAGTATGAGGTGCCGAGAACGTCACCATGATAAGCGGGGGAGGATGTCACAAATCAATATCTTTGGGGTTAAGTCCTGAGAGGGTTCTAGAGAAATCTGGAGTCTTGTATACAGGATGAGTCATGAACATTCTAGATGATTCATGTATCTTGTACATACTAGATATGTATAAAACAATCTAGAATAGTAAGAGTTTAGAATATGTTGTACATTGGACGGGAATCCATTTGTGACCTATAAAAGGAGAAGACCCCCTCATTTGTAATCATCCAAGGTTTGGACAAACAATAGAGTTCTTTGAAATATTTTTACTTGCGAGCTTTCTCATAAGTTGTTTCTCCATTCTTTCTTAATCACCACCCAGATCTTGTAGGTGGAGACTGACTTAGCTAGACTACGTAGAGTAGCAAAAATGAGCTAAGGTCGTACAAGAGCTTGAAAAGAGATAAGTCCATGACAGCGTGCTTGCTAATCATAAGGCTAGTAACCTTCAACCAACTTTTTGGTCAGAACTTTATGAGCTAGGTTTTCGGCTCCAACGCTGCCCATTCACGACTACTCTAAGGTGCACGACGCTCATGTTAATCACATCCCATCGTCCCCGACCAGACATTAAGCGACGCCTGCAGTACTCTGGTCGGTGGGATGCGAACAACATTAGTAGCAATATGCACGAGCGAACACTGTGTGCCTAAGAACATCCATGAATGGGCAGACCAAATGTCATGGTGAGAGAACTATTGTGACAAAGATATTGTGGGGATCCTAGTACCGTGACAGTGATAGGGAGGCCCCCATATGCAATCACTAATAAAATTGCAATCCATATTTTTATTCATATTATTTTATTTATGACTAACCCAAATAATGTTTGTCAAACATAGAAACTCAAATTGTTGGTGTTGCGGGTAGCTTAATGCTCCTACAGACCAGATGAAACGAACCGGCTTAGCTTGAGACTAAGCCAAGCACGCAAACAGTCAAAGAGAGATTTAATAACAAAAGACAGTAAGACGTTTTACATGGAAATCCCATAAGGAAAAACCCACGAGGTCAGACCCACTTCTGACAAAATCCACTAGTTATAGTCGGTTACATGAGCTAGAGTTCTTAGGAGAGTAACATACCGCTGCTTCCTTTTACAAGTAACTTGTGGAAAGAACTAAGTCGTCGACAGTGCTCGCGGGAGTAGTCTTTAGAGCGGAACAGCCGCAAGTGGAGGAAACACTGAGCAGAAGGAGGATGCACAGAGTGTCAAGTCTTTGTCGAGGAACCTTAGAGCTATGTCTTCTTTTTTCTCTGTCCTTTTAAATGGGACAAATTTCCAATATAGCCTTATTTAAAAACTATAGTATAAGAATAACCTCCTTTTATTAATCATTCCCAGAATAGCCCCCTTTTTGATTTTTCTGATTATTTTTTGCAGGGAGGTGGGTCTGGATGCAGTGTTGGTCGGCTATTAATGTTATAAAACATTAAAATATTCAATCGTACATATAACAAATTTGTTGAACTGATTTCCCAAATATCAATTTGGCATTTTTTTTTGCTTGCATGCTTGCAAAGAAAATGTCATTTTTAGCCTATAAAATAACACCGGATGCTTGTATGCTTGCAAATTAATGTCTTTTTCAAGCAGTGTGGGACTAAAGTTTTTGCAAGCATACAAGCATCTGGTGTTATTTTATAGTCTAAAAATGACATTTCTTTGCAAGCATGCAAGCAAAAAAAATCAGAAATTGATATTTGGGAAATCAGTTCGACGAATTTGCTATATGTATGATTGAATATTTTAATGTTTTATAACATTAACAACTGACCAACACTGCATCCGGGCCCACCTCCTTGCAAAAAAAAATCAGAAAAATAAGAAAGGGGACTATTCTGAAAATGATTAACAAAAGGAGACTATTCTTATACTATAGTTTTTAAATAAGACTATATTGGAAATTTATCCTTTTAAATGAAGGGTAAGTGTCTTTTTATAGTATATTTGGGGAAGGGGAGATTTGGGTTGGTAATTGCGTTTCCTTGGATGATGAACGGGCGAATAGAAATGCATGATTTCTATCATCTGAATCACCAATTTTTGAAATATGACACACGCGCGCGCACGCACACTCACACAAGTGACAATACACGGCCCCCCTACTACTGTGGCAGTGTCACAACGCAACGACACTCCCGCAGTTCACAGTTTCACGCGTGACATCCCTTGGCCCTCTTCTCTTCCTCTCTATTTTCTCCTTTCAAAGTAACGTTTATTTATTTGATTTGACATTTGAGATTAAATAATGTAATAATTATGTAGATGTACATTATAATTTAAATATTTATTTATTTATTTATTGTTTTTTTGAATGCATAATCACGGAGATAGATATCATAATTTAATTTAGTGACGAGGGTGGGGACATCTGGAGGATTAACACATAAATTCCTTATCACCGCTGGCTTATATCAAAGGCCAGCTTTAAGCTCTTATCTTTTTACCCTTGTCTTAGATGGGCTCACTGGACATATCCAACAAGCAATACCTTGATGTTTATTGTTTGCAGATAATATTGTTTTGGTCGATGAGATGTGCGAGGGTGTAAACACGAAACCTGAATCTTGGCGCGACACTTTAGAAAGTAAGAGTTTTAGGTTGTGCAGGACAAAGAGGGAGTTTATAGAGCTTAAATTTAGCATTGCAAGAAGAACGGATTACTCAGTTATTAAGTTGGGTGACCAAGATATTTCTTGTATGTAGTGAGTGCTTCAAATATCTGGGATCAATAGTTCAAAACGATGGAGGTGCAGATAAAATTGTGATACATAAAATCCAAGCAATTTGGTTGAAGTGGTGAAACGTGTTTGAGATCTTATGTGATTGTAAAGTACCATTAAAACTTAAAGGCAAGCTTGATTATACTGCAATTATACCAGCAATGCTTACGGTTCTGGCAGTGAATTGTGTACATGAGCAAAAAATAGGAGTTGTGATGATGAGAATGCTTGGGTGGATGCATGTGTGGACTGTGGACACACAAGACTGTATAAAATTTGGAATGAATGTATCAGACAAATGACGGGAGTGGCACCAATTGTAGAGAAGATGTGAGAAGCTAGATCGATTAAGATGGTTCAGACACGTACAAATGAAACCATTAAAGGCACCTCTTAGGCGTGTGATAGTTTAGTCATTAAGCATGTTAAACGGGGAGGGGCAGACCCCAAAAAACACCTGAAATGAAATTACAAGGAAAGCCATAATGTACTTAGACATTAATGAGATTATGATTAAAGATCGGAGACAATGGTGACAAAGGATCCATATAGCCGACCCCACTATTGTAGAAATCCGGGGTGCCGAGAAACAGAAATCCGAATATCGAATAACAAACACAGAACAAAAAACAGAGCAATCACAAAACACAAGATGTTACAGAGGTTCACCCAAAACCGGGCTACGTCCTCTCTCCCCTTCTTCTTCCTTCTTGTATTCACCCAAAAAAAGAAACAGATTACAAAGGTTGCAAGGATCAAATCCGATCCTACCTCTTCTCCTCTCTTCTGGACAAGAAAATCATAGAAGAATACCTTCTGGATCGATCTCAACGAGATACCTCGTATCGCCTCCAAAAGAATACGCCGCCACAGACTGCAATGAATCCGTTAACCCTAAATCGGGAAAAACAACGTATATAAACGTCTTCCGGCAACCACGATCGTCGACCTGGAAAAAAAAAGGTCGATCGACGATCGGCAACCCCGATCGTCGACCAAGCAAGACCGGTCGACGATCGCCGATCGTCGACCCAGAAGGCCGGTCGACGATCGCCGATCGTCGACCCAAAAGGCCGGTCGACGATCGCGACCGTCGACCCAAGGATCGGTCGACGATCGTCGATCGTCGAACCATAGCGTTCGACGATCGCCGATCCAAAAAATTCCCTTCAGAAAAATTTGGTCCGGGGGATCGCTGTCGTGGGTCCCAGAGATGTCGAAGGGGGATCACACTTCGATTCCTCTAAGCTCACGTGGGCGAACCCGGTGTGAGAAACAAGAGGACCGGAAGTGTTCCACAACCCCAACAACTATGATGGGATAAAGGCTTGACTCACACGAGCGCGCGCACACGCGTATAAACATTCTTCAAGAACACAAAAAAACTAAGACTAAGATTCATATTGTATTTCGTAAATTTATGTTACAATTGACCAATTCACAAAGCAAAAATATTACCAACACATCGCGGTAGAAAGTAAACACATTGAACACTTCAAATTTTAAGTTATTAGAAGGGTAAATATAGGATATCAGAAAAGTTTAGTTTATTTTATCACTTTTCATCTATAATTCTAACGGAAGTTGGTGCTTTGTAAGCACATTGAACTTATAAAGGAGGTCATTATAATTTCCCAGGATAGAGGGGAGGTCCGTGTAATTTTGCAAACTTATATCAAGCTTAAAGCTCCATTTGACAAGGCGATGATGGTCGTGAATGCGGTGGTTATGAACCGTTGTTTGTAAACGTGACCACAACTTTTATGTTCAAACTAGTTTTCTTTCATGGCGGCGGTCATAACCGTTGTCAAGGCAAACATACATTCTATGACGGTGACATTTTTCTCCAAACTCACCGGAGCAAAAACACCGCTCCGAATAGAGCCTAAGGTTACCCTTATTTTTGGGGTGGCGGTGGCAGAGGAAAAAACAGTGGTGAGAAACCAGTTGTGACATTAGACCTGTCTAAAAAGTTGTAGATTATTTGAAAAACCTCTATTTAACTGCTTTTCAAAAAGATGTTTTGCATTTTTCTATTTAGAATAACAATTTTTTAATAATATTGAAGAACAATTTTTTAATAATAATTATTTAACTTTTTAATAATAATAAATGTTTTATAGTAAGCATTTATCGCATAAATAAGTAAAAATTATATAAATCATAAATAATCAGATTACGAAAGGTCAGCGGCGAGAAGCAAAGATCGTGAATGGGTGAAGAATTGCGAATGAGAGTAGAAAACCTTTGTGGTGGCAAGAAGGAAGAAAAACAGATTACAAATGGTCGGGCATGATTTTACTACTCTCGAATAGAAAAGTAACAACAAAAAACAGAGAAAACGGTGTTTAGAAAGTCATGTTGGACCCACTACTCCAAAAACCCCCAAAATATCTTTCTTGAAAAAGCTCTTTTGAATAATATACTGGCCAATGGTAGTGGAAAAAATCTATTCCAATTGCCACCACTATTTTGTAGGTGTTTGATTTCTTGGTCATGGAAAAAGTCTCTATGTCAAAAGGGTGTTTTCAAGTATTTTTGAAAATCAATGAACCATCGCACTTTCAAAAAAGCAAAAAAAAATGTGTGCTTTCCTGTTTCTCTTCTAGCTCTATTTTCATTTTTCTCCTATTGCTTTTCCTAATACTGTTTTTTCTGATAGCTCCAATCTTACCAAGTGTTTCTCACCATTGTTTTTCATACCACCGCAGCCATTCCAAATAGAGCATAAATATATACTCATTGGCCTATTGTGATAGAACTGTTGGGTGTGATTTCCATTCGAGTCGGTAAAAATTATCGGGCGCACTAGTTGTGGCTCGTGATTTCATTTTTTGTATTCTCACTCACATATTTATATATATATAACCCACAAAAGGGCGCTGTTATTAGCACTGCAGTTTTGGCTAGTCGCATCGCACTTTCACCTAGGTTTTCGCGCCTTTTGGAAATATGTCTTGTACATGCATTTTTAGAAAAAGTGTTCAACACAAAAGTTGTAGATCTCGACGAGATCTACAACTTTCGTGTTGAACACTTTTCCTAAAAATGCATGTACAATGCGTACTTTAAAAATTTCGCGTCTTTTAGAAATACGTCTTGTACATGCATTTTTAGAAAAAGTGTTCAACACGAAAGTTGTAGATCTCGTCGAGATCTACAACTTTCGTGTTGAACACTTTTTCTAAAAATGCATGTACAAAGCGTATTTCCAAAAGTCGCGAAAATCTAGGTGAAAGTGCGGTGCGACTAGCCAAAAACTGCAGTGCTAATAACATCACCCACATAGGGCAGCCCATACATCTCGGATTCAGCCATCATTAAGAAAAAGGAAGAGGAGCAGTCACAACCCGGGGGTAGGTTTTTATTCTGGATCTGCAAGGAGGCCGCCTTTCTTCCTTCCTGTTCGCAGAAGCCGCAGGCCGCCCCCTCCCTCGTTTTGCGATCTGCTGGAGCCGGAGTAGATGTCGTCCCCTCCCTCGTTTTTGCGATCTGTCGGAGCCGCAAGGGAGGCCGGCCCCTCTCTTTGTATTTGCTGGAGTCAAAGCAGGCCGCCGTCTCTCTTCGGGTTCGCTGGAACCGCAAGGCTGCCGCCGCTTCTTCTCCGTTTTGCTGAAGCTGCAAGAGGTCGGCCGCCCGTTTCTGTGTTTGCTGGAGCCGCAGCAAACAACCGCCCCTCGTTCCTCCTTTTTTTGCTGAAACCGCAAGGAGGCCGCCTGCCTCTTGTCATTTGCTGGAGCCGCAAGCCGCCGCCGTTCGTGATCTGAGTTTGAAAGGGCTGTGCTGTAGCCACCTTGTTCATGCCTTTGGAGGAACGTCATCTTTGACGTTGGGACGGGTTGTTCAATCCATCCGGGTAACGATTTCTCTATCCTCTGTTGTACTTCTCTTTCGTACATTGTGCCTGTGTGGTTGTTGGAAGAGAACGGTTGTGATGGTGTAAATCCTTTGTGGATCGTGGTTGTGTTGGAGGAGTGGAGGTCCTTTGTGGATCGGTGGAGGGAAAACCTGTAATCCGTGCGTGTGTTTATCACACACTTTTAGTGGAGACTTTCCGGGTTGGACTCCGATCGTCCCGTGGTTTTTCACCCAATTGGGTTTTCCACGTTGAAATTTTTGTGTTTTTGTCCTTTTTGCATTGTGTTATTTTGTTTCGATTGCATACCGCTCAACGCGGTCGTACAGGTTGCTCGCTCAAAATTTAAAACAGGTGTTCTGGTCGAGATTGTTTGCTCGCATTCCAAACAAGTGGTATTAGAGGGAGGTTAAGTGACAGAGCCAATCAGTGACAGTGCAGATACCGGGCTGACCTTTGGGGTTTCAGGACGAGTCGATCAGGAACTCGGGTGTGCAATTGGGAGTGGTAGTTTACGACCATTGACCCGTTGGCTTCCTCTCTAGTTGCATACTTTGAGATTGTCAACTCAAAGATTAGTGGTCGGTACGACCAGTTGGCAGAGCAGAATGAAGTCCTCATCAGGTTCGGAGCAGATGGTAAAGTTGAATGGTGCCAATTATCACCAGTGGCATCTACTGATGGAGGATCTGATATATGTGAAGAGTTGGCATGCTCATATCTTTGAGGAGATGTCAAAGGACACGGATCCGGCAAAATGGAAGGTGAAACATCGGAAGCTGTGTGGGTTTATCAGACGGTTCGTGGAGCCAACGACTACAACCATGTGGTGACATCAATGATGCAAAGAATCTGTGGAAGACTCTCGAGATCTTGTATGTCAAGAGCACGGACATCAACAAGTTATATTTGCTGAAGAAGCTTGGAGAGTTCAGATACCGGGAGGGCTCTTCTATTTTGGATCATGTCAACGAGTTCCATGAGATTATTGATCGTCTGACTGTCATGAATGTGACATTTGAAAACGAGGTGAATGCTTTGTGGCTACTCAAGTCACTTCCAGACTTTTGGGAGATGGTCAGAGTTTCTCTGATCAAATCTTCCTCCCAGGGGATTGTTTCCATGGAGATCGCCAAGAGTGAGATCTTGAATGAGGAGGTAAGACGAAAGTCTCAGAGGACTTCAGGTTCTTCTTCACGAGCTGACGTTCTCTTTACTGAGTCCAGGGGGAGAGGAAGGAGTAAGTGCCGAGGAAGGAAGGAGGACAGGAGTCAGAGTAGGGGCAAGTCGAAGTCACGTTATCAGAACGTGGAATGCCACTACTGCCATAAGAAGGATCACATCAAGAAATTCTGTTATTCGTGGAAGAACGACCAGAAGATGGCGGTTTGCGGCGTCGGCGATGGCGGTTGGCACAGCGACGGCGATGATGGTTGGCACAGCGTCGGCGATGGCGGTTTGCGGCGACGGCGATGGCGGTTGGCACAGCGGCGGCGATGATGGCTGTTGGCGCTGTGGCGGCGATGACGGTTTGCGGCGACAACGATGATGGTTATGTCGGGGGAGGTTCTGATATCCAATTTCATGCATGGGGCGCGGCTAACGCCTCTCAGGAGATCCCATCGGTTTTCCTAATATAATTATGAATGAGTACAAATATCAATTATGATACAAATATCTATTTTGGTACAAATATCAATGAGTTACAAATATCCATTTATAAAGTACCAATAACAATTCCCAAATTTAATTCTCAGTTACTAATAAGTGTAGATGTTAGATAAGTTGAACCTGAATCAAAATATCGGCTCTGTTATCTTGAGGGAAAAACAAAAGAGAGACGGAATAAGTCGGAGCAGGTGAATCAAACTCATATTCTGCTCTAAAATTTAAGCCTTTCAGTGCTTCCTCAATAATCATTTTTCAGTGTTTCTTCAAAAAATAATACAGCTTGCAAACCCTTGAGTTCATTTTTGCAGCGTGCACGGGAATTTGCGAGCTGCAGAGAGATCATATATATTTTTATTATTTGAAGAAGACTTTATCTATATGAGAGCATATTTTTAAAATAAAAGAGAAAACAAATAAATATTAAAAACTGAATTTTTTTTAATAAAAAAAGTAAAATTAAAAAATAAATATTCAACCAAAATGTATTTTTTCTTTTTTAATATAGTATAGATTTTAACATAGAACAGTAGCACAGCAGCTTCTTGGATAGCAATGATGTGAGGGCAAGTACTACTCCAAACTTGCATAGATCAGTAGTTCAGGATCAACACTATTTATGATATTGTAGAGAGGCAAAAAGAAGAGTCTTTTAGCCAGCTGCCCAGCTAGATAACTCATATGCTGGGTTAGCGACATTACGAGAATGAGTATGTTAGGGAGTGACAAATCCCAAAAAATGCAAGAAATAGGCCTACACTAATCGTACTTCGCCTCGTCTCATTCGGCACAAACCAATGCGTTGAGAATCTCCAAATAGTTTAGAATCTGAATGTTTTTTAATCTTTGTCCTATATTAGTAATGTGTGTTTGTTTTGTAGCCTCAATGATCTTGCTACATATGTTTATATCTTTACTTCAATTACAAACAACAAAAACAACACTCAAGCCTTTATCCCACTATAGTGGGATCGGCTATATGGATCCTTTGTCGTCATTGTGCCATATCTTGTGTCATAATCTGACTAATGCCTAAGTACTACATGTCTTTCCTTATATTTTCATTCCAAGTCTTTATTGGTCTACCCCTCTTCCGTTTAACATACCTAGTGACCAGACTCTCACAACGCCTAACAGGTGCCTCTAATGGCCTCCTTTGCACGTGTCCAAACCATCTTACTCGAGCTTCTCGCATCTTCTCTGCAATTGGTGCCACTCCTGTCTTATCCCTAATACATTCATTTCTAATTCTATCCAGTCTCGTGTGTCCAAACATCCACCTAAGCATTCTCATCTCCGTAACTCCCATTTTTTGCTCAAGCACACAATTCACTGCCCAACACTCAGAACCATAGAGCGTCGCTGGTTGAGATAAAAAATACTGTACATTAAAAAAATAATACTATAAGCACTTCGATACCGGCTAGTCACAGTCAAATAATATTCACTGCCCAAATATCATACACCAACATATTATCTAATGTCATCCATTATAATCATTCTGGGAAGATATAGAACATGTACATTTCACACTAGGAATATACAATTAAAAAAATCAGGTACTTTCAATATAGCTCTTAAAATTGACTTCAATAAGCAAAGTCCTTTATTGGTCCAACATTAATCAAGGAATCCTTAACATAAAGTCCTTATTTATTGCATTAAGCTAAATAGGTTGCATTTATTCAATCAAATTAATTAACACGAACTAATAATATAATAGTTATTTAAGTATAAAACATATTATTGTTATGAAATTAACCACATTTTTCGGGTTATATTTTTTTTTATAAATATATTAAATTAAATGTTCATCTATTGGTCTTTTATGGATTAATACAAATGCAAAATAATATTAAAAATCGTTATTGATGGTCGACCTAATAACAAAACAAACCCCCATTAGACAAATTTTTAGAGATAAATAAAAAATAAATTTAGGTTTAATTGTAGAGGAGGATTCTGAACCATTTGATCTGGGAACTAGGATCCTCTTCATTTGGAAGCAAATAAATACCATCCATTTAACAGTCTAATTATTTGATAATTCATCTGACCCAAGACAATTGTGAAATACTGTGAGTCAAGTCTTCATTGGAAGAATTTGGGAACTCTACTCCCTCTAATTTTTCTTTGTAGTGTGACAATCATGCTAGCAAATGAATTTTTTCGTCCGAATGCGCATTTTTCGCCCGGGCCCAATTTTTTTTTCACCTGAACATATTGTTTGCCTCTAGACAATAAATTCATACCCGGGCGAAAAAATCACGCTCTGCCGAAAAATTCGTGTCCAAGCAAAAAAAACTGCAATCAGGCAAAAAATGCGTGCCCAGACAGAAAAATACACACCGGGCAAAAAATGCACTCTCAGACAAAAAATTCTAATATACAGTCGAACAGTGAAATTACTAATTCAAATTTCTGTGATAAAATTCTTGCATTCAATCGAAAATTGTCATCTCGAAAAAAAAGATGCAATTCATTACAAAAAATCAGTACTTTATTAATCAAACCAGAAAATGAAGAATCTATCCATTTTTTATTTTACATAAAAAAGCAAAATATTTTTGCACCCTTAAGCCTTAGCTAAATAAAATCCAATATGAACAGTGAAAAAAATAAATAAAGAAAACATTTACGGGCTCCGGAGAAGCCTATGACTCAAAAGTGCGGAATTGTAGCGTAATGTAATAATCCGTCCCCTTTGCGCATTCTATCACCAACATTATTAGCCTTACTGCTACGCCTACCTTCTTTGTACAGTCACATAAATTTCGTTAAATTTTACATCATTCTTTCCGGCGGCGAAACATATTCTCAATAATAATAATAGGTGACTGTTATTAGCACTGCACTTTTGGATATTCGCACTATATTTACTCTTAATTTTTCGCGCCTTTTGAAAATACTCCTTGTACATGCATTTTTAGGAAAAATGTTCAACACAAAAGTTGTAGATCTCGACGAGATCTACAACTTTCGTGTTGAACACTTTTCCTAAAAATGCATGTATAAAGCGTATTTCTAAAGGTCGCGAAATTTGAGCGGATTTCTAGAAATACGCTTTATACATGCATTTTTAGGAAAAGTGTTCAACACGAAAGTTGTAGATCTCGTCGAGATCTACAACTTTCGTGTTGAACAGTTTTCCTAAAAATACATGTACAAGAAGTATTTTCAAAAGGCGCGAAAAATTAAGAGTAAATATAGTGCGAATATCCAAAAATGCAGTGCTAATAACAATCACCTAATAATAATAAGGAAACATAGAAGCCCCAGGAAGTGCAAGAGAGGGAGTGAACCATTCAAATTTAAGACAGCAGTTACTTATTTGAACAGTCTCTCCCTTCTGCCTCTCAGCAATGGATGACCTGCTTCCGCGCTACCAGAGCAAAGCAGCCCCGCCGCAGCACGAGAGACGAGCCACACAATATTTCGCTGAACTGACCGTGTCATCACGAGAAAATTAACGGAACGGAAAAGGTCGAGGGGAGCCTCATTCGGTTGAAGGGCTGGGCTCGAACTTCGGAACTATGGCGGAAGACAGCTCCACATGCGAAACGCGAACGGCACCGATTAGTCGCTCGGGGAGCTCGTCATAGGTATTGGCCTGTTTCAAGGGCAGTTTTAAAAATAAGCATGAGGGGGGTGAAAACTTTGCATGGGCAAGGTGCAACAAATAAATATTCTGTGAAAGTTTACATTGGAATAGAGCTCACTTGAAACGTCTCTTCAAAACAGTACAAAAAAGTGCTCCGAGCAAAAACAACAAAATGGGATACCCTAAACTTGCAGAGATTTCCCAGCCATCAAGGATAAGAACTCTTGATGAGTTTGAAATTTTATAAGAACAGAGGATTCATAAAGAAAGGTTAACACTTTTCTTAATTATTTCGGCAGAGGACTTGGGTTGAGAGACTTGAAGGGAAATTAGAGACCAACGGCTTCATTTGGCGCGGTGGCGGCGGTCATGAACGCCGCGGCGGTCATGAACTGTCGTTCGTGAACGTCCGACCTCAACTAAAAAAACTCATGCATTTTATGCTCAAAACTAGTTTATTTTCTTGGTAGCGGTCGTAACCTGTCTTGCCAAACATACATTCCATGATAATGACGTTTTTGATCAAATTCATCGGAGCAAATAAGCCAGGCCAAACAAAGAGAGGAGAGATTAGGGCCAAGAGAAGAGATACCACTCCTTTCATCATAATACTTATAGCCCTAAGATCTTATTTATAGTCTTTCAGCATATTACATTATTGTTATTAATATTATCTTCTTAATGGCCTAAATGATGAACCAGACCCCATATATATACTCAGGGTAGATTACCGCAGTAGACGATTTCCCCTCTCATTCCATTCTCTACAGTCATCAGTGTAGCCTGCTTCTTCCACTTCTTTTCTTCTTCTCCATCGCACGCCTACTAATATTCTCTCTTTCGTAAATAGCTGTTGTTTCGCGGTATATTAAATGGTTATGAGGACAAGTTATTGTGTCACTGATCCTACCCAGTGTTTAGTTGTTGCATAGATTTCATGTCATTAATTAATATATATAATATACTCCTTATGACATTACAAAAACCTCCACTGTACGTTTATGTTCTGTAACCTGCATGCACAAAAATACTCTCCCGGAGGTCCCCTCAAGAGGGATGTTTTTGCGCATGGATGCTATGAAATACAAACTCAGAGGGGAGATTTTTGTAATTTCAAAAGATAGGGATGCAACCTGTAATTAAGTCACCTAAGAGGGGAGATTTAAGTTATCAATACCGTGTGTGTAAACACAAACTATAGTAAGGGAATACTATATATCTTCCGTTAACACCGCACTTCCAAAATTAACCGCTGATGTTTAATAAAAAACAATCTCGATCATCAATTTCTTTTAAGATGTGCGGCAACTCAAATCATGCTTTCATTCCCGCACCTCTCACCACAACATTAAGTCTTGAGCTGAGATTCATCAATTCGAACTCGATCCCAAACCTCTCTTTCAGCGAAACACTCTATCGCATACGCAGAGCGACAAAGAGGACCTTCTTCAGTCTCCGCACACTCATTGCTTTAAATGTCCTCCGACATGTCCGACATGTCTCCTGATATGTCATTATTTAGGGCAAAATGATATGTATTTCAAAAAAAAAATAGATTATGTCTTTTTGTAAAATACAGGCCGACATGTCCGATTTTTTCCGATATATCGACCGACGCAATTTTTAAATATATCACCCGCTATTTTATTTTATATTATATTAGTAGACTAGCAATATATGTTTAAATTACTTATTATATTATGTATGCTTAAATTAATTAAACTTATTGTTTTGAATTTTTTAACATTTTATTCTTACAACCAGAGATAAAAGATGCTTTAAATAAGATGAAAAATGGAAAGACGGTTAGGTCATACGATATACCCATCGAAGTATGAAAATGTTTGGAAAATGAAGGAATTTTGTGACTTACATGTTTTTTCAATAAAATACTGAAGTCAAAGAGAATGTCAGATCAATGGAGAGAAAATATCTTAGTACCTTTGTATAAGAATAAAAAAAATATACAAAATTGTGTTACTTACAGAGGAATTAAATTGAAGAGTTACACCATGAAACCATGAGAACGAGTAATAAAAAGAAGAGTAAGACGAGAGACCTAACATCTCGGAGAATCAATTTGGATTCATGCCAGGGAGGTCGACCATGAAAGCTATACATCTCTCGAGGAGACTCATTGACAACTATCGAGAAAGAAAAAAAGATTTGCATATGTTGTTTATTGATATTGAGAAAGCTTATGATAGAGTTCCAAGAGAGATCTTATGGAGAGTCTTAGAAAAAAAGGTGTAAATGTATCATATATTGACATAATCAAAGATATGTATACAAATTCAGTGACAAGGGTGAGGACATCTGAAGGATTAACACAGGAATTTCCTATCATTGCTGGCTTACATCAAGGTTCAGCTTTAAGCCCTCATCTCTTTACCCTTATCTTAGATGAGCTAAATGATCGATAGTTCAAAAAGACGGAGGTATTGATAAAAATGTAACACATAGAATCCAAGCGGGTTGGTTGAAGTGGAGAGACACTTCAGGGGTCTTATGTGATCGTAAAGTACCACTAAAACTTAAGGGCAAATTTTACCGTACTGCAATTAGACACGCGATGCTCTATAGTTCTGAATGTTGGTCAGTGAATTGTGTACATGAGCAAAAAATGGGAGTTGTGGAGATAAGAATGCTTAGGTGGATGTGTGGACACACGAGATTGGATAAAATTAGGAATGAATGTATCAGTGATAAGACATGAGTAACACTAATTGCAGAGAAGATGCGAGAAGCCCGTCTTAGATGATTTGGACACATACAAAGGAGACCATTAAAGGCACATGTTAGGCGTTGTGAGAGTCTAGTCACTAGGCATGTTAAGCGAGGGAGGGGTAGACCAATAAAGACTTGGAATGAAACTATAAGGAAAGACATGATGTACTTAGACATTAGTGAGATTATGACAAAAGATAGGGCACAATGGCGACAAATGATCCATATAGCCGACCCCACTATAGTGGGATAAAGGCTTGAGTGTTGAATGTTATTTTTGTTATTCTTACAATCAATTTTGTAAAATTATTTCACAATTTTTTAATTTCATATTACAAAAAATATAAAAACATTTAATAAATTTATTAGTTGGTTCTTTACATGTTTTTAATATAAATTTATAAGTCTGAAAAGACTTGTAATCAATTAAGAATGTTTAACTTTTAAATCATCTTTATTTACAATAAACTTATTGTTATCAAAATAAAATTAATATATACTATTAAATATATTTTTCAATGTATCATTTTGTATTTGTTAATAATATTTTATCTTAGATACTGTTCGATTTTATTTCGTAATATAAATGACTTAATTTTATAACATATAATTACAGTTAACATACATAAAAATAAAAAAATTATTTATAAGACATGGAAATCCGATATTTTAAAATATCCCCGACATGTCTCCGACTTCCGACATTTAAAAATTCAATCTGATATGTCGCCGATATCCGATAGTTAAAACATTGCGCACACCTTCCTTCTCGCCAGAGCTCCTTCCCACACCTCGTGTAGAATCCTCCGCCTACACCTTAGATTCCGCGGTCCTTCAACTACGCTTCTTTGCAAGTGTAACTTCATTTCCTAAATCATCTCAACCCGCTCCTGATCGGTAGGTTTTAATTACCAGTGTGCTCTCGCCGGACAAGAAATTGCCCTTCAACAACTTCATGTCCACACGATTCGCTTCCGACCAAGGAGTCACTGGCCAAGGCAATGCCGATAGGAACCTAGCCGGCCAATTCCTCGCCGTCAATCATCATGAATCAAGTGGACCGAAATTGATAGTTTACCTCTCTACATCCCAATCATCTTAGCTTGGCATCAACCCAATCTCTGTTTTCTATTTTACCCCGATTTTATTCATATTCTCAACTCCTTTAATCTGCCTTGCCTTAAAGTTAAAGTTTTTTCAGATTCAAATTATATGGTTATCTGCATTTTAATTTCTCAAAGCTTAATGTTGGAAGGTGTAGAGAAGTACACGATCAATAAAAGAAAACCAATAAAACCTTGTATATCTTTGTTCAGTATGTAAATACAATGTATGAGTACATATATATATGAAGAGGAAGAAGAGAAGAATCTCATTTACAAGGTGTGAGACTAATACATAGAGAGAAGGAGAAAACTAAATGGACCATTACATAGTCTTTTCTAACACTCCCACGCAAGCTATAGCGTACAAGTCGTAGGCATCCATCTTGGACAAGAACTTGTAAAATAGAGCACTAGGTAGGGCCTTAGTGATGCATCCTGCGTCGCATCATTTTTTTTAATGTATTTCATTCCATGTACTCGTTCTCTGCTCATGTACTTGATTTGGCTCGTCGGTTTGACCGGCTGATGGGACCCTGAATAAATAGGTCCGGTAATTTAGGTAGTAGGCACGAAAAAGGCAAGCTCAATTTACTTTAAAGAGACACACAAATTTAAGCCCAGATTATTAGTGCGTTTATTATTAAAATTAAGGCATGTTGGTCTTAATCCTCGAAATCAACGTGAAATCAAATGTGGAAACAAATCATTTGGGATATAAGGAAATATCAATCCATGAGAATTTTGGGAAAAAAGATTGTCTGTTTTGCAAAATTAGAAACCCGCCAAAAAGGAAGAAATTAAATAAATGTTACATTGACCCCTATTTATAATGAATCAACGGGAAGAGGAAGAAAAACCAGAGTAAAGACAGAGAAACGATTTAAAAATCGTTCCCTCTGTAGTACTGGGAACAGTCGCCCGTGTCCTAGTCTCCGGTCAAAAGTCAACCGCACCGCCGTCCAGAGAAGCTTCTTGCGGTTCGCCGCTGTTTCTGCGACGCCCCCTCCACGCGAACCAACGGCCAAAGTCGCCGCCATCCACGACCTCATCGGAAACCGTCAACTCCGCCACCCAATACCAGCGTCCTCCCGCTCCAGTTGTACGAAGGGTGTCGTCGACCACAGGACTCCTTCCGGCATCCTTTTTCGACTTCGATCGAGAGCTTTTCCGCAGAACGGCCCAGATTAACATCTACATCGGCTCTCCCAGGCCGTCCAACATTAGTCGTGGTTTTCCAATGCACTGTATGGGCTTGGGTCGGGTCTAACCCCTTGGTAATATCACCCCACCATTGCTCCATTTTTAGCTTAATTTTGCGTGTCCCCTTAATTAATATTGGGCTTGCCTCGACGTTCTTGCCGCCTTAATTACCGCTATTTCATAAATTATTGCTTGTGTTGTGCTTGTGGTTGATCGAATCTCACGGCGGTTCAATTCTTTGGATGCTGACAAAATTTTCTTTAACAACGATTAACGATCGAGGGAAGTTCAATCGGTTGAGTTTTACACGCAAACACCTCGAGTCGGCCCGCTCGGCCCTCTTTTCAAAATTAAAAAAATCTCATTAATTTTCAGAAGTCTAATTTTATTTATAATAAAGCAACTATTTTGGCTATAAAATATTTAATATTTTGAAACCCTAATTCGGGTCTACATCACTTAGTGAGAAGATCAGCAACTTGGTCAGTGGTCGGAACATGTCTCAATTCTAGCTTTTTCATTTGAACTTTCTCCCGAATGAAGTGGCAATCAACTTCAATGTGTTTCGTTTTTTCATGGAAGACTGAATTCTTAGCAATGTGTATAGCAGCTTGACTATTACAGAGTAAGGTAACTGGTGAAAGGAGTTTTACTCTAATATCCTTTAGGCGACTTTCAAGCCATGTAAGCTCGGATACAACAGACGCCATCAAAAGGTATTCAACTTCAGCTGAAGATCGAACAACCACATCTTGTTTCTTACTGCGCCAGGTAACAAGGTGACCTCCAAAGTAGGTACAAAATCCACTGGTAGAGCGCCGATCATCAAGAGAACCAGCCCTTGACCGGGGGCTATCTTTAGATATCTCAAGATGCGTTCGACGACCTGTAGATGAGACATCCGAGGAGACTGCATAAACCGACTAACAACCCCAACATCAAAAGATATGTCTGGTCTTGTGTCTGTTAGATAAATTAAATTTCCAACGAAACGTCGATAGTATTCTGGCTTTGGAAGAAGTAGATCAGTATCTGAGGCATGTGCACACAGCTTACGATTGACATCCATATGAGCATTGATCGGCTTGCATCTAGAGTAGCAGGCGTCCTGAAGAAGTTCGAGACAGTACTTTCGTTGAGATAAGACAAGGCCATCAGGACATCTTGCGATCTCAAGACCGAGAAAGTATCAAAGGTTCCCCAGATCTTTTGTTTAAAAGACAGAGCTCAGATGTTGTTTGATCATTTTTATGTTTTTTGAGTCATCACCTGTGATTAAGATGTCATCGACATATACTAAAAGGAGAACAATGCTTGTTTTGTGATGTCGAGTAAACAGAGAGAAATCAGCCGAGCTTCGAGTGAAACCAATTTCTCGCACAGCCCTGCTGAATTTGTCAAACCATGCCCGAGGAGATTGTTTGAGACCATAAATCGACTTCTTGAGATGACAAACTCGTGACACACCCGTGGTCTCAAACCCCGGAGGTTGTTGCATGTAGACTGTTTCTTGGAGATCGTCATTTAGAAAAACATTCTTATCCAGTTGATGTAAGGGCCATTGGCGATGCACGGCAACTGAGAGGATACGAATCGTGTTGAGCTTGGCTACTGGAGAGAATGTTTCCTCATAATCGAGACCTTGTTGTTGAGTAAATCTACGCGCCACCAGACAGGCCTTGAGACGGTCAATTGTCTCACCAGGAGCATGCTTGATGACAAAGACTCATTTACAGCCAACAGTAATCTGCCCAGGAGGGAGAGAAACCAGATCTCATGTCTGATTAGCCCAGGGGTTGTCATTTCTTCGTCCATGACTGCCCGTCAGCCTGGATGTTGGAGAGCCTCCTGCACTAAGTTGGGGACAGAAACAGAGGATAATGAAGTAGCAAAGGTGCGAAGTGGTAGGGCCAGACGATGTAAAGAAACATAATTCGTCATTGGGTGGGTTGTAGAAGGTGCTGCCGGATCATTGGAACACAAACTGTCATTACTAGAAGATAACGACCCTGGGACAGCAGAAGAGAGCGGACGACGAATGTACATATGGATTATAGGTGGCTTAGGTGGTTGGGGTGGTAGTGGCGTAGGGAGAAGAGATGGTAGTAGCGAAGGAACGGGAACAACTAGCCGCAGAAGAGGAGACGGTAACGGCAGTGAAGGGTCAAGTGGTTGAGAATAATAGGGTTGGTCCTCAAGAAAGGTAACGTCGGCTGACGTAACAGTCTTTTGAACAGTGGGAGAGTAGCAGACGTAACCGTTCTGAGTGGAAGAGTACCCAATAAACATATATTTTGTCGCACGTGAGACAAGCTCGTCAGTCGAGGGGGCAAGGTTGTGAACAAAGCAAACACAGCCAAAAACACGAGAAGTGACTGCAAATAGGGGTGTAAAGGGAAAAATAAGGGAAACAAGAGTTTGAAAATGGAGAATAGAGGGGGGCAAACGGTTAATAAGGTGACAGGTCGTGGAGATCGCGAAATTCCAACAGATGGTGGGAACATTCATTTGGGTCATTATGGTGCGAGCGACCTCCAGAAGGTGACGATTCTTGCGTTCGACGACACCATTTTGTTGAGGAGTATAAACACAGGAGGTTTGATGAATAATGTCGGACTCAGTGCACAAGTCGGTAAACGCATGTTCTGTGTATTCACGAGCATTATCGGTGCGAAGAGTTTTAATTGTTGTAGAGAATTGGTTGCGAGTTATAAGGATAAATGTACGAAAGACACGAGGCAATTCGGATCGATCATGAAGAAGATACAGTCATGTGACACGAGAGTAATCGTCAATAAAGGTAACGAAGTAACGATAGCCAGAAACATAGGTAGTTTTGTAGCGTCCCCATATATCTGAATGAACTAAAACAAGAGGATCACTGCTCCGAGTACAATGTGGTGAAAAGTTAGAACGATGGTGTTTGCCGTAGATGCATGACTCGCATGTGAATTTAGTAAAAAACAGATCTGGAAGAGCTTTCTGAAGGATGCGCAGAGGGGCATGCCTAAGACGCCAATGCCAATCGATAGAGCACATAGTGGAGAGAACGAAGGGTTGGAGGTCCAAGATGTAAATCCCATTAACCAATTTTCCTTCACTAATGACCGTCTGCATTCGGTGATCCTGCACAACACAAGAGGTAGAAGAGAAAGTCACATAACAATCAAGATCTTGTATAAGACAACTAATTGATAGGAGATTGAAGGGCGAGCCAGGAACATGAAGAACCGAGTGAAGAGTGAGAGCAAAGGTAAGAGTTACATCAGCGAATCCAGCGACTGGAGTATTGTCCCCATTGGCGACAGTAATGAACTTAGGATGCGCAAAATTCAAGTATCGCGATGGTTATGTTGGGGTAATATGATGTGTGGCCCCAGAGTTCATAATCCAGGAGGAATCGTGGGCAAGGCAGGAAATACCCCCATCAGAAATAGACACAACAGATCCAGATGAACCGCACGTTAGCTCTGGTAGTTGTTGTAGTTGAGTGCGCAAATCGGCAATGTCGGCATGAACACTATATGAAGCATGGATGGCCATGATAATAAGGTGACAGGTCGTGGAGATCGCGAAATTCCAGCAAATGGTGGGAGCATTCATTTGGGTCATTATGGTGCGAGCGATCTCCAGAAGGTGACTATTCTTGCGTTCGACGACACCATTTTGTTGAGGAGTATAGACACAGGAGGTTTGATGAATAATGTCGGACTCAGTGCACAAGTCGGTAAACGCATGTTCTGTGTATTCACGAGCATTATCGGTGCGAAGAGTTTTAATTGTTGTAGAGAATTGGTTGCGAGTTATAAGGATAAATGTACGAAAGACACGAGGCAATTCGGATCGATCATGAAGAAGATACAGTCATGTGACACGAGAGTAATCGTCAATAAAGGTAACGAAGTAACGATAGCCAGAAACACAAGTAGTTTTGTAGCGTCCCCATATATCTGAATGAACTAAAACAAGAGGATCACTGCTCCGAGTACAATGTGGTGAAAAGTTAGAACGATGGTGTTTGTCGTAGATGCATGACTCACATGTGAATTTAGTAAAAGACAGATCTGGAAGAGCTTTCTGAAGGATGCGCAGAGGGGCATGCCTAAGACGCCAATGCCAATCGATAGAGCACATAGTGGAGAGAACGAAGGGTTGGAGGTCCAAGATGTAAATCCCATTAACCAATTTTCCTTCACTAATGACCGTCTGCGTTCGGTGATCCTGCACAACACAAGAGGTAGAAGAGAAAGTCACATAACAATCAAGATCTTGTATAAGACAACTAATTGATAGGAGATTGAAGGGCGAGCCAGGAACATGAAGAACCGAGTGAAGAGTGAGAGCAAAGGTAAGAGTTACGTCAGCGGATCCAGCGACTGGAGTAGTGTCCCCATTGGCGACAGTAATGAACTTAGGATGCGCAAAATTCAAGTATCGTGATGGTTATGTTGGGGTAATATGATGTGTGGCCCCAGAGTTCATAATCCAGGAGGAATCGTGGGCAAGGCAGGAAATACCCCCATCAGAAATAGACACAACAGATCCAGATGAACCGCACGTTAGCTCTGGTAGTTGTTGTAGTTGAGTGCGCAAATCGGCAATGTCGGCATGAACACTATATGAAACATGGATGGCCATGATAAGGGCCAGCCTGGGTGACCAGTCGAACAGCCTCGGCGAACAGAGGAGCGACCAGCAGTGACAAATCAAAGGGCAGCTGCGGGAACCAGAAGACGGAGCAGGTTGCGGCTAAGCCCAACCCGCGGCTAACAGAGGCGGCTAGGCACAGAGCTGGGGCAGGAGGCCAGCGACGAGAGAAATAACGGTAAGAATAGTCCGCACGACAAGCAACCCGCATGGGAACAGAAAGAGACCGGTGCGTCTTGGAGAAGAGAAGACCGTAGCGACAAGAGGAGAAGATCGTGTGGTTAGAGCCAGGAAGCAGTGGCTAGGAGAACGATCGTCGGAATGATCCAACTTGGCGACTATGGAAGGAAGTCGGGCGGCTAGCAGAGATCGCGGCGACAAGACAAGTACGCGGCGAGAAGACGTGGAGAATTCCTGCAGCTTGAGTGACAGGAAGCAGGGAAGAGCGCAGCGACTACGGAGAATCCGCATCGGTCTAGAACAGCAGCAAAGGCAATTCGCGCGACAAACCGCGCGGCCAGACCAGGAGGAGCTATGGGATAGTTCGCGCGACAAGGCAACGACGGCTAGAGGAGGAGCCTGCACCAGAGAAGGTTGCGATTTAGGTAGAGGAGATCGCAGCGGCAAGGAATTCGCAGCAGAGAAGCCAGTGACAAGAAGGTCACCGCGATAAGAAGGGAAGAGGACGCCGCGACTAGAAGAGAGATCGGCAAGACTGGCCGCGACTACAACAGAGGAGAGAAGCGGCTAAGGAAGGAAGACCGCGCGAGAAGGCCACGAGAGGAAAGCTATAAAAGCGGAGAGGGGAAAGGAAGGGGGGAGGTTGCACGAGAGGAGAGGAGAAGCTGAGCAGACAGAAGGGGCGGATAACAAGGGGGTAACCGCAGAAGGTTGGCGGTTAGAAAGAGGAGGGCGGATAGCAAGGGAGTAACCGCCGATGTTGGGCGGTTAGAAATCGACTTGTCTGCCCGAAACCGAAGGACCGGATGCTTTGATACCATGTAGAGAAGTACACGATCAGTAAAGGAAAACCGGTAAAACCTTGTATATCCTTGTTCAGTATATAAATACAATGTAAGAGTGCATATATATATGAAGAGAAGGAAGAGAAGAATCTCATTTACAAGGTGTGAGACTAATACATAGAGAGAAGGAGAAAACTAAATGGGTCATTATGTGGATCATTACATAGTCTTTTCTAACAGAAGTTTTTTCTAATTTATCTCGCTTTAATCATCACTTTCTTCTTTAATTTCTACCAGCAGTCATGTAGTTCTTTCTGGATGGTTAATGGGTTTTTTTGGATGGATTCTATTCGTTCATCATTTCTGGGTTAGAGAGGTGTAAGCTGCGGGCTTGAGAAGACATAAATTTTCTGTAAATTGTATTCACCAAAAAACCTTTTAAGATGTATAAGATCACCTTTCTGTTTGAGAGAATCCTTAGTTTGTAGTAATAATCCAAGCAACATAGGAATAACTCAAACCTATGTGATAGTGTAAATAATAAAACAAATTCTGAACTCAACTAATATTGGTGAAACATTAACTTTTGTAAATGTTTGGTTATGCGGCAGAACAAGCTTCTCAACATTCTAAATTTTTATTGTGGTTTTGTAACTACCTTGCAATATAACTACACATCTACTATGAGAATTCATTCTTCTTCTCTTTAATGCTCTGCCTTATTAATGGATTTTGATTTTCAAGGGGTTTTCCAAGAGTTTCTTTCACAAACCTAATTTGATGTAGATGGGAAGATTTAGAAGGAATTTTGAGCGATGCTGTTAAAATGATATAAATTCGCACTGACGTTTTGAAATGAGCAAAGAAATACATTAGAATTGCTAGCGCCCCAAAATGTGTCGTGCATTTATCAAGCAATACAGTAGAGCTAGGGGGAGGTTATGGGATAAAATTTGAATTTATTATTCGATTTCCAATCACAAGAATTCGATATAATTAATGATAGCATTCACCATGCTACATTGAAATATAAGCAAAATATATGAAAATAATTTGAATAAAATAAATAGACATCCAAGTGAATGCAAAAGACATCATTGTGTCAGATAGAAACACAAGACAATATAGATATATCCATGCAAGAAAAAAAAATCTTTTACTGTTGCTAGAAGTTTTTTCTAATTTGCCATGCCTTAATCATCTTTTTATTCTCAATTTATTCATATTCAGAATTGTCTAGCCTTAATTCTGGAAGGTTTTTCAAAAAATATTCAGTCTTTAGATTACAAGAAATACCACATCGAATATCAATGTGATTTCTAAGCTTCAAATAATTTTAGGTGATCTTAATGTTGAGGAACCAGTTAAGTGCTCCATTCTCAGAATCATTAGGGGATCCTTCCCATTACAATGTAATGTTCAATGTTAATTTCTTATGCACCTTTAAAGGGACTGTTTTTTAATGCATGCTACTTTCTTCGCTTCACTTCATGTTCATTTGGTACAATTTTGTTCATTTCCATTATAGAGCTTCAGTAACTCTTCAACTGAAAAATTGAAACTAAGGAATCTTATTCCCATTTCATTTTCTAGCACTCCAATGCTTAAACCTATGTTATCTAATCTTTACTAATCAGATATCTCAATTATTCTCGCAGGTCTATTGCCTCTGCTTGGGAAAGGGGAACATCAGCCCTCCTTCTCCGGCAAGCTTCAAATAATTTTAGGTAATCATAATTAACTTTCTCTATATTAAGAAATGGCCTCAACATATTAATTACCTTTCTCTATATTCGCAACACACAAGCAGACGCAGCCCATTAGCAGGAACAGTCGAGCACATACGTAGCCTTAAGAGATTTATCCATGTGTTAGACCCGTGCAATGCAACCATGATTAACCTTCCACATTATTTTTATGCTACATTTCTGTTTATTTTTTGTTGTAGCTTAGGTTTGGTGACTATTTCTTGAAATTACATGAAAGCTAAGCTTATCTACCTGAACAATATGAAATCACAATAGCTTATACTTCCTCATTATTCTTATCTTACACGTGTAAAACCCGTGTAAAATCCATGGGCGGGCGGAGCCTGTTCGCAATCAAATGCATCGTGCACAGTTTAACTGTGTTAGCCTTAAACAAATGTATATAAAGGATTAGGGATAGAGGCACAACCCATTTGAATGTGGGTGCAGGACTGCTAATGTGTGTGTGTGTACATCGATCTGAATTTGCGCATGCGTGTTTTGAGGTAATAACTGAAAACAAAATCATTATCCATGTTGTTATGATTATTTCATTTTGCAACATACTGTTATGGGCTTCATGCCCAATTATGTTATTGTGTAACATACTGTAAAGGGCTTCATGACCAATTTTTGTTGCGCCATTGTATTTGTATATGTCGTTAGAGGACTTAATTATGTCTATGCCTCTTGTATCTCTTATTTAAAAGTCCTTTGGCTAGTGGAAAGGAGGCGAAGAATCAATTCTATTTTCTTGTCCCCTTGATGATGGCAGCTCCCTCTCTCTCCAAGCACACCCCGTGGCGTAGGTTTGACTGTGTGAGGTGATTGTGCCGAAACTAATGTAAGCCTATGTCAGTGATGCTAGACGGATTCAAACGAACTGACTCTAAATGGTGTGTGAGTAATTATAATGAATCCAAAAATAAAATTCTAGTAATTTTGATTATATATAAAGTCTGGCAAATTAATCACGGCATGAATCATTGATTTGAACTGCACAAGCAATGTCACACTCACCTATGCATGAAGTGCTGTCAACTAAGAACTTTCACAAATAAATTTAATTGGATTATATGAAAAAGAAAGTAACTACACAAACGAGTAAAATACCCAAACAAATATGTGATGTTTTCTTATATTCAACAAGGAAAATAAAACACAATACAATAATACTCACAATCAAGAGGATCCAGACAATTGATGGAGGATTGATACTGTGGAGACGAACTTGATTGCATGAAACAGAGAGGTGGTGGGTCTCAATCGAGGAATATCGATTTGGATTGGGGCTTGCGGAAGGCAGATGTTCACTGGAGGCAAGGAGGGAGATGTAGAAACATGCGGCAGGGGTAATGCGTCTATGGCAGTGGAAGGAGATGGTCAGAGATGAGTCGATTTGCGGTGGGGGAACAATGACCGGTTAGGAGGAAGTGTGAAGTAGATCTGGCGTTTAGGGACTAGGGTTGAGGTGGAGTTGCAGGAAATATACCGTGGACAGTGGAATGTTGAAACAAAGGGGATCTAGTTAGGGCTTGCGGAAAAACAGAATGGAGGGTAATGATTTGTCTATAGGTACAAATGACAACGATGAGGGTTCATGATAGGGGAGGAGAGGGTTTCGTGAAGGTTAGCGGCAGGAGAGAGGAGTGCAAAAGATTTCTAAATGGAGTGGAGATTGTTTGGTTGATGAGGACGAGTGGGATCAAGAGACTAAGAAGCGGCGGGGAGACGGTGGACTAAGGGTTATGGGTGATATGGGAAAAGCATAACTTGTGGTTAGAAAGAAAAGAGTCATGAGGGGGGGCACAAAGGTATATTAGAAAATGAAAAGATAAAACGGGATAAAACAAGAAATAAATCGGGTCGTCGCACCCCGGGGTTTCGCGGCGCCGCATCACGAAAAAAGGTTGGTTCTTAAGTCGCTCACAAAATCAACAATGATTGAAAATGAGAACCTCTGCCCCTATTTATAATGGGAGGAGCGGTTGAGGACCCGACGTGAACGACTATGATTGATCGTTACGCCCGGTGTGTCAAAACACTAAACACAAGTAAAGAAAACAAGATATAAAAAAGTACTAAAATAGCACTCCAGACACGTTCGTGGTCTCGGATTGTCGATCCGATCAACATCACTTGCACGAATACAGAAATGTGGGCCTCGCCGAATAGTAACCCGTAGTTCAACGTCGATTCCCAGAGCTTAGGCAGCCACGATTCTGGCTCTGTTGTATCCCTCGCCGTTGTCATCCCCACCTCCGACAACTATACAAATGCTCTATGACAGCTCGCAACAACTTGGTATCAGAGCCATCATTTTTCCTCTCTTTTATGAGCTTCATGCCCAATTATGTTGTTATGTCCTTATTATGTTGAGACAGTATTGTGTTGTTATTTATGTTATGCCGATGTATTTGTATTTGTCATTGGAGAACTTAATTACGTCCATGCCCCTTGTATCTCTTATTTAAATTCCCTTGGCTAGAGGAAATGAGGTGAATAATCATTTCTATTTCCTTGTCCCCTTAATAAGATTGTGGTAACTTCCTTCCTCAGACCACAACCCGCCTAATCAGCCGCAGTTCCGGCTATGTTGTATCTTTAATTGTTGTCATTCCCACCTCTGACCACTCTCCAATGATATACCAACATTCTATGACAAGCTCGTAACACATACCCATGTAATATTGGTTTCAAGAGCATAGAGTAACAAAGATCAAAAATTTACCCTACGGAAACAATATAAGATCCATCATTAGATCTTATATTCCAGCAAATGCTTGCGGGGGATTAAGCCACACAACTAAGTTGTGAGTAGTTGACTTACTGAGATCTAGTTGAAAATGCCTACTTTGGCACATGATCATTTCTAATTGGTACTCAAATCCGTGAAAGTTTTAAAAGTATATGTTCCATATGGGTCCATCCGTTTGGATGAAATTACGGCATGTAATTAGAATTGGAGGTCATTTTCATTGTAAATGGACCTCTAATTTCAATTCTGAAACCTCAATTCCCTCCAACAAAACAGATCTTAAGAGTTTGAATTAGCATTTTGATAACTAAGGTTAACTAGACCATCAAATTAAGTGGGATGAGCAAATCTGGTAGGTACCTGTATGAGAAAGGCCATGTCAACCACCAAAGTAGTAATTACACCACAGACAAGCCCCAGAACTCCATTTGCGACCGTAGAAGAACCAATATCAATATCAATCTGCAATAGCCAACCAATTTCATGTTATCTCATAAAAGATTTTCAAGGAAAAAGGTTTGTGTAATGCATGTTATTTATTTTTTCTTACTTCCAAGTATTTAGGTCCACGAATATAGTTACAATCAACGGCTTTTCCTAGTAAGCAGGGAGTGCTTCCAACACTCTGGCGAACTATCCAAGAACCCTGCAAAAACATAATGGGAGTCAGAAGTATAATCAATATCACACCAACAAGACTGGATACACAGTTAAGAAGCAAAAAAGAAAGGCAGAGATAACCTTGGGCACGGAGGGAATTAGCTTGAATCTACTGTTTCGGAATTCATCGTCACCGTCAACGAAATGCTGCAGCAATGTCCCGGGAGCTACAAGTTTCGTCACAAAATAAAAGACCATACTATAATGGGTTGAACCTGGAACCTGAGAACACAATTTATTTTATTATGCTGAGCATAAAGCCTATGAACAACAATATGTGTGCGTGTGTGTGTGAGAGAGAGATAGAGAGAGAGAGCGGGCGGGGGAAGAGAGAGAGAGAGAGGGTGAGAGAATAAATCTGAGAACAAATAGTGGTCAGGTCACCTGTCACCAGGTGATGAACTCTGTAGAGTTAAAGCTACTTCAATTATCATTGTATGGAGAGTAATTTTAGGAGGGAAAGATTTATTATTAGGCTAATTGACTGTAAATGTATTAACATTTCAGCCTGGTACAAAACAATCAACCAACGTCATTATAAATTAAACAACTTAGATCAATCAAATTGGAGTGATACTTTTCAATTTATAGCAGTCCAGTTATCAGTTAGCTAGGAAATATTATGTCCTTGCTGTATATAGTAACTTCGATCAATCAAATTTACCATCTATCCCACTATTGAAGAACAAAATAACTGCTATAAAAATAACAAGATATTTAATGAAGTTGGCTTGAGCTCTATGTATGAAAGGCATTTGCTGAACTAAATTAAAAACCTATTTCATGCCGAAGTAACCATTGTATCAACTTAGAATAAATTTAAGTAAACAGAAGATGCTAGCCTATGAGGCTACATCATGTTTACATCACATGAGCTTGTTCCAAATGATGAAAATAATTAGGGAAAATGAAGTAAACTAAATCATGCAGCATAATTCCTATGCAAGAGAAGAGAAAAAATAGCAAGTACTCACTTGAACATTTATGACCAAAGTGAACAATCCTTTCTCAGAGGCAACCTGCATCAGCAAATAAAAGTTAATAAGTTTTCTCAAGGTAAAAATGCTCAGGTGCATCAGAAAAATTACAGCTGCGAGTTGAAATGTTTTGCCTACCATTAAAAAAAAGGTAAAATGAATTAAAATGGAATGCTTAACGGATAAAGCCATTATACAGGTTCGGTGCTGATAGATATATCAAATAATACAGGCATACTAGTCAACACAATCAAGAATAAGATCCACTCTGAAGGATGTCAACTAATATGACTAATGCTCACCATTTAGCTTTCAGTCTTCTGTTTTTTTAGTAAATGTATTAATCTTCCTTTTTCGTAAACCTCTTTATATAAATAGGTAGGGTGTTTGGGGACCCCTATGCTTTACCCTAAGCAATTGGAATCAAGCACGTGTGCTTGGATTTGCCTCCTGAGTTTGTATCGCAATCTCTTCCACATTGATTGATGCAACAAAGGAATGAAAATAAAGAAGTTATTCCCACAATAAACTTCAAAAAAACTAGAACAAGGGATGTGGCCGCTTTACAACTCTTACAAAACCAAATATTAGGAAGTTTATTCAAAGTTAACCCTAAAACAAACAATGTGGTTATTTATACTTGAATAACAAGCCTATTGGTCAACAGGAACATTCCTACAATCTTTAATTATCATGCCTGAAACAGTTCAACCCAAGCCTTACGTTTCATCTGATTTAAAGTCCTATTAATCTCAAGCATGGTGGCGCATCTCTATTAGCAGAGAGAGAACAAAAGGGCAAGCTTATGGACACTAATAATCATGGATTTCATTGCATACTTGAAATAATTTGGTTTAGAATCCTATCTATTAACTATATAACTTTCTCAATGCACCATTCCTTTAGTTGATTTTTAATTTTAGTCTGAACTTGTGGAAATTTAAAATTTTTATTCATGCAAAGAATTGTTAAGATCATGGTTTTGTAGATTAATTTTTTTTATAAGAGTTTTTCATTGTATAAGAAATGGTTTCTTACTCCATTATGCTATGTTTGCTAGTTAAACCTTTTTATCCCTTGTACCGAGTCTGGTTTGCTTGAAGATAAGCAAATATTTAAGGGTATCTGATAAATGAAATATACACATGCACATATTGGTAAAAACCTTTAGCTCCATTCTACCACTGTTTTGCTCATAATTAAATGATTCTCTTTAACGGTTGCGCATGCCGACGAGACGCGCGCACGCCGACGAGACGTTGAGGCGAGTCTACACGCGGAGGCAGACGATGACAAACCCGTCTAAAGAAGAGATCGAAAACGAGCCAATAGCATGATTATTTTATTTATACTCTGTTATGTCGTATGTTTTACTATTGTTACCCATACTTCTGTTATCCGCACCGCACACCTATAAGGGGTTATGTTGTACTCTTTTTGATTATCTTTGGATGGAAGTGTTTTAGGGTTGTTCCCTAGAGTTCTCTCTTCATAAGGTCCTGTTATCCACGACGCCGACCGACTCAGGGTCGTTGCACTGTCGTGTCTCTCTTCATAAGGTCCTGTTCTGTGATCGCGGACTTCTACGCATTCGTCCTAGGTGGTATTTGGAGGCGACTTGGCTCCGCACGCTTAGAGATATACGCGTCAATTGGGCGACTATGACCATGCAGTTCCTCCACGAGGGCCCGTTATGTCGCCTCGATGGTGACCCCACTCTCCTCCGCTCTCCGGTATTCCTCTGCACGATTCAACGAACTATGAACGTCGGCCTTTAAGCGGGGCTATGGCCCCTCTCGGGCAAGTCCAATGTGCTTTTCCCTTCCCCGACGAGCCTCCTAGAGCTTCCCACTGCGCTCAACAACGTTATCCAGCCTCCGACAGGATTGCCACCAGCCCGGCTGATCCACTGCCCAGATTCCCTCCAACCTAGGACCATAGAAATTTCGGTGCAGTCATTCTGTTTTGATCATGGGGGTCAGGACGAGCTCGAGCCTTTGGTGCATGACATGTTGATGGCAGGCCATACCTGTTCTGGCGCGAGCCCATTTTCTAGCTCGGTTCTTCTGGTTTAAAAGAAAGATGGCAGTTGGTGTCGTACTACTCAGCTGAGATACTTGATCACCGCTACCACCTTCAAGAAGACTATAGTTCACATGAGGTTCTTGTTGGGTTTTACTATCCGAAGTCCAAAGCCACGTGACTGCCCATGAATGACTTTTGCAGTCAGTTCTTCAACTACTGCCTTGAGGACAAGACTTATTTTCCAGACGACGATATTGTTACAGTTGCGCATGCTGACGAGACGTTGTGGCGAGTCTACACGCGGAGGCAGACGATGACAGGCCAGTTTGAAGAAGGAGAGACCGAAGACACGCCTATGACATGATTATCTTATTTGTATTTTGTTATGTTATATGTTTTACCATTGGCACCTGTACTTTTATTATCCGCACCCCACACCTATAAGTGATTGAGTTGTACTCTTTTTGATTATTTGTGGATAAAAGTGTTTTAGGGTTGCTATCTAGAGTTCTCTCAATCTCTTCCCCTCTCTTTCTCTCCTTTCCTCTGCCGGCCTTTCCCCTCGTCGGATTTCTCTCCGAGAATGTATCATTCTCCTATGATATTACATGTTTTCCTCTATTTTTAATATAGGGGAAATTCGAGAGCTAAAGGGAAGATTCTCCCTGCACTCAGGATTCTTTTGAAAGCCATTGTCAAGTGTGCAAGGTGCACGATTGTGCTCTTTAATGAGAAGGGTTGTGTGCCTCCTGTATTCTTCAAGCTTCCAATCTTAGTCACAATGAATATTGAACATGACAATATGAGTACCGGATATGATACGCATCTAGTGCAGTGGTACCGAAAAAAAAATTAGAAGGATACAGTTACATTTGTGGTACGATATAATTAAAGTATACATATACACACACACACTTATACATATATATGTATGTGTATAAATGCACATGTATATAAATATATATATGCCATTTTTTCAAAGAGGGGGAATATAAAACGTAGAAAAATTCATATTGAACAAGTAGAAACACTACCAATTTAAAACATTTAATCCTCAAATAAATAATAAATAAACAAAATTATAAAATTTAAATCATATTCTCCATAGTTTTAACGATAAAAAGAAACTTAAATTAGGAGCACAATTTATTATAATAATAAACAAACACTGTTAGTTGCATTTATGAATCATTTTTTTTCTTTTCTAAAAAACATGGAGAAGTCTTTTGTTTACTTTAGAAAAATATAGTCTTATCACAATATACAAAACAATTCATCAAGTCCAAGTGTATCTGCAGACTAGATTTGCAGATGTATCCATCAAGTATCAGGTACGCACCAGTACAGGAAATGTACCTAGTACGGGTATGCAGCCCTTGAGGAAGCATCGATGCTTCATAAACTGTTTGAGACAGCTGCTCGCTTTTGCGTGCAACCGTGCATGAACAAACTTTATTTTGAGCAAATTTCAGAGTTGTCACTTTGCCCATGTGCATCTTCGTACACAGACGTACGCATGCCCACGGGAGAGTGTTGATAGAAATTTCTTGATGGCGGGCCGATGTGCGTATAGCGACTCGACAGAGCGTCGCATGGCGCATGATCGTGCATTTTATCCTGATACCTCGCCATCTTCCTTCTTATCCTGTCATATTTTTCGGCAAAAATTTTCATAGTTGTGTATGACCAAGCGCACGATCGTGCATGATCATTTTTTCAAGATATAAATTTTGATTTTAGGTCATTTGGGGGGTATTCTAGTCCCTTCTCTTCTCTTCCTAGCCATTTTCAAAGCATTCTTCGAGCTTCAAGCTAATCATCCAAGAACACCATGGAGGCAAGAAGGGCAAAGAGGAGAACGTGAAGGGCATTTAGATAAATGACGGGTAACATTGGGAGTGATGGTGGCATCTGTTATAGGAAGGGGAAAAACACTTGCATTAATCGAAAGAAAATACAGATACAAACACGAGGCATACTCGTGCTCAACTTCTTGAGGTTGATTCCTCCAAGAAGCCCTTCTCCATGACGGAGACCCAAACCCTAATGATCCCAAAGATGAAAAGAAACTCTCTCATACCACCTCCTTATATAGGGAGGGGGGCTCACTAGCATTAACAATAAAGCCACAGATTAAAATACAAGATATAATAATACGTTACGTGCACGTGTGTAACAATACACTTTGTGATGTAGGGGTAGGCTAGTGGTGCACGGAACCTATGACTCTAAGTGCTAGTACAGGAGTGACACACTATTACGACTCTAAATGCAATGCAACTGTCGGTGACGGTGACGAATAAAATAAGCAATGAAATTAACAGCATCATGCAAATAATTGAAATAGAAAACAAACAATTAATTTGAGCAATTTTTATAATGGTTTCCTCCGCTTGAAGGGCCAAAGCAAAGCGCGCGGCGAATGTCTCCTCCTGTAAATTGTTAGCGTACCAAAGCCAATTTTCACAAGCAAGAATCGCAGCAAAATATAGTAAATCACTAAATGAAATTGTCGAATCAAATAATACAATACCACAAAAACTCACAAAGTAGGGGGATGAACCGAGACATTAAAGAATTTGGAGCCGGATGTGTGGAACGACGATCGAATGTGGAACCGGCGGTGCAAAAATAGCGGAGGTGGTTGTCCTCGACGGTGGGAGATGAAAACGGACCGAAAATGAATGGATCCGACCACGTAGGTACAGATACGGACGGGGGGTGGATAGATCCGATGATTTGGTAACGGATCCGGGCTAGGTGATGATGGATGGAAGGGAGGAAAGCCGGACCCGGGCTGGATTTGCCTAGATCAGGGCTGCTATGCTACTGGAGGGGCTGCTTGGGTGGATCTACGGCAGGGGGAGGACTGGCGGCTGGGGGGGGGAGGCTGTAGATGGAGGTGCCGGTTGTAGATCTCGAGGGGGGGGTGTGTGGTGGTTGTGGTTAAGAGCAAAAGTGAGGTCGGTTCGTGGGGGTAATCAGGCTGAGGGGGAGGTGGAAGGCAGGGGATGCTTCAGGCGGTGGTGGTGAGGGGTGGGGTGGCCGGTGTTGGTGGGAAATGGGAGGTGCCTGGCCGGCGGTGGATGAAAGGCTGGGTAAAAAAAACTATAGCTTTCAACAGTAAATTTAATTTTTGAATAGTGACTTGCAAACAGATGAATATAAATTAAATGGTGAGATTTTGGGGAGCTGTGGAAGAGGTTTTGGAAAGGGGAAAAGAGGGCTAGGGTTAGGGGATAACTTGGGGAGGAAGATAGACACCTAGGAGTCGTCACCTAGGGTTCCTCGAAGTCGGCACCGTGGAGGGATCGCCGGATTTCGGGGTTTTCTTTCTCCAAAATCTGCAATGTCTGAATTCAGCCCCTCTACATCTTATTTATAAGAAAAGAAAAGCTAGGGCATCCCCCATCAACGGCTATGATTGGCTGGTGGGTTCGACCCTTAAAATACATCAATAACAAACATAAAAAGATAAACTAATATAGTGTTTTGACTCACGGCGACGCTCCGGACGCAATCGCGAAGTCTGATCGGCGATCCGGGCACGCCATATATGGAAAGTTGCCAAATCAGCCTCGAACGGGCCCGAAGTGCGTCCTCACCTCTGCTCCGCATAACTTTGCCAGCTAGTAGTGAAACGCTCGCGGGTGGGCAGTCGTAGAGGTGCCCGGAGCGCCGTCCAGTGGTACATCCGCGATCATAAGAGCGTCAAAGTCAGTCGTGTTGATCTTGTTCGCGTCCTCTCCGATGATAAGGCGGAACTCCTTCACCGGACAAGCATGAGAAGGCGAGTAGGGTTGTTTGCAACAGAAGCACATACCCCTGCTCCGGAAGTCATTATACTCTTGGTTGGGTAGGTGGTGAGTAGGGACATGACGGTTGTTAGGTGGGCCTAGAATGGGTGGGTGAAGTAGAGGAGGCGGCGGCGGTGGTTGTTTAGACGGGGAAGGGAGGTATGGTTAGTAGGGAGGTTTGGCGGGAGGCCATGAGGAAGGAGGGTCCCCAGACGTCGCCAGGAAGTTGGCTTCCACCAATGGGGAGAGATCCATCGCCTGCTGGATAGTTAGCGGAGGCGGGCTCAGATGTGGGGTTGTAAGCCATGTATGAAGTAGGCCAAGTAATGGTCTGGTGGGAGACCGATTACATGCGTCCCGAACGCGAGAAACTCATCGATGTACTCATCGAGGGAGCCTGTCTGACGTACCAAGACATGGCCGGTTGGTATTAACGTAGCCAACGCACCAAGCGGGGCCCTCCATGCCAATCAATGTCGTGCTGACTTTCTGTGCCTAGACAATCTGCTGAATTTCAAATAACTGTTTCGGCCCAGGCAATCCAACTCATAGGATCGGTGTCGTTGAATGAGGGAACATCAAGGGAATGGGGCCCCTGTGAGAACCCCCCCCCCCCACTGGAGGGGAGGGGTTGTGGCTTGGTACAGATCTGGGGGAGCTCCAAGGACGCGAGGGGGGCACGTTGGACGTTGCGGATGTGGTTGGGCGGCTGGACAAGAGGGAGTCGATCTTGGCATTCATGCAGAGTGCGAGAGCCTGCGGGAATGCGATGACACTGTTGTGGTCGTCCAGACGACGAAGGATGGTCGGATCTGTCGAAGGGGGAGGCAGGGGGGTGTCAGAATGGGCCATCGAGCGGAGCTGCAATGGCATGCACTCAGGAATGAGCGACGATAATATCCTGGATAGTGGACGACCGCACTGGGTTCGCGCTGCAGTTTGTGTTGTTTGTGCCCAATGAATCTGGAGTCGCGTCAATGTCTGCAGTAAATTTAGCGGACGAGGTAGTTGTGCGACGGGAACATATGGGCTGGGCGCTGGCGGACAGATCTGGCAGAAGAGGTGCAGATCTGGCGGAAGAATCGCAGGCTGTTGGCGGAAATGACACGTCAGCTTGTGACGGAAGCGTTGATGCGAGCGACACGTCAATCTGGCAAAATATTCGTCGGGCACTGGCGGGAACAACGCAACAGCTGGCGGAAGCGTTGATGCGAGCGAGGAAGACCGCCAAACGACAGGATGGGCGACAGACATGCTGAATAGAGCCGAAACGACTTGGGGCGAGACCTTCGACGGACGATGCAACGGACTGGGAGCACGAAGCGGAAATAGGGACGCGAACACCGACTGCTCTTAGGCGGGCGGAACGACGGGTTGGACCAAGGTTACCGAAATGAGAAAAGCACTTGCATTAATCGAAAGAAAATACAAATACAAACACGAGGTATACTCGTGCCCAACTTCTGAAGGTTGGTCCAAGAAGCCCTTCTCCAATGATGGAGACCCAAAACCTAATGATCCCAAAGATGAAAAGAAACTCTTTCATACCACCTCCTTATATAGGGAAGGGGACTCGCATAACATTAACCATAAAATCCACAAATGAAAATACAACATATAATAATACGTTATGCGCACGTGCGTAACAACATCTCATCCTCGACCTAGATGAGGCCAAGGATTAAAGTGTCGCCAATTTGACAATCCACAATTCTTTTCTACATACCCTATGTTATTAAAGGCGCGCCTCGGGCGCGCCTAAGGCTCCAGGCTCACCAGGCTCAGAGGTTTGCGCCTCTGTGCGCCTTATTTGCGCTTTTAGAGTATAAAAGGCGCGCCTGAGTGAATTTTTTGTTGTAATTTTTTTCTTCAATAATTAAGGAAAAAATAATGCAATAACTCAATAGTTTTTTATTGATTTAGTGTTTGCGAAAGATAATTGTGCGTTGAGCCTTAAATATGATATAAGTGACCACATTATTTCTATTTTTTAAGTGATATAAATGATAGTAATGAGTGATTAATTAGTATACTAGATGAAAAATTTGATCGAGAAGCTGAAATGATGTTTGATGCTGATTATTTGAAACAGATGTGTTTGCGCCTTGTCTTCGTCAGGCACGCGCCTGCGCCTTGAGCCTTGCGCCTAGGCTCCAAGACCCCTTTGTGCCTTGGTGCGCCTTGCGCCTTTAATAACTAAGTACATACCTGAGGATTAGTCTCTCTTCTCCCTCCATATTTTCTTCTCCTTTGATCAAGAACATGTGAGTTCAAGGATCGTCTATCATTTCTATGGTTGTAAGCTTACTTCGTTTTCTCATATTGTAAAATCATATGTTTGCATGCCCATGAATGTTATTGTAGAGAAGTACACGATCAGAGAAGAAAAATCAGTAAAATCTTGTATATCCTTTTTCAAGTATAAAAAACATGTGTGAGTACAAATATATAGGGGGGAGAGAGAGAGAGTCTCTATTACATGATGTGGGACTAAACATCCTAGGTAATTAAGAGGCTAAACGGGCCTTTACAAATGGGTCTTTACACATATCATTCAACACTCCCCCGCAAGCTGGAGCGTACAAATCGTAGGCACCGAGCTTGGACAAGACCTGATAGTACAGAGGTCGTGGTAAGGCCTTGGTGAGGATGTCAGCAACTTGCTCGGTAGTTGGAACATGCATTAAATCTACCTTCTTTAATTTAACCTTTTCTCGAATGAAATGACAATCAACCTCAATGTGCTTCGTCCGTTCATGGAAAACAGGATTTTTGGCAATGTGTATGGTAGCCTGACTGTCGCAACATAGAGTGGCCGGTACGGAAAGCTTGACTCCTAAATCATCAAGGAGGCCCTCAAGCCAAGTGATCTACGACACAACAACTGCCATTGAACGATACTCGGCCTCAGCGGATGAGCGAGCAACAACAGACTGTTTCTTGCTACGCCAAGTAATGAGATGTCCTCCAAAATAGGTGCAGTATCCACTTATGGAGCGACGATCATCCAATGAACCAGCATAATCAGCGTCACAATAAGCACTCAGAGATAAGATAGATGAAGAGGGATTGTATACAAGTCCATGTCTAGGAGCAGTCTTCAAGTATCGAAGAATGCGCTCAACTGCCTGGAGATGAGAGATATGTGGTTCATGCATGAATCGACTGACAACCCTAACAACAAATGATATATCAGGTCTCGTAACAGTGAGATATATCAGTTTTCCCACAAGACGGCGATAATACTCAAGATTTGGAAAGAGTAGATCAGAGTCTGACGCACGATCACAGAGTTTGTGATTACTATCCATGGGAGTGTTGGGGGTTTGCATCCAGAGTAGCCCGCATCATGCAGCAAGTCAAGACAGTACTTCCTTTGAGATAATACCAGTCCATAAGGTCGCCAAACCACCTTGAGACCAAGAAAGTAACGAAGGTTTCCCAGGTCCTTTGTTTGAAACACAGTTGCCAGATGTTGTTTGATCATGTGTATCCCTGTAAGGTCATCTCCTGTAATTAGAATATCATCAACATATACCAAGAGAATCACTGTGTTTGTTGGACGATGTCGAGTGAACAATGAGAAGTCGATTGAACTCCGAGTGAACCCAGCCGCGCTGACAGTCTGACTGAATTTTTCAAACCATGCCCGAGGCGACTGTTTGAGACCATAAAGTGACTTCTTCAGACAACAGGCGAGAGACTCCCCCGTGGTCTCAAACCCGGGTGGTTGTTGCATATAGATAGTTTCATGCAAATCCCCATTAAGAAATGCATTTTTGACATCCAACTGGTGCAACTGTCAGTGTCGATGAACAGCGAGGGAGATCAACACACGAACAGTATTCAGTTTGGTAACTGGAGAAAAGGTCTCATCATAATCTAGACCTTGTTGTTGAGTAAAACCACAAGCCACCAATCGAGCTTTCAAACGTTGAACCGTCCCATCTGGACCTTATTTGAGGGCAAACACCCACTTACAACCCACGTAAGTTTGTCCAGACGGAAGAGGGAAAAGATCCCAAGTGTGGTTTGCCCAAAGAGCAGACATTTTCTCGTTCATAGCCGCTTCATCCCGGATGTTGGAGAGCCTCCTGCACATAAGTAGGGATGGTAATAGAGGATAAAGAAAGAGCAAACTGGCGAAGGTCCGGAGAGAGGCGGCGGAAGAAGACATAATTCGCTAGTGGGTGTGCAGTAGAAGTAGTTGTCGGATCTTCATACCGCAATATATCATCAGAGGAGGGCATCTCCTGTCTGGTAGTGGAGGAAGAAGGGCGACGAGTATACATGCGAATGACAGGTGGTTTGTGAGGGAGAGGCATAATAAGAGGAGGTGGGTTTGGTGGGAGTGGTGTAGGAAGGAGAAGAGAGAGCGGAAAGATAAGAGAAGATCGCTAGAAGGAGCGGAGAAGAAGTCGCGCGGGTATGAGGAGAAGCCGCGCGGGACAAGAGAACCGCGAGAAGGAGCGGAGGAGAAGCCGCGCGAATATGAGAAGAAGCCGCGCGGGAAGACACAGAAAGCAGCGGTTAAAAAAAACTTAGCTGCAGGAGTAGGACCGTATTGCCTCTAATACAATGTAGATAAGTACACGATCAGAGAAGAAAAACCAGTAAAACCTTGTAATATCCTTTTTCCAGTATAAAATAAATGTGTAAGTACAAATATATAGGGAGAGAGAAAGAGAGATCTCTATTACATGATGTGGGACTAAACATCCTAGGTAGTTAAGAGCCTAAACGGGTCATTACTAATGGGCTTTTACATATATCATTCAGCAGTTATGTTAATGCATGTATTTTGCTTTACTTATAGTGAATGGTTTGGATTCGCTTTTCATTGATTTTTAGTTAATGCTCTTAGTTATTGGTGAAATCAACTCTTTGACGCTTAAATGGCCAATGATATTGTAATTTTGAAAATTTCCACTGTGTTCCATGTGGAGACAATAACCACTCAATCACTTTGTTATTTGCGAACGGTACAATGTCGTAGGACTTCTTTTGGGATTTGCCACGCTCGCTCACCGTGCATTAGGCATTATCCCCAAATTCAAGTAAGGAGAAACTAACATGATATAACCCAACATGCCATAAGCAAGAGAAAGGTGACTTGGTTCACCATGAGTAGTATCGAGCCAAATGCTCTTAAATAGATATACAAGCCCTGCATTGTGCTCTAAGGGTGGAGTGACAGCTGGGATCTTTAGTAACTTTAAGAGCAAAAATAATCTCCTTAATTGGAGCGGAATTGATATTTCTTGAGCGAAAGATTAGGGGTAGGGTTTGGCATCGCCAGAATTAAGAGGTGAGTGCAGTTACCTTGAGTTTGTGGGTTTAGTTGGGTATAGGTACGTTGAATTTTTGAAGAAGGTGGAGGCTGTTTAGGACGGGATTGCATGGGGGATGGCTAGAACATGGGTGTGGGTGTACTAACTTTGGTGTGAAAATAATCTTGAGGGCATGAGATGGGCTGCCCAAGGTGCACATGGTCACGTGCTTGTCAGAAAAGAGACGAAAATGACAAGGCTTGGTACGAGCTGACGAGGGGAGTAGCGGAGCTACGAATGAGAAGGAATCAGGGATGCCCTTAAGCAAGTTTTGAGAGGCAAATCGACAGGTTTGCTGGAGAAAAGTGCTCAATGGGGTTGTCAATCTAGTGACAAGGAGCAAAATTGGGTAACTGAGGGGAGGTTAACAACCGGTTTAATGCTGTGGGAGCTAGAGAATGGGACATTGAATCCTAGGACTTTGAAAATGCATGGAGCTGGGGATGCTTATATGACTAATAACACTTGCTTATATTTATATATTCTGTAGTATAAAGGGGAAAACTTTAGTGGTGTTGTAGTGTAATAGTAGAGGACTATCAAAACAATCCTATCCATTCATCCAAAATCCAAATCAAAGAAAAAAAATAAACTTCCTAAAGCCAACATGCTGGCTCCGCTTTCCGCTCCAGGGCATCAACAAACTTTCATCATCGGTACGACATCCATCAGCTTTAGCTGGGCATTGATTTGCTTTTACCGTTGGTATGATGTAGCGTACTGTAACAGCCACACGAGCCCCCCCACCCCCACCCCCCCCCCCCGTGCACTGGACACTCGTTATCTTGTAAAGAAATATTTTTATTAAACCCAGAAGTGTTTCATCAACTCTTCTTATTAACAAAGGCAGGGTCTGAATGTAATACCAGAAGTGTTTCATCAACTCTTCTTATTAACTGCATCAAATTACTATTGTGAAAAATTGTATAGTAGTTATATATATATACTAGTGCACATATATACATATGGTTAAGTGTATATTTGATTAAATTTAAAACACATATGTTTCACACAAATTTTGTATATAACTAAATAAATTTTTTCACAGAGAATGGTGCTTAGCTAGAGTATTGTCACCTATGTCATTAAAGGTGCGCCTCTGGCGCGCCTAAGGCTCCAGGCTCCCCAGGCTCAGAGGTTTGCGTCTCTGTGCGCCTTAAGAATATAAAAAGGGTGCCTGAGTGAGATTTTTGTTGTAAATTTCTTTTTTCAAAAATTAAGAAAAAAATAATTTTAGAACTCAATTTTTTTTATTAATTTAGTGTTCATGAAAGATAATTGTGCGTTGAGACTTATATATGATGCAAGTGATCACATTGATTCAATTTTTTAAGAGATACAAACGATGGTAATGAATGATTAATTGGAACACTAGATGAAAGATTTAATCAAGAAACTGAAATGATGTTTGATGCTGATTATTTAAAATGGATGTGGTTGCGCCTTGCCTTCGGTAGGCGCGCGTCTGCGCCTTGAGCCTTGCGTCTAGGCTCCAAGACCCCTTTGCGCTTTGATGCGCCTTGCGCCTTTAATAACAAGATTGTCACTGCTGGAGCACAGGGAACCCCGTGCAAGACTGCTTGTATAGATAAAACAAATAACAAATGATTAATCGCTAACAAAGTTGATGTTAAAGAAACTATGTAAATGCCCAAATTTAGACCCTCTTGTAATCTTGTTTAGTCCCACATCTTAGGATTGAGAATCTTCTCCTCTTTCTCTTCTTATATAAGTGACAATACATGTACTCTTGTACAAGACAATTGAAAAATTAATAAAATTATTTTTATTTTCTCTTTTATGTTTCTGCATGGTATCAGAGCTTCGATCCTAATGTTTTTTTGTCAGACTGTTGCCATTAAAGTTTCTTTGGGGACCTTTCTTCCCCCCGGGCGATTAACATAATTTTTAACCGCAACTTTCAAGTTTTTTTTGGTTCCTGCCTCTGCGCTCGACAACACCAACATCTGTTTTTATAGCAGTTTTCTCTATCTCTGCCTCTCTGGGCCCCATCTCACTGCCACATCGATATTTTTTGTCGCAAAAGCTTGTCGCTTTACCACTGCGACTTTCCATGCTTGCCGCAACGTCTTCCCGTCAGATCGTCTACTCACAAAACTCTTATAATCGCGGGCTTCACAACTTGCCGCAGGAGTGCTTCTCCTGCTTGTCGCCGCTTAATCCGCAGGATCTTCTCCTGGTTGCCGCCACACTGTCTCTAATCACTAGAGTCATTTCGCAGGGGCCAAACCGCTGCATATCTCTTCTATCTAGCCGCAGCAGGGTGCCTCATCTTGCTTTGTCGCCGTATTTTCTTGCCAGGCCACAGGTTTTTAGTCGTCGGTGCTTCTCGTACTCCGTTAGCTATGTGTGTTGATCGTTGCTGCCCTTGCTTCTTTTTTCGTCGGTGTTCATCGCCCGGCTGCTTGCTCTGTCCGTCGCACCTCCAGCTATCTGCAGTCGCTGCTCTGTCCGTCGCAACTCCAGCTATTCGTAGTTATTGCCAACCGCAGTTTCCCTTGCCGCAACTTCAGCTAGCTGCTCCTGCAGTCCTAGCCGCATCTCTCTTTGCCGCAGCTTCTACCTGCCGGTGTTTGCCGCTTAAGCGCCTATTCTGTCTGTAGGCCGCTGTTATTGCCTGCCTAGCCGCAACTTATTCTATCCGCAGAAGCAGCTCATCTTGCCGTAACTCCCTTTGTCGTTGCTATTGCTCCATGGATTCGACGACTGCTTCCTCTCTTCCTGCCTGTGCGGTTGCTCCTCTCCCTGAAATTCGCAATGAACTTCGGATCACCACCATCTCTCTCAGTGAGAAGCAAAAATTTGTTGAGTGAGTGCACTCCGTTCGTCATGTTCTACAGACCAAAGGTCTTCTTCATCATCTGACAAAGGTCACTCCTACCGTACCCACCGAGGAGTGACTCTGTGATGACGGCCGTGTTCAATCATGGATCCTCAATTCTATGGACACTGAGCCATATCGGATGACTATGTATCATGAGACGGACAAAGCCTATGTGGGAGGAAGTCTGCTCCCTCTATTCTGGCAAGGATGCCCTACAACAGTTATCCTCTACCAGCGATATCTCGCGGCCTGCCGATCCGGCATCGACCACTACGTTTCATCCCTTGGCGAATTATGTATCATTACATCACCTATCCCCGCCTCTTCTCAAATTCTTGTTGTCATTATCCGTCATTTCTATACCTAATTCTTTGCAGGAGGCTATCCAACATCCGGAGTGGCGTGCGGCCATGGATGAGGAAATGACTGCAACATGGGCTAACCAGACATGGGATCTTGTCCCTCTTCCTCCGGGACAGACCTATGTGGGGTGTAAGTGAGTTTTTGCAATCAAACATGCTCCAGACGGGGCAGTTGAACATCTAAAAGCTCAGCTTGTGGTTCAGGGGTTCACTCAGCAACAAGGCCTTGACTATGATGAGATTTTCACACCGGTTGCTAAGTTAAATACTATTCGAGTCATGATCACCTTAGTTGTTCATCGACAGTGGCCCTTACATCAGTTGAATATCAATAATGCATTTCTCAATGACGACCTTCTCGAAACTATCTACATGCACCAACCTCCCGGGTTTGAGACCACGGGGGAGTCTCGTGTTTGTCACCTCAAGAAATCTATTTATGGTCTCAAACAGTTTGCCCGTGCATGGTTTGACAAGTTTAGTAAAGTCATCCATGATGTTGGATTCACTCGAAACTCGGTTGAATTTTCACTCTTTACTCGTCATCGACCAGTCGACACAATAATTATCGTAGTTTACGTTGATGATATTCTGATTACAGGTAATGACTCCACAGGAATATAGATGATTAAGAATCACTTAAACTCGATTTTTCAAACCAAAAATCTGGGAAATCTTTGGTACTTCCTTGGTCTTGAGGTTGTGAGACGACCTAATGACCTTATCCTATCTCAACGAAAGTACTGTCTTGACCTTTTTCACGATGTTGGTTATTCAGGATGCAAGCCTGCTGACACTCCTATGGATGTCAACCACAAACTTTGTGCCCATGAATCTGACTCTCATCAACTACTTTTGAATCTAGAGTATTATCGACATCTTGTAGGAAAGCTGATATATCTTACTGTTACAAGACCCGATTTCCGTTTGCTGTTAAAGTTTTCCGTCGATTTATACATGCTCTACGGACCTCTCATCTCCAGGCCATCAAGCGCATCCTCCGATACTTGAAGATTGCTCCTGGATAAGGGCTTGTATGCAAACCATCTTCATCTCTATATCTGATTGTCTATTCTGATGCTGAATATGCTGGCTCTCTTGATGATCGACCCTCCACAACTAATTTTTGTACTTACTTTAGAAGAAACCTTATTACCTGGCGTAGCAAAAATCAATCTATTGTTGCTCGCTTATCTGCTGAAGCTAAGTATCGTGCAATGACTGTTGTTGTGTCTGAGCTTACCTGACTAGAAATCTCCTTGGTGATGTGAGAGTCAAACTTTACTCACCAACAACTCTATTTTGTGACAGTCAAGCTGCTATATATATTGCCAAGAATCTCATATTCCATGAGCGAACCAAACACATTGAAGTCGATTGTCACTTCATTCAGGAGAAGGTTCAACTAAAGAAGTTGGAATTAGAACATGTTTCTGCTACCGGGCAAGTTGCTGACATTCTCACCAAGACCTTACCACGATCGTTGTATCATCAGTTTTTGTCCAAGCTTGATGCATATGATTTGTATGCTCCAGCTTGAGTGGGAGTGTTAAAACAATTATGTAAAGGCCAAAATTTAGGCCCTCTTGTAATTTTGTTTATTCCCACACCTTAGGATTGAGAATCCTCTCATCTTTCTCTTCTTATATAAATGTGCAAATACATGTATTCTTGTACAAGAGAATTGAGAAATTAATAAAATTATTTTTATTTTCTCTCTCTTCTGTGCATTTCTACCGTTCAAATACTAAAAACAACTAAGAAGTTGATAACAAACTTGATGACATGGTCTTAAGCAGTCCTATTCAAATAATAAAATCTAAAAGACATAAAATAACTCATATACATAAACAACAACACTCAAGTCTTTATCCCAATATAGTGGGGTCAGCGATAATGATCCTCTTGTCGTCATTGTGCCCTATCTTTAGTCATAATCTCATTAATGACTAAGTACATCATGTTTTTTCTTATAGTTTCATTCCAAGTCTTTATTGGTCTACCTCTCCCCCGTTTAACATGCCTAGTGACTAAACTCTCACAACTCCAAACAAGTGCCTCTAATGATCTCTTTTGTACGTGTTCAAACCATCTTAGTAGAGCTCAAATACATATGAAACAAAATTCAAAATTTAAGTCGAGATAACGACTAGAATATAGATTACAGATGAAACTATGATTCAACTTACATGGGCTGCACAGCCTTGTCTCCTTGCAACATGGTCTATCCTTTTAGAATCCTTGAACCAATCAACAGCTACAAGCTCCATAAGAGGTTTTCCTGCAGGTATCTGCAATATAACAACCAGTTCTATAATCAAGAGAAATATAAAAAAATACTTTTAAGACAATGAATTATCTGAATCAAAGGTAATTAACTACCTTTGTTTTGTCATAACTGAAAGTTTTGCTACGGACTTTAAAGTTGTTTCCATCAGGTATTCTCCAACAATCACGACTATTATCACGGTCATCACGCCGTAAATTGCCAGAGAAGGATGACAAATCAAGCTGACTCAATGGATCCTCATCTGGACATACCACATAAACAATCAAAAAATATACTCTTTGGGTGCTTGTGACTAACTGGAATAAAAGCAGGCATCCACAAACCTGGTTGTTTCGTAGCATTCTGAATCTTGATGGAATTCTCCTACAGAAGGTAGAGTATGCGCATTCATTTAAAAAAAATTGACTGGAGAAAAGAAATGCATTTTAAACATGCGAAGTCTACCAACCACTTCTTCAGCCTCAGGTATTTGGCAATCTTCATCCTCATCTGATTCTTCCTCTAACAATGCTGAATGTCCGCTGGCAGAATGCATTTGATCCAAAGGAATTGACTGATTAGAGTTTTCCAGGATTTTCCTCCCCTTCTTGGAAGAAATTGAACCTGAACCAATACTCATTATAACCGGCATCCTTGGGATTGTGTGGGTTTCATCAGATTGAGAAAACCATTCACGCAAACCTGTATACAATAAAAACAAGAATTAGCACAAATATATTAAACAAATGCATCTCTGACTCCGACTAAGACGCATGAAGCTAAGCATTATTTTAAAAACACTGTACATTCATGAATGACTCAGGGCTCATCCGGCATAGAATTCTTTTTTCTTGAACAGTATAAGAATTTTTAATGTTTAACAAAAAAACTGTGAGAAAAAGAACGATTTTATGAAAAGCTAAAAAGCTGCGTTTCTAAAAATGTAGTTGAAGTAGCTTTTCAGTAAAGTAATTTGAAAAAATTTAGTTTCCTGATTTTATTACTAATAAGATTTATATCACATAGAAGCAGTGATGGAGTGACCAGAGAATTTCTAATCATAGTAGATTTATATCAAGGATCAACAGTGACTCCTGTTAATTCTTATTATTAGAGGTATTACAAATATTAATCCCTCGGCGGGTTGAGTGTACCCACTGCCATATTCTAGATGCAGCAGCAGGTGCCATTGACTCCTAGAGCATCCTTCTTCCTTACAACATGCTCAACCTCCAGTTACAGGTATTTCAACTTGATATCAAGCAGGTTTTGCAATTCCAGACTTTGAGAGACTGTTTCTCCTTCAGTCCATCTCTTTCTACTTGGGCGTTGCTTCTCCTTCGATTGCATCTAGCAATTTTGTGTGATGCTTCTCCTTAGGCCCTGTATCGCAACTTCAAGCATTGTCTCATTTAGTCCTTTGCATTGAGTTTGAAGCTCCCCTACTTCAAGAATAGCTTTGTGCACTAGTTCGAGTAGTTGTGTCTCTTCTCCACTCCACAGATTATGATGGTACAAGGGTTTCCCCCTCATACTAATTTTTTTTGTTGTTAAATGAAGATTCCATCATCTTCTCTATTCTCACTTCTCAGAGTCGAAGGTCTTTGTTTTATGGTGAATTTTTTCCGCCAACTTTTTTGTAATTATGTAGGACACATTTGTGAGTTTACAATTTTGCTTCACCTTTTAAAACTAACAATTATATCTTAGTCTTTCTTCTATGTCTTCTCCAACTGGTACTACCAATAACAAGGGGTTTTTATCACCCTACTATTATTACTTGTGTCACTTTCAAAGGACAAATAGTCTCACGTGATTGAGATATATTCTAGTTGGTCTATGTAGCATATATCTGAGTGGGTATAGAGGCTTGATTATGAGACTATCACGTACAAATGAGCGACAATTCTATTTGGGAACGAGAAAATGAAGGAATTAATTCACGCTACTTATATCTTTCATGACTGCCAATTACATTTGAGAATGGGAAAATGCCAAACTTAATCTCATCATGGGAGTGGAACCCAAATTATTCAACTTTGACATCACATCTTCCAATTAAAACAAGGGGATCATTTTGTATCACAACTTTATTCCAAGAATGTGAAAGTTTTGAGCACGATTTCCTTGAAATAGTTATTATAAAGTGTAGCTGAAATACCAAGATTAACTGAGTTAGAGATGAAAAGAACAAAAGACTTTCATGGGTGGAACAAAAAGTAGGATGAGATTATTGTTCAGACTATTGGCCATATTTTGATTCCTCCAACATTCTGATTCCTTACAACATATCAAATGGGTCAAAGAATCTGGCACCACTGACCATATTATTTAACCATCCATGGGTGTCATTTCCAATTTTATTATTTCTGACCGTGATATAATCTTTCTATTTTCCTTTTATATTTGGAAAAGTCCATCCAATAACCACCCTCATACTTTGTATGGAGTACAGCATGTACCTAGCTTCTCCAACAAATAACTTTTTATCAAATCATTAATCAAACACTTGAATTAGTCATTAACAATTTTCCTTCTCATGTTGTATTTCAGGATTAGAGTACGAAGCGAGTCCTTACTACAATAAGGGTTGTATCAGTTTGATCACACTATAGATGTTCTTATTCAGACTCTTAACTTGAGTATAAATTCTTTCAAGTCTTTTCATAGGCGTTTGCGACACTCACATATTGTTTTATGTGACATAGCTAGTGTTTTATTTCTTCTAACTGTTTTAGGTCATTTACTTATGATGCATATGACCTCAATTCATTTAATCATGTTGCTTTGAGTAGCATTGTTCCTTCTGTTAACCTACTTCTTCCTCATTGCTTTATCGGGGCATGGATGGTTGTTACTTTCACTGATTGTTTTCCACAAATTATATGAGATTTTGTTGCACCAACAAAAATAAAGTTTTCACATGCTTCAAATTTATTTATAAATAACTTTAATATATTTAAATAAACATTAGAATTGTTCGTAGTAATAAGTAATAACAGCATGAATTATATGGATCTGGAATTCAAAATTGTAATTGAGGATGGAATCGTTTATATGACTTCTTATATCACCATTTCCCAAAATGGGATATAAACAACACAACATTTGTTGATAAATTTTTGTTTGCAATGCACCTTTCCAAACTTTCCACGGTTGCCTGATGATGAGTTAACAGCAACTAACTTAATATTCTAGTGTTCACAGTTTTGCTACTCCTCTTGACAGTTTAGGAACTATGTCTAGGAATATTCCTTTGTATGTATTTGAATTATGCTTGATACTCAAGCCTTTAAAATGCGTCCATATTGGTTATCAAGTACATCAAAAGAGGTGTAAATGTTATCATCCACATTAGATTATATCTTTTGTTGAATATTAGCGTCATGTTTTGTGTGCGTACCTATATTGGACGTGTTCTCCTTCTATACAAATATAAATTTGTTGTGAATTGTAGGTAACAAGTGAGTTTTAGTCTAAACCTACAGAGCAGCCCCGAAGGGAGAAACTGCCTCCCGTCTATTCCTCACAGTGCACTACCGATCGGCAGTCGTGTTCCCTCTCAGAGACAACGTCAGAGTCATCGTAGTCCCTGCTAGTTGACCACATCTTTCTCCTCTTATCCCGATCCCGATCCCGATCTGTAATACAATCCCACCGTCGGAGTTGGTTCCCGACTCTGATTCTACTCGTCTTTCTTTTTTGGTTCTGTTGCCAGGTCGTCCTTCTCATTCCTTGTACCAACAACTCCCTTTCGCCTTTGCCTCTCTCCCAATGTATTAATGACTCCCACCTCCTTACCACCACCGTATCTTACAGGCAGCTTCCCTAGCACTGTTTCTTCGTCATATGATACTGAAGGAAGTAGTAGAACCCTTCATTTTCTTCATATACCCTACCTCTTGATACTTCACCTATGTACTTAAGATCATAAATGATCAAAGTACTTATTTACCTTCTTTATTTTTTAGCATAGATTTCTACTTAAACTCGTAATATCTGCTCTCCTCCATTATGGCAAAGGATGTCAATGTCTCCTCTTCTGGTATTAATGCTCCTCATTCCACTACCCCTTCTATCATGTCCCATTGTGAATGCAATACTACTTTTTATTCGAATGCCAAACTTTTCACTACTATACTTACCTCGCCCAACTTCCAGTTATGGTAAAAGTGCGTAACTATGACTATATTTGGCATATATTGTATGCACCATCTCACCTGGCTACCATCTTATGCATCTGACAACCAAGAGTATGAAAATTGATACAGTGATATTTGTAGGATATTTGAATTTTTGTTAAGTTCTATAGATCCCTCAGTCAAACATATGTGTAGGAATTGCAACAGCACTAAGGAGCAATGAGATATTTTACAAAAGATGTTCTCCAGAACAATAACATCACCCGTCTTAGTGAACTCTTTCCGGAGATGGCTTAACTAAAATAGAGAGCTCGTCCACTCAAAGAACACTTTGTTGAGTGAAAAGTAGTTAATGATGAGATATTACATCTTTGGGAGATCCCTTCCACTAGAGAGGAACATTAGGCCCAATAAGTGTACTTTGTTTACTTTGTCTACGAAATGGCCTAGATTCAAACTTTCATACGACCAAGATTAAAATTCTAGCTAGCCCATCTACCTTGCAGACTGCATTTGTGTATCATCACCTGACCAAGGCTAGATTCACCTCTACTATTGCAACATTTGCATTGCATGTTTTATCTGCTAATCTCATTTCCCTTGTCTCCTGTAATGGAAGAGGAAGTGGTCGTGGAGGCAATATTGGTCAAAGTCGTGATGCTGATACGAGGTATTGCACTCATTGCGATCATCGTGGCCACACCAAAGAAATTTGTTGGGCAGTTCATGGGAAACCTGAATGGGTCACAACCTATGATCCAATTAAATATAAATAATGTTTTCCTTCACGATTCCTTGGAAGAAGAGGTGTATATGGAACAACTACATGGGTTCGTTGCTGATGAGGGAGAGAACAAAAGTCTATCATCTCCAAAAGTCTTTGCATGGGTTGAAGCAATCTCCACATGCATAGCTTGTTCACTTTCGAATTGTGATCACTCAATTTGGTCTCATAAAATTCGGAAGGACTCGTCACTTTTCTATCGGACCTCTATTACAGACACTATTATATTGGTGATTTATGTGGATGATATTGTCATCATGGGAAGTGATTCAGATGGAATAAAAAACCTTAAAACATTCATACACTCAAACTTCCAAACAAAGGATCTAGGATAATCAACACATTGAAAGTCAATTATTTAGTTTTCTAGAGAAATACTGAAGAGTTGTGGTAAAATTGAACTACCTTACCATGACCCGCCCAAATATCTCAAGTGCAGTAAGGTAAATCAATTCATGGCAGCCCCAACCAACTCTCATGGGAAATCGTACTTCAAATCATTAGATACATAAAGAGAGCCCGACCTTGGGATCTCGTAAAAGGATCAGGGACACACCAACATAAAGGCTTTCAGTGATTCTAATTGGGCAGGTTGGTTAAAATACTTGGAAATCTACTACATGATTTACTATCTTTATAGGTAAAAATTTGGTCTTCTGGAAGAGTAAAAAACAAACAATAGTTGTTAGATCTAGTGCAAAAGTGGAGTATCAAGCTATGTCTCACACTGTTGTTGAGATTATGTGAACAAGAGAGTCTCTTCATGAGATAAGCTATCATATTCAAGATCCCAATCAATTGTGGTGCAACGATCAAGTAGCAATACAAATTGCTACTAATATGGTATTCCATGAACACATGAAGCATATTGAAATCGATTGTCATTTTGTTAGAGAGAAGTATGAAGGACTTATCTCTCTTCGTAATGTTAAAACTTCTTGGTCATGTTAAAACTGAAGATTAAATCATTAGCATCCTGACTAAGGGGAATATTGGCCCTAGACTGAAATTTCTATGTAATAAGTTGGATCTAGTTGATACTCATAATCCAACTTTGAGTGAGAGTGTTAGATTATATCTTTCATTTAATGTTCGTGTCATGTTATATGTATGTGCCTATATCGGACATGTTCTCTTTTCTATATAAATATAACTTTGTTGTGGCTTTCTAGGTAACAAATGAGTTTTCTCTAAACTTAATCTCAACAATTGTCTATAAGAAAAACATGTGTTCATAATTGTGACATTTCGAGAAAACGGGACATTCTTTGTCAGACTAATTAGAGGAGTAATTATCTTCATGTTCTTGAATCAATCCCGACACATTAATCCGTCCTATTTCTTCTTACTATTACAGTCCACAAAGTGACCCTTCAAAGTCCGGAAATTTTACTCGGGGGGGGGGGGGGGGGGGGGCAAAAGAACTTCTCATGCATTGTAGAAGAAAGACAAACATAAGCTTGCACACCTCGTGCCGGATCCTTTAGCTCTAGATGTACGAAATATGTCAGATGAATCTACATTTCTCCACAAAGGTATCTGATTTTGCACTTAACATCCTATATCAAACTTTGTCTAACACAAATTTGTAAACCCTTCATCTCGAGTTTTTGTTGATTCCATATCCACCTTTTTAATTATGCAATATGGTCATGGGCATTCAAATTACCTAGTATATGAGTTATCGTTGAAGAAATGAATGTCAAAAATAAAAATTGCACGAGGAGTTACCGTCTCTTCAACATGAAAAGAAAATAATAGAATGTTGATGGATCTTTATGCGTAAGCATAATCCTTATGGGACTTTTGAGTGGTACAAAACATGACAGATAACACAAGAATGCATACAAATTATGGGAATTGATTACCAGGAAATTTTTGCTCTTGAATATTCCCTTAATCTCCCACCTAAATATTATCAAGGATAATTGTTCAAAATTCGAAAATAGCTCTATGATCTGAAGTAGCTCCTAAAAGAATGGTATGTCATTTTCACAATGTCATGACCTCTTTGGATATTGACAAAGTATTGTTGATCAAACTCCGTTCATTAAGAAAATTGGTAAGAAACTTCAAATTTAAAGCTTACATGGATGACATTGTTGTGGCATGAGATAGAAAATAATAGGGTCGAGCACGTTTGACAAAAGTGCTTGAAGTTAAGAATTTGAGCATTTTTAAGTACTCCTTAGGAATTGAAGTATTTAATCCATATCAAAGAATCTTCATCACTCGGTGAATAAATTCTTGATTTACTCAAGGAGACGTGCATACTGGAGTGTAGTCACGTTTGGCCAAAATGTTTGATGCTGGAAAATTTACACGTTCTTTAGTAATCCTTAGGAGTTGTAGTCTTAAATAAAGATCAAGGAATCTTCATTTCCCAATGAAATTACTCTTGATTTACTCAAGGAGACATTGATATTGGACCGTAAACTAAAGGCTAAACATGAAACTGATAAAGAAGATGGAGATATAGTTAAAGATATCTCAATTATCACCATTTAGTAGGGCTTTTAAACATATTTTTCCCATATTCATCGAGATTTATGAATCATCGTTAGGATTTGGCTTATCAAATCTTAAGTTATACAAAAGATCAACTAAAAAACTCTTATTCAGAACTAATATATTTGAAAATTAAATTCGTCATTGATACTAAGCATAATCGGCTAAGGGACAAAGTTTATAAAAATTCTTATAGGCCGGCTTCATCAGCAATAGAAAATCCACTACATGTTACCATATGTTTGACGAAAGTTGATAACTTGGGAAGAAAGGCAAGGTAAGTCTTTTCCATGTTGAGTCCTGAAGCCGAATATATAATCATGGATTAGGGTGACATTGTTGTGTATCCTTACGACATATATACATCTATTGGTGCAAGAACTTGTTTGCAGGTATTGTGATTCAGAATCATATTCAACACAACCACACTAAATGCATTGTGGTCGATAGATACTTCACCATGTAGAAAGGAAAGACATGCATAATTTGCACTCCTTTTGCTTAATCTTAAAAAAACAAATTATAGATGTCTTTGCCAGATGTTCTCAAAAATGGTAGCAAATAAAGTCATATTTATTTTTGACACTATTGATACCAGGATGGGGAGCATTAGGTCCTAGATATTTTTGATACTATAAATTTTAAGTGTGAATGCTTCAATAGTTCGAACACAATAGCCCATGTGATGTTGAATGCTAGGGCTTCCTACTGGAGTCTTCTTCTTGCATTTAGCACCATCAACCTACATTCGCATGCATCTTAACCAATCCTTATCATTTTGCAATTGCATTGTTATTCTAGCTGATTTTGTTCACCATATGCTTCTAATCGGCGAGAGATTTATTGAGTTAGTTAAAATTAGAACAATAAAGAGTTGGTTTAGAAAATGAAGGGATAAAAATTAACAGAATAAAATCAAGTTTATAATTTGTAATTCTATTAAAGCACATTAGCAACTATCAATCTATCATATATTCCTGCTAGAAGATACAAAGATACCTAGGGGTTGTAAGTTTAAGTACTTTGGATCGAATATTTAAAAAATGGAATATAAATAAGGATAATAACCTTTATATAAAAGGATGATGGTTAAAATGGAAAAGTGTCTTGCGCCTGCCATACAATAAGATGGATGTCTAGAAGACTTAGGCTCCGTTTGGGGGGACTTATTTTCACCGGTCAAGCGGTCACCGCCGCATGAACCGGACCTTTAAGGTTGAACCGGACCTTTAAGGTCTGGTTCATGCGGTCGTGACCGCTTGACCAGTGAAAATAAGTCCCCCCAAATGGAGCCTTAAAGGCAATTTATAAAAATAATATTAAGCTAACAATGTTCAAGAGAACTAGATATTTGTATGTTCGACTATAAAAAATCATTGATGTCTATGTTGATTGTGGTCCAATGAGAATGCTTAAATGGATGTGTGGAAAAAACTAGAAAACATTGATTAAGGAATAGTTATATTAGAAATATTGTGGCAGTGACATCTTTCAAAGATAAGATAGAAATAAACTTAAGCGGTATAAACATGCATAATTAAAATCTTAGGTGGTTTGGGCATGTATAATGAAAATTTCATAATGCATCAATTAAATGAGTTGATAGAGCTAGTGTTGACATATTATGTGGGAGAAGGAATGGATTTAATGGACCAAAGTAAATATGTATGAATAATGTTGTAGATAATTTATTACATTTAACATCAAAGGTATCACTCAACATGAACAAATAGAAAATAAGGATTCTTAAAGTAACTTCAAATAGTTACACCAAGGTTTTTTTATGATTATGATCGTTATCATTCATCATCAACAACAACACTCAAAGCCTTTATCCCACTATAGTGGAGTGGGCTATATGGATCCTTTGTCGTCATTGTGGCTTATCTTTAGTCATAATCTCACTAATTCCTAAATAAATCATATTTTTCCTTATATTTTCATTCCAAGTCTTTATTGGTCTACACATCCCCGTTTAACATGCCTAATAAATAAACTCTCACAACGTCTAACAGGGTGTCTCTAATGGTCTACTTTGTACGTGTCCAAACCATCTTAGTCGAGCTTCTCGCATCTTCTCTGCAATTGGTGTCACTCCTGACTTATCCATGATACATTCATTCCTAATTTTATCAAGTTTCGTGTGTCCACGCATCCGCCTAAGCATTCTCATATCTGCAACTCTCATTTTCTGCTCGTGTACACAATTCATTACCCAACACTCAAAACCATAGAGCATCGTTGGTCTAATTGCAGTACGGTAAAACTTGTCTACAAGTTTTAATGGTCCTTTATTGTAAGAAAATCTAAATAACAGGATTTTCATTCACCAAAAAGTTAAATTACAAGGGTATGATCCCATATTTAGGGGAGAGGAGAGACAAAGATAATACAACAGACGATGCGTGACTAAATTACAACATGCCGACTAGGCGAACTGTCATGTTTAGACCACATAGTGTTGAGCGGTTAGGCAGGCTATCCGCTCCTTAGCAAGAGTCCGCCAGTCGCTTCTCCTCAGATCGTCGCTGACCACTAGAAGCGGTCAGTCGTTTATAACCGCCAGTCCGCAGCGGTCTAAGCCTCCTGACCGTCAAACCGCAACAACGGTTAGATCATCATGCTTCCTCTATTCACAACGGCCTACGTCTCCTGACCGCCAAACCACAACAGCGGTTAGCTCACCATGCTTCCTCTATTTGTAGCGGCCTCAGCCTCTTGACCGCCAACCCGCAACAACAGATAGAACTCCAAGCCTCCCTTGTCCTATCAAGGAAGTGGTCTCAATGATCCTCAGGTCATCTAGACTATCAGATCAGTTCGCCAGACGCAGACCGCCACGCTTCCAGGACCAGACCGCCACAACAGTTGTCATCCATCAGAACCAGTCCTCTAGAAGTCTGTCAACTATCAACGATCCAACCGCCAGGCCATAAGGCAAACCGCACAACAAACTGTCAGACTATAAGGCAGACCGCCAAACCACAAAGCAGACCGCCAGACTAGACTGCCAGTCTGCCAAACCACCAGACCACCAGAACCAAATCGCCAAACCGTAAATATCACAATTTCCAACACTCCACCTCAAGTTGGAGCATATATGTCAACCATGTTCAGTTTGTCACGGATATCTAAAAGGGAAGCGGAAACTGGTTTGATAGAGATATCTGCAAATTCTTTGTCAGAAGTGACAAACATAGTACATATTTGATTCTTCAATATTTCTTCTCTGATGAAGTGGCAGTCAACTTCAATGTGTTTTGTCATTTCATAAAAAACTGGATTCTTCGATATATATATAACAACCTTATTGTCACAGAACATTGGTCAGAGATGATCATATACCTCTCCTAAATCAAGCATAATGACACGCAACTATTTCAACTCGCAAGTGGTCGAGGTCATGCTTCTGTACTCTGCTAAAGCACTTAACCGAGACACAACATATTGTTTCTTGCCTTTTCAGCTAATAAGATTTCCTCCCACAAAGGTGCAAAAACCAGATGTAGACTTTCTAACTTCTTTATTGTCAGCATAACAGACATCAGAATAGACTTCAATCTTCAGATGGTTATTCTTTTGAAACAGTAATCATTTTCCTGGAGATTCTTTCACATATTCCAAAATTATCAAAACTAAACGAAGATGACACTTTCTGGGGGCTTGCATAAACTGACTGACACTGTCTACTGCATAACAAATATCTAGTCTGCTGACAGTTAAATAGATGAGTTTTCTCACCAGTCATCTGTACTTAGTACTATCTAGAAGAATAGGCAAATCCTCAGTCCAACTCTTGCCATCACAAACGTTCATCGGACAACAAAAAGATCTCACCCCAAGAAGACCAATTTCTTTCAAAAGATCCAACACATATTTCCGTTGCGAGAGCACTACAGAGTTGCGTTTTCACGAGATGTTGATTCCTAGAAAGTACTTAGGAGATCTTATATCCTTTGTAACAAAATGTTGTCAAAGATGTCTCTTCGTTAGATCAATTCCCTTATTATCATCACCAGTAAGAAAAATGTCATCCACATAGACAACAAGAACAATAAGACCTTTAGTAGTCTTGCGTATGAAAAGAGAATGATCTGCAGAACTTCGAGTAAAGCCAACAAGAGAGACAACTTTGCTGAACTTGTCGAACCGGACCTGCAGACTCTGCTTTAGACCATAAATTGCATTCCGTAACTGGCACACCTGAGACTCCCCCTAAGCAACATACCCGGGATGTTGCTCTATGTATACCACCTCTTGTAGATCACCATAAAGGAAGTCATTCTTTACATTTAACTGAGACATCTCTCATCCTCTGTTAACAGCTACAGAGAAAAGAACACGGATTGTGTTAATACGAGCAACCGGGGAGGTGTCAAAGAAGTCCACACCATATGTCTGAGTAAAACCCTTGACAACCAGTCTTGCCTTATAGCAATCAATAGTTCCATCAGGATGAAACTTGATGACAAAGACACATCGACAACCAACCACATCCATTCCTAGAGGAGTAGGGACAAGAGTCCAAGTACCCCTCTCTGTCAAGGTCTTTATTTCTTCGTCCATGACAGCTTTCCAATGAAGAATATCAAGAGCTTCTTGATAGGTAGCCTGGAGAACAGTGGCTGAGAGAGCAAGAGCAAAATTCCTCCTGACTGGGGAAAGACGAGCATAAGAGATAACATTATAAATTGAATGTTTAGTGCACGTTCTAACCTCCTTTCGTAGAGCAATAGGAAGATCAAGATCCGTCTTATCTTTTGTAGTAGATTCATCCATTGGAGAGATTACTGGCCCAGGAACTGTCAGCAATGACTCCAAAGGCAAAGAAGAATTAGAAGACAAAGACGAAGATAGAGGAGTTGGCACAGAAAGAGGAGACAGTGACGTAGGAGGAGTAGGCTCAGGTGAAGGTGCAGAAAAAATGGATATAGAAGGAGAATCATCGGGTGGTGAGAGAGTAGGAGCTCGAGAAAAATAAGGCACATTTTTAAAGAATGTGACATCAGCAGAAACATATTATTTCCTGAGAAGGGGATCAAAACACTGATACCCCTTTTGGGCCAGACAATAGACCAGAAAGATGCACTTTACCAAGCGAGGAGAAAGTTTATCACGACTAGGGGAAGGAGAGTGGACAAACGTTGTACAACCAAAGACACAAAGAGGTAAAGGAAATGGCTGGATATAGGATGGAGAATGAGATTTTGCCTTGAAAAATCAATGAGGGAATACAGTTGATGAGATAACAAGAGAGAAGCACAACATAACTCCAAGATGATCGGGGAACATTCATTTGTGTAAGAAGGGTGCGAGTAACATCCAGGAGATGTCAATTTTTGTGTTCAGTAACACCATTTTGTTGAGAAGTGTATGGACAAGTGGTTTGATGAATTATGTCATGATGCATACAAAACTTCAAAAATTATTGACTAAGATATTCTCTAACATTAATAGTATAAAGTACCTTAATAGAAACAACAAATTGTGTATGTATCTCATTGTAAAGCGTAGTGAACACAGAAAAAAATTCAGAAAGTTTCTTTAAAAGATACAACCAAGTACATCTAGAGAAATCATCAACAATAGTAACAAAATACAGACTTCCCCTACCAACAGACCTAGTAGGAGAAGGACCTCAAATATCTGAATGAATAAGATCAGAGGAACGAGAAGAACTATGTCCTTGTCTTGATGGATAGGAGGATCAATAGTGCTTGCCCAGTTGACAGGCTTCACAGTTCAGAGAAAAGTCCTCTGGAGATGAATTTGGTAGGAGTTGGTGGATAAGCCGAGCAGAAGGATGACCAAGACGAAGATGTCATTGGAGAAGAGAAGAAGAGAAAGCAGTCACATTGTCTAAGAAAAAAAGTCAAGTGCTTTCAGTCTCAGTAGCAATCGTTTCCTTGGAGTGAGGATCCTGAAAAGAACAAGTATTAGATGTAAAGGTAACCGTGTCGTTTAGTTGTTTGCAAAGAGCTGGAAACAGAAAGTATATTGCAAAGAAAGGATGGCACATAGAGCGTGTCCTCAAGCCGTAGAGACGGAGTGACGTGGACTATACCAGTCCCGCATATAGGAGACAGAGTACCATCCGTAACAAAAACTGGAGGAGACCGATTATGCTTGTCCAAACAAGAGAAGTAGAGAACAAATGAGGATTATCTGTCATGTGATTAGTAGTTCCTGAATCAATAAGCCACTTACCCTGAGTAATCACATTAGCACTTGCTGAAAAAGAGACAAGAGATATGGATTTCCTTGTGGTGTCACCCGCGGACGGGCGAAGATGAGGATACTTGACCCAACAACGATCAACAAAATGTCCTGTCTTGCCACAATGAGAGCAGAGATGGAGAGACAGACCACGCCCACCAAAGTGACCTCCACTATCACTAGAATTGTCAGAACGAACTGGATGAGCAAAGGTGTTGGGATGGGGTGGGGAGGCAAGTAGAAGGCGTTGAAAAAGAGTAGTAACAACGAAAGTATGAGCAGCAGCAACATCAAGAGTGGGAGAGTCAGCTTCGCCGAGAATTTGTTGTCTAATTATGTCATATGACTCAGGAAAGCAAATAAGATAACACACAACCAGAAGTTTCTGAAAGTGTTTGTGTTGTTCAACAAGATCAGCGAATAAGGGGCGATGCTGAAGAATTTCAGAGCCAAGAACTTGCACCTCCTGGTAAGCAGAAGCAGGAGTCAAGGTAGGACGGGCAAACAGATCAGCATATAACGTGTATATGGCGAAGTTTGAGCTCCCTTAGAGTACAGAGCAGCAATATGAGTCCAAACTACTTTGACCGTCTCATTATGGCGAATGATGGGTAGATACTCATCAGACAGACTCTTAGTAAGTCATGTCCTTACCAAAGCATCATTGACATCTCAGTTATCAAAGACAGCGGACCCTTGAGCAGGAGGGTCATCAGTAAGATGATGACGTTTGCGTTGAGACCGCAGCAAGAACACAAATAAAACGCTCCAGTCCGGATAATTTGAGTCTATCAGCTTGGATGCAGTTCCAAGACTGCCAAAAGGAGTAAAAATAACGAGAGTGGTCTAAGAGGCGGATGCGGGCAAAGTCGAAGAAGAAAATTTTGTAGTCGCCATAAAAAGGGTAGACAGAAGAAGAAATTGTGCAGCAAGACAGAGTTCGCAGCACAGAGGCAGCGGAGCAAAGAGCTCAACGGGCGGTTAGAAAACAGGAGTCCGCAGAGACCGCAAAAGAGCTTAGCGGGCGATTAGAACCCAAAGTCCACCGAGATCGCAGAAGAGCAGAGCAGGCGGTTAGAAAACCGGAGTCCGCAAGGATCGGGTTTCCTCTGATACCATTTGAGAAAATCAAAATAACAGGATTTTTATTCACCAAAAAGTTAAATTACAGGAGTATGACCACATATTTATAGGGGAGAAGAGAAAAAAAGATAATACAACAGACGATGTGGGACTAAATTATAACATCTCGACTAGGCAAACTGTCATTTTTAGACCGCATAGTGTTGAGCGGTTAGATAGGCTATCCGCTCCTTAGCAAGAGTCTGTCGGTCTCCTCTCCTGAGATCGCCGCTGACCACTAGAAGCACTAGAAGCACCAAAAGCGGTCAGTCGTCTATAACCTCCAGTCTGCAGCGGTCTCAGCCTCCTGACCGCGAAACCGCAACAACGGTTAGATCGTCATGCTTCCTCTATTCGCAGCGGCCTCTGCCTCCTGAATGCCAAACCACAACAGTGGTTAGCTCACCATGCTTCCTTTATTCGCAGCGGCCTCAGCCTCCTGACCGCCAACCCGCAACAGCGGATAGAACTCCAAGCCTCCCTTGTCCTATCAAGGAGGCGGTCTCAATGATCCTCAGGTCAGCTAGACTATCAGATCAGTCCGCCAGACGCAGACCGCCATGCTTCCAGGACCAGACCGCCACAACAGTTACCATCCTTCAGAACTAGTCTTCTAGAAGTCTGTCAACTGCCAACGATCAGACCGCCAGACCACACAACAGACCGCCAGACCATAAGGCAGACCGCCAGACCACTAGACCACACAACAGGCCGCCAGACAAGACCGCCAGTCCGTCAAACCACCAGACCGCCAGAAACAAACTGCCAGACCGCCAATATCACAATTTCCAACATTTATGATCACATAAGATCCTTGACACGCCTCTCCACTTCAACCAACCTGCTTGGATTTTATGTATCACATCTTTATCAATACCTTCATCTCTTTGAACTATCGATCCAAGATATTTAAAGCACTCATTGTAGGAAATATCTTGATCATTCAACTTAATAACAAAGTCATCCTTCCTTCTTGCACTGCTAAATTTAAGCTCCATATACTTCGTCTTTGTCATGCTACACCTAAACTCTTCTTTTCTAAAGTGTCTTGTCAAGATTCAAGTTTCAAGTTTACACCCTCGCACGTCTCATCGATCAAAACAATATCATCTGCAAACAATAAACACCAAGGTATTGCTTATTGGATATGTCCGGTGAGCTCATCTAAGATAAGTGTAAAAAGATAAGAGCTTAAAACTGAACCATGATGTAAGCCAATAGTAATAGAGAATTCATGTGTTAATCCTCCAGATGTCCCCACCCTCATCACAGAATTTTTATACATTTCTTTGATGTTCTATGTATTGCCACTTGGTTCGAACCCAGCAAAGAACAATACTAATATCTTTCCTTATAGTTTCATTCCAAGTCTTTATTGATCTACCCCTCCCCTGCTTAACATGCCTAATAAATAAACTCATAACGCCTAATAGGTGCCTCTAATGGTCTACTTTGTACATATCCAAACCATCTTATTCGATCTTCTCACATTTTTTCTTTTAATTTCATTCCAATAAAGACTATAACTCTTTCAGCACCTATCAAGCATTTTTAGCTTGATTTTGCCAAACTATACAACATGGCTCAACCCAGCAAAGCACAATAATACATAATACCTAATGAAAAAGTGAGTGTAAAATGATAGTCAAGATGATGCGGGACAGACGTCACGCCTTCCCGCCACCCTGGAGTCCCACCAGGGGGCCCACCTGGAGTTAGCACCAGGCGGCTTTCAGCAAGGTCGCAGCCCGTACACCCCAACCAGCTCTCCGTCATGGAGTCACCACCATGCGGCAGGTTGTTGAGGCCGGGGCTAGATCTCCAGACCTCCTAGATAAGAGGCCTTCACCAGCGCTCTCATTACCAACTGTTCCGCGAATCAGTTGGTGATGAGAGCGCTGGTGAAAGCCTCTTATCTAGGAGGTCTAGGGATCGAGCTCTGTCTTCAACAACCTGCCGCATGGTGGTGACTCCATGACAGAGAGCTGGTTGGGGTGTACGGGTTGTGACCCTAATGAAAGCGGCCTGGAGCTGACTCCAGGTGGGCCCCCTGGTGGGAGTTCAGGGTGGCGGGCAGGTGTGCACTTTTATGATGCGAGATAGGCGTCACACCTGCCCGCCACCCTGGAGTCCCACCAAGGGGCCCACCTTGAGTCAGCACCAGGCGGCTTTCATTAGGGTTGTGGCCCGTACACCCCAACCAACTCTCTGTCATGGAGTCTCTACCATGCGGCAGGTTGTTGAGGTCGGGGCTCGATCCCCAGACCTCCTAGATAAGAGGCCTTCACCAGCACTCTCATCACCAACTGTTCCGCGGCTCAGTTGGTGATGATAGTGCTAGTGAAGACCTCTTATCTAGGAGGTCTGGGGATCGACAACATGCCGCATGGTGGTGACTCCGTGACGGAGAGCTGGTTGGGGTGTACGGGCCGCGGCCCTGATGAAAGCCGTCTGATGTTGACTCCAAGTGGGCCTCCTGGTGGGACTCCAGGGTGGCGGGCAGGTGTGACGCCTGTCCTGCATCACAAGAGAACTTATTTTTTTAATAAATAATCATGCTAAAGTTCTCAAGTGCTATTTTCAATCAATTATATTAGAAGTTCAAATTAACAATTTGAGCTATTAGCACAGAAGTGCAGTACCAGCTACGCTGTTCAACATCTGAAGTAAACAATGCTGCTGAAATGATGGAAAATAACCAGCACCCCATCCTTTCAAATCAATTTGCATAAGATGCTGAACTTGTGTACGAGTTCTTCCATTACGTGACTTTAGAGGAGAAATGTTAAATCCACCACCTACACACAAAAGGAGAAGCCAATCATTACAAACAAGTTATTGAAAAGTAAAGTATCAAAATCATCTTAAATTTTTTAATTTCCTTGGCATTATATGGAGCAAAAGATGAAGTGTACTCTCAATATGGGCCCTGACAAATCCTGGCTGTGCACCACAATTTGGATGCTCCCTAGACCGAAATAACACAACTGCACAATCCGCCCAAAAAAAATTTACGCTGAGAAAATGAGCCCTCAAATGAAAAAGAGCAAAAGCAACTGAATAGCTGACCATAGCTTCCATCATCATTACGTCTCCAGTAGCGCACATAGCAAAGATCACGTGGCCACACAAGCCTGCACAATCAATTAAGTTCAGATTAAAATATTTACTAGCGCACATAGCAAAATTCACGAGGCCACATAAGCCTCAGGTTAGCATATTCACCATCTTCAAGTTTAAATGATCTGCCTTACGATGAGGAAGGACGCACCACCGCGGGGGAAACCCTAGGCTCGTATATGTGTATATCAATAATTTCTCCGCAGTACTTCTATTTTTTTAATTCCGCATTCAGTATTTTTTATTCACTTATCCGTGGGCCTTAGAGAGGGCATTTTGGATATTTTTGAGAACTTCCCTTGGAATACTTGTAATGGAGCTGATTTTGGGAATGCAATCAATCATATTTTCCTTGCTCTTATTTCCCTCTTCCTCCCTCTCCTTCTTTCTCTCTCTCTACCTGATAACATAGGTCACCGTGAGGTGAAACTCCACTCCCTCGCTGACCATTCTCTACACCTTCTCCACCATAGAGAAGTCGAGATCCAAGAAGGGAAATGAGGATCTCCTCCAGGACTTCTCCCTACCAAGGTCACCCATCCGATCATAAATGGTTAGCTATAAAAACTTGGTATCAGAGACGCCACCTCCAACCTTTGCCGACATGATCCTTACAACATCTATTTACGGTACCCACAACCAGTGCCTTCGCTTCCAAGAATGTGTGACTTGCTGACACCTAACTGCACATTGAGGCACTTCCACGTGAATCACATAAATAATGTGTCCTACGACCCTCCACTACGTTGCAGTGCTGACACGCCACTCACACCACGCCTCTCCAGTGTGCCCCCTCTCCTGCTCTTGTCGATCGATTGGCTAGATCCACGGATACGGCCTTCCAGTGGCCGACCCCCACTTTAACACTCGAGCAGATGCCAATACAGTGCATAAGCTATGGATGAGGGTAGTTTCACACAAGATCGGGTGATGGAGCTCATACAGAAGACGATGGCTAACAAAGTTATCACGGGGGGCTAATAATAGGTTGAGGCAGTCGTGCAGCAGACGACCAATGTCATTACCATCAAATCAATGGCGATTCGCAACGGCGGAATGCATTTACCTCCTTGACCAGTGTCTACTTCCACCTATGGTAATGACCCCTTCGCCGCGCAATTTGAATTTTTGGGTAACAGATCTAAAAGCAGTGGTGTGCCTCGCTATGTGAAACTCAATTTCCCCCTCCTCGACAAACGAGAGGGTCCTTTAGCATGTCTTAAGAGATGAGAGCAACTTTTCTCCAGCAAGAACACCTCGTCCAAAGAGTAAATCCACTTGGCCTCCTTCCACCACATGGGCGCAACACAGTTTTGGTTTGTACAACTGGAGCGGGAAAGACACAACATGAACTACATAAATTTCAAACACTATTATAACTTGTGTTTTGGGCTCCGTCTTCATAGTAAACCCTTAGGAGAACTTATGTAACTAAAGAAGAAGGGTTATGTAGACGACTACCTGCAAAAGTTCCAGAACTTGTGGGCCCAAGCAACCTTTATTCTTCCAGAGCAACAAGTGTCCATCTTCACAATGGGCTTACATAAACTCCTTGACGTGGAGTTTGAGGCTCCTTTAGATCTTAATACAATTATGAGTTTCACTCATATTTGTTAGAAGCATCTACTGATGGATAGATCGTACAACAACCATCGCAGTGACTAAAGCACTTGTCGGGGAGCAGTGCTGCTTTCTACCATTCAGGCAGCACCTCTGCATCCAAAAGCAACAATGTGCCTCGCACACCCTTGTTCCGGCCCTCGCCTGTGAAGAGGTGGTCAAACGGCGCACTAAACGTTTATGTTTCAACATTGACAATTCATACATGATAGAGCACAAACGCAAGCGCCTCTTATGGATTTATATGGGTGATCCCCAAAATGAGGACCCAGGGCATCCGCCATTGTCACACCCTCTATACACTCATCACCATAGCGTACCAACATATCATCACTCTCATGGACTTGGGGAGCACACATAGCTTTCTTAGTGAGCACACTGACATATGCCTACAACTACCGGCACACGTCGTAGGAGCATCAATGACGATGTCCAACTGCAGCAAGATGGATTGCCCCAATACATGTCAATTATTGTTGCTCATAGTGGTAGGCACCAATTTTTTGTAGATTTCCTTGTGATTCCATTGTGATGCCTTGATGTTGTTTTAGTAGTCAAATGGAAGTGTACCTTGGGCCAAGTCATGCGGGACTTCAATCGGACGGAGATGCGAGTAAAATTAGGCATTGAGGCTTAGGCGTGGCAAGATTGTACAGCCAATGATCAGCCGAATTTTTTTTGTTTGGAGGTGGGATACACTAAGGCCCCCCGGGTTAGCTCGTTTATTAATTGAGTTTGATGATACTATGATGACACCTGACGGATTTCCATCACCTTGACGCTAGGATAATCGCATTTTCTTCCTGGCAGGGATCTCCCTGGTGGTCATATCATTTGACCCTATCGCTATGCCTTATGGCAAAGCGATGGGATCGAGCGTCAATGTAACATCATGCTCCAACGGGGGAATATAGAACCCAACATATCTCCTTCCTTATCCTCGGTCCTCCTTGTGCGCAAGAAGGATGAGACATAGTTGAGCTCGAAGACGGTCAAGGATAAATTTCCAACACCAGTGGAGGAGAAACTCCTTGATGAGTTACATGGGACTACTTCTCCAAGCTAACTTATGTTCGGGCTACCATCAAGTGCACATGACCCCCCCCCCCCCCAAAAAAAAAAAATTGACATCTATGATCCATCATGGTCATTTCGAGTTATTGTTGATGCCCTTTGGGAAAACCAACAATCATACGGTCAAGGCTCATATGAACAAGATATTTCAGTCTCTCTTGTTTAAATCCGTACACGCTTTTTATGACATCTTGGTATACAATACGACTTGAGAAAGGCTCATAGCACATTTGCGCATTGTCCTACAACTCTTTCACCAACATCATTTGTTTCTTGAAGAACAAAATCTAATCATTTGGACCGAGTAAGTTGACCTACTTGACGCACAGTGCATGGAAAAGGGGTGTCAGCAGACCCTGACAAGATCAGGGCAGTGAAAAAGTGGAGCATCTAAGAATTCGAGTGACCTCCCAACTTCCTGGGATTTACGGAGTATTATTTCGGCTTCATACAATAGCAGTGTGATTATATTATGAGCAATGACCAAGTATTAATAGAAGTAATGTGCTTGCCTACTAGGCTGGAGGGATGCACAGTTCAATGATCAATCTACATTTCAACCGATGGAGACGGATCTGCTATCGAGGAAGAGTGATGAAGCCGCTATCAATGAGAGATGGAGCCGCTGTCGATCGTGGACGCGAGAAGAAGAATAAGAAGCACAGACGTGATTCAGGATCGTCTTGGGCGGTGGATCTACTGGTTGTGGGAGACCATGGATCGGGCGGCGGCTTACTGCAGATCAGAAGGCTCGTCATGGAGAATGATGATGGAGGGGGATGTTAGGGTTGTTGTAGATGATGAATTGAGGGGGATATTTGTTAGTCGCAAGGGAGAATGGAGGATCAGTGTTCTGATACCAAAATGTTACGAACCTACTTTGCGGCTTCGTCGGAGGTGGCAGTGATACAGAGATACAAGGGGAGCCGAACTCTATCCACGAAGAATATGAGGGGGGAGGAAGAAGGGGAGCCATGCTCAACCCTAACCCTAGAAATTGAGGAAGAAGATATAACTGGAGAGAGAAGAAGTGAACTTGATTAATTTCATTCATAATCCATGCAATGACACAAGGGATATATTTAAAGACTTAGAAGTGGCGTGAATGTAAATACCCAAAAATAAAAATAGATGCGAGAATACTAAAATTTGACGACTCTAATTAGTCGTAACTACGATTCGACTCGAACACTTGAAATAACATACATAAAGACACGTAAATGAAATATGTGTGACCGGCGATGGATGGTGGGGACCCATAACATATCACTACCTACACCCTAAACCCTAAACCCTAAAACCTCCACTTGTGACTTCTCAAAAAAAATTCATTCCACTAGGGGAGGAGGCCACTTCAGCCTTAGAACTTAGAAGGTCCTAAACAGGATTTGATCACTGTTAAATGTACATCAAGAACTAACTGTTTCTACAAAGACCAGTGTTATCTTGAAACACTGTCACTTGATCTCTAATCAGCATTTAGTACAGAGAAAGAGCATATCCGATGAACAATATCAAATAAAACGAAGCTGAATCTTACATAGAAAACCAACCAAGCTGCAACCTATGGTATAATATTGCAGTATGTCCATCTACCTCCTCTACTAAACTCCCATACTGGAAGCTGCAGTCCCACCTACAATATTGAGGTAAACAATAAGATAATAATTCTACAGCAAAAGGAAAAAAATACTTCCCATTAAACATTAAGGAACTTACTCAAATCGTGTTCCATCCATGCTCATCACAAGTTCAAATATAGCTTCGCAAGTGGCCTCCACTACGCCAACCGCTTTCATTGCTCTACTACAACTTCGTGGCTGCAAAAATACAAGTCAGAAAATAAACTCTGCATCCAAAGATGTATATATTTTATTATTTATATTTTATATTACTCCTAAAAAAATCTATAATTATCAAAGATAAGTAAATTATGGGAAGGGAATACAGCACTAATCTTTGTTAAAAGCAATTTTTCAAATTGTTAAAAGCACCGCACATTGTTATCCGCATCACCGCACTTAATTTATGAATAAAATAGGTTCTATTGAATTACAATATTAATATATACTCAATAGAAAAAATATTTGATACAAAAAAACCATCAAATGCTTCTGCAAGTTCTTCAAAAATGCGAAGACCTTCAATATTTGAGAAGAATTAGCTAGAAGCCTAGAATATAATTTTATTGGTCAAAGATGAGAAATTGAGTGGATTAAGAGGAAAATGTCTTGCCATTCTGGCATCTGACAAGACGCCAATGTTTTCTAGAAAAAACTTGATCTGAAGTACTCTGATTCGACAAAACTGAATCACCCTCACGAGTCCAATCAAGAATTGCTTCGGGAGGTCCTGTAAGTGGGAAAAGATACTAACATGCATTAAAAATGGATCATCAATGCAAAAAATATACCATATATAATTAAAAACTAAAAAAAAATAAGTACTCCTAACATACCATTGCCAATTGTGGTCCTGCGCATCAGTGCACGGCTGTTCAGTTCCTCATCTTCAGCACTTCCCCTGGTACAAATTAGGCTATTTTTATGAGACATACTACTTGCATGTTTCAAGCCTGTTAACGGGCTATAAAAATCAGTAACATACGGGCTTTCCCTGTCGGATGAAGAAGCATCCCTATCAGCATTAATGCCAGCTTTAGAAAGAAATGACGCATGTACCATATTTCCATTAGCTGTACTTAATTCATGCTGCTGGAAACAGAAATGAGATTTAGTACTCCATCCAAAGTCATGCATGAAAAAAGATAGCAACATAAAAGCAACGGGTAATGTACAGGAGCATAGGACTGGTTCCTAGGCATCTTTCATCAACAAGGTACCACATTTTGATCAAATTTCTTTATATCTTCATTTGTCTATAATACAACAAAAGGCATTTCCCCGCAGTAAATAATAATATTTTATTTTTGTTCAGTAAAAAAAAAATATTAGATTCAACATGTTCCGCCAGCTGAAACAGAACAATGTTACAGGATAACTCGTAGAATGTTTGAGAGTCATCGGAGGAGCAGTCAAAGGCGGAGATGACCGAGGAAGAGAGATACAAATCATACAATGGAGCCGTAATCTCGGCTACATAGGCGGGGTGTGCTCGGGAAGAGAGAGCTACTATAATCTCTTCAAAGGAAATGGAATTGACTTTATTAATTCAATGGTTCTTTTATACGACTTCAAGGGTCCTTATATAAAGGACTTAAAATGGCATGGGACTAAATAAACTGAAACAAAAAGAGATGCGCAAAACACTAAAATATTAAGACTCTAATAACTTGTAACTGCAAATCAACTAAATACGACTCGACTCATACAACTAGAAATCAAATACATAAAAACACAATGAAATATATGCAACATAACTGGCGACGATAGTGGGGAACCAATAACACAAGGCAATAAGGACTGACACTGACCTAATTTACTATGATTACAGGAAAGCAGGCAGGTATGCAATCAATCACTAAACCAACACATATCCTAAATATTGAAGGAAAGGAACTACATGACTCATCAAGCAATAACATCTGATGCTGGATCAAATTAAATAAATCTGCATTAAACTTTAAACAGAAACAACAAGCGATCAGAAAGAGGGTTATAGGTAATAACTGAAAAACAAAGAGAGCGCAATGAAGTTAACTACTGAGTGAATAAACAATATATGTCCAATCGAATAAAATGGGCAATGGCAATACAACAAGATACTATTAAGAAAATACATGAACATTCGTACTAAATAGAAAAATAAACACAACTAAAAACTCATCAAGAGTGGAGCTGGAATCAGAAATGGAGGTGTTGAGAGGAATAAACCCAACTACAAACTCATCAAGAGTGGAGCTAAAATCAGAAATTAAGGTGTTGAGAGGTAAACTAGAGTAGAGAACAAAGAGGCACTTGGCATCTAGTGGGGAGGTGAGACCTCATCAGGGGTGTGGGTGGTGCTTGGAAAGGAGATGAGAACTATAGGTTGTTGGGATTCTTAATGGGGCTAGGGAAAAGGAACATTAGTTGGCGAGAGGTTATGTAGTATGCACTGGAGCTAGGGAGGGGAGCGAATGTAAAAGAGGGTTGGGGATGGGATTTTGGTGAAGCTAGGAGGAAGAAAAGCCGTTGTTGGGAGGCAGAGGCTTACTTCAGGGGAAAACTGACTGCAACAGCTGGGGCGGCCTCTGGAGGTTTCAACACCTCTGGAAGAGTGACATAGGCTCTGACACCTGGACGTACATGACTGAGCAATCTCACGATGGTCCTTTAAATCTCAGTAATCGATGTATATAAATAGACTAATAGAGGGTTTATGTTAAAAATAGATTAGATCGTCTAATCAAATTGTTTAACATAGATCTCAAAATGTAACATGAAAAAAATTGAAAATTTGCACTGAACACAATGGAGAGCTTCATTGTCAAGATGATGATCTTATAGTCATCGCGAACGAGAATAGACCTTAAAGGAGCTATAATACTCGCATCCTACTCAAAGTGGTTCATCCTCACCACTCTCCCGGACATGGAGTATTCATCTACGATGAATGGAGACTCTCATACTCCCACGGTAATGTGCGAGTCGATCTAGCTTCTCAAATGGCAGCCAAATTTCATCAATGAATGAGCGTTTTCTCCAATGTATCATATATTTGATAGTGACTCAATCTGTAGATTTTGTGATCATGTGGTACAATACCTATGTGATGTCTAATGATGTTGACGATCCTGCCATAAGTGTAGGCCGTTCTTGAGATGGAGGCTAAGGGTAAGACTAATGTGGGTGGCAGACATCAGGAAGAAGACCCAAGTGACTTAGTGGCTCGTGACATGGAGTCAAATCCTCTATATTGAATACGAGGTGGATACTCACATTCTTGGGAATGTCCAATTCATATGCGTCATACTCAATCTTTCTTGGAAGTATTGGGGATTATTCTTCCTAGAATTCAACTCCTTAGTCATTTATGATGAGAGCCTTCAATAGTCTCATGTGAACCATTACATAATCACCCTGATCAAAATATTGCTCCCTTTTTACAACAATCTGCATAAGCTTTATATGCTTCATTAATAAATGTGATCTTACATAGGATAGTATTAAGCAACTCCTATAAATGTAATGAAAAGGACTCAACTGACTCAATAGGGTGAGAGTTTATGGTGGGGAATAAATCAATAGGCACTCTAGGATAATAACATGTAATACAGGAAATAGACTCAACCCAGCAAACTTATTAACACAACTACTATAAGCAAATTTGATATAAGTGTTAGAAAAGCCCATGTAAATGGCTCATTATTGGGCCCATGTTCTATTTTATTTCCTTCTTCTCCTATTAGTCCCACACCATTGTATAGGATTTCTTCTCTCCTTTTCTCTCCTATATATTTGTATTCTCTCCTTGTATTTTGATACACAAGCAATACATACAAGTTTTGAGCTCACTCAACATGATATCAAAGGATACGGTTCGGTCCTTGCGGTTTAACCTACTCTAACCGCCCAGCCCGTCTTCCTCTTCTATCCGCATTTCCTCTACGGTCTGCTCTTCTACTCGCACCGGGTAGCGGACTCTTCTTCCCGCCCTTTCTCTCCGCGACTTCTCCTTTTCTAACCACTGTCTGCTCTCCTTTCTCTCCCTCCCTCCCGCCCGTGGATCCACCTCCCAGTGCCTTTTATAGACTCTCCTCTCCACCCGTGGGCCCCACTTCCGCTGCCAGCTCCGTCTTCCTCTTACCGCGCGGGCTCCTTCTCACCCGGTCCCTCCTCTTCTTGCCGCTCAAGTAGTCCTACTCGCGGCCTCTTCTCTCGGCGTGCCGTGTCGCGCGATCTCCTTTCTCGCTCGTCCATCTTCTCCTTGCCGCTCGAGTACTCCTACTCGCGGCCTCCTCTTGCGGCTTATCTTGCCGCTTGCAGTTTCTCTCTTTTTTGCCGCTCGAGTTCCTACTCGCGGTCTCTTTTCTTGCCGCTCGAGTTCCCTACTCGCGGCCTTTTGCCCTCTGTTTCCTCTCGCTGCTTCTCTCTTCTAGTCGTGCGGTCTCTATATCTAACCGCTGAGACTTCTCTCTTTAGAGCCGTCTTCTCTTCTCGCTCTTATTTGGCCGCTGGTGTTCACACAGTGACCATGCGGATTGTCCTTGCTCTCTCTCCGCACCTGGTCGCGGCCTCCTGTCACTCTCTCCCCTGGGCTTGTCGTCGTGACTATCCGTTGCGGCCTCTTATCTAACCGCGCGGGCTTGTCGTGCGTCTCTTCTCCAGCGACCTCCTCCTCTTCCCGCGCGCTCTTCTATTCGTTGTGGCCTCACAGGCTCCATGGGCTCCTCCATCGACTCTACTGGATAGGCGGCTAATCCTCCCGCTGACCGCCCGGCTGACCGCCCGGCTGATCTTCCAGACCTCCGAGATGAGTTGCGGATCACTACTATCTCATTGTTGGGGAAGAAGAATTTTGTTCCATGGGTCCACTCGGTTCGGCGTGTTCTTCAGGCCAAGGGCCTTGTGCTTCACCTTACTAACGACCTTCCTTCCCCTACTACTGATGACTGGCTACGTAATGACGGCCGCGTCCAAACATGGCTCCTTAATTCGTTGGAGGGTGAGTCATACCAAATGGTCATGTACCATGAGACCGCCAAAGCTATGTGGGAGGAGCTTCACTTCTTATACTCTGGAAAGGATAGTCTTCAGCACCTCTGACATTATTACCGACCTTCAGACTCTTGATGTTGGCGGAGCTGCTGACATGACCTCATTTGTTGCTCGTGCCAAGACTCTTGCAGAGGCCTGGATCCAGCATCAGCCTTCTACCACCGACCTTGCTGCTCAGCGCGCGCAAAAGGAGGCTGTCTGCATTGCCATGATGATGGCTCGTGTCCCGCCTCACCTTCAGAGCATCCGGGCTAAGGTGTTGGCCTCGGCCTCTACTCCCTCCCTCTCTGATGTCTGCTCTATACTCCTTTGAGTATCACCACCCGTGGATTCTCCGGCACCCTCTACTCCGGCCCTTCTTCAGCAGACTCTTCCACCCTTGCTTTCCCCACCGACCTCTGCTCGCGGTGGACGTTCCGGCTCTCGCGGCAAAGGGCGTGGGGGTCGGGGCCGCCCCAAGTGTTCCTATTGCGGCCGGAATGGCCACACTGATGTCGTCTGCTACAAGAAACATGGCTATCCTCCTCTCCCAACTGCGGCTGCTGCCACTGATGGCTCCTCCTCCACTGCTACCGATCTTGAGGCAGTTCGCCTCCAGCTACAGCAACTCCAGGGGCTTCTTAGCCCTCCCTCTGCTTCTGTTGCCTCCATCTCTACCGTAGGTATTACTTGTCTTTCCTCCAGTCCACGTTGGATCTTGGACTCTGGTGCTACTCATCACATCACCTCGATGCGGCCACTCAAGTGCTCGGATGTTCCTCATCCGAAATCTATCACCGTCGCGAATGGGGCGACTGTTCCAGTCTCCGGTTGCGCCGACATCTCTCTTGCCCCCTCCATCTCTCTTCGCTCGGCTCTTTATGTTTCAGGCTCTCCTTTTAATTTGCTTTATGTTGGTCGCCTCACTCATGATATGGATTGCTCTGTCACATTTACTCCATCTACTTTTTTGATATAGGATCGGCGGACGCGGACTACCATTGGTAGGGGTCGACTGCAGAACGGGCTCTACCTTCTTGATGCCTCTCCTCCTATCCTCTCCTCTGTCTCCGCTGTTGATTGGCATCGCCGTGTTGGGCATGCCCCTCTACCCGTTCTCCAAAAGGCGCTGTCTGATGTATCTTTTCCTGCTTTCAAATGTGATTCTTGTATTTACGGCAAACAACCGCGCACTTCTTTTCCTGCTCATTGTACTAGGAGCTCTGCTCTGTTTGATTTACTGCACTCCGATGTTTGGGGTCCTTTCAAAGTTACAAGTATCTCTGGCTATCACTATTTTATGACTTTCATTGATGATTATTCTCGCACAACATGGCTTTACCTACTTCGTGAACGCTCTGAGCTCCCCCGCATATTTCGCGATTTTATACAAGAAATTCGAACGCAATTCTCCACAACAATCAAAACAGTGCGCACCGATAACGCTCGTGAATACACCGGCCATGAATTTGCCGAACGAAAGAACTGTCACCTCCTCGACGTTGCCCGCTCCCTCATGCTTCAAATGCATGTTCCAAAAAATTACTGGAACTTTGCGGTCTCCACTGCGTGTTTCCTCATCAACTGACTCCCTTCCTCGGTTCTCAACTCTGCCACTCCATTCAGCCTCCTATTTCCCTCTACTCCAGCCTTCCCTCTCACACCAAGGATCTTTGGCTGCTCTTGCTTCATTCACCTCCTGGGTCCCTCCTCGGATAAGTTGGATCCTCGTGCAGCTAAAACTATTTCCGTCGGCTATTCTCGCACTCAGAAGGGCTACCTATGTTACTCTCCGGTAACCCGAAAGGTCATTGTCTCCGCAGATATTACTTTTTGGGAAGATCAACCTTTCTTTTCCCCACCTCTAGCTCCATCCTCCCCGACGACATCTCCACCAATGCCTATACCACGACCCGTCATCCCTGCTACTGCACCTGTTCCCCTACGTCCTTCTAATCCTGCTCCTGCTCCTGCTCCTTCTCCTGCTCCCTCCAGGACACCAGTTATCCAGGTTTACACTCGCCGCCTCCCTCCTCGTTCCACTACCCCTCTGCAGTCGGCCTCATCCTTGGCTACCCCGCGCCCTGCTGATCAGGTATCTCCCTCCACAGCTCATCCTCTGGCAAATTATGTCTCCCTGCATCGCCTCTCTCCCCAACTACACACATTTGTCACTTCTATTTCCTCCATTTCGGTTCCTAACACTGTGCAGGAGGCGCTACAACATCCGGGCTGGAAGGCTGCCATGGAGGAGGAAATGGTTGCTCTCTGGGCCAACCAGACCTGGACTCTCGCACCACTTCCCCCGGGTCAGAAACCGATTGGGTGTAAGTGGGTATTCGTCATCAAACATGCCGCCGATGGGACGATTGACCGTTTGAAAGCTCGGCTGGTCGCCCGGGGCTTCGCCCAACAACAAGGGATGGACTATGAGGAAACTTTCTCTCCGGTGGCCAAACTCAACACCGTTCGGGTTCTTATCTCGGTGGTTGTCCATCGTCGGTGGCCCTTACTGCAACTGGATATTAAGAATGTTTTTTTGAATGGCGACTTGCAGGAAACTGACTATATGCAGCAACCTCTCGGGTTTGAGACCACGGGGGAGTCTCAGGTTTGTCGCCTTAAGAAAACTCTGTATGGCCTCAAACAATCACCACAGACATGGTTCGACAGGTTCAGTAAGGCTCTTCGGGAGGTTGATTTTTCTCGCAGCACGGCAGACTTCTCGATGTTCACTCGTCACTGAACAACAGGGACGGTTCTTCTGTTAGTGTATGTTGACGACATCATCATTACGGGAGATGACTCAAAGGGAATACAGGAGGTCAAACAACATCTCGATACAGTTTTTCAAACAAAGGATCTGGGACCCCTCCGGTATTTTTTGGGTCGTGAAGTTGCTAGACGGCCAGATGGTCTCGTCCTTTCTCAGCGGAAGTATTGTCTCGACCTTCTTCATGATGCGGGTTACTCTAGTTGTAAGTCGATCAATACCCCAATGGATGTGAATCACAAGTTATGTGCTCAGACTTCCGACTCAGATCTATTACTCGAGAATACTGAAACTATCGTCGTCTACTTGGAAAATTGATCTACCTCATGGTAACTAGACCGGATATCACTTTCGCAGTTGGAATTGTCAGCCGGTATATGCATTCCCCGCGAAGATCTCATCTTCATGCCGTTGAACGCATTCTCAGATACCTCAAAACGGCCCATGGTCAAAGATTGGTCTACAAGACCTCATCTTCAGCTCCCACATTGATAGCTTACTCAGATGCTGATTACTCTGGTTCTCTTGATTATCGACGGTCAACCAGTGGGTTTTGCACATATTTTAGAGGACATTTGATTACATGGCGGAGCAAGAAACAAGCTGTTGTGGCTCGGTCATCTGCTGAGGCTGAATACCGGGCAATGGCGTATGTAGTTTCTGAACTAACGTGGCTGGAAAGTCTTCTTACCGATCTGGGTATAAGACTTCCTTCCTCAACCCTTCTCCTTTGTGATAGCCAAGCAGCTATACATATTGCCAAGAACCCGATATTCCATGAAAGAACTAAACATATTGAAGTTGATTATCACTTCATCAGAGAAAAGGTTCAAATGAAGAAGATCGACCTGAAGCATGTTCCCGGGACAGAACAAGTCGTGGACGTGCTCACTAAGGCACTTCCCAGTACACTCTTCAATCAGTGCTTGTCCAAGCTTGGCGCATACGATTTGTACGCTCCAGCTTGCGGGGGAGTGTTAGAAAAGCCCATGTAAATGGCCCATTATTGGGCCCATGTTCTATTTTATTTCCTTCTTCTCCTATTAATCCCACACCATTGTATAGGATTTCTTCTCTCCTTTTCTCTCCTATATATTTGTATTCTCTCCTTGTATTTTGATACACAAGCAAGACATACAAGTTTTGAGCTCACTCAACAATAAGCAATATAGAATCTCAACATCACACAAGCTCGCCAACTAAACAGTTAAAAAGATTTCCTAGAATCTTATTCACAACTTCATTTTGTCCATCAATTTATGTATGATAATTTAATGGAGATTGTTCAAAATAGAATGGAGGCAGGTGCATGTCCATCATTCAAGCATCTAACTCGTCGAATAGTCAACATTCCAAACTAGGTGCTAAGACTATCTAAAGGAGTATCCATGTAATATAAGTGAATGCAATACGGCCAATCTAATCTAATAGGAACTTTGAAAATCAATTTTCATCATCTCCGTATTAAAGTTTGGGATGCGTGCACTTGGATATATTATAGATAACATATAGATCTTACCACTACGTAGCATAGACAAAGCCAAAAAGTTGAGGCTTTAATACCAAATCAGACACAGGACAAGGCAATAGAGACCGAAGTTGACCTAATTTTATATGAATGCAGGCAGACATGTATGTAATAAATGACTAAAACCAACATCTATCCTAATATCGAAGGGACAAATTACATGACTCATCAAACAATAACATCTGACATAGAATCACATTAGATAAATTGGCGCTAAACTTAAAAAATAAGTTGTCGCAAGGGTCTCAATTTAAGGTTACATGAAATAATTGCAAAACAAAAAAAACCTCAGTGAAATTTATCACTAAGCGAATAAACAATACACGTCTGAGCGAATAAATAAGGAATAAGTGAAATATAGTTGAATACCACTAAGAAAGTGCAGGAACATTTGCACAATATAAAAAGATGAAAACTAAAAACTCATGAGTACTATGAGTGGAACAGGAATCAAAAGTGGAGGTGACGATTGGTCGATCATAGTAGAAAAGGAGATGAATGCCTTATGTCGGTGGAGGGGGGAGCCAGGAGGTTCTCGGGAAGGAGATGAGACTTATAGAAGTAGTCAGGGCTCTCGATGGGGGCTAAAGAAATGGGCTAGTGATCAGTGAGGGGGTTCGTAATGGAGCTAGGGAGGGGTAGAGAGGTTATGGAAGGGCTAGGGAGGGGAATACAATTAAGCTAGGAAGAAGAGGAGCCATGGGTGAAGGGTGGTAGCATGTTGCATAAGAAAACAAGGGTGCAGGTGGAAAAGAAAACACAATGGCTAGAAAAGGCTCCGACGACAACTGTTGTGGGCGGCAGCACCTCGCCCCTCCAAATGGGAGCAACATAGGCTTTGGCATGTATGTGATTGAGCGATCCCACAATGAGAAACCAAACTCTAGGTCTAGAGGTGGGTTAATTGTAGATGAATTTGATGACCCATTGTCATATCAGATCAATTAACCTACAACAAAAAACAACAACACTCAAGCCTTTATCTGACTAAAGTGGGGTCGGTTATATGGATCCTTTGTCAAGGTCCAAACTAAGATGATGAAAAGTACAAATGAGACAAAAAAGAAAGATTTTAAAGTGTTAAGAAAAAGAAATGATCTTCTTACTTACCAAAATAATCGACACTACTTTATATAGAGGAGGTGAGCATATAAACACAAATCCTAACCCTCCCCTTTATGTTAGGCATGAGATGTTTTATGTTTATCATGGCATGCTTGCCAAGAATCTTTCCAAAAAAGATTTCCACTCTATCTCTTCGTGAGAAAGACATCAAGTTGTTTGTTAGATGGAACAAAGGGTGTGCACACAACCCTCTTTCAAAGCTCTCTTTAATAAAATGTTGGTCTACTTCAATGTGCTTAGTGTGGTCATATGGACGGGTTGTGAGCGATGATGATGACGGTCTTATTATCATAGAAAAGCCTGACGGGTTCATCTTCAACAAGACCTAGGTCACTCATCAAGGATTATAACCATAAGCCTTCATATACCACATGGGTTGTGGCTCTGAACTCAGCTTCAGCGCTAAATCTTATCATAACGTGTTGTTTTAACTCTTGCAGGTAACAAGATTTTCAACCACGAGAGAATATTATTCTGAAGTAGATCTTCGGTCTTAAGTAAACTCAGTCGCGCCTACATCTGTATAAACTTCTACCTTTAGTTCAATATTAGGAGTGAATAAGATGTTGCTTCCTGGTGAGTACTTGAGATACCATAGAATTCTATAGACAACATCAATGTGGCGGGTCTTTAGCAAGTGCATATACTAACTGATTACTCCTACCGTATAAGAGATGTCAGATATGTGTTAGACAAATAGATCTTAATCTCTGAAATTTAGCGATAAGCTTCCCTAGCATCTCTCATTAATTTGTGATTTGCTTCAATCTGGCAGACGACAAGCTAAACCCACCCACTCATCCTTGTCTTCACAAGAAGGTTCATAGTTTTTTTTAGAAGTAAAGATATCATGCTTTAACTTTGCAACTTCAATGCCCAAGAAGTATCTGAATTTCTCAGGTATTTTACCTCAAACTCATTCGCCAATTTTTGTTTCAGTATCTAGATCTCTTCCACATTATTCTTTGTTATAACAATGTCATCATTTATCAACATAGACAATGAGAGCAGTAAGTTTACCTATCTTGTGCTTGATTAACAGTGCATAATATTCATTGATCTGATTGTATTCAAAGGACATAATAGTCTTGTGGAATCTCTCAAACCAAGCTCTATAAGACTATTTCAACCCATATATAATATTCTTCAACTTCCAAACTTTTTCCCTCGAACCCTTTAGGACCAAGGCCGGGTCATAGAACCATGTAGAGCTCTTCTAATCTCCAACAGAGAAACACATTCTTTGCATCTAACTAGTTGTGGTCCCATCTCTTGCAAGTAGCACAAGGTAGTAATACACTTGTAGAGTTAATCTTTTCCACATGGGCAAAAAAATTTATGATAATCTATCCCAAAAGTTTAAGTATAACCTTTTGAACCAGTCTCGTTTACACCTTTCAACAACCTACTAAGAGACAGAGGATTACTCACTTACACCCAATAGTTTTCTTCATTAGAGGAAGATGCATCAGATCTCATGTGTAGTTATTTTCCAGAGTTGTAACCTCTTCAATCATTAATTTTTGCCACTTGGGAATTCCAAGTGCATTTTGCCAAGATGAGGGTATGAAAATGGATGTCAAAGAAGATATAAAGATCTTATGCAAAGTTGTGCAAGATATGTAAGAAACATAATGAAATAGGGGATGTTGGGTAAAATAATCTAATATCTTTCCTAAGAGCAATGGATAGATCAATATGCCCTGAAGTTGAATCCGGTGGTTGTTCTCGAATTACTTACCAATACATAAAATGATTCAGGTTTCGATGGAATGACCTAATGATTCAGGTTTCGATGGAATGACCTTGTGTGTTAGTCCCCTTATTCTGTAGGGTATAAACATCCAAGGTAGGAGTAGCAGTATAAGCAATTGGAATAATAGGATAAATACAATGAATCCGAGGGACTATAGGGTGGATGAACAAGTAGAGGAATAGGGGAGTTCACTTCCAAAGTCAAAGATATAAACTACCTAAGAAGTGAGGTCCCGTAATAAGCCTCGAATTCACAAAACGTAACATCCATATAACAAAGAGCTTCCTCATGGGTGGATGGAAACATTTATACCCTCTCTGTGTTGGTGAGTATCCCATGCCACACTTTAAAGAGCAGTGGTCAAATTAAGTAGGACGATGGTGATGAACATGGGCAAAATAGACACATCCAAACACTTGATGGGAAAGTTGTATAGAAGATGCATGGAGAGTGTCAAAAAGGGTGTTGTTCACATAAACACGAGAAGAAATACAATTAATAAGATAAGCAGTGGTGAGAACATCACCCCATAGCATTTTGGAAGTTGCATAGTCGACAATAGACATCTAACAACCCTCAAGAGATGATGATTTTGCCGCTCAGAAACTCCAGTCTAAGTGGGAGAGTAGACACTGAAACTTTGGTGAATAATGTCTAAGATTCCCAAAGGTATTTTCTCCAACTAGGAATCAATATACTCGTGACCATTGTCATTGTGCAAAATCTATATATTTGTATTGAACTGAGTGGAGATCATTTTATAGAATCTTTGAAAAGTAAAGAAAACTTCATTTTTGTTTTTCATTAAATATAACCAATCGATACACAAAAAAAGTGAATAAAGGTAATAATCCAAGCACAATCAGAAATAGAGGACATAGAAGGTCCCCAAATTTCATGTGAATAATAGTAAAATGAGTGGTACTAGACATGGAAGTATAATTAAAAAAGCATGTCTGTATTTGTTCAGAGTGAAAACATCACACACAAGCATATTCAAAACAATTACAAACATAGCAGGAAATAACAATTTCATAATAGGAATATATAGATGTCCTAGGAATCAATGCTTTGAATACAAAACATGGAGAGAAGAAAGAAAGGCTTGTGGAGATTGCGTTGGGTTGGACTAAAACATATACAGGTCATTGGCAGTACTACCAAAGCCAATCACATTCCTCGTCTTAAGGTCTTGAAAAACACAAGAAGAGGAGAAAAAAGGCTATAACGGATAACTTCATAGAATTTGTCAAGTGACTAATGGAAAGAAGATTACGAGTAAAGTTTGAAACATGAAGAACTGGGGATAAAGAGAGAAATGAGCAAAGGATGGAGCTCTTTCCAGCAATGGGGGAAAGAGAACCATCAAAAATGCTCACCTTATCTTTGTCGGACAAAGGTATATAGATGCAAAATCTGAGGCGGGGCCAGTCATATGATCAGTGGATTTTGACTCAATGATCAACTGGGTGGAGGGACGGAATGTGGCAGAATGAGCACATAGAGTCCCTGAGCGTAAGAGAACGATGATAAGGCAGTATAATCCATGGAGAGACAATGCATCTTGTAGCGAAGTGTGTGCATTTCTTCAGCAGAAAAAGTAGCAGGGAGGTGATAAGGCAGATACGATATTGCTAGGGAGTGTGTCATCAATGGCATTAGTGAAATGAGCCAAACGAGTAGGAGCGTACCGTACCTGAGATCTCCCAGATCACAACAACCCCATGCTGTAATGCCACCTTTCTGCGGTGGAAAGACATGTCTGAAGCAGATGTCCCTGGAGTGGCAACCCTTCCCACAATAATCACAAACCAAGTAGTCTTTATTAGACAACATTCTTATAATCTCGTGTCATCCGTCCACCAAAAATAGTGGTAGTGATAGCAAGAGCAAATCCTTCAGGAGCTGAGTCTTGAAGTAAGGTTTATGAGAGATCAAACTTTAGTTGCACAATACCATATACTTGGGTATGGATGAACGATGATAACAAAGGAAGTACAAGTATTTGAACACTAATTTGATCAAAGTCACGATGGAGCCCATGAAGGAACTCAAAAATCTCATTCCTTTCTTCATAAGCCCGAATCAATATTTTATCCTCATGACTAACCAAAGTGAGATGATAAAAATGGTCATATTCCAAATGCAATTAAGTAAAGAATAAGTAATAAAATGAGGGGGAACAATCACCTTGGTGAAGCAAAGATAGCTTTCATCTTAAAAAGACTATCTGAGTCGCATTGCCTATGCGAGAATAGATAGACTCTGTTTTCTTCCAAATCTCAGTAACAGTGTTTAGAAATAAAAAGTTGCAAGCAATGGATTCTTGCATGGAACTTGTGAGCCAGGAGATGACTAAGGCCCCGTTTAGTTTTGCTTATGAGCATCGGTTAGGTTGGCTGAAAACAGAGATTGGTTCAAACATGTGTTTGGTAGGACTGATTAGAAAAATGGCGTGTATTATAATCTGCGGAAATATGCTAAAATATCGAACCGCTATGAGGATCTCTAGATCGTCTGCGGTTGTTACGTCTGTAGGTTCTCCCGTATCTCATCCCTCCTGACACCCTAGGCGAGCGAGAGCGATGAAATCCCGACCCCGAGTCGATGGCGATAAATCGATGTTTGAACCTCTAAGTCTCACTGATGTACAACCCCTTGGTGCTTCTCCCATCCCCCGGTGCATCTCGCCGACGTCCAACCCCAGGTGCTTCTCGCTCGATCTCCTTCCTCGACAACGAAGCTTGTTTTCTTCTCTCTCATTCTCGGATCTCTACTTCGCAAGGTCCCGACCCTTGTTCTTTCTAACCAATTGTGAGTGCTTATTGGCTTCCTGAACTTGTGTTTCTCCTTCTCGGAATCTCTACTTCAGCTTCTTGTGAATCATTTGGGTCACATTTGTTAGAAAATACAATTTTATGCTTTATTTTATTGTGCCTCTATTATTGTATCACCTCTATATAATATTGAAATGAAATGATTTAGATTCTACCGTCCAACAAGGTATCAGACCTCGACAAGCTCCTGGTGCCCTAAATTTTTGCCAGCCGTTCTCACTCGTCCGCCGTCCCTCACGACTCCCCCGCATCGTTCGCACGCCGTCTCTCCTTCCGCTCTGACCAGGTCTTCTTCCGTTTCTCCTACCGCCAGGTCTTCTTCCACACTCGCTCGTCGTCTCTCCTTCCGCCTGGTCTTCTTCCGCTCGGGACTTCTCCGTCCGGCTAGGCCTACCTTCTTCTTCTTCAGTCCTTCTTCCGGCGCCGAATTCTCATTGCAGTGGGTGGTCTGCTTCTTCCGGCACGGTCAACCCTTATTGGTGCTCTTATGGAGTGGATTTTTCTTTCTCTCATTTTTTTTGTTGCCTTAAATCTTGGGTCATCTCTGTATTTCTATTCTTGAGTCATTATGTCTAGCGGAGTTGATTCTCCCGCTCCCTCATCAGGGGTTGTTCCTCTGACAGTTTTTCTCCGTGGAAATCCTGATCATAATACTCCTCAGATCACTTCCATTTGTCTCGATGACTCCAATTGTCTGTCATGGTCCCGGTCTATCACCCTGACGCTCAAGAGTGTCGTCTTTTTGGCTGTCACTGGCCAAATGAAAGAACCGAAACAAGGACATCTTCCGAATGGGTGCAGTGGGAGTCGAAAAATTCCTTGGTCATGTCCTATCTTACTAATTCGATGCATGAGTTCATTGCCTGTAACTATCTTAATCCTCGACAATGATGAGGACATTTGGCGACGAGTGGAGTCTACCTACTCTCGTCGAGGCAATGCTGCTCAGATCTTTCAGTTGTGCCGGACGATCTCCTTACTCCAACAAGGTGACCGTCCTCCATCTGCGTACTACTTGGATTTAACGCAGCTGTATCAGGAATGTGATCATTTTGATCCTTTTACATTTGTTAGACCTATTGATGAGGCGATGGTTCGGGCGAAAGATGATCGCAATCGCATATTTCATGGCCTGCATCGGATCAGATCAGTGTTCAGATTTTGGGGCGTCTATAGTTACCTTCCCTTTGTGAGGTCTTACAGCATTGTGCAGCAGGAATTTGATCGTAGTCGGACCCTACTTCCTGATCTAGTGCCTGAAGGCTCTGCTCCGGTTGCTACATCTCCTTCTCTTCTTAGCAGTTCGTCCATTCCGTGACTCAAAGTTGAAGGGCTCTGATAATGATCATCTCCTATGGGATTATTAATGGCAAGAATTGCCACACTAAGGATACTTGCTTCAGGCTCAATGGGTTCTCTCCGCCAAGAGGGGGTGCTCCGTCTCGTGGCGGTCGTGGCTTTGGGCGCTCCTCTGGTCGTCATGATTTTCCTCGTGCTGCTCATTTCACTGATGTTACTGTTGATATCCCTCCTAAATATTCCAGTTTTGATGGTTATGCCCCTCGTGATGCATTTACTATGGAACTTCAGCACCTAAATTGCAAAAATTGCTTTGAAGCTTTTAGGTCAACCTTCTTCATTGTCCTGCTATGAGAGAAATTGGAGCACATGCTCATTCATTCACTCATTAAGAAGAAATAAAATTCTACCACAACGAGCTGATGATTTGGTGTATGCGCATAGTAATCTACGCCTATTATCAAGGAAAAATGAAATCTACAGTCAAGGAAGGAGTAAAATATGGGATATAAGAGGAGATGCTTGAGCAAATCCTTTTGATAGAGTTGGCATGCTTATGATTGCCAAACTTGTCTTTACATGAGCCAGAAATTGAAGAAGCTTTGATCTCTAATAATACGGAAGGATGATGAAGAAAATGAGTGATGAACATCTTTAAATTTGAAATGATTATGAATATTTTATGTCTAAGAACTTCATGTTATATTCTATGTTGTTAAAGGCGCGCCTCAGGCGCGCCTAAGGCTCCAGGCTCACCAGGCTCAGAGGTTTGCGCCTTATTTGCGCCTTTAGAATATAAAAGGCGCATTTGAGTGATTTTTTTGTTGTAAATTTTTTTCTTCAAAAAGTAAGAATAAAAATACTGCAAGAACTCAATAATTTTTTATTGACTTGGTGTTTGTGAAAGATAATTGTGTGTTGAGACTTAGATATGATACAAGTGAGCGCATTGATTCTATTTTATAAGAGATATAAACGATAGTAATGAATGATTAATTAATGGACTAGATGAATAATTTGATCAAGAAGCTGAAATTGTGTTTGATGGTGATTATTTAAAATGAATGTGGTTGCGCCTTGCCTTTGTCAGGCGCGCGCCTGCGCCTTGAGTCTTGCGCCTAGGCTCCAAGACCCCTTAGCGCCTTGAGTCTTGCGCCTAGGCTCCAAGACCCCTTAGCGCCTTGGTGCGCCTTTGATAACTAAGGTTATATTGCATTAGTTATGGACTCGTATTTTAATTGATTATTTTTGTTTCATGTTTTATTGTTTTGAGAATTTATAATTGTATTTGTGATATATATATACATATATACAAAGAAGTATCGTTGGTCGTTGCGATTGCACGGTGTAACATCCGCAACCCTCTAAATCAATCTTGACCGTTCGGGTTGTATATATCGATAGCCCGTACGGAGATGCTCGTATATATATATATATATATATATATATATTTATATTTATATTTATATTTTTTATTTTATTTTTAACTTTTTAAATATAAAAAAGTAATAATTTTAAAATACAAATAATACGTAATTATAAAAAATTATATTAAGAAAATTACATGATAAGAAAAATATTAAGAATCGCGGGGCGGCAGACTTGCCTGCCGCAAACTGGGTACTGTCGCGCGGAGCACGGGAGGCGCCCAGTGCACTGTCACTCGTATATATATATATATATATAATTTAATGCAGCGTATCCCGTCGTACCTGTATCCTTGTTTTTAAAAAATCTGTTGTACCGTTATACCAGATACGTATCATACCTGGTACCAGTACCGGTGCTTCCTAACTTAGTTCTTATTGAAGTTGTACCCATCCGACTTAATTGAGACAACAAGCTTGCTATCAGCATCGCTCACAATCTTGTCTAGCATGATCGCGCTAAACACATTGAAGTAGATTGACATTTCATCAAAGAGAACATAGAAAAAAGGAATTGTATGTACACCCTTTGTTCACTCTGACAAACAACTTGTTGACATACTCACAGAAAGGATTCAGTGGAAGTACCTTTGGAAGGAGTGTTGACAAGTTGGACATGATTAACATCTCGCGTCCAACCTGAGGAGGGAGTGTTACAATATATTCGTAGTCGTACATGTTTTAAGATAATCCGTATTGTATTATCTGTCTCCATATATAGAGGGGATGAAGACTTGAAACAATCAAGGAGTTATTTTTTCCATCATTCAATAGAGGAAAAAGAAACGACTTACAAAATAATCATTGCTCCTTTATATCGGGGAGAAGCATACAATAGAGAGGACATGACGCAGGACGAATCTATAGGCGACGGGAAACCTGCGACCTAACCCCACATGCTATGCAAATCCGACGGTTAGATCACAATTGGATAATAAATAAAACATCCCACGCAAAATAAATCCACGACAAGACAAAATATTTTATTAGGGCAAAAACAAGCTTAGGCTTTCCTCCGCGTGAAGGGCCAAAGCAAGAGCGTGCGGCGAATGAATTCTTCTTGCAGTTAGTGATTGGTACAGGAGCAAATAACTATAACAAACTGAAATACCAAACAAACATGTAATAATCACATCATATTCATGTCTTACAACCAAATACCAATACAAATACACCACACAAATATTAGGGTTGCTGCCAATAAAAGAGATATGAACGTTGGAGGGCTTGGAGAAGGGTTCCGGTGATGGGGAGGCCGAGACGGGTAAGGGGGATGGCTGGTTGGTGTTACGAGGCCTGGATCGGGGGATGGGCGGGCTGGATCTGGGCTGAATTGCCCGGATCAGAGCAAATCTGACAGTGGGTGGCTGTTTGGAGGTGAATCCACGTGTTTAGAAGGGTAGGGACAAGCAGGGGAGGGCCAGGCTAGTGGGGATTTGGGCTGGATTTGCCCAGGGAGGCGGCTGCAGTCTTTGGGAGAGGTGGAGGCTGCTGGACAGGGCAGGAGAGGGGACCTGAAGGGGGGTCGGTGGCTGGACAGAGCTGGGGAGGTGGCTGAGGGGGTCTGGCTGCTTGCTGGAAGGGGATTAAGGGCTGGTGGTGGACTGCTGGAAGGGAGGGAGGGCTGGCTGCGGGATTATTGGAGGGGGGAATTGAAGGCCGGCGGTGGCACAAGGCCTTGGGAGCGGTGGAGTTGCTGTTGGCCGACGGTGAACTAAGGAGGAGTAAACTATAGGGTTAGCACAGTGAATTTCATTATTCTACAGTAAATAGGAATAGGAAAAAGGGTAATCTGAACATCCAGTTTTGGCTGGATCTTGTGGGGTGGCTGGCTGTTGAAGGGGCTGGATGGCAGGCTGGGGAGGAGGAGGAGGTTGGAAAATCAAAACAAGATACACTTACCCAAGGAATCGTCACCAAGGGGGCTCCACGGAGTCAGCACCGCGGAGAGGATCACCAGAATGAGGGAAGAAGACTCTCCAAACATTCAGCACTGAGAAATGACGGCAGCCTTAAACCATTTATTTATAATAAATAATAATTAGGGCACCGGGAATCAACAGCTATGATTGTTCGTTGGTCTCGGGGCCAAAACTACATGAAATAAAATCCGAAAAGTACAAAGCTATATATGAAATTAATTCGTAACGCGAATCCGGACGCATCCACGGAGTCGGGTCGTCGATCCAGGCACGAATGGGCCCAAAGCTCGTCCCCGTCTCTGCTCCGCATCAGGACATGTGACAATACAAGAAATGCACATAGTACAAATCCTAACATGAAGGTGATTCATCTTAAATAGAAAACTTTACAGCTGATGAAAATATTTACTTGCTAAATCTTCTGATAAAAGAAACTAAAAGTGCCATTCAACTAATGGTAAGATGAAAGCTTTAAGACTGCATTGTTAAAAAAAATGTATGGCAACCTGGTCAATGACAGATTCAATTTTCTCCTTCCAGATCAAAGCCTCCTGGATGTTGAATGCTGCCATCTGCAGCAAAAAGAAAGGAAAATAAATAAATAAGCCAGTGACATGAGAGCAATTGCAAGACGCGCCAAGCACTACATCAGAACATATAAGCAAGAGCATAAATAATCTGGGATAGGAAAACTATCCAGCCATGAAATATAGTTCCATCCAACAAGTCAAAAATAAAAAAACAAGTCATTATTCATTAATTACTAAATGAGATATATCAGTCATTTTAAGGTGAACATACCAAGTCATGCTTTACAAGACGATTCAGAAAATAACCATTACAAATCACACAGATATTTACCAACATAGCATCATTTTGCCAGAATATTTCACGTACTTCCCTCTTTTTATTAAAGCATCAATATTCAACTAATATTTGCAAACAAGTTAATCAGATATAGCTAAATATCACCTACGTTTATTCTTAGGTCCTTTTTGTCAGAGAATGCCAACTCTGCAACATCTATAGAGCATTCATCCTTCTCGCCTCATCATTTCCATAACACAAGCTTAATAGCATTTAAGAACATTCAACTACCATTTGAACTAATCCTTTTTTTGGCTGATAGCCATGCTGAAACAACCTCACTTTACTCTATAAATTGCTAAAATATGTTGACAGAAGGTACACATGAAAAATAAAACCCGAATTACCAGATCAACTTTGATTCCATTTTGGTATCTAAAAAGTCCCATTGTTGTTAAATATGAAATCAAAGTGCTTATATATTGGAAGTGATTGGGTTAATCAATGTTGTCATGTATCTTCATAAGTTTTATCCTCTTTCTATATTGAATACACAAACATCTGCCAAAAAAGATAGGTTTAATTTATTCTCGCCATCATAATAAGTCATTGGTATTATTCCAACTAGTTAGGTTCAGCTTTATGAATCTCCATTCTCCACTTATCATTGTTATTTTCTCCGCAATACAATTGAATTTGAACAAATCTTTTTGTGCAACTTCTAACGTTGCTCCAATTTCTCATCCTTCCTAAACCTTCCATGTTTATCTCATCTATTCATCTAACCATCGTATATCCTCCAATATGCATGTCCAGCCACAAAAGTCTTTTTTTACTATCAAAGTTAAAGGGGTCGCCTGGCCCTCCGTGGGAGAAACTGGATTGTTGGGCCGGCATGGGCTAGCCATATATGGGTCAATGATGGCTACCAATGGCTAGGAATACCAACACCGGCTTGTAAAGAACTGCACACCAACTTATCAATGTAACTTCATACAATGTTTAAAAGAAAATAACCAGTACTGCTACTTTAGAGTTAGCATGCACTGGAAGTATTTATCATAATTAATAATCATTTAGCCTAGTTAGGGTCTATTTGGTTGAGCGGTTGCGGTTGTAAAAGGGGCTGTTGTAAAAGCATGTTTGTAAAGGGGGCTGTTGGAAACTGGATGCTGGAAATGGAGATCTGTTTGGATAGTCTGTGTTTGCAGAGCTGTTCCAAACAGAAAACCGTTTGGTAAAACAGCGGTAGCGTTTTGTAAATAATTTTTTTACCAAAAAATAGAGATATATTTTTATAAATTTTATAATTTATGTATATATATTGCTAAATGACACATAGAAACTTAAAATGTTGCATAGTATTACAAATATATTTATCTTTTGGTAGTACTTGTGACCGTAAAGCCCAGTTCAAAATACATATGAATAACAGATACTCCATAGTAATGCAAATACTCAATAGACAACATCAAATATTGAAAACTGAAATACAACATGTGACTACTCATATACTGCAAACACGTTCAAGATCTGTGTAGTTGTTCGGCTATGGAGTCACGCAATGTCACCATCTCATCCACTCCGACCCGAACCCCTCTAACATGGTCTCCACCTGAGTGCTCATTAATCTGTCCTGTTCTTCTCTGAAGGCCCGCTGGATGAATGAAATGCTCGTCCTCATCACAAGCACGAAAATGTTTGTCTGAGCGCGATGGGTGCCTGCGAATGTAATTATGCAATGCCATTGTTGCAATCACAATGTCTCGTTGTTTTGTCAAACTGTATGGCGGCATATCCCTAAGTATCTTCCACTTCTTCTTCCATACGCCGAATGAACGTTCTATGACACTGCGCAATGACGAGTGCGCCTGGTTGAATATTTCTCGACGCCCTTGTATAGGCCTACTGCCTCTTCTAAAATCCGGTAAATGATACCGTGTACCTGGATATGGTTTTAAAAAACCACGTTGTAGCGGATATCCGGCATCTACTACATAATATTTGCCTGCAAAATTACACCTTCATTAGACAAGCAAAAAAATCTTACAGAAATGTAATAGAAATTGATGCAAGATATAAATGTCTTACCTGACGGCGGATATGGGAAATTATAACTCGTATCCATAAGAGCATGCTGAAATATACGGCTATCATGAGTAGAACCCTCCCAACCTGCCAATGCGAAAGTGAAGCACATGTTGAAATCACAAACCGCCATCACATTTTGGGTTGTAGTGCCATGCCGCCCAATGTATGAAACTTGTAGATCAGCTGGAACCCGAGCATCCACATGTGTTCCATCAATAGCTCCTATACAGTCTTTAAAAAAAGGCATGTATCGAGCATCATTTAAAATTTGTTGAGGAATATTACTGAAAAGATGATCCACAGGCCTAACGACATCAGCAGATAGTCTCTTAATTGCACTGATACCCTTTGTAAAGAATCTACTTATAGTTTCTGTAGAGTGTTGAAATCGTTCACTCGCTAGTTGCATTGATAGATTGTGACCTAAAATATACAACGTAACGGCAAGCATTTCACGTGGTAGAGTCCTCCTTGATCCTTGAAATCCATATTGAAGAGTGAGCACAGTAAGCAGATCACCAAATACCACCTTCGACATGCGAAAGGCACTGAAAAATCGTTGCGGGTGTCCATCTAACAGTTCAGCTACCCATCTAGCCCCTGTTTGGGCAGATGTCATGCAAGGTCTATTAGATGATGTGATAGTCGTAGTTAATAGGGTGGACGAAATTGTAACAAATTGACTTCCATCGAGTGCTCTACCACGATAAACCAAATCACCAAATTGCTGCTGAATTTCCTCATTAGAACTGTCTGATGATGACATTGTATCCGCTATAAAAGATGAAAACACATAAATTAGATTCCAATCGCATGAAATTGAAGAGTGATTACAATTACATCAAACTGAATAGTGAGTACAATGTTGCATCACATCTAATTCAAGAAATAAATATAAGTCCAGAAATAGAAAATAACAAACAAAACAGAAATACATCATAATCCGAGCACAAATACATAATTCCAGAAGTAGGAAAAAACAAACTAAGTCGCTCGCTCATCAAAACGAGCCCGAAGCCACCTAAGACGCCTCTCCTTTTGAATGCTCATAAAGGTTTCTCGATTTTGTTTATCCTTCAGCACCATGGTAGAGTAGTCGTAGAAAGCGAACTGGGCCTCGTCCATAACTTCCGGCATACTTTCCAGCTCTGAAATGGCCTCAGGAATTGTGAATAATGATGAAGATATTTGGAAGCGAGGCGGTTCTTGCATGCATTGCCCAATAATGCGTGATGTTTCCACTAGCTCATCTAATGCCGAACTCTTTGCCTTCTTCGTAGTCCTCTTTCTTTTTCCCTTAGCCGATTGTTTATCCTTAGCTGCGGTAGAGTGTGGAGAGTCGTTGATGTTCTGCGTATCATCTGCATCTGACCCGTCTTGTTCGTCGATTGATTCTCCAGCAAAATTTGCAGAATTTGGCGCCCATGCAAGATCTCCTGTAGCAACGACCTGGCTAAACATCATATGAAGTTTCTCCTCTAACTCAGGAGAAATCCCAGAGAATTGAAACTTCCTTGCACTCGGAAGAACCTAGCATGAAAAATAATAAGTATTAGTCACAATAAACAATAAAGTATTTTTAAACAAGAGACTATTAAAATGTTAAGAAACCTTACTGTAAGGCGTTCTTTCCACCACTCTTCTGATGCTAGAATAGTCTTGCGAATAGGATCCCAACCCAACCCTGTCTCACGCCCCTTAAGCTCGCGCCATAATTTCCAATCTTTCTTAAGTTGATCCCACTTGTTCTTCAATTGGTTTCGATCATACGCCTTCCCCGTACGAGCCAAGAAATGTGTTGTCAGGTTAGTCCACCCATCCCTACTGAAGTGCGTGGTTGGACGATTGCCCAATTCAATTTCTTTCAAACACATATCACAGAAAATTAGGACATCACTGGCCTCCCAATTGGCACTCACACCTCCTTCTTTATGTTTACCCATAATCCTATAGAAAATCTACACAATGAATCATCTACAAACACAATACACATAAAACACATACACACACACTACACAACATTACATACACATTCATAATCGAAACTCATACACACTCATATACACACTCAAGATCTACATACACGTATACACACACACCACACACTCACACACATCATACAAAAAGCACACACACTCCACACCATCACAACATACTCATCACTCAACACACAGCACTCACACACAACACACTACCACATTATACTCACACATTGCATTCACACAACACAGTACACTCAACACACAGCACTCACACACAACCCTATCAGACACATCAAATACATTGCACATAAACCATCAAAAAAAATCACACAAAAACCTTGCTGGAGAAATACACACTACCACATTACTCACATCATATACACTCACACACAACACACAAAGCACCTACGCACACTCTCAAATCAAAAACACATTACGTACACACATAAGCACACATTACACTTGTGTAATCATACCCAAAGCCTAGGCAAATCCCACACAGATCATCACATGTACACACAACAATCACATCCAACACGAAATTGTCATGCATAATAGCTGTGGAATGATATACCTCCTGCTAACTGTGTTGCTGCAGATTTTTGAACGGAGAAGTCCTGCTAGGGTTGCTAAACAGGGATGGCGCTTGAGAACAGGGATGGCGCTTTTGCTGCAGATCTCACGACCCTTTTGCTGAAGATTCCAGAGATGGCTCACCTGCGGGAGTTCAATGGCGGAGAATATGCGGATCAGAGAAGTTACCTGCAGTCGGAAGAAGGAATAGAAATCGAGAAGTTTACCTGCAGTCGGAAGAAGACGCAACAGCAGACAAGGGGCGGAGGAGAGGCGGCGAAGAAGAGATTCCAATCGCCGTCGGAGAAGAAACTCCCGCACCGGGAGAGGCGACGGAGGAGAGGCGGCGACCGGGAGAGACAGACGGTGACCGGGAGAGGAGACGACGGAGGATCTGGCGAGATTGCCCTAGCGCACGACTTTTCCCTTCCTCCAAACGCGATAAAACGGTGATCGATCCCGTCGGTTTCACCCGCGATGTTTTGGGCCAGGGAGATACGCGCTGCGGGTGGAATGTATGGCGGAAAAACAAATAGAAAAAAGATCGGGAGGTGCGTTTGAGGGAAACGAAACGCTTAAAAACGCTCAACCAAATGGGCCCTTAGTGAAATGTAAATTATGCATGCCAAAAATTCTAAAACAAACACAGAGAATGATTGCATAAGTGGAAACATGATTGTATGACAATAAGTGGCAACATGATTGTATAACAATAAGTGGCAACATGATTGTATAACAATAAGTGGCAACATGATTGTATAACATGTTTCTGATTTTTAAGAAGAAAACAAAAAATAGAAAATTAATGGAATCCAAATTTGACTTAAGCTTACTAAGGTAGAAAAGGAGAAAAGAATGACAAATAAAGTCTACATAACAAATTAGTTCAAAAAATAAGTCTGAAGTTTTAAAAATATAGATACACACCGTCATTCGGTTGTACTTCTCCTTTTTGTTGTACACGCACAGTACATATACCGTCTGTTCAGTAAAAAAAATGTAAGCTGTAATGGAATTGTTGAAATAATTACATGTCATATAAAATCACCATTTGGTTTCATAATTACTGATATGAATAAAGAACAAATGGCTGGAGACATACTCTACACATTAAAAGGCAACAGTGAAACATTAGAACTTCAAAGTTGGGAAGAAAAAGTAAAGCAATTTTACTTCAAGGAAATATTGATACAGTTTATGATGGCATATGAAAATAAATGTCACCAAAATAATATTTTGTAAACTCAACCTGATAAACAAAATAAATAAATAAAGCTTGATGATTCAAATCAACCACTATTTTTCAGAGATCAATGCATTACAATTTTGCATATTAGTTGGACTGCTTGCAACAGACATGATCTTCCTGCTGCAATATATCAAATCTGTAGAGAAGCCAAAAAAATATCGTGTTCTATAGTATAAGCTACAATGCTGCATAAACACACACACATATCTATTTTATATATTATAATTTTAAGAAGAAACTTTAACATTACACAATAAAACGAATCAAGTCCTTCAATTAACACGAAAGGTTATTTATACGAAAATTTTAAGTTTATGCACTGCGCCGACCGCTCATGGTAGGGATTAGACTCGCTACTTATTACAAATTAAAATTAGTCCCAAAGGTTAAAATCAAAGTCATATTGATGCAGGGTAGGCTAGTGGTAATAACTAAGCAGGCGACTCTACGTGTAATGTCGGGGGACAATGACACTATTTGACCTAAGATGATGAATGCAATTATCAGACAATCAACAGGAGATTATCACTGATAATAAAAGATTTAAATCACAAGAAATTAATTTAACGGGGTGCAATTAAGTTTTGAGGTAAACAATGTTAGGCTTCCTCCGCTTGGAGGGCAAGAACAAAAACGCGTAAGAAAATAAACCCATGCAAGTCACAAGCAATCTCAAGACAAAATTTTACGAAGAGAAATAACTTTCAAGCATTAGAGCATCCAACTCATATCACAATATTGAAGTAAAGATAATGCAAACACCACATTAATGCCGACTTACAACCATGAAGATTGGGAGTTGTAGCGAGTGGCAAATCCAGTGATGGCAATGGTGGATTTGAGGTCGTAGGTGGTTGTTAGTAAGGGGTTCTGCAGGAGGAGAAGCAGCTATCTGGGGAGATCGGGTGTAAGGGGATCAAGGGCTCGTGAGGGTCGGTTGTGGCGTGGGTGCAGAGAGGGTCGGTTGTGGCGTGGGTGCAGAGAGGGTCGGTTGTGGCGTGGGTGCGGGGAGGGGCAGATGTGGCGTGGGTGCAAGGAGGGGAGGTTGTGGTGTGAGTGCAGGGAAAGAGCGGTTGTAGCATGGGGTATTGGGAAGAGTGGTTGTAGCGTGGGTACAGGGAAAGAGCGATTGTAGCGAAGATATGAGAAGCAGTAGCTGGCAGCTTTCTCGTGATCGGGCTGTAGCGGGGATACGGGAAGGAGTTGTTGGCGGCTTCATGTGTGTGGTCTGTAGCAGGGGAGACGGGAGTGGGAGAGGTGGTGTAGGAAAGGAAGGAATTGTTACGAAGGAGATGTCACCTAGGGTTGCAGCGTCAGCACCGCGGGTGATCACTGATTTTGGAGAAAGCTTGTCCCAAAATCTGCAATGCCCCATTGCCAATTTATAACAAATAAAACTAGGGCAACCTTAAATCGACGGCTGTGATGAACTGTTAACAAAAGGGGCCGATTTGACTAAATAATATTGCACATAATAATATAATATATGAAATATATATAGAGAGGCGAATCCAGATGCATTAGCGGATTCAGATCACGGATCTGATTAAGCTCTCATGAGCGAATACAAAAGTGGGTCTCGCCTTGTGACGATCTGATAGTGAAGGATGATGCCCATCACATACCTATATTATATATCATAATTTAAGGTCGGACTTGTTACACAATAATACACAATCAAAAAAAGATCATACGGGCCCAACTTGGAGAGAACATTCAAGCAAGGGGAGACAGAAATACCAGGCACAATAAATTCAAGTCCAACTTCAATGTACTGAGAGGAACGGTACGTCAGTCCTACAGAAAATTCAATTTCAAAAGACAAGATTCAAATGTTGATAGAAAGGAGGTTGCAACAATCTCACATAAGGTGGATGATGGGTTGGCCATGGGTCTGATTGGATAACATTATTATAAGTATTGGAAGTGGGGTATGGCTAGGAGATCATCAACAAATGGATGATCTTTTTCTACAAAAAAAGATCATCCATGCCCAACTTGGAGAGAACATTCAAGCAAGGGGAGAGAGAAATACCAGCCACAATAAATTCAAGTCCAATTTCAATGTACTGAGAGGAACGGTACGTCGTTTATAGAGAAAATTCAATTTCAAAAGACAAGATTCAAACATTGATTTAAGGAATTAAGTAGAAAGAAAAGATAGGAGGTTGCAACAATCTCACATAAGGTGGATGATGGGTTGTCCATGGGTCTGATTGGTAAATATTATTATAAGTATTAGAAGTGGGGTACGGCTTAGGAGATCATCTACAAATGTGTTGAATTTGTTAATTGTTCCTAAATTTTTCTACAAGAAATATGTTCTAAATTGTAGATAGATTTTTAAATTTTCTTAAGAGCCTTTAGCATAACTTAGAACACAGATTGAATGAACGAATTTCATAATTTGAACCAAATCCTCCTCTCCTCTAGCTATTGAACATTGCAGAAACTTAAACACGTATAACTCAACTCGGCGAGGAAGAAGCAATTGAGACTGCAAGGAATCGAGTTCAAGGAAGTTACGTTTTGTCCAAGATAAGAAAAAGTTCAATTTCGTTCAATCCGCAAGAATAAGAAAAGAGTATTGTACCTAGTATAGAGTTTGACTCCGTCTTAACTAGTAATTCATGGGCATCCATATAGATTTATCATTTCACTTTTTGATTTTAAACCAAATCATTTAGGTAATTACAATGAATCATAACCCTAAAAGATAACTCTGTACATTAAGTGGCTTAGCTCATAATCCTTCTTAGATAACTCTTTAATTTAAGTGGCTTATCCAATAATCCTTCTTACAGGGATTAAATGAGGCTTTGAACCAATCAAATCCCTCTTAAAGATAGTTTGACAAAATTCACAAGTCCTAGAAAATCTTCTTAGTACTTGTGCTTGTTTGTTTTATTATATATTGATCATGTTTAGCCTCCCAAAGATTTCTATCCCGGCCTAGAGCCTGGAAAATAATTATTGAGCTTTTATGAATCCTCCCGGATCATCTTTTGGGACATTTAAACTAAAGGCGTACTTATATGCAAGCATGTGACACTATAAATCTTTGAGAAATAAGATACTAATAATTGCAGAGGTTGGGTAATTTTGAAATAATGTAACAGTAGGACAGATAACTAACAAAGTACAACACAGTTAGATTGCATGAGGTAGTGGCTACTAGGGTAGCATGAGTGATATCAAACTGTGCTGTCAGGTCTAAATATTAGACTTTGTAAAACAAGCTACCTTCAGTTGTGTTTCTGCTCATATGGAGTAAGTTCCTCCTAAGTAAAATAATACTTGTAGTGTTTGTTTTCTTTTCAGTAGCTTAATTAATTTAGAATATGTCATACTCACAGAAAGATTAAAAATTTGTGATAATAATATGAATACAGAGGCTGTGGTCAGAATTGCATTATTGTAACAGAAGACTAATCAATGAGATGTTATGGTTTCTTAAGGCATTAGCTGAAATTATGAAGTTACAGCATTACCATCAAGCAGGATGGAGGGAGAGAAACTTGCATCTACTGTAAAATATGAAAGAATGTATTAGCAAAAAGGGGCAAATCTTACAAGTCCATGATGAATCTTAAGACCTCTATCCTCCACCCTACAATTCCCATCTATGAAAAGAGTTTTGATAGGAACCTGTATATATCAAAGACAAAATCAAATAACAATCAGAACAGTCAAATCTAATTTGAAAATGAATGATAAAATCACATAAGCAGAATTTCAATTTGATGGAAGACAAGCAATTCAGCAATCAAGGATCCAGCGAGGTGAGAGGAGCACAAATCCAGCAAAAGTAACGAAATTCTACTTAATCAAAGATGGCCATATACCATGTTATCCTGAGGCTTCCTCTTGTAGTAAGCAAGAACCCTAGTCTCCAGTACGAAGTACCGCATGTGGACAAACGAACGGCCGATCTTCCTTCGACCATAGCGCGCCATCCAACCTTCGTACACTGTCTTCGACATTACTTCTTCCCACTCACCCGATCCACAAGCTCAATCAACAGCTCCCGCACTCCTCCACCACCCAATCTCAAAAGATTGCGAGGAAGAGCGAGGCCTGCGGGCGGAAGGGGATCCGGAGAAGCTTCAGAAACCAGTATCAATACTGGATATCTGCTCCAGATCTCCCAAGATTATCGACGATAGAGCTCCGGCGAGCTACCAATTTTAGTGAATCCCCGTCGAGGAACAATCACAAAAGCGTAAGCGAGTTCCTTGTTGCTTTCTTCTCCGCTGTCTTTCCCCGCTCCGGCGTTGACTGGGGGAATAGGACGCTTTTATATTGTTTTCCCGGTAAGCAGAGAGAGAGGGACGGCGAGGGATCTGCCGCTCTCGCGCGTAGTACTGGTGTTCTTTTCGCCGGCTTCGGGACGGACGGGGTCACGCGAGGCATGAAATTACCATCGTGCCATTTTCGTACTCATTCCGAGTTCCAAACCCCGGCGTCCGATCAAGCGGGATCGCGGGGCCGCAGGACTCAACGGACGAAAACGAGGCCTGATGTCGATGCGAACGAGGCTGCCGGGGGCGCGCCGGCCAATAACTGTGCGTCACGTGTCAGCTTTAGATGTTAGTGTACGTCCGAGTGTCCGACTGTTCTGGGATCTCAATTCTTAGATAAATTTTGGACCCTCATATCCGCACCGTCACACCGTACTTTTTCCTAATTTCTTTACGTATTTTAGAAATACCTCTTGTACATTTATTTTTAGGAAAAGTGATCAGCACGGAAGTTGTAGATCTTGACGAGATCTACAACTTTCGTGCTGAACATTTTTCCTAAAAATGCATGTACAAGACGTACTTTAAAAATACGTCCAGATTTTGCGTCTTTCGAAAATACGTCTTGTACACGCATTTTTAGGAAAAGTGTTCAACACAAAAGTTGTAGATCTCATCGAGAGATCTATAACTTTCGTGTTGAATACTTTTCCTAAAAATGCGTGTACAAGGCGTATTTTCAAAATGCGCGAATAATTAGGAGAAAGTGCGGTGCGACTAGTCAAAACTGCGGTGCGGATATCAGCACCCTAAATTTTTGAGTCCACTATGATGTTGCCACGTCATCTTTTTTATTTGAAATAAATGTTATTTTAAAAAAATAGAATATAAGTTATTTAAAAATGTGATACCACTATTTCTTTTTTTTCTAAAAAAGAAAAATTTAAATGCTATTCAAAAGACTATTAATGATCTTTTAGAAGATCATTTGTGATCTCACGGATATCATTTATGATTTCAGGGATATTAAAAATTGATATTCCGGCGAACATATTATATGTGTTTTGCGATCATTTTTGTATGCATTGAGATTACATAAATTGTCTCTAGAATATCATTTACGATCTTTAGAAAATCATTTATGATCTCAAGAAGATTATTTATGATCTCCAGAAGATCAAAAATACACATAATATATAAAAAATACGCATAACATACAAATATATAATCATAAAATTCACATAATATAATTGCAATGTGTACAATATATGATCGCAAAATTATAAGTGATATCATAGAGTACATTATATGACTGCAAAATTATAAGTAATATCATTGAGTACAATATATGATTGCAATGGTTATAAAAAATAATCGCAAAACACATAATATGCTTGCTGGGATATCAATTTTTTGATATCACTGAGATATCACAAATGATCTTCTGGAGATCATAAATGATCTTTTGGAAACCATTTTTAAAAAACATCTTTTCAGAAGAAAAAGTAAACGATGCATCATCTTTTTAAATAGCGCATATATCATATGAGAAAGGAGACCACATCGCATCATCATAGTGGCCCGTCTCCAAATCTCGAGACAGGATCCGGACCCAGAAAATTCTCCAATTCTTAATAGAGTGTATGTGTCTGAATATCAACTTTTTATTTACCCTCTCCAAATATTAATTAATTGTTGTGTTCATGAATTATTTATTTATTTTGGTTTGTGATTAATTTTGGTCTGTCTTTAGCTGGAATTTATCTGCCCTTAACAAAGGCCAAATATTAAGAGCAGATTATTTACATAAATGTTATAAGCAGTCCTATCTTAGCTTTTAGCAGCTCAAATGTTTTTAAAGACCTCCTTGTATTCCATAAATCTATTTCTTAAAGGCAACCCAGCCCCAACATACTAGGGCTGAGCATATTATTCGAAATTCGAAAATCGCTCGAAAATCGTTCGAAAATTGAGCCGAATAGGAATCGGTTAAAATTGATTCGACTCAATTTGAGTCGATTCAATTTGACTCGAATCTGATTTCGAGTCGATTTCGAGCCAGTCCTGAATCGCTCGAAATATGATTCGAATCAACTCGAATTAATTAAAAAATTTATGTATTTATTAATATATTCTTATTTTAAGATTAAAAATAACAAAATTTAAACCTAAATAAAAAGAATGAAGATTTTAAGTGTTTCACTTGTTAAATTTATAGGTTGTCCATTTTATTTTGAGCAAACTAGAAATAAAACGAAAAATTGTAAAATTTCGAGCCGACTTGATTCGATTTCGAGCCGACTTGATTCGATTTTGAGCCGACTCGATTCGATTTCGAACCGAATCGATTCGATTTCGAGCCGACTCGGAATCGAGCCATTTCGAGTCGAGCCGACTCGACTCAAAATCAATTTCGATTTCGAGTCGATTTCGAGCCGAGTTCGAGTCGAAAATTTCGATTTCGAGCCGAGCCAAAATCGCTCGAACTCGACTCGATATCAGCCCTACAACATACAGACCAAAATAACAAACCACAATATCCCAAATAATTATGAGTTTTCATACTCCCTTTTAAGACAATCGGTATCCCAAATAGAACCAAAATTTAAGGTCGAATTCAAATCACAATATCTCGTGCACACTAGATAAATTTTAATATTCGCTCGCATGAAAAAAGTTGTGAAACCACATCAGATTGCGTAGATACTTAGGCTCCGTTTGATTCCGGTGTATGCTGCGAACGGAATGTTGGGCTGCGTTTATGGTTGTTTTATCCGCCTCTGTTCGGAACGCATGAGCTAAATTCTGATGCATTATTTTGTCCATTCGAGAAAGGGCCCCTCTCCCTCCGGTTCAACTTCGTATGTGCATTCTACCCTAGCACGCAGCAACAGCTCGTCGCAGAGTTCTCTCATGATTCCCTCCCAATTGAGCTCCTGATCTACCCAGGCAAGCTATCTTTGAGGTTGTTTTCTGGGATTGCTTTTGTGAAGCAGTTCTAGGCAAATGCATTGCCACAGCTATCTTTGAGGTTGTAGTTTCCACAGTTTATTAGTTTGATCTGAACTATAACTGTGTTGCAAAGTAATAACAGTTGGAAAAAAAAAACTGAACTTCATTTATCATTGAGCCTAACAGCTCGAAAAATTTCTTTTAACATAAACATCACGCCAATGTTTTGCAAAACAACTCAAAACATTTTGCTGTAGAAACAACTTTACAAATAGATATCATTCAAACTGATTTCATTTGCAATAGTCAGATTCATGCGCCTTTATTTGCAACTCTCCATATATCACCACTCTTTTCACAACTGCCGCCGCTCTCTTAAATAGAACCTTAAATGTCGTTCATCGGCTCGTATATGCGTCACCTCCACAACGAAATGTTTCTCCACGGGTTTCCGCCTTTTGGTAACCCGAGCACTAATTTTGGCTCCCATGACTGCAGCAAAGCACAGACTAGTACCTGGAATGAGCAATATATCTATATTCATTACCTTGAAGAAGCAAGTTTAGCAATAAAATAATAGTTTACCGAAATTTTCGGTGCATGTTTCATACTGATGGAAGAGTGCTTTCTGGAGTGTGAGGAAGGTGGGTTCAGTTTGTTTGTTTGTTTATGTATTTTGTGTTTGAATTATTTCCCTTTTCAGAGATATCTTCATCAGATTAATGTTTATTGGATGAAATTCTTCGCTATGTCGAGGCTACATTGTTAGTTTTAGGCTAATATTTGAATCAATAAGAATAGATGATGATTTCTGGGAAAAAAATTTGATTTGCAGACCGGGTTTTGAAATTTGGAGAGGCGGGAAAGTTTTTTTTTTGTAGGATTATTGGGATTGAAAAGGGCGCTTACGGGTCTTAACACCACGAGAGGCACATGAGTTTGAAGTCATACAGCAGAATTGTCTGCCTTCTTTGAAGCTCCAAGTGAATCTACAGATTGGTCCTTAGGTTAGCACTTAGCACTAGAAGTTTTTTAGGATAAGGAATATTCCAAAAAATAAGTTTTATGATTAATTTAGAATAATGTTATTAGCACTTAATTCTATATTAGCCTTCATAATATATTAGCTTCTCAAAAAAACTTGTTTTCGCACCAGCAGACTTCTAACACAGCCAAAAAAAGAATAAAAATAAAATTTCAGCATTCATTTCTCTTGGAAAAGCCCATTTAAAGTCGCTCATTTGTTAGCACTTAAGTTTGGGAGCGTGTATTTCTGGTTTTCGGTACTTTCTAACTTTTATTGATGATTATTCGCGAATGACGTGGCTATACTTACTTCGTGATCACTCTGAGCTTCCCCGTGTCTTTCGGGCTTTCCTCCTTGAGACCCGCACGCAATTCTCCACGAACATCAAAACTATTCGCACGAATAACGCTCGCGAATACACTAGCCACGAATTTGCGACTCTTTGCTCTGACTTTGGGATCATTCACCAAACTTCATGTGTCTATACCCCCCAACAAAACGGAGTCGCTAAACGTAAGAATCGACATCTTCTCGATGTGGCCCGTTCCATCATGCTTCAAATGCACGTTCCCAAAGCCAATTGGAACTTTGCCATTTCGACGGCTTGCTATCTGATTAGCCGTCTTCCTTCCCACATACTCCACAATGTCACTCCGTTCAGCCTCATGTTCCAATCTACTCCGGCATTCTCTTTCACACCCCGCATCTTTGGGTGCACCTGCTATGTTCACACACTTGGTCCATCCTTGGACAAATTGGATCCCCGGGCAGCCAAACACATCTTTGTTGGCTACTCCCGGACTCAGAAAGGCTAAGTCTGCTACTCTCCGGCTACCCGCAAGGTGACAGTCTCTGCTGATGTTACCTTTCGGGAGGATCTTCCTTTCTTCTCTGCTCCAGATCCTACACATCTACCACAAACCGTCCTACGTCCTGTCATTCTCGTTACCACTCCACCACCAAACATTCCTGCCCAGGCTCCCCATGTTTCCAGGCCACCTGTTATACGTGTCTACACTCGTCGTCATCCTACCTCTGGTGCCCCACTGCAGTCGGCTTCGACCTCTGATGCTCCGCGTCCTGCTGATCCGGCACCAGAATCTACAACTCATCCCATGGCGAATTATGTATCCTTACATCGCCTATCTCCACAACTTCAAACTCTTGTCACTTCATTATCCTTGATTTTTGTACCTAAATCTGTACAGGAGGCTCTCCAACATCCTGGCTGGCGGGCGGCCATGGAAGAAGAAATGACAGCCCTCTGGGCTAACCAGACCTGGAACTTGATGCCTCTACCTACCGGTCAGACACCTGTTGGGTGTAAATGGGTCTTTGTCATCAAACATGCTCCTGATGGAACGATTAACCGTCTGAAGGCCCGTCTGGTGGCTCATGGCTTCACTCAACAGCAAGGTCTCGATTATGAGGAAACATTCTCCCCAGTGGCCAAGTTTAACACCGTTCGTGTTCTCCTCTCCGTGACTGTGCATCGCCAATGGACCATACACCAACTGGACATCAAAAATGTGTTTCTCAACGGCGACCTCCAGGAAACGGTTTACATGCAGCAACCTCCCGAGTTTGAGACCACGGGAAAGTCCCGAGTTTGTCATCTAAAGAAGTTCATCTATGGTCTCAAACAATCCCCTCGGGCATGGTTTGACAAGTTTAGTAAGGTCGTCCGGCAAGTCAGCTTTACTCGGAGTTCAGCTGACTTCTCTCTGTTCACGCGTTATCAGGCAACGGCAACTGTTCTTCTATTGGTTTATGTTGATGACATCTTAATCACTGGAGACGATTCAAAGGGTATCCAAGCGGTCAAACAACACCTCAGCTCTGTCTTTCAAACAAAAGATCTTGGGCATCTTTGATACTTCCTCGGTCTTGAGGTCGCAAGGCGACGGGATGGTCTTGTCATCTACCAAAGGAAGTACTGTCTGGATCTCCTTCAAGATGCTGGCTACTTTGGATGCAAGCCTACTACTACTCCAATGGATGCAAATCATAAGTTGTGTGCACATTCTTCTGATGCAGATCTTCCTCTTCAAAATCTGTAATACTATCGACGACTGGTTGGGAAATTGATCTATCTAACGGTCACAAGACCGGAAATATCCTTCGCCGTTGGGGTGGTCAGCAGATTTATGCATGCCCCGCGAACATCTCACCTTCAAGCTGTTGAGCGCATCCTTAGATACCTTAAAACATCTTCGGGTCAAGGATTGGTATACAAAACCTCATCTTCTACTCCAACATTGGTTGCGTATTCTGATGCTGACTATGTCGGTTCCTTGGATGATCGTCGGTCAACCAGTGGCTTTGGTACCTATTTTGGAGGTCATCTCGTTACCTGGCGAAGTAAGAAACAAGCAGTGGTTGCTCGATCCTCAGCTGAAGCAGAATACCGATCGATGACATTTGTTGTCTCTGAGCTTACCTGGCTTGAAAGTCTCCTTGCCGATCTAGGGGTAAAACTTCTCTCACCTGCCATCCTGTTATGCGACAGCCAAGCAGCCATACACATTGCAAAGAATCCAGTCTTTCATGAAAGAACAAAACATATTGAAGTGGACTGTCACTTTATCCGGGAGAAAGTCCAAATGAAGAAGATAGAATTGAAGCATGTTCCGGGTACTTAACAAGTTGCTGATATCCTCGCAAAGGCTCTACCAAGTACCCTATTTTACCAGTGTCTGTTCAAGCTGGGTGCATACGACTTGTACGCTCCAGCTTGCGGGGGAGTGTTGGAAAAGCCCATGTAAAGTGACTCATTTATTTGTACTTCTTCTTTTCTCCTCTTTAATCTCACATCATGTATAAGACTCTCTTCTCTCTTTCTCCCTCCTATAAACGTGTATTCATACTTTGTATTTGATTATTGAGATAGTATATACAAGTATGAGGATTTCTCTACAATTTCAAATCACAAAATATAGCATCTACACTCTTGCTAAACATTGATAAAAAATAAAATCATAATATATCATATAACATAGTCTAACATGGGAAATGAATGGAGTGTCTAAGGGAGAAAACATAAGCTTACCCTAGCACCTCCACCGGTTTTACAGGGTCGACGCCGAAGATGAAGCAAACTTGTGTCACGCGAAAATCGTTGGAGCTTCAACATAGTTGCGTCTGAGATGGAGATGGCAGCATCGAGAATGATGGGGATGAGCAGTGAGCGAGGAGCATGGGTGTGGGAGTCGCGGATTAATGTTGGGGTGAGAGTTTATGGGATATTAAAATTTATGTGATATTTGGTGGTGTTTATGGGGTACTAATATCCATAAAATTTGTGTTATATGCTAAGTTGTTAAAGGCGCGCCTAAGGCTCCAGGCTCAGATGATTGTGCCTTCGTGCGCCTTTTTGCGCCTTTGGAGCATTAAAGGCGCATCTGAGTCAAATTTCTACTATAAATTTCTTTTCTAAAATAAAGAAAAAAATAATGTAAAAATTAAATAATTTTTGAATGATGTAATGTTTGTGAAACATAATCGAGCGTCGAGACTTAAATATGATTTTAAAGACCACATTGATTTTATTTTTTAAGAGATATAAATAATAGTAATGAATTATTAATGAGTTGAATAAATGAAGAATCTGATCTATAAGATGAATTGGTGTTTAGTGATAATTATTTAAAATGAATGTGAATGCGTCTTACCTTCGTCAGGCGCGCGCCTGCGCCTTGAGCCTTACACCTAGGCTTCAAGACCCCTTTACGTCTTGGTGCGTTTTGGTGGGCCTTGCGCCTTTAATAACTAAGGTTATATGATAAATTTTATGGGATGCTAGTATCCATAAGTGGGGTGCTAATATAAACACACTTGATTTATGGCCTATGCCTAGTCAAAATTGATTTGCACTTAACATTGCTCATAAATTATCCATGTGAGAGCATCATAAGTAACGGTGAAGAAAATTTACTTTAGAAAGAATATTCCTGAATATAATGATTATTATAGTTTTTAGAACATTTTTAATATTAATTATTACTTGGTTAGAAACACAATTTTTTGAATGCATGCGCACAATTCATAGCACTATGTACCCAAATATTTTGATGTTCAAAACTAGTTTTCTTCTACCACTTTTATGTCAAAACTAGTTTTTGTCAAAACTTACCGAAGCAAAAGACTAGTTTTTGTCCAAACTCAACAGAGCAAAAAACTAGTTCTGTTTTGTAACCCAATTCCATTCGTTGGATCGAGATCTAAGGGCTAGTAGTATTTGTTGGGGGGATTTAGGACAACTTGTGGTGATTCAAGTCCTCATTTTCTAAAACCCTTCCCTCTCCCAGGCCGTGAAAAGGGAAAGAAAGAGTAGGAGCTAGAGAGGGAAGAAGTAGAGACCGTCTAGGAGTTGTAATTCCAAACAAAGTATCGTTCTCAGCAACTACGAGTCCTTTTTGTCAAGGATTTCCATGGACGGGAGAAAAGTGGGAAAGGTAATGACTCCTCTCTTCCCGATTATTAGGATGCATGCTTGGATTCCTTTATTTTGCTTTGAATGTTCGTGTTTGTGCTACCCAGTGCCTCTAATAAGAGGGCTTGGGGTTGTCATGGTTCATTGTGAATCACAGGGACGTGGGATTGTGACCTCAACATTACTGCATTAGAACTCTGAAGGTGATTGTCGAATTAGGCATTGTGGGTCAAGCGAAATCAAGGTCGGTGGCCCGATTTAGTGATGATTGCTTGGCGTTGCATACTTGCATATAAGAATTCCAGTAAGCATGTGAATGCGGTCATAGTGCTCTTGTGATGCCCATTTTCCGTGAGATTTCGCGATGTTAAGGTTAGGGCAAGGTCTTGCCCGTGAGATTCCTAGTGATTGGACGTGGCGGTGCGAGATTGCGTAAGCTAGTGATTAGGTTGTAGGAAATGTCACAATCTTGGGGGGCTTGTGTATGATACTGCAGTAGAATTAGTGTTGGGGTCTTCATGCGTTGCCACGAATATGATTGCGATTTTGTAAGCTATAGATTAGGTTGTTGGAGAGTCACGACAATGGGATGTTGTGTATGATGCCTCGTAGAATCAGCGTTCAGGTCTTCATGTATTGCAACACATGTAATTGTGTTGAGAATGTAACGGTGCAGGTCTTTGTGTAATGTCACCGTGAAGGGTAGGGCCTTTATACACACAATGTCGTTGTATACGAATCAAATAGTGATAAAAGAAGGGTATTGGTCGTTGTGACTGTATTAGGATATATTGTCATCATACCGTTAAATGTTATGAATTGTGGATTCACACAAGTGGATGATTTGTCTATGATGTGATTGTATTTGATGGTGAGTTAGACTCATACACATGATTAGGGTGTTGTGGTGGATCTATGGTCATACTGTGTTGCATACATGATTGCATAATAGGCCCATTTATTTGATGCTCAAAATAGAGACATGGTTGATGGTTGAAACACTACTAGGGCTAGATATGCATGTTTATGCGTTTTTCATATGCTTACGAAATGCTGACTTACAAAATGATGTGGTTACACGAGGTCTGCTAGGGGACCGGGAGGAGTGGGGTTTTTACGCAGTTTGTGGACAGCTCATAGCTGACCCTCGTTTACCCCTCATGTGATTTGGTTGCAGGGAAAAGTTCCAATGCAGAAGCGCGCTAGTCGGCTATAAAATCCAAGCCTCATAAAGTGTTTATCCCTTCTTCTTTTGATGTATTTTCCTTTGTGTGATGTTCGGTTCTATGAGCCGCGGCAGCTTAGGAAACCTATATGTTTTGATGAACTTGTTTTTTACGGTCTAAAGGTAAAAGACATTTGGTGTTATATTACAGAAATATGGACACAGAGTTATAGTTATATTTTCGGTGTGCTAATACTTTGGCTATGTTGATGAGTTTACTTGTATACCTATTTATAATGCTTAAGTTGTATTAGGTGTATGTTGTGGGGCCCGACCAGACTCATATTATACGGTCATTGCGATGATGGTGTTACACTCCTCTTCTAGTGAGTCGAGCTGTCCCACAATTTGATCTTATTCGAGAGGCCTACAACTCCCTGTAGCTCTCAACCTCATGGACAACACCAACCATCAAATGGAACTATTGGACATGATGATCCTATGCCGACTCAAACCACTACAAAAATACGACATCAAAAGGTTAAAATACGACATCAAAAGGTTGAAATACGACATCAAGAGGTTGAAATACGACATCAAGAGGTTGAAACACAACATCAAACCACTCTCCTCGCAATATCCAACAAAATCGATAATCTCACACCAGTCGACCCAAGTTATCACATGAACAAGCTAGTAGCAGCCAAGGGCCTTTGCCACCAATATACGTTGCTACCCCGGCCGATAAGCGACAGGAAGTTAATATTGTTACCCCACTATGTTAAATAGGAATTCTCAACCTATGACAGGAAAAAATTATTGGGTTGGATAATCAGGTACGAGCAATTTTTGTCCCATCAACAGGCACCAATAGCAAAATGGATCAGCATGGCATCCTTGCACCTTTTGGGAGCAACTCGATTATGACTTGTTAGTTTGCAAATGGAAAAACACGGAATGATTTGAAAAGAATATAAAAAGTTCTGCAGCATGCGTTTCAGTCCCCAACTATGAAGCAATCCTCTCGGCAAACTAATCTCGTTAAGGAAAATGGGGTTTGTGACGATTATCGGGGGAGGTTTGAAGTTCTACTAGTCCGCGTCGCTCCGACTAGAGCAACAGATCGCATCCTTCGCAAGTCGCAACAATACTTCATGAATGACTATGACTAGGCGTCAAGTTTGAAAATCCACAAAACTCTGTTACTGTTAAGAGTTTTGTCAGGATTATGTCAGCTCTCCTCTCTCGAGCACACCCCCGCCTAGCCAGCCATGGTTCTGGCTCTATACTCTATAGTATCTCCTGCAACACCATCTCCATCTCTGGAAAAGTTTCCGACATACAACATGGAAAGACCATATTAAACTATGGTTAAAGCAACCAAGATCTATAGAAGCTACAAACTTGGTGATAATATTTGATACCAAGAGGGGAACCAGGAGAAAACCACAATTTAACAATATAAATCAATGAACAAACTCATATATAACCCCAAAACTTAAGCTCATCGATGAGAGTCAGTCACATGGTATTTCTGCACCAAAATATTTTTCACCCTTCCAATGTGGGACTAAACCAGTACACTTTTTGTGTGAAAAAAAGTCATTGAACCATCAAAAAAGCACGGAAATTTTTTACAGGATTGACATCTCACATTGGCATCAACAGATGAGCTTAATCTAAGAAAATCAATGTGATCAGGCTATGGAGAAGCTATTAAATTTGTGACACTTGGAATATATTAAGGTGCGTTAATCACATTCCAGAGGTAAGTAAAAAGAAATAATCAATCAATTAATAATTATGTATAATGTTAATGACCATATGCTCTCATTAATGACTGTAACTCTGTGCAAAATATATGTTTACCGTCTATAGAACTACCCATTCAATATGCATAATGACTCCGCATGCCCAGTCCCTAATGGAACTAAACAGCAAGTGGAAATATCTGGAAGAAGAATCAAAACCAACATCAAAGAAATGCTAAGAAGAACTATTTCAACATTTTACTAAAGAAAAGAATCATGGTTCGCTCTAAGTTACAACTTACAATCAGTTCATGATTTATGCATATTCCCAATAAATACTAACCGGATTCTCTATGATATAGAATCTTCGATTCTGGATAGATACTGCAGGAACTATACAATCACGAAGGACTAAGAATGATATTTTCTCCGCTTGGGTTGCCCTGCAGGAGGGTCACCCCCCATGGCATGATGAGAACTTGCAAGCTCCCTTGGGAGGGCAGCTCCAACAGATTTCAAGTTATGAACAAGCTCCTTGAAAAGCTTCTTGTCATCACCATTAATGAAGGCAATTGCAGTTCCCTGTTCTCCCATGCTGGATGCTCTCCCAACCTGATGAACATACTCTTTCATAGAACTGGGCATATCGAATATTATGACCTGTCGAACTTCCAGTAGATCCATCCCTCGCCCTAAAATCCCGGTCGAGACCAAGACGGAAACCTCCCCAGTGAGAAACATCCTCAAAACCTCTCTTCGATCACTCATATTCTTCTCTCCATGAATCGAAAGAGTTTTCAAGCCAGTAGTAACAGTAATCGCCTCCGATAGAAGATCAGCTCCACATCTTGAGGCTACAAACACCACTACAGGTGGTTTAAAGTGCTGTTTGCTTGTTAAAATCTCAAAAAGCTTTTTCTTCTTGTGTTTGGATTCGATCCAAATGACAACTTGTTTCACTGAATTAGTCGGTAAATTAGGATTCCCGGCCACTATATATAGCAAGTCTTTTGTCATTAAGCTAACCATCCGATCAACCTCATGAGAAATTGTCGCAGAAACCATCATCAACTGTGGATGTGAGAGTGCTCGAAAAATCTGCATAACCTGATCTCGGAATCCTCTCTGTAGCATGCAGTCTACTTCATCCAGAACCAGTATGCAAACTTCATTGAGTTCGATGTTGTGTTTACTGAGGAGATCAATCAGCCTACCAGGTGTGCCCACAATTAGTTCAATGCCTTTCTGTATCCGATGGACTTGTGAGGCCATTGCGTCTCCACCAACCACGAGGGCCGTCTTAAAAGGAAGACCTTTGGCAAGCATTTTGGCTTGGTCCTCCACCTGCACGCAGAGCTCCCTTGTAGGTGCAAGAACCATTGCTAGTGGCCTTCTCTCATGAGGAAAGTGCTGAAGACGAATGCGAGAACAACGGGATATTATCGGAACGAGAAACGATGCTGTTTTGCCCGACCCAGTGTCAGCGGAAATAACTAGATTCCTATTAAGAAGTGCAGCAGGGATGACTTGCAACTGAATAGGCGTGGGCAACTCATAACCGGCATTTTCGAGATTTTGTTCGAGCTTTTTTGGGAGATTGCAAGATGAGAAGGACAAAATGGGACCAGGAACAGACTCTCCCCTGACAGAAATTCCAAGTTTTTTCCTTAAAGCTTCAATCTGATTGATGTTTAAAGATTCAGCACAAGATCCATCATCTCTGATATAAAAGCACTCGTCATTTCCAGGTAATTTTACAGCATTTACATTTAAAGTAGATTTTTTATCATTTGTAAACTTGGATAGAAGAATTTGTTTGCATTCTTTGCTGCATATGTCATCGTCAGTCTCATCGCATATATACTCTCCATAACGTCCGCAAACAACACAACAGGGTTCACCAGGAAGGGCTTCCCTCTGGTCCATGAATCTTTCCTTAATAGGGCATTCTGCACCGAAGCAAATCACTGATGAAAAAATGTTTTAAAGCAGAATATCATTTCATAGATTTTTTACTTGAGGGCATTCAACATGATTAATATAGTTGAACAAAAATAACTGTCAGTATCACTATATAAACTACAATAGAGAAATCTTTTCTAGAGTTCTTATCAATGCAGGCCAACTGAATAGTAATTAAAAATATTAATTATTACGTATGGATGTGGAACCAGCTATGAAGGAAAAATCTGTTAAGAGCCTAGTCGGAGGAAGGGCCGGAGGCGGAGGTGACGATGGCGGAGGAGGATGCCGTCGAGCCGGAACCGCAGCTGCCTAAGCGGGGCTTGCTCGTTAGAGGAGAGAGCTTCCAATATCTCACACACCAGAGAAGTGAAAACAGATTAATTCTTTGCATACAAATACAAGACCCAAAGGATCCTTTAAATAGAAGTACGACTGATTCTTAATGTAAATAAAATGACAGACTTGTAATGCAATTAAATAGTAAACCAACGACAAACTTAGAATGCGACTAAATAGAAAGACGACTTAAAGACAATAAACAACATAATAAATATCATCATAATAGGGACCATAACATCTCTTCCGCCTTGAAAAAGAACTTGACCTCAAGCTAGAGGGAGATCAATAGTCCTCGACTTGCAGAAAGAAAAGCTTTTTGCACCAATGTTCGTGAGTATACTGCTTGTCGCAGTTATAGCATAAGTCTTGCGCCCGTCAATCCATCAACTCGACGCGAGAGAGTCGACGAATCGGAACGCCTCGAGGACCCACAGTACATCCCGGAAGGACCCTTGTGTCAACGAAAATGTAAGTCTCTTATGCCAGCTGAAGGCGACGATCACAAATCCTGGCAAAGCTCATGACAGTGATTAAGTCGCGAGGAGTCTCAAAATCAACATCCAGTCGCAGTCGATTGTGAAGTCCCGCAGTGAAGATGGAAACCTGCATGCCCGGGGAAAGCGGATCGTGTGCCAGGAGAAGATGGATCTCTTCCAAATAATCGTCGATGGAGCCCGTCTATCGTAAATTCGTAAGCTCCCCTTGGGGGATGTTGCGGGTAGGAGGATCAAACACAAAATCGCAGTCGATTGCGAAGTCCCGCAGTGAAGATGGAAACCTGCATGCCCGGGGAAAGCGGGTCGTGTGCCAGGAGAAGCTGGATCTCTTCCAAATAATCGTCGATGGAGCCTGTCTATCGTAAATTCGTAAGCTCCCCTTGGGGGATGTTGCGGGTAGGAGGATCAAACACAAAATTGCGGAATCGCATGAAGTCGTCTCATGTTAGACCCGGATGGTCAGTGAGGAGGCAAGTGGCCCAAAGAAGAATTGAGTCGAGGAGGTAGAAAGAGGCGAAAGACATTTGATTCGCTGCCGGTACCTGTTGGTGGGCGAAAAATTGTTCGCGCTTGGTGAGCCAACCCAATGGGTCCGTCCTCCCATCTTAAGATGGAAAATTCCACCTTTGGTAGCGTAGTAGAGGAACTGCCTCAGGGCCTACGATGGCTGGTGGCGGTGGCTCATGGCAGATGAGTGGCGGGGATAGTGCCAGACTGTTGTTGGCGTGATCCGTAGGCGGAGTAATAACAACGAGAAGGGAGGCGGCCAGCTCATTAAGCCTGGCGGTGATGGTGTCCATGTCGTCCTGATGCCAGGTTTCGACGTCCCAAAAGCATGCTTCCATGGAGGTCATGACAGTCTGCAGCACGTCCTGAAGAGCAGTCCTGAAATCTTGTGAGTCTCCTATCAGTTGACTTGCTTGCCAAGAGATGGAGCGGGTGGTTGAACACTTGGAGTCGTTGGAGGCGGCTGAATTTGTGATGCCGCAAGTGTTACATCGTCTCCCAATGGTGGCGACACTACTTAATTAATTCAGTTAAGAATTACTAAGCAAGAAAAAAATTGAATTATTAATAATTAATTAATCAAATAGATTAGGAATATAGTAGAATATCTAGCAGCACAGGAATCAATAAGAAATAAATTAAGGGTGTTGTTACTAGCAAATCCGATTTGACTTCTAGCAAACCATTACTATTAGCAAATCGTCAAATTTGAAAATGGCTATTTGAAAACCATTTTGTTACTAGCAACCCACCATAAAAACTAATAATACAATGATAACTATTTGAACAATGGTAACTATTTAACAAATACAAATGAACTCTGCGGAAAAGATTTAACACTTCGATGAGAAAGGTGTGCATCATTGTAAACTAAAACATTCGCTTCACAACTTCCAATTCAACAGCTTCTAATAATACAATAAGAAATCCGCGGGATTTTGACCGCCGCGCCAAACTAGCCCCTAATCTACAATCTCAGTTTTTTGTGACTATTGATTCCAGAAGTTCTAACAATTAATTTTTGGAACTTAAGAAAACGATTATAATGTTGAGCACGTCGCGAGTCTCCTCCTAGATCAAGCCGTAAAGAGTGTGGCCTTGGTGCTTCAACGAGTAAACGTCCATCGCAGTTACAGTCTTCCGACAAGCGTGTTCGGTGTAGGAGAATGACATTCTCGAGGAAGATCTTGAGCACGCCGCGAGTCTCCTCGTAGATTAAGCGGCTGATGCGCTTGACTCCACCACGTAGGGCCAATCGCCGGATAACAGGCTTCGTGATGCCCAGGATGTTGTCACGGGGCACCTTGCGGTGGTGCTTGGCGCCACCCTTGACCAAACCCTTGCAGCCTTTTCCTCTTCCCGACATAGCTCTTCCTGCCTCTTTTGCTTGGTCTACGAATGACGGGGACTGTGTACAGGATGTCGACGGGGATGGAGGAGGACGATGACCTGGGAGTCACGAACGGAAGAGGGAGAGAGTCGCGAACAAGAGTATCATAGGGGGCGGAAATGAATTAGGGCTTGGATTTGCTAACCGCGGAATTGAGCTTTTCAAAATAACGAAAAAAATAAGTTTTGGACTGAATTTGGGTTTGCTAAAAGCCAAATCGGGTTTGCTAGTAACATCACCCTAAATTAATTGACGGACTCGGGATCTCAGGTTGAAGGCAGAAAGTACCTCGACTCCTCAAAATAGGCAGCAGAGCAGCAAAAAATGGCGTCGGGGAAGGAAACAACGCAGAGACAGAGCTATATACGCAAGAAATGGCGAAGCGTCAACGAAAAAATGGTGTCACTCGCGATACACGCAAGCGACGACGGTGACACTCGTGGTAGGGTGCCGAAAGGGAAGATGGAGGCTTCTGCTGAGGCTAGACGTGGTTGGGGCAATGGTTCGACGACCGGAGGGGTCGGAACGATCTGCTGCTTCCATGGCTGTGTTCGTTGAGGGCGATAAGGATCGTGGAGGCGCTGAAGATGGTCGATGTTGGGAAAGGACGCATTGGCTGTGTTGTTTTGGCATAGTTCGTGCTGCGAGAGACGATGCAAGGGATTGATGTGTGTGTATGTTGGGCTCGTCGAATGAATGAAATGGAATCGGCTTCGGGACAGAAGAGTGAAGACAGGAAAAATGTTGGGGCTCGAAATCGTCCAGCGGTAGGGTTGAAATCGTCGACCAGAAGAGGGTCAATGTCTCTGATACAAGTTGTTAAGAGCCTAGTTAGAGGAAGGGCCTAGTGAGAGGAAGGGCCGGAGGCAGAGGTGACGACAGCGGAGGAAGATACCGTTGAGCCGAAACCGCGGCTACCTAAACGGGGCTTACTCGTTAGAGGAGAGAGCTACTAATATCTCACACACCAGAGAGGGGAAAACAGATTAATTCTTTGCATACAAATACAAAACCCAAGGGGTCCTTTAAATAGAAATACAACCGACTCTTAATGAAAATAAAACGACAGACTTGAAATGCAATTAAATAGGAAACTAATGACACACTTGGAATGTCTAAATAGAAAGATGGCTTAAAGGCAATAACAAAAATAATAAATATCATCATAATAGGGACCATAATAAAATCAAAAGGCATAATATTTTGCAGAGTTACTAGGCCTATTTTCAACTATGTAGCATAGACATTGCAACAATACTAGTGATGCTAGAGAGTTGGCCACGCAGAACGTGAGTTAGCTAGTGATGTTAGACAGTTTAGCCACATCGGTGAGCCTACCTATGCATATTGGCGGTGTAGCAAGAGAAAGTTTAGATATTGGGGTTATGTATGTAGTGGTGGCCACCATGGATTCTAAAGTATCTGCAGTCACCACAATCACTGATCATGTCATATGACACTTGTTGGATGAGTACTCGAATATCATGCCCGAGGAGATCCCTGATGAGCTCTCTCCATTGAGAGACATCCAGTATGTAATTGACCTAATCTCAAGGGAATCATTGGCTAATTTACCCCACTAATGCATAAACCCGACGGAACATGCTAACCTAAGCAGCAAGTTGTTGATTTCCTTCGAAAGAGTTTTATAAATGAGAGCTTGAGTCCATGCGCAGCCCCCACCCTTCTTACTCCGAAGAAGGATGGGAGCTCGCGCATGTGTATTGACATCCATGCTATTAATAAAATCAGAGTGAAACATTGTTTTCCCATACCTCGCCTCGATGACCTCTTGGATACAATGGTTGGTCCCTAAATATTTTCTAAGAATGACCTATGCAACGAGTACCATCATATTAGAGTAAGGGAGGGAGACGAGTGAAAGACGACCTTCAATACGAATGACTGACTGTACAAATGGCTAAATGTCATTTGGATTATCGAAAGCACCCAGCACATTCATGAGGGTTTACTAAGATCCTACGACCCTATAGGGGTAAGTTTTTGGTAGTATATTTTGACGACAAACAAATATACAATCAGGGGGCACCGGGCACCTACATCAGATTTGCTTGGTATTTGATCTTCTGCGGAGGGATCTATATATCACCTTGGAAAAGTGCTCATTCGTATCTGCATTTGTCCATTTTTCTGGGGTATATAGCATCTCCATTGGGTATATCAATTGACCCTTACAAGGTTAAGTTCATTCGTGAGTGGCCTATTCAGACGAATATTCATAAGGACCATAGTTTTCACATACTTGATACCATTTATAAAAGGTTTGTCAAAGGTTTCAGTTCTATCATGGTGCCCCTTACGAGCTGCATGCGTAAGGGAAATTTTATATGGACGAAGGCGGTCACTCAGTCCTTCTGGAACATTAAGGAGGAATTATCATCCACCCATGTGTTGAGTCTCCCAATCTTCTCTAAAACATTTGAGGTGGCTTGTAATACTTCAGGGGATGGTATTGGTGGAGAGTTTAGTCAGGAGGCTCATTCAATTGTTTACTTTAGTGAGAAGTTGAATGACGCCAGACAAAAGTACTTGAGCTATGACTGTGAGTGCTATGCAATTGTGCAAGCACTTCGTTATTGGCGCCACTATCACTTACATAAGAAATTTGTTTTGTATTCTAACCATCAAACCCTGCGATACCTTGATTCGCAGAAGAAATCGGGTCATCGTCATGCAAAATGGGTAGAATTTATGCAAGATTACCATTACATTCTCAAGCACTGAGCAGGTGTTGAAAAGTCGACGCCCTAAGTCATGGAGTAAGCCCCATACACACGATGAGCACTCGTGTTGAAGGCTTCGAGAGTTTAGTTCACAAATATCTAGAGTGCCCAGACTTTAGCGACATTTATGATGCCCTGAGAAAGGCGACACCTGAGCTTCGTGACTATTTATTCGGGCTCGCACCCTTGCCTACTACAGACGTCCCTCCGAAATTTTCTTATTTGAGAGCTACATGCGGGCGGAACCGCTGAATATTTTGGTTGTGATAAGACAATTGTGTTAGTCGAGGATTGATTCTTCTGGCCTAGCCTGAAGAAGGATGTTAAGCAGATCGTCAGGCATTGTCAAGTCTATCAGATCGCAAAGAGATCACGCTAGCCCACTGGATTATATACTTCGCTTCTTATCACACAGAGGCCTTGGACGGACATTAACATGGATTTTGTACTCGGTTTCCTTCGCACCCTAAAGAAGTTTGACTTTATTTTTGTCGTGGTAGACAGCTTTTCGAAAATGACACTCCATTCCCTATCGAAGGACCGTTGATGCGTAGGGGTGATAACGAGTCGAATTTGATCGAGTCAGGTCCGGCTCGAAATCAAAATTTTTGACTCGAAATCAATATCCATTTCGAGCCAAGCCGTCTCGACACGAAATCAACTCGATTTCGAGCCAACCAAAAATTTATTATCTTTTTATTATAAAATGGTTTAAAAAAACATAGTTGATGAAAGATAATGTAATCTCTCATGTTCTAATACATTTTTCATGGTTTTTAAAGGAGATCTGCTGATTGAAGCTAAATTCAACGTCCTCAAATAATCAAAGAATTTTGATAATGCATAAAAAATTGAAAGTCAACAAAATCTCTTATTGATTCTAAGCCCTTATGAGCAAGATAAATGGAAAAAAAATTGTAATTATGAGCGAGATAAATGCAACATATGGAAAAAAAAGGAATTTGACAAATGAAATTCCCAATACGCATGCTGGGATATGTAATTATACGAGCGTGCTGGGAGATTTATGCGTGACGGCGTGCTGCTATACGTATAAGCGTGAGGGGCTATTCTCCTACTCCTAGACCATGAAAGGTTGTTCTCGGTGAGGTGAGGTTTATGTGTGAAGGCGTGATGCTCTAGGTCTAGCAGTAATGGAGTAAATAGGTAAGACATCTTGGAAAGTGGATTTATGAAAACTTGGGTAATGTGGTAGTGTGCCGGGAGATATAAAATTTTAAATAAAACCATAAATCGAGTCGGCTCAAATACAAAATCGAGCGACTCATATGAGGCTCAAAATCGACTCGAAATTGATTTCGAGTCAATTTTGATTTGATTTGATTCAATTTAATTCGAATTTTTTTCGAGTTCGATTCAAATAAAAACTCGAGTGATTTTCAAGCGATTATCGAGTTTTGATTATTATACTCACCCATACTGTTGCGTCTCATTTTGTAGTTTTTTCCCACTTTGACATTTGATTCATGAGCTATTTTTGGAAATCAATGTGGAATAAAACAGGCACAACACTGAAGTTTTCTACCGCCTATCACCCATAGACGGATGACCAAACTAAGGTTGTCAACTGTAGTCTAGGAACACTTCTGCAATGTTTAGTTGGGGAGAGTTCGTCTGCTTGGGATTCCATATTACTCGTAGCAGAGTTTGCAAACAATAATTCCAACAATAAGACCACAGGTCTGAGTCCATTTCATATTCTGTTAGGTTATGAACCTAAGAGGCTCATTGATTTGATCCAAGGCCCTTTAGAAGACCGACCCAGTAAGTCAGCAAAGACTTTCATTCAACATTTGCATGCACTTCATGAGTGGGTCTGAAATAAAATTGCAATGAGTAATGATTATTATATAGCTCAAGCAGATAAGCACAAGAGGGAACAAAATTTTGACAATGGAGAGCAGGTGATGATTCACATACAACCTAAGAGGTTCCTACAAGGAATAGTAAGAAAATTAAGTGCTCGTCGAATGGGTTCATATACATTCATACGACGGATCGGAACTAATGCGTATGAGATTGATATCCCTCAAAATGTGAGGATAAACGCTAAGTATTCAATGTAAAAGACTTGGTACGTGCAAGGTGCAATCCAAAATATATATTTTTTAAATAAAAAAATAATGTATAGGATTTGACGCCTCACTACGAAGAGCACATGTATGTGGATCCCTTCCTCACTCCCATACCAGAGCCACAGCTTCCCACACTTCCGTCCACTCCACCTCAGCCTCTACCTGGCTCTTCTGAGCCTCAGCCTAATGAGTCCCACCATGAGAACCACCTCGCACCACTGATGGTTCCATCAATTCATTTTTCAAACAGAGATACATTTTACTCAGATCTGTCAACGACTGCTGGAGACATACTTCAGATTGTGGCGCATGACTTCACAGTCGTAGACGAGCGAAATACACTACGATACCTTGTCTGTTGGAGCGGTTTCCCGTTCTTAGACGATGCATGGATTTCCCCAGAGGAGCTCGAGCGACTTTCCCCTAAGCTACGCCAAGAGTATGACCATCTTCAATCACCGAAGATGAGTACTTTCAAGCCGGGAGAAATTGATGGAGATCGCAGGCCCACATACGTGTTTTCCCGCAAGAGGCAGTGATCCGCTACCCGTTCGGGCGATCTGAGTTCATGCATCTGTCTGAATGGCCATTCTGAGTCGTTTTCATGTATTTACCTTTCTATTTTGAGTTGTATTTGGCAACCGATCGATTCAGACATTATAACCCGTCTGATATGGGTGCTTTATCGCAGTTAATAGTATATAGATTTGCAGGTAGCAATTTGGAAGATATTGAGATTTTAGATTTTTATTTGGAACCGTCGGTCCCCTCTCTCCCTTGGTGCGACGCTGGGCGAAACTCTTGGTGTGACTACATGGCAGCGATTCTCTCCCTCTCCTCCGATCGATCATACGCCTACAGTTCATGCTTCCTTCTGCCGATCCAGACGACTGATCCCAGCAGCCACCTGTTTCCGCTGCCTTTCGCCGATACAGCCACATGTTACCGCTATTTTCTACCGACCTAGCCTGATCCTTGCAACCGCCTCCTGGAACCGCAGCCTCGCACCTTCTCCTTATGCCTTCCGAACCCGCAAGGCCTCTACACTCCTCCAGCAACCCTATTCACAGTCATGATCCCCTTCGACTCCCCACACTTCTCCATTTCTCCTTCCCGCATCTTTGCTCCGACAGAATCTTCCGCTTCCCACTCCATTTCCATAGCAGACAGTCCCCACCGAAGATACACCACCGGAAAGATCTTCCTATACTTTCCCACACACAAATGCCCCATCCCTGCGCCGATCAGCCCTTCCCCTACTGTACTCGAGCCCCTCATCATTAACCTTCCCCTGCATCAATTAGCCTAATAACTCTATTTGAAGAATTCCCATATCCTACTTGCCGATGACTATCTACTCCTATATAAGACTCCGTTTGAAGAACGAGAGGTTAAAACGGTCCAACGTGAGTCTTGTTCACAGTCAGTCCAGGTTGTAGACTATAATAAATCATCTACCTTCTATAGATCTGATTTTGCATGAGATACAAATGAAATTGTTTGGACTTGATGCTATTCCTATAAGAAATTAGAATTCTACATGAACATATCTTGTGTTCCCAACAACTGGAAATTCTAATCCGGGTAAATGCACAGTCATGGGCATCTCATTCCTTGTCCCTTGCAGATTTATTTGTCTTGTTTAATCTAATACTAATTTCCAAGCCAAGATTTTAGGGCTCCGTATCTGGATATCTGAGCATAATATATTTCATCTATAACACATATATAAACATTTAGTATGGGATGGCACACAAAGTTTTACATATGTTAGTTTGGTTGATAAAAATTCAAAAAATTGCCATTACCCAAGCGCTTGGAAGCAACTTCTTGCATTTTAAGATTTGCCTACATTTCACCCTTGTAGTGGGGCCCTTCCCCGGACCTTCACTGCGCAGGGATGCTTTGTGCACCGAGCTGCCCATTTTTTAACCCATGTGCTTGGAATGTATAGTCATTAGATTTATGAAAGTGGCAATTGCTAGCAAGATTAGGATGGCGCTTTATTTGCTTGGTGAATAGATTTCACTATATGGATGTACACATCCATTTGTATCATTCTCCTATTGGCAATCATTTGCGTTTGTTGGATTCATGGAATCCTGACTTTTCCATGGAGGGCATGTTGAGCACTAAATGTCAGCTAAAGTAAAAAACTGACAGGAAGCAAAAAAAACTAGAGCTAACATTAAAGAAAGTAAAGACTAGATCTGACAATAAAGTAACTAGTACTAAAAGTAATTATGAGTGGTCAAATAATTCTCAATTACAATAAGGTCACATAATGCATCATTAAGTCCACATATTTTTTGCATTGAATGAAGAGTCTGGATATCAAAGTGTGGTGCCATGTTGTATGCATCATGCAAATGACATGATTTTAATCGATGAGATATGTTGAAATAGGTGAAAAGTTAGAACAATTGAGAAAATATAAAGATGATAGAGTTTAAAAGAAATAAATCCAAGGACCAGTATATAATATGCAATTTAATGGGTGTGATATATTAAATATTGACTCTAATACAATAATCAAAAGAATTCAATTATAGATAAGAATATGATTTATGGAGTTAAGGTTCTTATAACTTTAGGATCGGTAGCGCAAACAAAAAAGTGAATTAGGAGTTTCATGCAATACTAGATATCGTGAAGGCTTAAAAATAAATTCAAAAAATTGCAATTTGATCAGATATGTTGCTTGGATGAGAGTGTTCAATAGTAAATAAAATTAATGATAACAAAATTCATCATGGCATAAATGAGAATGTTAAGATCAATGTGTGCATAAACTAAGAAGGATAAATTAAATAATTATTACATTAAAAGAGCACTTGGAGTAAAACCACTGAGGATACAATAGTTGAAAATAGACTTGTGTCGTTTGCACATAAACTAATGGTAGAAATGCATCCATTAGATGCGTACATGAAATTGATATTTGAGGATTAGGAAGAAAAATGGGGAAGTATGAGGTAAGCTAGATAGAAATTATTCAAAATGAATTGCAAAGAATAAGTTAAACAACTCAAGTGGCACTGGGCAAGAACGAATGGAAAATAGAAATTTACAAATACAAATCAAATAATTGAGACAAGGCTAATGATGATAATATATCAGTAGTAAGATCATAGATCCAATTTAAAATTAAGCCAATGTTGCGCCACTAAGTTAGCACACTCCATTGCTTTCATCTTGCCGCCATTGCATATCTGACCTTGTAAACTACGGCCACCCCAATAAATCACCTACTGGCTACTACAGACAAGGTGTAGCACTTGATATTCCAACCAAAATAAATATCATTCATCATAGAAGGTAAGGTCACTTGAAATCAAAAATTTCTGATCTTGTGTTCGAGGCACAATGGCGACAAAGGATCCATATAGCCGACCCCACTATAGTGGGATAAAGGCTTGAGTATTGTTGTTGTTGTTGTGTTCGAGGCAATATAAGTTGTACACAACAACTTTTTCCTCCTATTCTATGGGTGAAGAGTAAATGGGATAAGGTCATCTTATACATGCTATTGCAATATCAATTTAGATGAGCTTGATTTAATTGGCTGATTATCGTGTGGCATGGGCAGGCATGGAAGGACTGAACTATTTGTCTGCTTTGGGTTACTAAAATTTGGTTAGAATAAGATCCCACTACAATAATGAATACTTGATTAATCATATACTTTTAGACATCCAACAGTAAAAAACTTAGTACTCCAATGTCACGGACTAAAGGTGTTTCACATATCCTTAATATTAGGTCAGATGACTCACTGGCTACCAATCAAGGTACATAATCCGTTGTTCTTCATAACTAAAGGATGCAAATGAAAGTAAAAGAACAATGGCGTCTGATATGAATTAAAGGTCATAAACAACAGTACCTGTATTTTCCTCATTCGGGTCAACAGCAGTAAGAGTTTCAAGCATCAACCTCTCTTTCTCAGCATCCATTCTTTAGGAAATAGTTGACATAGAGGACGCAAGTATAGAGTTTACTCTTGAGTAGTTGGACATAGGCCTGGACATGATGAAGAAAGTTACATTTTTGAAGAACAATAGTAACATTCAGAATCAAATTAAAATTCAAATAAAAAACATTTCTTCGTGAATGAACAAAAAAAAATTATGACTGGCACATTAAACAACCACTGCAGTAGGGTCGAAAAACAGGTTAACAAATGCAACCTTAAATCTTCATTTGTAGAGTCCGTTTAACCAACTCACATCTTAGACCCCATAGAAGTACACTAGAGGCAACTTAACACCACTGCAGGGCAGCCCACAATATTTGGGCCATAGCATTTTTGGGGAAAATTTCTCCCTCTACAATTTGCAGCCAACCTTTCTTTTCTCTTTTAAGCACATTAGAAGAGGGAAAGATCAACGGTGAAGAAGAAGGAATAGCAATAAGAATAATGCACGTGAGAGTGCCTACTTATTCACTTTTGTCACTTGGAATTGGGTTAAAACATAGTCGGGGGATGACTCTAAAATAATGTTATTTTGGGGTTATTTTAAATAAGAAATGCCTTTAGAATCTCATTTTTTACTCCAATTTAAATGAACACTAGATTACTTGAATATGACAAACATTTGCAATATTAGACAATAATATAAAGTATATTTTATGGATAACAAATAAAACTATGTTTAACATAGTTTTTTTCATCTACTATTTAATATTGTATTTAACATAGCTCAATTTCGTATATATCAGATGTCTTCATTTCCCAAAATATGTAACATTGATCAATAATACGAGAAGGGCATGAGAATTAAACATTTAGAAAATACAGGCAATCCTCACTCGTAAAACATTTTTGGTGATGATTTAACCATTCAAGTATGTAGCAAATACAAGGTTGATTGAAGGCATGTTGAGGCCCTCTTAAAATTTTGGTTCTACTCATGTATTTCACTAATCAAATTATTTAGAAAATATAACATATTAACAAGTCATCTATTTAAATCAAAGCCATTTGAAAAACTCTATACATGGAAAGCAATCATCTAATAACCATAGTACTATGTATATATTATACCCCAAGCCTAATAATATTTAATGCTTTCACAGAGGAATATGATGTCTGAATGGTGGTTATACTTGACATTTTGTTGACCTTCCTAACAAAATTGATGATTATATTGATACAAATGCAGGCAAACCTCACTCGTTGTGCCCGTCCGACATGACATACCCGACCCACAATGTGGTGGTCAGGTTGAGTAGATTTTATATCCAAAGGATATTGTTGACCAAACCCAACCAAACTTATTATAGGCCGAATATAGTTTAAGATTTTTATACTCAAAGCAACCTAACATACTGAAAACTATTCTTGAATTTTTCTTCAAGTTCTTGTACATTATCAAAAGGCCAGTAACTGAGTTATTTTTAGTGGTCAAAATATGATGAAGATATTGATTGTTATATGATTACAGGGAATCATATTTGTAAAATGAAGAAGTGCATACAAATATTATTTAACATGAAACTTACTCATGTTCGAGGGTTGTGGAGAAACTTAACAATACTCTTCCTTGCAATGAAATAAACTGGATCATGTATTTTATGCCTTGAAGAAGAACAAGCACTTACTTAGGGGCATACATAAATACTTTTTAAATCCTAGTGGATATTACATATGTAGTGACTCATATCAATCCAACATTTGTTGTAAGCAATGATGTCGAAGAGGTTTTTCTTCACTTAGAGGACAAGAAGCAGATGGTGCATTCTTTCAAGGAAATAATTGCATATGTAGAATCCATTATACATGACATGGTTGATAAGAAGAACATGAGTCATGAGTGTGTTGAGGAAGTCTATCACAGTCTGTATTTCTTAACATATAGTAAGTTTAAATTTGTAATGCATTATCTACACTATAGATTATAGTTTTAAGAGAAGGTTATCAGTGCACCGTCAAACTAATCGTAACTGTTAAACTTATTTTTAAATTAAATATTTTTAAATGAAAATAAATTATTTATTTAAATAATAGTTTAATAAAAATACCAAATTGATATTCAGTGCTTGAACCTGAGACCAAAAGCGATTCATCAACACTTCTTATCAGCTACACTAAATAGATTTTATGAAAAAATATATAATAAATTCATATATGTATGTACTGAGTGCCTTCGAGGACCCAACAATGCCCTTGATTGTTCACTTTCTCCATAGGCAACATGAGCGACAATATATTACGGTCAAACAATATGCAACGAGAATATCAATTGAAATAGTTGTATTGTGGTCGCCTCATAATGCCTAAAAGATGAGGCCTAAAAGGGGCGCGTACAACCAATGACACTGTCGTGGCCTCACAGGGGAACCCCCATGTACCATCACTTGCATATTAAATAGTTGTTTGCGCTAATACCTTTAAACATTTTATTTTCTCACAATTTTGAATGATACTATAACATTTTATGGTTACAAATTGAAGTTACATACATCACGAAAAGAGTGTTAAGCTTAAATGGTTGGGTAATAAGTGGCATTGTTCATCCAACAATTAGAAGCAAAGAAGAGGAATGCAACATCCTTCAAAAATATTGTGGTCATGCCCAATCCATCATACACGTGTGTTCTTGTATTAGCTTGGAACCCGTGTATCTCTTATACTATACTGTCATTTGCTTTATAAATGAGATTACGCTATTACGGTGAATAATATCTTTGAGAATATTACATCTTCTAGATTCATGGTTATGTGTTAGATAATTCTTGGTTGTTTATTTAGTTTTATTAACGAATATTACCAATTCTTAAAGTCCATGACCCAAATTTTAATAGAAGGCTGAATTTTTATATTAATTCTCAACACAGATATTATCAAGCAATTTCAAAACTATAAGGCACCTTGATGGTTAAACACATCTCCATAATTTTAATAAAATATCTCAATAGTATATGGGTTTTGAACACTCCAAAAGCAAGTTAACTCAAACGACACTAATAACTTCACAACCAACAAATTAAATATGACATTTATAAATACTGACAGACATGCACATGGCCCCCTAGGCGTAGTGTGCCGCGGAGGCAGTACTCGGCCATTGCTCGGTGACCATCAGACATTGTCCTTATCCCATGCTATGGACAGGGGGACGCCATGCATGGCCACTAGTTGCAGCAAACCAGACTAAAATCAAGATACGGCTAGATGAAATCACTGGTTAAATATTATCATTGTCTACACTATTAAACATGAATAATGATCGCATGAAACTTCAAATTTTAGGGCATACCTTAACCCTAACCAGAAGATGAAGAAGCTTCTGCACTCCAAAGTAGTGAGGTGCAACTAGTGAGGTTTGTCTGCATTTGTATTGATATAGTCATCAATTTCGTCAGGAAAATCAACAAAATGTCAAGTATAACCACCATTCAGACATCATATTCCTCTATGAAAGCACCAAATAGTATTAGACTTGGGGTATAATATATACATACTGGTAACTAATATGGGTATTAGATGATTGTTTTTCATGCATAGAGTTTTTCAAATAGCTCTAATTTAAAAAGACGACTTGTTAATATGTTGTATTTTCTAAACAATTTGATTAGTGAAATACATGAGCAGAACCAAATTTCTAAGACGGCCTCAACATGCCTTCAAGTTCAATCAATCTTGTATTTGCTGCATACATGTTTGCCCTAGCGTGTTGTAGTCGGTGGAGGAGAAGGCTTTCCGTTGAGGTGGAAGAAGCAAGCAGAGAGAAGAATGCATCCGAGATATCCTTTGAATCGCGGCACTGAGGCGAGTGGAGAGAGGCGGAAGACGCGAAGGCACGTCGGGGTCGCAGCAGGTTGTGGTTGCATCCGCTCGTGGTCGCAGCCGCTCCGACGTGCTAGGGCATCAGATAGGAGGGAGACGGGAAGGAGTCACGGGGAAATGAGCATCGGGAAACAGTCCATTTCACGCTGGATAGTGGGCTGATCAGAGGGAGGAGAACATTCTAATGGATCCGGATCCCCTGGAGCTTGAATTTCAGGGGTGAAGTTTCGTTTTTGCAAATCACTCGAGCCGAATCTGAAAAAATGATTAGCATGAAAGTTGTAGATATTTTCGAGACGAATAACTTTCATGTTGAATATTTTTTAAGGGTGCTGTTATTAGCAAACTCATTTTCGTTTCTAGCAAACCAGAAAAAAAAACAGATTCTGTCATTTTTTGCATTTTTTTCTCTTCCCAAAAATTACTACTACAAACCAATCTTGTTTTTTGACAATTTTTGTATTTTTGAATTTTGAGCCCCAAATATTTCTCATTTGAAAAAGTGATCAACATGAAAGTTATAGATCTTGATGAGATCTACAACTTTCATGTTGATCATTTTTTTGATTTGAAGCCGTTTAAACCTTCAATTTGGGCTCTAAAAAAGACATGCACGGAACATACAGATTTTCGGCGTGACTTTTTTCGGGGCCCAAATCGGGGGTCTAAACCACTTCAAATCAAAAAGTGTTGAGATCTACAACTTTCATGTTTAACATTTTTTGATTTGAAGCCGTTTATGTCATCGATTTGACCCCCGAAAAAAGTCACGCCGATCCCGGGCGTCCACATATGTACGACGTAACTTTTTTCAAGGGTCAAATCGGGGGTCTAAAGTGCTTCAAATCAAAAAGTGTTCAACATGAAAATTGTAGATATCGACGAGATCTACAACTTTCATGTTGAACATTTTTTGATTTGAAGCCGTTTATGCCATCGATTTGGCCCCCGAAAAAAGTCACACCGATCCCGGGCGTCCGTACATACGTACAACGTAACTTTTTTCAGGGGCCAAATCGGGGGCCTAAAATGCTTCAAATCAAAAAATGTTCAACATGAAAATTGTAGATCTCATTGAGATCTACAACTTTCATGTTGAACACTTCTCATGAAATTGTACGTATAAGACGCAGTTCAAAAAGACGTATATTCATATATACACTTAACTCGTATATACAACACATTCTTATAGGAATTAGAAATCAAATATATTTCTAAACCGATCGATATTTTGTTTAAAGATTTTGATGATGATAATGATATTTTGTTGAAAAAACAGTTTTGAACATACTAAGCATTTGTAGTATTTTGACTCATTTATAATGCTAACATAAGTGGTTGAATGAATACATTTGAAATCATTTGTAATGTCATTATATGCATCGAGTTATTTTAAATGAATGAATGTTTTAAACAAAATTTAATTTTTTTTTTTTAAATTATGTTGGTTTGCTAGTAACAAAATGGTTTTCAAATAGCCATTTTGAAAAATGAGGGTTTGCTAATAGTAATGGTTTGCTAGAAACCAAACTGGGTTTGCTAGTAATAGTACCCTTTTTTAATTTGAAGTCGTTTAGACCCCCGATTTAAACCCCGAAAAAAATTAGTCCGAAAAATATTAAATTAAACATGAATGTTATTCGTCTCGGGAATATCTACAACTTGCATGTTAAGTATTGTTAACCATTTTTTCTGATTCCGCTCGAGTGATTCGCAAAAACGAAACTCCACTCCCTGAAGTCTGGAGTTCCTGCAGGAACTCCAGGGAATCCGGATCTCATTCTAATGGGCTGCCATCGTTATATCATTAAGGAAATATTACCTCACTTTAAGCTCGGGGGAGCAAAGTTGCACTTTAGGGTAAAATATGAGAATCTAACGGTCTGTGTGGATGTCCGCACATATCTCAAAGCAAGCTGAAATAAAGTGCAGTGAGTGCATGTCATCCAACGCGAACCGTTGGATGCCCGCACTTTACGGTAAAATGCAGCAAGTGCACTTTATCTCCCCCGAATCGCCTCACTTTTGTTAGTCGGCATAAGCATCATTTTGAGGATTGACTATCCGCAAATCCGCAAGCAATATCTAATTTACACATCAAAATATTTTGTTTTTTTTTTATATTTAGAGATGTAATTTTGTTTGAAACATATTAAAAAAGAAATTACAGTGCATGTCACTCTCAGACCTTGTGGCTGCCGGCAACCTCCTCATGGAACCCAACACAGATGTTATGCTTACCTACGGCAACAGACTGGCCGGAGTTGGCTTTGATTTCCTCGTCGGTGTTTCCTGAGTGGATAATCCTGATGATCGCCTTGTTGAGCTTAGCCTACTCCTTTGCGACGGTGCAACCACGTCGGCAGCGTCTGATCTATGGGTCTAACTTGGTAGCTATATATTATGATTAAACAGATTAGTAATTATATGATCTAAAATGAATCAACAAGACCAGAAATAATGTGATACTTATGTTGAAGGATCAATTCAAACAAGAATTAAACATTACATTACAACAGAACAAATAAAAAAGCCTAGTCATTCTCAGCACATATCAATTAAACGCTAATGAATTGGCAATAAAATTACATTCCTCAATTGGAAACATTTGGAAGCATCAGATTTTAAATGCATTTGGAAGCATCAAGGAGTAGAAGTATGGACTTCTGCTTAAAGTACTTATTATTATTAAAAAAAAGGATGATACAAACTAAGGTATTAACTAGCATATAAATTATTCGGAAGGTCTAACGGTCTATGTGGATGTCCGCACATATCTCAAAACAAGCTGAAATAAAGTGTAGTGAGTGCGTGTCATTCAACGCGAACCGTTGGATGCCCGCACTTTACGGTAAAATGCAGCGAGTGCACTTTATCTCCCCCGAATCGCCTCACTTTTGTTAGTCGGCATAAGCATCATTTTGTGGATTGACTATCCGCAAGCAATATTTTGTTTACACATCAAAATATTTTGTTTTTTTTTTATATTTAGAGATGTAATTTTGTTTGAAACTTATTAAAAAAGAAATTGTGTCACTCTCAGACCTTGTGGCTGCCGGCAACCTCCTCATGGAACCCAACGCAGATGTCATGCTTACCTACGACAACAGACTGGCCAGAGTTGGCTTTGATTTCCTCGTCGGTGTTTCCTGAGTGGATAATCCGGATGATCGCCTTGTTGAGCTAGCCTACTCCTTTGCGACGGTGCAACCACGTCGGCAACGTCTGGTCTATGGGTCTAACTTGGTAGCTATATATTATGATTAAACAGATTAGTAATTATATGATCTAAAATGAATCAACAAGACCAGAAATAATGTGATACTTATGCTGAAGGATCAATTCAAACAAGAATTAAACATTACATAACAACAGAACAAATAACAAAGCCTAGTCATTCTCAGCACATATCAATTAAACTCCAATGAATTGGCAATAAAATTACATTCCTCAATTGGAAACATTCGGAAGCTTCAGATTTTAAATGCATGGAAGCATCAAGGAGTAGAAGTATGGGCTTCTGCTTAAAGTACTTATTATTATTAAAAAGGATGATACAAACTAAGGTATTAACTAGCATAAAAATAAGCTCCAGAAGACAAGAACCATTCATGTGACACAGAAATCCCACGAGCTCATGATTCTTTGATAAGTGCACAGTAAAGGAGACGGGGGAGAATCAAGAAGAGGTGGAAGAATACTATATGGGGGGAATTAATTGTTGAGGCTTCGTTCAAGATAGTCCACAATAGCTCATCAAATGTTGAATGGATATTTATAGTATCTCTAGCGTAGAGTCATGCACTAGAGTGACACGAAATCCAATGGGTCATTCCGAGTCGATTTTGACACGCGCGCACATATAATTAATTCTCTAACAATCTCCTCTTATGCCTGTCGTAAACCCGACGTCGGAAAAAAGGGTGGTGTGTGTTCAACCAAATATGAATCACTCACACCCGTGTCTGTCACACTTGTCTGAACATATTGAACGTTAAAAGGAACAACTGTATGCACGCATAAAAATTAATATAAATCATAGCAACATCACATAACAGTGTAAAGTACTATCATAGCACGGACTCAACATACCTAGTGGCTAATGATCAACACAAGAGCAGAAGTAGTCCAAACAACAAGTGTTCAAAAGAAGTAAACAATGATCTAAGTAGAGTTAAGCCAGAAACCAAATAACACTCTAATTGTACGTCATCATCCCCAGATGTATAGTAGGGCATCCTCATAAGGATCTCAAACAACAAGTGTTCATCCATCATCAACATCTCTTGTAATTTCAACAGAGAATTACATTTAAAATGAATTCAAATCTTTAAAAATGTACATGTATCTATTCTACTATAAGAACGTAGTACTTTAATTATCTAAGAGGGCGCCTTCACAGAGTATTATAGGTTCTACCTCAAAATCCATTATCTGTTTTCAAAGAAACCATCTTATGGTCTTTAGACACCGCAGCTATATATGTGTTCTTATGTGGAATGTCACAGTTACTGTTCTTCTAAAGTTAATTAGAACTCATCAAATGTGGAATGGAACCAATTAATAGAAGAAGGGTCAAACCGAGCCAGATCGTGTTATCAAATATGGAATAACACTATATTCCTAAGGGAGATGAATCCCAGTGAAGTTATTAACATCGTATGTAGAATGCAACAACTCACAAGATTCGTACTCAGCAACCAAAAACATCAGTGGAGCATAGCACGCTTGCTTTGACAAAGAAAAGTGGAAAAATCAAAACATTTAAACTAATCTTGAACTGAATCGCCTAACCTTGAACTAAGGCTGAGCTAAGTCGCATTGAGTCTCATTTCCCCCACTGTTTTGATTAATCGGTCTTTGGTCATTCCTTTCGTCAATGAATCGGCCAGGTTATCCTTCGATCGCACATCGATCAAGATGATAACGTCTTGTTCTTTCAGATAATTCAATAGTGCATGTCTCAGTTGTACATGTCTTATTTTTATATTAAAGAGGACATTCTTAACAACTTGAACTGTTACCTGATTATCACAATATAGGCTCAAAAAATTGTTTTGTAGCCTAGACAAGAGAATGTATAGAATCAAATTTTTGATCCAATCTGTCTCTTCACCAGCCGAAGCTAATGCAAACAACTCAGCTTCCATAGACGACAAAGCTATACAAGTCTGTCTTTTGGATTTCCAAGCAACAGTAGCTCCACCCATAGTGAATATAAATCCACTCATAGACTTATTATTAAAACCTTTTGAACACCACAAGACTTCATAGTATTCATCCACGGTAGGAGGGTAACAAGTGTAGCACAAAACATGATCTTTTGTACCTCTCAAGTACCTCATCAGCCTGTCTAGGGCATCCTAATGCTCTTTGATTGGGATATTGGTAAAGCGGTTCAACATGTCAACAAAGAAGAGAATGTGTAACACCCTAAAAATCCTTGGACTATAGACTGGGCAACACGGCTAGGGACACGGGTGTATCCAAGGCTGTGTCCTACTCTGTGTACTCGAGTGGGTCTCGAGTGGGGCTCGAGTAGGCCTCGAGTGGGGCACACGGCCTGTGACACGAGCGTGTTCAGGGCCGTGTCCTGTGAGTTCGACGAAATGATCTCGACGAAATGCAGTCGACGATCCTTGAGAGGCAAGTCGGTTGGGCACACGGCCTGTGACACGGGCGTGTCCCATGGTCGTGTCCTTCTCGGGTTGTGGCCAGGTCTGTGTAGACAGATAAACACGGGCTGGACACGGGCGTGTACGAAGCCATGTCTGGCATACAGCATGGGACACGGGCGTGTCTCATGGTTGTGTCCTGGTCTGATTGAGTCAGTTCCTTTGTCGCTTAAGGCACACGGCATGTGACACGGGCGTGTCATAAGCCGTGCTCAGCCCAGGAATTTCATTTTCTGGGCAGATTGTGGTCGTTCATTTCCTTCAAATTGGATCCAATGGTCCAGAGGTCTTTCTGTTGTTATAAGGCCAAGAGTTTAAGGATAAACTCTCATTTATCTTTGGTCATTTTCTTTCTAAAGAGATAGAGAGAGGGGAGAGAAAGAAAGAAGGAGGAAGGAGGAATCCGGCTGCCGGAGGAGCCTCAGTGTTCCGAATAAAGAGCTGAGTTCAGATTTGTGAATGCAAGGCCGTTGCGGTGATTTCCATCCGGCTAGATTTTCATGGCTCCAAAGCGATCATCAAGGGTAACGATCTCCTTCTTGGATAAATGAAGTCCTCTTTTATGCATGTGCATGGAATCCTCCACCAAGAGGTGGAAAGCGTAAGCGATTCCAGCGGGTTGATAGTTGATATCCCGGTTGAGTATGCATCTAGATCCGGAAATGTGTAGTACGGAATAGGCATGTTGTGTGAAGCCCATCCGGACGATTAGTCTGGATTGGTGATGTTTATATTGCGAACCGGAGAAAACTCCGTGTATGAAACGAGTATTGGACGAAGTTTGTCAGAGTACCTGTGAATAGTGAATTCTTCCATACCCAGGAAGCTCTGGGTAAGCTCCTTGTGTTGTGTGTGTCTGCGTGGTGAGAGATCGATTGGTGGCAATGCAAATGGGGGGCTGCGGGCCTTCCCGGTTTGTTACACCACAGTGGTGGGTCGATCTGAAATGCTTAATGGTTGTCGTGAGGTGAACACCTCTAATTGGGATGGGCGAGGATGTCTCCAGCATGCGTGTTGTAATATACTAATGCCCATAGCCAACAAGTTAAGAACCTCCAATCAGTGGTGGTACTAAGGATGATTTGGTACACCGTAAGCGTGCCCTGAGTGCACGGAGCGTCTAACACGAAGGCCGGTGTTTGTGATGATGTTGTGCATGAGAGCACTTGTTGTGATATATAAAAATATATATGTTGTGATTGCAATGCATGTAGGGAAGGAACCACTGTCCCGGGTAAGGGGTAAGGTCATTATAATTGGTCAGCTAAATGCTGGTCGTTGCTTTGTTTATCACCCTTGGGGTGGATGTTCATATGCAGATGATGACGGGCTGAATTAGATTGAGCGGGCTGAAGCCCTTGTTGCTTGTAGGCCCTTGAAGGTCGTGCGAAGAATTATATTTTCATGTGTGGTCGGCCTACATATCGATGTATGAAATCACACTTGTAAAGAGAAATATGTAAGGCCTTAAGGCCATGAGTGTTTGTGGTTGTACACATTCCTGGTGATATATATATATGTGTGCTATTTATAATTTAATGGACATTCAATGTGTTGAGTTCTTGCAAGTTAAAATCTTCCGCTAGAATGCTCTGAGTTAAGATACGAGTAGAAATGATTATTATATTCATACGTGATTCTGTCATTTGTCTGTGAAATATGACGTGGGGCCCCAGCCGGACCCTCTATTATATTCCATGTGACGGATGGAGGCGTTACAAATTGGTATCAGAGGATAGGGTTTGGTAGGGATAATATAATTGAACTGAAGAATGTCCACTAGGAATGCAATACATGTGTTTGAGGAGCGTGAGCGTGTATACTAGGCATGGTTACCGTTTTGGAATAGACGTTAATGGTGTTTTGTACACTTATAGGTGACGAGGAGTGGAGCTGGGCAGTCTGAGCCCCAGCGTTCTGATGAGAGTGCGGCACCAGCTGAGGTGTCTATACCTCCTCCTTCTGAGGAAACCGTACGCTTAGTTGTTGAGGCGCTGTTTGCAATGATAAATGCACAGCCTATTGGGCAGGCAAGGCCTACAGTGGTGCCAGTACGGGTTGGAGAGAGACAAGAGTGTGTTGAGACTCTGATTGACGAGCAAGCGGCTGACGAGCAACTGAAACGGTTTATGGAGTTTAATCCACCTACATTTGTAGGGGCGGGTTCCCCAACGCAGGCTGAGGACTGGCTCGCAAGAGTGAAGAGGATATTGACAGCGATCAGGACTGATGAGGGGCAGAAAGTTATGTTAACCACTTTCCTGCTGGAAGGAGAGGCGAGGCTTTGGTGGGATGAAGTGGAATTGCACCACTTGACAGGCATAGGCCTAGGGTAGATATCGATCGAGGAATTCTCAAGATTATTTTGGGCAAAGTATTTGCCAGTGTCGCAACGAATTGCAATGGAAAATGAGTTTCAAGGTCTGGTGCAAGGTGAGAGTAGTGTTGATACTTACCTGCATGAGTTTACCAGGCTGGGGCGCTATGCGGGGTCTACTTTCGCTGAGGAGGCGCGGAAGACGAATAGGTTCTATGAGAGACTTCGTGATGAGCTGAGGTTGGTGCTCCCGAGTTCAGTGAACCAAGGCTTCCAAGCGTTAGTAGATACAGCCCGTGTGCTAGAGAAAGATTTGAAACGGGTGTAGGACAAGAAGAACTTGGTGGTGGAAAAGCCTGAGTTCAAAGTTCCGCAGTAGGAATAATCGGAGTTTAGGAAACGAGACAAGAAGAGGTTCAGGTCTGCTGAACAAACTCAGTCAAATGTTGCTTCGGGAGCAACGTATGGGCAAGGACGTGTTGAGACACGTACATGTTTTCATTGTGGGAAGTAGGGACATATAGCCCGTGATTGTTGGAGTGGCCCTTCAAAGGGTGAGAAAAAGACAGGTCCATCTTATGAGGAAAAGAGCAAGGCAGTGATAGAGTCATCTGCATCCCGGGCGCAACCTCGAGTATATAATCTCCAATTATAGGAGCTGCAAAGCTCAAATCATGAAGAACAACAGCCTCGCATGAATAATTTAGAATTACATGAGGCCATAAAGTGGATTATGAAGGATGGGGATGAACGAAAATAAACATAACGAGTGTACTTTACTGTTTTCGTGATGTAATAAAGTACTTGTTGTATGTTTGTTTAATAAAGACTTGTATTTGTGCGATGCCGTGGGGAGAGACAAGCTGCGGCCTCTGAGCTCTAAAACAGGGTCGTTCTGTAAAACATGCAACAAAGGATTGGTTGTGTTAGTGTCTACAGTTGAGCTAAATTTCGGGACGAAATTTTTGTAAATGTGGGAGGATTGTAACACCCTAAAAATCCTTGGACTATAGACTGGGCAACACTGCCAGGTATACGGGCGTGTCCAAGGCCGTGTCCTACTCTATGTACTCGAGTGGGTCTCGAGTGGGTCTCGAGTGAGCCTCGAGTGGGCCTCGAGTGGGGCACACGGCCTATGACACAGGCGTGTCCAGGGCCGCGTCCTGTGAGTTCGAAGAAATGATCTTGACGAAATATAGTCGACGATCCTCGAGAGGCAAGTCGGTTGGGCACACGGCCTGTGACACGGGCGTGTCCCATAGCTGTGTCCTTCTCGGATTGTGGTCGGGTCTGTGTAGATAGATAAACACGGGTTAGACACGGGCGTGTCTGAAGCCGTGTCTAGCACACGACATGGGACACGGGCGTGTCACATGGCCGTGTCCTGATCTGGTTGAGTCAGTTCCTTTGACGCTTAAAGCACACAGCCTGTAATATGGGCATGTCATAGGCTGTGTTCAGCCCAGGAAATTTATTTTCAGGGCGGATCGTGGCCGTTCATTTCCTTCAAATTGGATCCAATGGTACAGAGGCCTTCCTGTTGTTATAAGGCCGAGAGTTGAACGATAAACTCTCATTTATCTTTGGCCATTCTCTTTCTAAAGAGATAGAGAGAGGGGAGAGCAAGGAAGGAGGAAGGAGGAATCCGACTGCTGGAGGAGCTTCAGCGTTCCGAATCGAGAGCCGAGTTCAGATTTGTGGAGGCAAGACCGTTGTGATGATTTCCATCCGTCTAGATTTCCATGGCTCCAAAGCGATCGTCAAGGGTAACGATCTCCTTCTTGGACAAGTGAAGTCCTCTTTTATGTATGTGCATGGAATCCTCCACCAAGAAGTGGAAAGCGTAAGCGATTCCAGTGGGTTGATAGTTGATATCTCCGGTTGAGTCTACATTTAGATCTGTAAATGTGTAGCACAGAATAGGCATGTTGTGTGAAGCCCATCCGGATAGTTAGTCTGGATTGGTGATGTTTATATTGCGAACCAGAGAAGACTCCGTGTATGAAACAAGTATTGGACGGAGTTTATGAAAGTACCTGTGAATTGTGAATGCTTTCATACCCAGGAAGCTTTGGGTAAGCTTCTTGTGTTGTGTGTGTCTGCGTGGTGAGATATCGATTGGTAGCAATGCAAATGGGGAGATGCGGGCCTTCCCGGGTTATTACACCACAGTGGTGGGTCAATCTGAAATGCTCAATGGTTGCTGTGAGGTGAACACCTCTGATTGGGATGGGCGAGGATGTCTTCAACATGCGTGTTGTAGTAGACTAATGTCCATAGCCAACAAGTTAAGAACCTCCAATCGGTTGTGGTACTAAAGATGATTCGGTACACTGTAAGCGTGCCCTGAGTGCACGGAGCGTCTGGCTCGAAGGCCGACGTTTGTGATGATGTTGTGCGTGAGAGCACTTGTTGTGATATATAAAAATATATATGTTGTGATTGCAATGCATGCAGGGAAGGAACCACTGCCTCAGGTAAGGGGTAGGGTTATTACAATTGGTCAGCTGAATGCTGACCATTATTTTGTTTATCACCCTTGGGGTGGATGTCCATATGCAGGTGCTAACAAGCTAAATTGGATTGAGCGGGCTGAAGCCCTTGCTGCTTGTAGGCCCTTGAAGGTCGTGCGAAGAATTATATTTTCATGTGTGGCCGGCCTGCGTGCCGATGTATGAAATCACACTTGTAAAGAGAAACATATAAGGTCTTAAGGCCATGAGTGTTTGTGGTTGTAGACATTCTTGGTGATATATATAAATGTGTTATTTATATATTTAGTGGACATTCAATGTGTTGAGTTCTTGCAAGTTAAAATATTTCACTAGAATGCTAGTTAAGATGCGAGTAGAAATGATTATGATATTCATAAGTGATTCCGCCATTTGTCTATGAAATATGGCGTGGGGCCCCGACCGGACCCTCTGTTATATTCCATGTAACGGATGGAGGCATTACAGAATGTCTGGTCTTATACAACCTGTGGCGTACATGAGCCTACCAATGATGTTCGAGTACTTGGTCAACGCTGGTTCCTACATTCAGACACAACTTGACATTTGGATCAAACGGTGACTTTACAGGCTTACAATCTTTATAACCCCAAATAAAAAGAATTTGCTCTATATAATGAGCTTGACTAAGGGTAACATGACCCTTATCTACTCTAACTTTCATTCATATAAAGGTATCAACTAGACCAAGGTGCCTTATGTCAAATGCTTTTGCAAGAGTGGATTTAATATCCCTCACTACAACTAGATCTGACCCCAAAATCAACATGTCATTTATATGCAAGCATATAATGACAATTTTTTTTGACATTGAGTTGTGATAGAGGCACTTGTCGGATAGCTAGATTGGACTGAAATCCAATGTTATTTATCACTTGGTCAAATATATGTGTTATATCTTAGGCGATTGTTGAAGCCCATAAATTGACTTGTCTAACTTGCACACTTTCTCTTTCTGATCTTTATGTACATGACATTTGGGTTGTGTCATGTAGATCTCTTCATCAAGCTCTCCATTCAAGAAGCATGTCTTGACATCTATACAACCCCAAATTCGTTGGGTGGGACCCAGAGGCATTAACGGTTGGGATTGGACCAGCCATAAGCTAGCTCAGGCTTGAAGGCCATAAGAGCTCTCGCGCCGGAGGAGCTCCCGCTTAAGAGCAGGCGAGATCCTACCCAGGGCCAGGAGTGGGCGAGAAGGCACGACGCTGAGTGAGCTTCACTCTCTCAGCGCCGTAATCAGCACGGGCGCTGAGCGAGCTTCACTCACTCAGTGTCGCGACTAACAGCAAAGGGCGTTGAGTGAGCTCCTCTCACTCAACGCCGCGGTCGGCAGCAAAGGGCGTTGAGTGAGCTCCTCTCACTCAACGCCGCGGCCGGCAGCAAGGGCGTTGAGTGAGCTCCACTCACTCAACGTTGTGGCTAACAACAAAGGGCGTTGAGTGAGCTCCTCTCGCTCAACGCCGCGGTCGACAGCAAAGGGCGTTGAGTGAGCTCCTCTCACTCAACGTCGCGGCCGGCAGCAAGGACGTTGAGTGAACTCCACTCACTCAATGTCGTGGCTAGCAGCAAAGGGCGTTGAGTGAGCTCCTCTCACTCAACGCCACGGTCAGCAACGAGGGCGTTGAGTGGGCTCCACTCACCCAACGACGCGTCCAACGACAGCGTTGATAACTTCCCGAAAAGAAGTTATCTATTGCTTTATTCTATTTTAATATTCATCTTATTGATAAAAAAATGAATTAAATAAGTAAAAATATAAGAAAATTCATATCTATTTTTTTTTATGGTTAAAATATCTAATTTTTTCCATATTTTTCTTGCTAGAAATGCCAAAGGAATCGATCTGGAGAAGTAAAGCTGGAATTATTTTGGACTGCGCAGATTGTTACAACAACTAGAAAAAGTTGTTGCAACAACTGTTGGACGGATTTTGAATTTAAAATTCGAATTTTACGCCAAAATGAAAATTGAAAAGAGACAACTCTTGATAAAGGGCTGCACGTTTTTATGAAGAGAATCTCATACCATAAAGGAACTTTTGAAAAAAAGATTAGAAGAACTTTTTGTTGGAGTGCCATCATCTTGGAGAAGAAGAAGAACGGCTAGGGTTTGGACGCACCGACAAGCAGAAAGAAGACTCGGAAGCGGATTCTAAACACAAATTTCTGCAGTATTTTCATTTCTAAACATCATGTCTAGTAAGATCTTTCTTGTTGTGCGGTTTCATCCTTCGAACATGAACTAAATTTCCTTGCTTTGTACGTACGTTGAAAGTACTTTGACTTATTGTGATGTGATATTTATAATTTTCTCTTTTATGATTGTTTGAAAACATATCTTTGATGATTTTTATGTTCTATGTTATGGAAGTTTTAGATCAAGTATTTCTCTTCTAATTTACGTGGCGAGATTTGAGAGAGGAGTCACGTATTTTAGGGTTGAATCCCTTTATTTTTGCACGGCGAGATTCGAGAGAGGAGTCGTGTAAATCTTTAGCCAAAATTCCGTCTTTATACTGCGCTGCAAGATTCGAGAGAGGAGTGGCGTAAGTGTAGCATAAATTTCAACATAGCATCAAGAAAGAAAGAGATTTCGTCTTAGGCTAGCAACATTGATTTGAGTGCTTTATGTTATTCTCATCTTACCTAAGTTAGAGATAACTAGGAGAATTAGGATAAACAAATTTCTGAGATCGAGAGATGACGAATTCCACTTTCAAATCATTGTAGGATAGTAGTTAATCATTTCATAAAAGATCATTCTAAAAACCCATCGCAATAGGCAAAGGAATTCAACGTACAAAACTACTTCTCCAACTTGATTAAAGTCATTCTAAATTAAAGATACTCAGTTTTTATTATTGTTTTTCTTTTTAATTATCCTTAATTCAAATTAACTTTTAATCATCCAGCTTGAATTTAAAGAAAGGGTAGAGTTAGTATTTGCGAGCACTAGATTATTCACTTCCTCGAGGGAACGATCTTAACTCATCATTTTATTACTTGATTCGGCACGTGCACTTGCGTTATTATATACATCTATTTCGGGCGTATCAAGTTTTTGGCGCCGTTGCTGGGGAAGTGCAACTAATTTAGTGTCTTTTCTTGCAATATTAGTAAACCCTAAATATTTAGAGCTCAAGTTTTTTTAAAAAAAAATTCTAGGATTTGTTTTTTTTTACGTAACAATTTTAATTTTATTTATTCCTAATCTATTTTTTTTAAAAAAAATCAAAGTAGGTTTATTCATTTAAATTATTTGTGTGTAGTTGATTTGTGCAAAGATTAATATTCATTTGGTGAATTCTCCCATGCAAAATCATGTATTCATATTTATATTCTCGATGTCATTATTGCGGGGCATTCAATCATGCTAGTAATGATTGTTATATAAAAGACTGTAGTTACATGTCATATGACTCACCCTATAGAGTACCAACATCTGATGATACTTCATATAGTGCTCCTAATTTTTATAATTATGCTCCCCCACAACATGCAACGTTTCCGCATTTCAGCCCGACCCCTCAAAGGCCGAGAAGAAATGAGAAACAATGCATATTTTGTCATAGCACCGGACACGCTTTGAAAGAGTGCATTGCATTTCAGCATCAAAGAGAGGAGTATAACAAACCTAAAATTCAAATCCTCTCATCCTCTTCTTATTATGGCATTCCTTATGATTCTAATGATATATACGCATTACCTCCTTGTCTACGAAGGAGTATTGGAGATATAACCATCATATTCATTGATGATCCGTGCAATGACATCGCGGAGCTGCCTCTCCCTACACATTCATCACCTATTTTGGATTCACCTATGGAGGAACCAACCCACATATTCTCTGATAATGTTATCACCACAGTTCTTCCACCTTCTTTGCACGAATTTTCTACACCTATTTTTAACGATCATGTCGAAGATATTGTGCTTGGGGATAATCCTGAACCTAAGGATGTGCCAAAGTGTGTCGAAGATATTATCCTCTCCAATGGAGGGAAGAATTATTTGGAGCACGATGATGCGCCAGGGTGGGATGAAGAAGATATCCTTTCTGATGAGCAAGTATACACTTCTTCATTAGATGAGGAGGTCCAACTCACCATCAAGGCTCTCGAGTTCTCGGGCCCCCCTTGTTATGATGCTTACGATACCGACATCGATCAATCTTCGAAACCTACTGGGAGTGAAACTGGGATCACTCCCACGATTAGAAATCATTTATGTCTTTCTTCTATTTTATTTCCTAATCTCCTTTCATTATCTGAGCCCAATCAAGTTGATGTGTCACAAATGCTTCCGGAGGTTATTAAGCATTATCCTCAAGTTGATGAGATGGGTATCCTCTTATGTGAGGAGGTTGAGTCCTCCTCCATAGTTGATGCCTCATTTATTTTCTTTTATCCCTATAGCCTTTCTATTGACGATGATATCTTGCAAGGCAAGGATATAGTTTATGGTGAGAATAGTGAGGAGCATTGCTCTTCTTACTTTTTGTTCTCACTACCTACGATGAACATGTATTATCATTTAGGAAAAGAGGTGGTGGTTTTATCGTCATATTGGCACCTGCTACCGACACGTATATTAGAACAATTACATGTTCATTTTTCTTTTCATCGACCAATAATTTAGAATTTTAAATTTTTTGAATAAGTCGTACTGGGAAGACAATAAACTCAGTAGTTATCTTTAGTTTACTCCATATTGTGCTTTACTTTTCTTGTAAGTTTTTTTTAGTACAACAATAAATTTAGTGCATGGTAGGAGGCAGCATATCGTATCGTAGTATATATATATATATATATAATGAAATATAAAATAAAAAAACAGAAATATTTGCTTATTTTCATTAAAAGAAAATGTTCGAGAAAGCGAAGTTACATGACACTAGTTGACTATGCCCAAAAAGTTTTAGGAGTGAAAATGTTGGAGGAGTGAAAAATTTGGAAAAAAAACCTGTAGAAATTTGAAGAAAAACAGATTTCGTAAAACAGATGACAGTTGTTACAACAACCTAAAAATGTCTGTAATTAGAATTATATTTCTGTTACAGTTGTTATAACAACCCCATTACATATGTAACCGGATTTAATTTTTTGCATGCTTCTTCTAGTAATCACGCGGGTTTAATTCATGACAGTTGTTATAACAATCCTACTACATATGTAATAGGATTTAGCTATCTGAATATTTTTTCTAACTTAATGGGCTGGGATAATTTCAACCCTAAGCCGAGTTTAATTCAATAATAAAATTACTAATCTAACTATCATTAAACCCCATCTACTTAAATCCCGCCCCATTTATAAATAATAATAAATAAATAAAAATCAGTTTTCATTCTCTTCTCCAACTTGAAATACACCGGCTAGGTCTAGAGAGAAAGTGCGACGGGGGAGATTGAGGCTGCGCGAGGCATTGGGAGCGGCGATCGACAAGGTAGAGGGAGATGGACGGCGAGCTGTGTTAAACAAGGATTGTGAGAGCTCCTGTAGTCTAGGAATTGAATATTTCTATGGTATAATTCTGGACCCTGCTTCAATGAAAGATCAAAGTATAATTTTTTTTTATATTTTTATTATTTTCTAGTTTTCTTGGCACCTTCTATGCTCGATTTAGGTTATGTCGTCCAAACGAAAAAAAAAAGAATACTGTACAAGGAAAAACGGTTAAGTTTTTGAATAAGCTAGTGAAGTATTGATTTCAATCTTTAAAGTCACTCTCTTTCATCTTTAAAAGAGGATTCAATATGAAGAAGAAGAGGAGGACGAGTATGATTATCTTCTATCTAGCTTTACTTTTGCATCGTTAAATTTACATTTTACTCTAGAATATATTGGGTTATGTGATTCTCTGGAATATGTTTTGGTGATACATATGTTATGATGTGACACCTTAGATAGTATATTTTATGCTTCACTTATATGATTTGATGTTGTATGATGCTACCTACTGTTATTTTTTTATGTTGTTCTAACACTGATCTGAAATTAAGTATTTAAATATGCTATATGTATCATGCTTCGTCTCATTTATTTTGTTGAGAATTGTATTATTGTGTCCCCTGTGTTGCACTAACTTAAAAATTTTATAGGGTGATGAACTATTTAGGCCCCAATATTTCTTAGTCCTAATGTTATTTATTTTATTACAACTATCATATTTTGAATTAAATCTTATGGAATGATAGTCATCGTGCGCATGTGCTATAGTTCAGTGGTTTTTAATTATACTCATCGATTATAACACAAATCGATCTCATGCCAATTACCATGTGCACTTTAAGGATGAAGGTTATGCAGGTTGGACTAAATGGTTAGATTTTTGAGGATGCATGAGGAGAGTGACATGAGTACACCAAGAAGAAGCAAAATAAGCAATAGACAACCACTCCATCGCATCCAATACAGGGGAGTTATTTAAATTTCAAGTTTTTGTCTCCCTTAAAGTATTTACTTATTAGTAAAACACCTTAGAGTATCCTCATGATAAAAATGTATCTTTGCTTGGGACTAGCAAAGGACTTAAGTGTGGAGGTGGGGGTGTTATAACCCCTACCAATTTATTGAAAAATAATTTATTTAACCAAATATTGAATGATCTTAATTCTTGTTTTAATTAATCATTAGACTATTCTAGACATATTCAATGATAATTAATTGGTATGGCTGAATAATTTAAAGAGTTCATTCTATGAATTTGAAGTTAGTAAGATTTTTTCTGATAAAGCTCGCTCACACATTTATTTTTTTATACAAAATATTTGCTTACTTCCAATGCAATATTGTGATATTTACCTTTAAAATAACGAGGAGGGATGAGCAAGAACTAAGTCCATGATGTAAGCCTAGATATGAGTTTAGATAGTTTTCCATTTGATCATCCACTATAATTTTTGAGCTTGAACTTTTTTATACACAATATTCCATGCTTACATGTCATTTGTTCCTACTAGTTGTACCTTAGTATGTAAGCTATTTATGGGTGTCGAATTTCTCTTAAAAAGGGTTAGATTTCATAGTGATATGTGGCCTACGTATATGTCTACATACTTGGAATGATCCCAACTATGATAAAAAAATGAGAAATGAAATTTGCGTCATAGTGATATGCGGCCCAGGTATGTGAATGCATACTTAGAATGATCCCAGCTATGATTTTTTAAAAAAAAAGAAAAAAAATGATTGAAATATCATAGTGATATGTGGCCCGGGTATGTGCACTTATACTTAGAATGATCCCTACTATGAATAGAGTATGATTAAAAAAATGATGTATGACCCCATAACATGGTGAATTATTAAGAATACTAACTAGAGGACGTCATATTATTATCAAAGCTATCCATAAATTCCTAACCAAGCCAAAACTATCCTACTTTCATTTGAACTACTAACTCTTGTGGAGGTTAAATCGTAGACTTAGCATATTCTTATCCTTTCCAATAAAATGCGGAGGTTCATTATAAAATTTTGCATGGAAGTAAACTATTTTTGAAGAAAAGCACGCACCGCACTAGAATACTTGTTTGAGCTTTATCTTCCATCTAACTAATGGATTTGTGAATGTTTGAACTCTTATTGATTGATAGGCTTATCAGTTAAGTAAAGCGAATTTCTTGAGTATATTTTGATTAAGTTGTTTTCAAGAATTAAAGATCATTTAATTTCACATCTTATTATTTCTTCAATCATTTCTATCATTATGAAATATCTTTGCTAGGGACTAGCAAAGTCTTAAGTGTAGAGGTGTGATAACTTCCCGAAAAAAAGTTATCTATTGCTTTATTCAATTTTAATATTCATCTTATTGATAAAAAAAATGAATTAAATAAGTAAAAATATAAGAAAATTCATATCTATTTTGTTTATGGTTAAAATATCTAATTTTTCCATATTTTTCTTGCTAGAAATGCCAAAAGAATCGATCTGGAGAAGTAAAGCTGAAATTATTTTGGACTGCGCAGATTGTTACAACAACCAGAAAAAATTGTTGCAACAACTGCTGGACGGATTTTGAATTTAAAATTCGAATTTTACGCCAAAATGAAAATTGAAAAAAGACAACTCTTGATAAAGGGCTGCACTTTTTATGAAGAGAATCTCATACCATAAAGGGACTTTTGAAAAAAAGATTAGAAGGAGTTTTTTTTGGAGTGCCATCATCTTGGAGAAGAAGAAGAACGGCTAGGGTTTGGATGCACCGACAAGCAGGAAGAAGACTCGGAAGCGGATTCTAAACACAAATTTCTGCAGTATTTTCATTTCTAAACATCATGTCTAGTAAGATCTTTCTTGTTGTGCGGTTTCATCCTTCGAACATGAACTAAATTTCCTTGCTTTGTACGTTGAAAGTACTTTGACTTATTGTGATGTGATATTTATAATTTTCTCTTTTATGATTGTTTGAAAACATATCTTTGATGATTTTTATGTTCTATGTTATGGAAGTTTTGGATCAAGTATTCCTCTTCTAATTTACGTGACGAGATTCGAGAGAGGAGTCACGTATTTTAGGGTTGAATCCCTTTATTTTTGCACGGCGAGATTCGAGAGAGGAGTCGTGTAAATCTTTAGCCAAAATTCTGTCTTTATACTGCGCTGCAAGATTCGAGAGAGGAGTGACGTAAGTGTAGCATAAATTTCAACATAGCATCAAGAAAGAAAGAGATTTCGTCTTGGGCTAGCAACATTGATTTGAGTGCTTTATGTTATTCTCATTTTACCTAAGCTAGAGATAACTAGGAGAATTAGGATAAACGAATTTCTGAGATCGAGAGATGACGAATTCCACTTTCAAATCGTTGCAGGATAGTAGTTAATCATTTCATAAAAGATCATTCTAAAAACCCATCGCAATAGGCAAAGGAATTCAACGTACAAAACTACTTCTCCAACTTGATTAAAGTCATTCTAAATTAAAGATACTCAGTTTTTATTATTGTTTTTCTTTTTAATTGTCCTTAATTCAAATTAACTTTTAATCATCCAGCTTGAATTTAAAGAAAGGGTAGAGTTAGTATTTGCGAGCACAAAATTATTCACTTCCTCGAGGGAACGATCTTAACTCATCATTTTATTACTTGATTCGGCACGTGCACTTGCGTTATTATATACATCTATTTCGGGCGTATCAAGCGCCAAAGTTAGATTAGCTCCCGCCTGGGGAGGGGCGAAAGCGTTCACCTTCGATCAGCCATGACCCTCTCTCGGTAGAGTCGGCGAGAAGGCGGGGGCTGACTCAGCGTAGGAAGGCGAGAGGGTTCTCGGCACAGAGTTCTCGCCAAGTGGGGACCGGGGTCGGGGCAAAATGTCTTAATTTCCCCCGGGTAAAATTACCCTTATACCCTCAGGGGCTGTGTTTAACACTTTTCAGATAGCGAGATTTGGCTATTGGCAGACCAGCCAGGGGTATTTCAGTAACTTCAGGTCAGCAAGAGGCTATAAATAGACCCATAAGGACTCCTTAGAAGACAAACTCTCACTTTTCTCTAAATCCACAGTGCCTTCTGAGGAGCTCCTAGCCCAGCTTTTGGCTTTGGAGGGGAAGCTCTCAGAAATCTTTCGGATGTGAGGTGGGACCTCCCAGCTGAGGCGTTGGGTCAGTCTTTGGACCTTAGCAGCCAGTCGAGGGTCGAGGCTTGAGGGAAGTAGGCGTTGGCTCACCCTGGTTTTTGAACTCTCGTTGAGGTCAAATTTGGCTTCAACAACATTCATCTGATGAACTATAAAGTTCTCAATATAAGTTAAGTCAAAAAGAATCTTAATAGTGGATATGTGACATACAGGTGAATAGACGTCAAAATAGTCAATTCTCATATGTTGCTTATAACCCTTAGCTACTAGACGTATTTTGTATCTAGCTATAGACCCATCATTATGCAATTTTTTCTTCAGAACTCACTTGTATCTTAGGACTTTAACTTCTTTTGACATATCAACTAGATGTTAAATGTTATTTTGTAGTAGCGAGTTCATCTCATCATCGATGAATTTTGCCCATATTATTGAATCTCTTAATCTCATTGCTTCCCGGTAGGAAAATGGATCATTCTCTAAGTGGTAGGTGATAAAATTCTTACCAAAATTCTTAGGGATTCTATCTCTTGTAGATGCTCTAACAAGAACAGGTTCCACCTCTCAAGATTGGGGAGCAGTGCCAGAGGGATCAGCTTCAAATTATGCAATCATGTCAGTAGACCCGGAAATGGTTAAAACATGATTTTGATAAATTTATGTTCAAAAAATATCATCTCTAGACTTTATCACTATATTAGTGGATAGATCCAGAAACTTGTCAGTTGCACTATCTTCTGCACTAGCTACCTAGGTAAACACATGTTTTTATTCTAGGTCTCACCTTAAGGCTTCATTTGGTTTAGCGGGGGCGGGTCGATCCAGCGGGTGGAAACGGATTGTTCAAATCAGAGGGGGGAGGTGGCTGCTCCAAAACGGATCTTGTTGTGGCATTTCTTAAGGCGGGCGGGTGGAAATGAAACAAACGCCACCGAAGATTCATTTGTTTACCCTCCTTCCGGCGGCGTTTACCCGAAACGGAGCAGCGAAACGCCCAAAAAATAGAGCATAAGTCTCTTGAGGTCTTGTATTCCAACATAAGCAATACAACCTCAAGTCTTTAGAGTATCATATATACAAGGATGGTCGTGTCACAGCTCATACAGAGTTGAAGTGAGCTTTGAGCGAGACACCCTATTTAGAATATTATTCGCAGTTAGGACTGCTTCCCCCTAAAGAGAATTAGGCATGCCAGTTGTGGGATGCATGGAATTCAACATCTCTGTCATATTTCTATTCTTATGCTTGACAATATTATTCGACTATAGTGAGTAAGGAGCTGTGATTTCTAGGATTATACCCTCAGAGGCACAAAGATCCTTTAATCGATTTGCGGTGTATTATCCTCCACGATCACTTCTAAATCTCTTAATCTTTAGGTTAAACTGATTCTCAACATGAGTTTTAAATATCTTGAAGGTCTCGAAGGCTTTATCTTTCGATTTCAATAGGTAAACATGACAATATCTGGAAAAATCGTTGATGAAGGTAATAAGATACTTTCTTCTCCCTCTAGTGACATGACTTCGAAAATCACATAGGTCAGAATGTACCAATTCAAGAAGTTGTGTGCTTCTAGATACTGACTTGAAAGAATTTATAGTAATCTTATTTTGGGCGCAAATCTCGCACCTATCAAGTCGAATAGAAAGATCTAACGGGATGTTGTGACTCTTAACTGCTAAAGTTATTCTTCCATTTTGGGTTGCGAAGAAAATTTCAGTCTTATCTAATAAACTCATGGTAGGACCTCACTACTATAGTGCCTGAAGTCATTTAGCAATTCCCCTCCTTTCTTTGCTCTTGTCTTCAAAATCGGTTGGCCGAATCGTGGGACCAATAACCTCAAACTTCAACATTTTAGTGTGGTGAGCGTAGATCGCAGTTAGTAGAGGAAAGTTTAGCAAGAAGGAAAGATGGTGGATGTATGCGAGCAAGAAGGAGTAACGGGTAACTCACAGGGGCCAAGCAAGTATGTAACCCAAACTGAGTTCAGTGGTTTCACACAGTATCTCGAAGACACTGTGTGTTTGTTGCTAGCTCCTCGCACGAAGATCACTGCGACATCGCCTTGTCGTGAGACTCCGTCGGAGGACGTCATACCATCTAGGCAAGTAGGAACGAAACTAATAGTGGAGCAGCTAGAGTGACATGTTTAGTCGATGTACTGCTTGGTGAGTACTTTGGAAGTCGGAATCCGAGAGGCGAGTGTCAGGAGAGGATCCAAGATACTCGCGCAAGCGAGCTGGGAGATTCTCGCCAACTCGCCAGTCGTCACCAAGGAGGGAGAGGTCTGTCCAGTAAGGAGGTGTTGTCATCCCAGTCCCGGAGGCTTTAAGGAGCCCATCCTAAGCTACTACTCAGGAAAAGATGACTAGATCAGGAATCTTCAGTGATTTGAGGTCGTGGTGTCGATTCATCATACGACAAATGCTTTCAATTGTTGGTTCTTTACCATCACCTTCTGGGCAAAGGCCAGAGACTGGTTCTACCAGCTACCGAGAAGTTTGATGTACTACTTCAAGGACCCGCACTAGGGCTAATGACGTGGTTTTCTACGTCAAATAAGAAGAAGGCAACGATTTTATTCTATTTGAAGAAAGGGTGCATGAGACTATTAGTCACGACATTGTCTGTTTCCAAGAATAAGTTATCGGCATCAAGGAGGTGGATGACTTTACCTTATAGTTGGCTTTGACTTTCGACCTTAAGCAGAGTTTATTCAATATGGAAATCAATACAGAGCCATCAGTGTCCTACGAAGACATGATCTAGAGGGCAAACCAGTTCGTGCAGAGGGATTCGACAAACCATAGCTTCCTAGCCAAGCTGACAAAGGTAACCGAGGAGGAGGATAAGGAAGAAGAAGAGGCACCTGAGAGAAGGCCCAATGAGGGGCATTGGAAGAGAGAATGGAAAATGCAGGAGTAAATAAGGAAGAAAGAGCCAAGGAGGATGGAGGAGCAGAGGAGGTGGGAGTAACCTCGTAAACAGGAGGAGAGGAGACCATTCATGGCTCAGAGAATCGGGAAGAGGGTCAGAGGTTCTAGTTCCCAGTAAACCGACCCTCGTGGAGGCCAGCAAGAAGACCCCAACAAGTGGGTCTCGGAAGGAGTCACTCACGGAGAGGAGGAATGATAACTACATGTCAGGAGGGCATCGAGGAGGAGGAGACTGTAGGGAGGCAATGACAGTTGCCAAGCATGACAATCAGAACCAGAGGGTGAGAAATAGGCTAGTGGGTCCCCCTCTATTATGAGCTACATAAAGTCGAGGTACACAAAACCATGATGTGTACATACTTCCTAAAAGTGAGGCAGAGGGCAGGTGAAGGAATCAGAGGAGGAAAAGTCTAGAGGCAGGGGTTCCGGAGGACCCGCAGAGGCAACAAGCTCCTATTTGGAGGAAGAACGAGAATATGGTTGACCAAGGAGCTCGTAGAGGAGTTGGCCAAAGAGGATGTAGAGGTGGTGGAGGATTTGGAGTGATCCACAAGGGAGAAGGGGTAGGAGCCTCCCGCAAGGGAACTCTCCACACCATATACTGCAGGAGTGTCGCTTCGACCTCTCAAGACTCTCAGCCATTAGAGGTGTTGAAACCGAAAAATCGGTTCCACCTAGGGTGAAGCTCACACCTACTTCTCCCAAGCTGTTCCTTGACGAGAGACTTGAATTTGGAAATTGACCCTTGGCTCTAGCGTGGAGGTCCCACCTCACACCCAGAAGACCTTTAAGATCTCCCCCTCCCTAGTCAATGCTGAGCTAGGTGCCTTGGAGGATAAAGAAAGAGGATCAAGAGGGTCAAGAAGTAATCCTCTCCAAGGCACCCCTAAGGGTCTATTTATAGTTTTTGGGAGCGGCCTGCAAATAGCCAACCCCTGCTGCTCTGAAATTACTGAAATACCCTCGGCTAGACGGGAACTTGGCCGAGCGAACACTAAGTCGGGCGGGTTAAGTGAGCTAAGTCGGGCGAGCTGGCCGGGCGAGCTGGGCGGGCTGGGAGGGCGAGCTGGGCGGGCTGGTAGAGCTAGCCGGGCTAGGCGAGCTAGGCAAGCTAGCGGGGCAGGCTGGTCGGGACCCTTGAGTCGGCCTCTCGCTACACCCACCCCCTAAAAAGGATCGGGGCAAGTGCCGGCCTCCGCCAGACTCGCTCCCCTTAAAACAAGTCGGGGGGAGGCAAGTATTGCATCCCCCTACTAGTATATTATGAAGATCGACCACAAATTTGTCTCCAAGAGTGCAAAAACCCTTAAAAAGCTTAAAACTGTGTAGCAAGTCTTGCGCCTTCCTGGGAACCCCAATCCGCGAATACGGGGTTGTACAAGAAGAGATCACCTTCTCTTCAGAAGACATGTTAAGGAATGAGAACCCATTCCATGATGCTCTTGTCATCTAGGCAGTAGTTGAGAACTTCACCATTGATCAGATCCTCGTTGACAATGGGAGTACTGTGAACGTCATCTTCAAGAAAACGTTTGATGAGATGGAGGTAAAGGATGGAAGGGTGATAGCCTCGGACGGTCCTATCTTTGGCATCTCCGAAGAAAGGAAGTGGACGGAGGAGTGGAGCTGTAGGTGACCCTTGGAGGGATGACGAACAAGTGCGGGTTCTTCATCATGGACGCACAAATTTGTTACAGTGCCATCTTCGAAAGGCCTCTAATCAACTCCTTCAGGGCGGTTTCGTCCTCCTATCATCAATGCCTAAAGTATTGCCAAGGGGACGTTCAAGTGAGGATAATGCGCAATCCAAGAACCACCAAGGAGTGCTATCTGAATGCGGCGAGCATAATCAGCTGGATGGAGGAAGCAAAGGGATCGGGTCTTAGAAGGCAGAGTCAAGCTAGAGGTTGTAGATGAAGTGAAAGGGGTGGAAGTGGTGACCAAGGGTGAGATACCCAAGATACTGAAGATAAGAGGGGCTTTAAAGGCCGAAGAGAAGGTGGAGATGGTGGCATGCTTGCAGGAAAACATGGCCATCTTCACATACAACATCACAAATATGTCATGGGTTGATGTGAATGTAGCATGTCATCGCCTCAATCTCGACCCAGAAGCCAAGCCCATTCGGTAGAAGAAAAGGGTAGTGGTTGTTACATTGGTCGAGCCCATTAGGGAGGAGGTAAAGAAGCTGATGGAGGCAGGTCTTGTATCGAAGATCCAGTACCTAGGTTGAGTCTCTAATATCATGATGGTGAAGAAGACCACTAGGGGTTGGGGGATGTGTGTTGATTTCTCTTTGCTTGATAAAGCCTACCTGAATGATTATTATCTTTTGCCTTAAATTGACGCGCGTGTTGATTCGGCTGTTGGTTTTTTTGTGATGAGTTTCCTTGATACTTTTTCAGGATACCACCAGATCTGAATGATTCTCCTATCTGTCACGATATCTCCTTCATCATGAATGATGACTGCTACATATACAAAATGGTGCCTTCAGGTTGAAGAATCTGAGAGCAACTTACCAATGAATAATGGAGCAGGTCTTTAGGGAGCAAAATGTGCGGAACCTGGAGGTGTACGTCGATGATCTCTTAATCAAGAGCAATAACATCTAAGAGCACAACCAATATCTGGTAGAGACCTTTGTGATGCTTTGGAAATTCAGGATAAGTCTCAATCCGACGAAGTGCGTATTTGGAGCTGGCAGAGGGAAGTTCTTGAGACATCTTCTCACCCCTGAGGGGGTAGAACCGAATCTTAACAGGGTTAATGATATCAAGGAAATGGCATCCTCGAAGAGCATCAAGGAAGTATAGAGGCTAACAGGGGAGGTTGGCAGGCTTTAGTCGCTTCCTAGTTAATTCTAGAGAGAAGTACTCTCCATTATTCAAAGCCCTCCAAGGTTGTTAGTAGTTCAAGCGTACCGAGGAGTGCGAGAAGGCCTTTTGCCAGCTCAAAAGGCATCTAACCTAGGTCCCTCTACTCTAAATCCCGGGGGAAAGGGGAAAAGTTGTTGCTCTACCTATGAGTGGGAGTAGAAGTTATAACACTCCAGTTTTCCCATAGTTGAAAAACAATAGTTTGGTTTTTGAGCTATCGTTGGTGATAATGGTCAGGTCGATGCAGTCGACAAATGACGTAGTTGATGCAGTCAACAAGATGGTGAAGTCAATTTGATACCGATAGCGATAGATATATCGCTGGCGATAACATTGCAGTCAATGCAGTCAATACCGATGTAGTCAATGCAATCGACAGATCCGTGCAGCTAGTTTGCTACCACTAGCGATAGCGATATCGCACGACGATAGTAGGCCACGTGGCAAACCGCTACGTATTAGTTGGCTGTGAAGCGGTCGTGAAGCGACAAAATAGTGTTGGATAAGGCCACTGCCACCGCCTAAGATATTGCCCGACGATAGTGGTTATTGCCCAACAATTGAGTTTGATCAGATCTCTCAAAGAAAATCTGGTCATTCATTCCTTTTAGCTTGGGCATCCTATGGCTGAGGTTAGACCAATAATTGCTAAGGTGGCTGAAGGGGGAAAAAATTCTCATTCTATTTAACACACACACTCTCTGTAACACCCCATCCGTCACATGAAATATAACAGACGGTCCGACCGGGGCCCCACGCCATATACCACGGACAATTAGTGGAGTTACGTATTAATGCAAAAATACTGCCAAAGGAACATGCGTATTAAACTCAAAGCTTTCTAGCGGAAGCTTTCTAAAACAGTTATAAGAACCCAAAGACAAAAGCATGAATGTCCACACTAACCAAAGGAAGGAATGACAACAAAATACACAAAAGTCTTGGCCTTATGACCTTACAAGTGTTTACTTAAACAATACATGTTTTCCATACTTCGGCACGCAGGCCGGCCACACATGAATAGAGTAAAGTAAACATTTCTCTTTGGCCTTCAAGGGCCAGCACATCAACAAGGGCTTCAGCACGCTACTTGCCACTAGGCTCACATGTTCCTGCATAAGAATAAATCACTGAATGGTGGTAAAACAAAGCAACGGTCAGCTAAAGCTGACCAAATTATAACGACCCCCCCCCCCTTAATCGGTGCGGCGGTGCTCCTTCCCTGCATTTCATTAGTAAAACCAAACAAGATAGTGAAAGTACAATTTAAGCACACTTCACCACAGGCGTAGACACACACGACCACACACCCCGTGCTCTCAGGGCACATTCTCGGTGAACCCGGTCCACCACCGCCCCCAGGACGGCAACATCGTGAGCAAATAAGTCTTTTTCGGCCAAATCCTAAGACCCGCCCTCTATTCCATCGGCAAGTACCATGTACCTTAGGTCTCTTTTACCGAACCACATAGAGCGGGTACGGTTCCACTCAACCTGTTGCTCACACCGCCATGTCAACTTAAGTCATCAGCGCGGGTCAAGCTTCCCCGAGTCCCCAAGTCCCGATCAAACAATATTACATAACCCAGTTATGTATAAGGTTGACTCCCAGGCCACCAAGGTGGCAGCAATGCGCTTCTGCCCAGTTTTTCTGGTGCTCCCTGGAGTTAGTCCCCAAGACTCCCTGTTGTAATCTACCACGTAGAAAACCCGCAAAACAAACGGCACGGAGTCTTCTCCGGCAATACAAGCATAATGAAAACATCACCGATCCAGGCCAACTTGTCTGGATAGGCTTCACACACCATGCCTACGCCCGTAATTCGATTCCGGACTCTAAATGCAAAACAACGAGGATAAATCATATCTACCCGAAGGAATACCTCATACGCACCGCCCACTCGCGGGAGAGAGTTTCCTATGCAAAAAGGAAGAGGACTTCACATGTCCAAGTAGAGAATCATTATCCTAGAGGTTCGCTTCAGCGCCATTGAAAATTAGCCAGATGAAAAGCACCGCAATGGACTTGCCTCCGCGGATCTGGACTCGGCTCGCGATTCGGAGCTCTGAAGCTCCAATAATGGTGGGATTCCTCCTTCTTCTCCCTTTGCTCTCCCCTCTCTCTACCTCTTATAAAGAGATTGGGTCAAAAGAAATGAGGCATAAACCCTCATTTCCCAGTCTTATACCAACATGAGGGATGCTGGGCCATCGAATCCCTTTGAAATACAACGAACGGCCTCGATTCACTCTTAAAATCGTCTTCCTGGGTCCGCACACGGCTGTGACACGCCCGTGTCACAGTACGTGTCTCACTATCGTATGAGAAATCGTCGATCTCAGAATAGGACACGGCCTCTGACACGCCCGTGTCAACCTGGACACGCCCGTGTCAACATGGACACACCCGTATCAACCCTAGACATGCCCATGTCACAGGCCGCGTGCCTCAATCGACACTGGAACCGTCAAGCCTGAACATGACACGGTCATGTGACACGCCCGTGTCACAGGCCGTATGCCCTACACGGCTTCAGACACTCTTGTGTCCCAGGACGCGTTGCTCAGTCGACATAGTCCAGCAAACACATAGTAGGACATGGCTTTGGACACGCCCGTGTCGACACAGCCCACTCATAACCGAGATTCAGTGCGTTACAATTCTCCTCCCCTTAAAATAATTTCGTCCCGAAATTAGAGAATGCAAAAGTACACAAAATTAAATGGTGCCTGAGTAAAATAGCCCGGGGTACTCCTCAAGCATGGTCTGCTCTCGTTCCCACGAAATCTCCTCACGACCGCAATTGTCCCATCAGACTTTGACCATCCTGATTGCTTTGTTCTGCAACTGTTTGACCTCTGTATCATCGATTCGAATGGGTCTAACTTTCGTTGTTAACCCACTATTGACCGACACTTGATCCGCAACAACCACTTGAGCTGGTTATTTCATGGCTTTGCGTATGACCGAGATGTGAAATACATCATGCAAACCACTCAGCTCTAACGAAAGAGCCAACTGATAGGCGGCTTTACCAACCCGCTCCAAGATCTCAAAAGGCCAAACATACCTCAGACTAAGCTTCTTTAAGCGTTGAATCCTTGATACGCCTTTAAACAACTTTATCTTGAGGTATACCCAGTCGCCCACCACAAACTCTACGTTCCGATGCTTGGCGTTATAGTACTTGACCTGTCTATCTTTAGTAATCAGTAGCCATTCCCGAATCAACCGTATCATTGAAGTAACATCTTCAACGTCCCTTCACTTGTACATCTTCGATTCTCCCGTTTCTACCCAAGACAATGGTGTACGACACCTCCTTCCGTACAAAGCCTCAAAGGGTGTCATCTGAATGCTGGCTTGGTAGATGTTATTGTATGCGAACTCAATTATGTAAAGATGGTCTTTCCACTTTTTACCAAAATCCAATGCACACATACAAAGCATGTCTTCCATCGTCCTGTTCATCCTTTCAGTTTGTCTATCTGTTTGCGGGTGAAAAGCTGTGCTGAAGTTCAGCTTGGTACCCAACAACTGATGAATGAGCCTCCAATCGTTAGATGTGAACCGACCATCTCGATAACTTACTATGCTCCGGGGCACACCATGCAAACGGACTATGCTATCCGCATAAAGCTTCGTCAACTTCTCCACTGAATCATCCTTCCTATTGGGTATGAAATATGACACCTTCATTAACCGATCCACGACCACCCAAATGGCGTCGTTCCCCTTGTGCGATCTCGACAAACCGTGCACGAAATCCATAGATATGTCATCAAACTTCCACTCTGGAATAGACAAAGACTTTAGAAATCCACTTGGCTTCTATCATTCGGCCTTCACCAAGGCACAAGTCTGACAGTTCGCCACGTATAACACTATGTCTTTCTTCATACCTGGCCACCAGAACAACCTCTTCAAGTCTTTGAACATCTTTGTGCTCCTAGGATGAATTGAGTACTTGGTAAAATGCATCTCGTACATTAATTCTTCTCGCAATTTCCCAACGTTAGGGACGCACAACCGACCACCTTTCCATACAAGGCCATCGTCAACAATGAACTGGTCATTCGACCCATCCACGGACTCTGCCAAGCGACGTTTCAAGCTCACGCCCAACTCCAAGGTCTGGCGAATCCTGTCCGCGAGGTCGTATTGAACCTCTGTCCAACTCAAACATGCATTAGCACTAGATGCCTTGTTAACACAGGAGATCTTTAAAGACTCCAAATCATGAATGAGCCGCTCGTCATGCATCTGCAGCCAGTTGTCCTGTGCAGGAGTTCTACGACTCAGAGCATCTGTCACAACATTTTCCTTCCCGGGAATACAATGGATCTTGTAGGTGTAGTCTCCAAGGAACTCCATCCACCTACGTTGGCGCATGTTCAGGTCCTTCTGATCAAAAAGATACTTCAGACTCTTATGATCTGAATAAATGTCGACCTTTACTTCATAAAGGTAATGCCTCCAAAGCTTGAGAGCGAATACCACGACCGCCAACTCCAATTCATGGACCGGGTAGTTCCTCTCATGCACCTTTAACGGACGTGATCCATTGGCTATCACCGACCCGTGCTGAAGCAGAACACAGCTTAAACCACTTCCAAAGGCGTCACTATAAACCTCAAAGCCATCAGAACCACAAGGCGAACTTAAGACAGGTGTCGTGGTCAAGCGACACTTTAGTTCTTCGAAAGCTTGTGCACACTCAAGCGTCCAAACAAACTTCTGATCCTTTCTTGTTAGAGTAGTGAGGGGCAATGTTATCCGCAAGAAGTTCTCCACGAAGCGCCTGCAATAGCCGGCAAGCCCTAGAAAACTCCAGACTTCCGCCACCGAATACAACATAGGCCACTCACGTATAATAACTATCTTTGTCGGGTCTACCGCAATTCCTTCTCCACTAACTATATGACCAAGGAATGCAACCGAGGACAACCAAAACTCGCATTTGGAGAACTTGGCATATAGTTGGTTCCTCTTCACTGTCTCCAACACCATATGCAGATGCTTAAAATGATCCTCTTCGCACAGCGAGTACACCAGTATATCGTCGATAAAGACTATCACGAACTGGTCCAAGTATTCTCTGAACGTTCTGTTCATCAAATCCATAAACACGGATGGCACGTTCGTTAGCCCAAACGACGTGATGGTGAACTCATAATGCCCATACCGTGTGATGAAAGTTGTCTTGGGGATGTCACTTTCCCTTATCTGCAGCTGATAGTATCCGGATTTCATATTCAACTTTGAGTACACAGTCGACCCCACTAGCTGGTCAAACAAATCATCAATCCTTGGGATTGGATACTTATTTTTCTCCATTAGCTTATTCAACTCCCGATAAGCAATACATAGGCGCAAGCTTCCGTCCTTCTTCTTAACAAAGAGGACCGGTGCGATCCAAGGCGACGAACTTGGATGCACATAACCTTGCTCCAAAAAGCTCTTGGAGTTGTACTTTCAATTTCGCCACCTCCTTAGGCACTAACCGATACGGAGAGCGTGACACAGGTTTGACACCTGACACTAGCTCAATGGTGCAGTCGATCTCTCGCTGAGGTGGAGCTCAAGTGAGATCTTCAGGGAATACGTCAGGAAACTCAGATACAACTGGGATGCTGTCCAAACCAGGCTTAGGCTTCGAACCCTCTACTGAAGTGAGAAATAGCTCTGCACCACTGCGAACTGCCTTAACCACCTGAAGAGCAGACATCAAAGTCTTGCTTGACCCCTTCAAGCCTGAGAACGTTGTCTCGCGATCCGTATCCAATCCCAGTCTGACCACCTTATGGTTGCAATCAATGTATGCACGCTGCTCCGATAGCCAGTCCATTCCAAAGATCACATCGAACTCCACTATCGGCAGTAGCGACGCTCGCAAGTCATATTCGTGACTCCCAATCCCTACCTTCACGCAACAAACTCTATCCGCATGCATAGAGCACCTGTTAGACAGCAACACATCCAATTTGTCCTTTGTCGTCGAAGAAGGTACTCTGATGCGCGATACAAACTCTTTGGACAAAAAGGAATGCGAAGCTCCCGTATCGAACAGTGCTCTCGCCAGAAAATCGAAGATCGATACAAAGCCTAGCACAACCAGTCATAAGCTAACACGCATAAGGCAATAGATATATAAAGCTAAACTGCTATAAATTAAACCATACATGTCACAATGTCAGCCTGCTTCATGGCCTCCTATTGGCCAAGGTTGTATACTCTGGGCTGGGATGGGGCATAATGTGATGTGGTTGACTCCAGTGTCTTGCCCTTCTCCTCATAAGTTGCTTCAGGCTTCTTCTCGGACTTTAGACGTCCGCTCCAACAATCTAGGGCAAAGTGTCCCGGCTTCCCACAGTTATAACATGCGCCCGGGGTTCGACCTATAGTTGCCCCAGATGCACCAGAAGAAGGGGCTGGATCCGATGTCCTAGCCTTCTTATTCCACTTACAGAACCCATACTTTGAGGAGATCGGCACCTTGAACTCCGTCTTCTTTGCACTAGAGTCCTTCTTCTCGTGTACTCTCTTCAGATCTTTCTCCAACGATCGGGCCTTATTGACCAGGGTTAGGAAGCTCTGCGTCATAGGCCCCGAGAGTAGTAGCCTTAGGTCATCACGCAGACCCTCGTAGAACCGGTTGGTCTTATGGTCCTCATCAGCCAAAGTTGAGCTAGTATAATGACCCAACTGCGTAAACTCGTGGAGGTACTCATCCACGCTACTATCTCCCTGCGTTAGTCTCTGGAACTGATTCTCCATAGCGATCCTTTGTGCCGAGGGGAGGCATCTTGCCAAGAATAACCTCGAGAATTCCTCCATCGAGACATCAGTGAGTTGCCTTCCAACCAAGTGATGTAGCTCCAACTCTTCCCACCATAACCTCGCCTCTCCATCCAACAGGAAGGTGGCTATGGTGGTCTTCTACCATTCCTCCGTTTCAGTGGCTGTCAAGACTCTCTTCACCCGAGAGAGCCAATTTTCGACCTAGGTAGGGGTTCTAGTCCCCAAAAACACCGGAGGATTAAAGCTCATTACATGTTTGAGCTGCTTCTCGGTTGCTCTTCTTGGTACTAAAGGCTCTACCAACACTTATTCCACCCTTCTAGGTTCTGCTTCTCGAAGCGGTACCTTCTCCCCTGCAGGGGCAGGATGTTGCACTTGCGTTCTTGGTTAGGCATTTAGCATTGCAAACACTGCCTCTGCCACCAGTCTTATTGTTTCTTCCGAAGGAGGGGTTGCAGACACGTCATTGGGTGCACTACTTGCCTCAGAAAGCGGATGTTCTGCCTGCCCAGTGCCACTCCTGGTCACCTATAGTCGTACAACACACCATTAAGCGACCAAACAAAATTGCAAAAAACAATTATATGAACACGCAGGTTTCTCAAACATGTGTATTTTCATTCCTAAGTGGACATTCATGAGTTCTTTTCATGTTATAACGATGACACACATACATGTGCTCATCACCCCTTAAAAGAATTCGTCCACAAATTCAAATAAGCAAGACCGATGCCTTAAACTGATACTAAATTATAACACCCCATCCGTCATATGGAATATAACAGAAGGTCTGGTCGGGCCCCATGTCATATGTCACAGACAGTTAGTGGAGTTACGTATTAATACCAAAATACTGCCAAAGGAACACGCGTTCTAAACTCAGAGCATTCTAGCAGAAGCTTTCTAAAACAGTTATAAGAACCCAAAGACAAAAGCATGAACGCCCACACTAAACCAAAGAAAGAATGACAACAAAATACACAAAAGTCTTGGCCTTATGGCCTTACAAGTGTTTACTTAAACATACATGTTTTTCATACTTCGGCACGCAGGCCGGCCACACATGAACAGAGTAAAGTAAACATTTCGCTTTGGCCTTCAAGGGCCAGCACAACAGCAAGGGCTTCAGCCTGCTACTTGCCACTAGGCTCACCTATTCCTGCATAAGAATAAACCACTGAATGGTGGTAAAACAAAGCAACGGTCAGCTAAAGTAGGCCAAATTATAACGAACCCACCCCTTGATTAGGGCGACATTGCTCTTTCCCTGCATTTCATTAATAAAACCAAATAAGATAGTGAAAGTACAATTTAAGCACACTTCACCACAGGCATAGGCACACACGGCCACACACCCCGTGCTCTCAGGGCACATTCTCGGTGAACCCGGTCCACCACCGCCCCCTGGATGGCAACATTGTGAGCAAATAAGTCTTTTTTGGCCGAAGCCTAAGACCCGCCCTCTATGCCATCGGCAAGTGTCATGTACATTAGGTCTCTTTAACCGAATCACATAGAGCGGGTACATTTCCACTCAACCTGTTGCTCACACTGCCATGTCAACTTAAGTCATCGGCACGGGTCAAGCTTCCCCGAGTCCCGAAGTCCCTATCAAACAATATTACATAACCCAGTTATGTACAAGATTGGTTCCCAGGCCACCAAGGTGGCAGCAATGCGCTTCTGCCTAGTTTTCCGGGTGCTCCTTGGAGTTAGTCCCCAAGACTCCCTATTGCAATCTACCACGTAGAAAACCCGCAAAACAAACGGCACAGAGTCTTCTCTGGCAATACAAGCATAATGAAAACATCACCGATCCAGACCAACTTGTCCGGATAGGCTTCACGCACAATGCCTATGCCCGTACTTCAATTCCGGAATCTAAATGCAACACAACGGGGATAAACCATATCTACCTGAAGGAATACCTCATACTCACCGCCCACTCGCGGGAGAGAGTTTCCTATGCAAAAAGGAAGAGGACTTCACATGTCCAAGTAGAGAATCGTTACCCTAGAGGTTCGCTTCGGTGCCATAGAAAATTAGTCGGATGAAAAGTACCGCAACGGACTTGCCTCCGTGGATCTGGACTCGGCTCGCGATTCGGAGGTCCGAAGCTCCAACAATGGCGAGATTCCTCCTTCTTCTTCTCCCTTTGCTCTCCCCTCTCTCTACCTATTAGAAAAAGACTGGGTCAAAAGAAATGAGGCCTAAACCCTCATTTCCCGGTCTTATACCAACAGGAAGGATGTTGGGCTGTCAGATCCCTTTGAAATAAAACGAACGGCCTCGATTCACTCTTAAAATCGTCTTCCTAGGTCCGCACACGGCCTGTGACACGGGCACACCCGTGTCACAGGCCGTGTCTCACTATCGTACGAGAAATCGTCGATCTCAGAATAGGACACGGCCTCTGACACGCCCATGTCAACCTGGACACGCCCGTGTCAACCCTGGACACGCCTATGTCACAGGCCGTGTGCCTCAATCGACGCTGGAATCGTCAAGTCCGAACAGGATATGACCATGTGACACGCCCGTGTCATAGACCGTGTGCCCGACACGGCTTCGGACGCGCCCGTGTCCCAGGTCGTGTTGCTCAGTCGACACAGTCCGACAAACACAAAGCAGGACACGGCTTTGGACACGCTCGTGTCCCAGGCCGTGTTGCTCAGTCGACACAGCCCACTCATAACTGAGATTTGGAACGTTACACAGTCTTTCTCAAACTTAAGAAAGAAAAGGAAAGAGGAGGAAGAAGAAGGCTGGTCAAGCCATTAGAGAAGAGTTGGAGGAGCTTCTAAGGTCAGAATCGCGAGAAGAAGCTAGATTCATGGAGAGGAAAGCATTGCGAGTGTTTCCATCCGAAAAAATTGCAACTTCATGGCTCTGAAACATTCTACGAGGGTAATGACTCTTTTTTTGAATACTTAAACATTTGAAGTTATTTAGTTGGCATGATTGTGTGGAGATTCCCACTAGTTGGTGGAGAAAGAGACCTCCACAGGGTTGATATGATTTATCCCTGACATACTTTGCATTTAGAGTCCGGATTGCTGTACGGACATATGCATGTTTTCTAAAGCCCGTCCGTGACAAGTTAGTCTGGATTGGTGATGTATTGTTTTGCTTGTCGGAGAAGACTCCTAGAAAAAACGAGTAGATTTCAGAGTTTTGAGGTGATACGGGTTGCTGTAGAAGTATTGGAGGGTGTCTCTAAGAAACACCCGAGATTGCAACAAAAAATGAAGTTTTGTTACAATCGCTCGCGATAGCGATATCGCTAATGATAGCTCCCAGTGAGCTAATGTGATGGATGTGAAGCCCAGGTCTTGAGGATCGTGTGCGTAGCATTAAGCGTGAGGCCTGTAGTGCCTAGCTTGGTGGCCTTGTGCGTGGACCATAATAGATAACGTTGGTTATTTTTTGTTAACGGCCCGAGGTGAAGTCGTACACATGTCGTGATATTGAGATTCCGACAATTTGAGCACGAACAAAGCTGATCTGAATCCGTCCTTTACTTGTAGGTGAAGAGGTCGCTCCTCAGTACACCTACTAATTTTGGGAGAGTCTGTGAGGCAAGGTGACCTTAATGGTAAAAGCTCAATGACCATCTAAGTGGTTGATACTTAGGACGGAGGTGAGACGTGAAATTCAGTACATCGATAATTTGCCCTGAGCACAGGATGCATGCTCGCGCGTACCAACGCCTGTGATGAATGTGCAATTATTTATACTAACATATTGCTTGCTTGCAGGGAAGGAGTGTCACTGCCCCTGGAATGAGGTGGGACTATTATAATTGTGGTCAGTTAAAGTTGACCGTTGCTTTGTTTTTGTCACGTCTTCGTGTATTGGACTTGTTCAGGTATTGATGAGCTGAGCAGGAAGTAGCTGTCTTAATCCCCTTTTGTTGTGTTGGCCCTCGAAGGGTCAAGTGCTCATTTACTATTTTCATGTGATGCCGGTCTGCGTGTCGAAGTATGAAAATCACATGTAGTGTAAACATCAACAAGTTTGTAAGGCCTCAAGGCCACATATGTGTATATATACTAATTCCAAGTTATATATCTATAGTGGACATTCTGTGTTATGGGTTATTGTTACTCCTTTGCTTCTGCTATAATGAACCTCTGTGATCAGTTGCGTAGATGTTTGGTATTTCAATTTGCACTGTTTCTGTCTGTTCGTGGAATATGGTGTGGGGCCCCGCCCAGACCTTCTGTTATATTCTTCGTGACGGGCAGGGTGTTACAGAAGCGGTGAGCTCGGTACTATTCCGGGAAGAGGGGAAAAGGTAGCTCCATATCTACTATGTGAGTCGGGTGCTCCAAAAAGCGGAATTGAGGTATAACATTTTGGAGAAGCTGGTTTACGCTTTTGTGTTTTTTTGCGCATAAACTAAGGCCCTATTTTCAAGCACACTCCATATGTATGGTGACAGACCACCCTCTCTAAAGTATCTTTGGAGGGATGGATCACTCAGGACGGTTTGTGAAATGGTCGGTAAAAATCAGTGAGTTCGACATTTCCTTCTCTCCTAGGGTCATGATTAAGGCCCAGACAGTGACAACCTTCTTAGCAGATTTCTCATTGGAGGTAGACGAAGACGGAGAGCTATCTAGAGTAATCCCTTGGAAGATATTTGTAGATAGATCCCCTACCAAAAGCTTCATATGAGTGAGCCTCGTGTCATTGAGCCCTCGGGGAATTAGGATTGAGAAAGCGAGCAAGATCTTCTTTCCCGTCACAAATAATCAGGTTGAGTATAAAGCCATTGTGGCAGGGATGCGCCTTGCCAAGGAGTTAGGGATCCCAGATGTTCAAGCCTTCATGGACTCAATGGTGGTTGCATTGTAGATCCGCGGGGAGTTCGAGGTAACAGAACCCATTCTGCATTAGTATCTGGTCAAGTTGAAAGGGTTGATTGGATGTTTCTAATCCTTCTTCGTCCAGTATGTGCCTAGAGAAGAGAACACAATGTCTAATCGATTGGCAAAATATGGCCCGAGGGCCGAGGACACTATCATTGAGATTTGATGTCCCTCCATTGAAGAGGGGGAGATGATAGAGATCAAACAACTTGCCTCTTGGCTGGATCATTTCGTAGCATTTTTAGCTATAGGCCAGCTCCCAACTAAAATTAGGAATCAGAGGAAGTTCATATACAAGGAAATAAACTACTTGATGCACTGAGGGAAGTTATATCAGAAGTCCATCTCAAGTTCTTTGGTTATATGTGTATTGAAACTTAAGATTCCTCGGGTGTTGGAGGAGGTTCATTCAGTGGAGTGTAGAAGTCATCCTGAGACTCGTACTCTAGTGCAGAGGATTCTGAGTCATAACTACTTCTGGCTGACCATCAAAAAAAATGCTGAAGATTTCTTAAAAAAGTGACCAGAGTGATAGGTCTTCACTCCGCTTTAGCTGTAGTCGGCCCAATGGCTTCATTGCATTATAGCCCTTTGGTCATTCACCATCTAGGGAATGGGTCGACCCTTTTCATCAAGACAATAGGCAGCGGAAGTTCGTTCTTACTACAGTCACTTGAAGCTCCTGGCAGATTAGACTAAATTAGACCGTCTTAGCTCGCGGAGCGGTCGAGCGCACAGACAATCACAGAAAAAATAGGGAGTGAACAAGAAGATTTTTAATGTGGAAAACACGTGAATAGGGTAAAAAAACCGCGTGGCCGGTTTGGTGACGACTAACCTTCACTATTTGCTGGTGGTTACAAGACTTTAAAGAGAAAGCGAGTGTTGAAGCCAAAAACTGACCTCAACAAGAGTTCAGACCTTGGGGTGTAGCCAACACCTACTTCTCCCAAACCCTGACCCCTGAATAGCAACAAAGATCAAAGAACTGATCCTTAGCCTCAGCTGGGAGGTCCCTCCACTAACCCGGAAGATCTCTGAGTGTTTCTCCTCCAAAGCCAATTACTGGGCTAGGAGAACCTCAGAAAGCACTAGAGGATTTCAGGAATGATGAAAACTTGCCCTCTGAGGAACTCCCTGGGTCTATTTATAGGTTTTTAATATCTGGTCTGCCAAAAGTGTAATTCTACTGCCCCAAAGTTACTAAAATGCCACCGGACTGGCTTGTCAATAGCCAAACTCCGCTGTTCTGAGACGCTAAATACAGTCCCAGGGGTATTTAGGTAATTTCAGGTCTAGGTCCCACCTGGCGGAAACCTTTTCGCTGAGCTATGCGGGAACCCCGCTTGCTCAAAACGCAAACCCTCTCGCTAACACCGGGCGGGAGTCCAAGAAGACCAAAATGGGGGCCTAGAGTGGGGAAACATCAATCCACACCGAGGGCTGGCGAGAGCGTTGAGTGGAGAAGCATCACTGAATGCCAAGGGCTTCCGCCGTCCCGAGGCGCGAGCCCTTCCACCCGCCCAAGGCGGGAGCCTTCCCTCCTCCCCTGATTCAGCTATGGCCTGAACCTGCTCGATGAAAATAACTTAAATCGAAGGCTCGATTCGACGAAATGACGTTCAACGAATAGCGTTCGCCGAATGGCGTTTGACGAATAACGTTCGCCGAATGGTGTTCGACCCCTTGGGCGAGAGCCTTCGCTCCCACTTGCGGCGAGAACCCTCCCGCCACTTTCTCATCTGATCCACTTTTAGCCCCAGGCTAGCCCAATCCGGATCCTTGGGGCATCTTGGTCCCACCCAGCGAATATGGGGTTGTATAGCGAGGGCAACAGATCGCTCCTCGTTATAATTTTGAGGGGAGAGAAATGCGTGTTCGTAGGGTGACAGACGACCGCTCTTGAATATTTTTGTTTGTCTTTAACCATGGTGGAGAGCTCGTGTTTTGAGTTCTGGGAGGACTTCTTTTGATGCTCTAAGACAGGAACAAAGAGTGCTTGAGGTTGGTTGGTGAATACTAAATGTTGAACTTGTGTCGAGCAATGAGTGTGATGCACACAGTGTACTGATCGCAAAAACTTCAGAGCACTTAACATATAGGAAGAGGTGGACTTTTAGGAATCTTCATGGTGTTTGAAGATCTCTAAGGATGGTGATGAAGGTTTTTGCAAAGCTCTGACCTGTAGAGGGAGAAGTCTCGAAGGAGAAATGGTTAGAATGAAGGGAGGCTTATGGTCCTATTTATATGCTCCATGTATGATTACGGTAGTTACACGGTTATCCGTAGACCGTAACCACCATTTTTACTAATTACAACCCAATTCAAAATAGTTTGCACCACGTTTTATTTTTATAAATTTACTACATGCAGCCCATCATAATTTTGGCTATTGGTACTCACCCATGATGGTGGTTACATTAATGGTTATGCGAGTGGTTGCCTGCACAACGAACAGAGGAGATCACCCGAAGGCGATCAAATGGCGGAGGAGGGACGCCCGATGAAGCCGGTCGGCGGTGAGCTCCTAGCGGCGGGTGGCCGACCGGGGAGAAGAGGGAGGTGGTTGGCCACGGGCTGGTCGCGTGCGGGTGGCCTAATGGCGAGGCGGCGATCGACCGGGAGGCCGGCCGCTCGTGGGTGATCACATGCCTTCCAATCACTCGTACGCGGTCGCACGACGTGACAGCGGTCGGTCGGAAGGCCGACAACAAACCTTGCATCCGCTTGTGGGAGGATGCACGACGTGACACCGACCGACTGGGAGGCAGACCGCCCACCTTGTGGTCGCACAACGCGATGACGGCCGACCAGAAAGCTGGTTGTCTGCCTTATGACCACTTATGGGCGATCGCACATCGTGGCGGCGGTCAGATAGAAGGTCGGCCTTAGGCCTTACGGCCGCTTGCAGGTAGTCACACGGCACAGCGGCGCCCGACCAGGCGACCGGCCACATGCCTCGTGGCTGTTTTCGAGCGGCTTCCTGGCGCGATGGCGCCCGGTAGAGGGGACCTTGCTGCTGCGTGTCGAGGCCACACGAATGCAGACAACCAGTCGGGTGACTGACCGCTGGCAAGTGATCCGGGGTGACAATTTCTACGGCAGTTGGGATCGTACATGCGACTGATCACACTTGATCGGGCGCTTAGATCGAGCGCGAGGTGGTTCCTCCCCCCATAAGATAGTGAGTTTTATGGGAATTCATGATATATACAGCCAGAATTCCTATAAATTGAGGGAGGCCCCATCAATTATTATGATGATATATTAGTTCTCCAGGTGGATCAAGGTTAGAGCTCTAGCCAAGACTATGTTTCAGATCGTGAAGAACTTCGTATGGGGAGATCATACGCAGGTTTGGGATTTCTCTCACTATCGTCAAAGATAACGGTCCGCAATTCACCAGTTTAAAGCTGACTGACTTCTGGCAGCAATTGAGAATAGATCTTTGATTTGCTTCAGTGCATCATCCCCAGATAAATGATCAGATAAAAATCGCAAACAAGCTCATCATTCGCCTCCTGAAGTAGAAAGTCGAGAACCTAAAGGGGAATTAGGCAGAGCAGCTTCCTTTGGTCCAATGGGCTTTGAGAATCACTCTTAACTTGGTTACGGCGTAGACACCTTTCAAGCTATTTCACGGGTCTAAGGCTCTCATTCTAGTGGAGTTCAAGGTCAGGATTCCAAGGGTAATCGTGATAGAATAAGGTAATGAGAAGTGGCGCCTCGAGAATGAAGAAACTCAAAAATTCTCTCTTGATTGCATTGAAGAACTTCGAGACCTTGCATCGGCCAGACAGGAGGAGGTCAAGAAAAGGATGGCGAAACACTTCGATAAGCATGTCCGCATCAAACAATTCCAGGAAGGAGACCACGTCTTGAAAAGGTGGATGTCGTAGGAAGATTGGCCACCATCAAAAAGCTTAACCCGAACTGGGAGGGACCTTTCCTCGTTCAAGAGGCACTCGAGACTGGAGGATACTGCTTACAAATCACGAGGGAAAACTGTTTGATAATACCTGGAGCAGAGATGACTTGAAAAGGTTCTACCCCTGGAAAGGAAATGATATATCTGGTTGATTTTGTACATTTGAAGTATATGAATGACCTTGAAAGATGTGAATTGATTATCTCTTTACTGACAAAATGTTTCAAGCATGAGTAAGCAGGCATGATCGATCTCCATGATCGAGTTGGGGAACAGGCCACCTACTTAACTCTCATAACACTCAGAATCGGTGATGGGAAAGTGTGTCAGGTATTTTAATGCATTCTCTTAAGTCAAAGTATCTGCACTGACAGTCGAGATCAGCTCCCCCTTGCATGTTGGCCGACAATCCCCCGATCACACTTCTCATCTGACTGTAAAGGTTATCAGGAGAGACTCTGAAACCAACCTCCCAACTCAATGGAGAGAAGGTCATTGTGCCTTGAGTAAGGATCCTCCGCCATTAAAGGCGTCGTTTAGACTGCGAAATAGCTATGAACTCAGTGCAGGATCAAAATTTGTCTTAGAAAATGAAAAGCTCAGCATCACTAGGGGGCTTATGATAACATGTGAGGATAACCCTCATCGCGATTAAGTGGTAGGGCAACGAACCTCCCCAAGTGGAGTAAGCCAGAGGCAGGATGAAGACCTCAAGTGCGTGCCTCCAAGAGGACCCCACGAGTACCACTTCATGTCCAGGTTTCTTCTACTCTTTGACAAGAGGTATAAGGGAGACCTTGAGTGCGTGCATCCTATAGAACTTTCTGAGAGACATTCACCTTCGGAAATACCTCGACCTCTGTAGTAAGGTAGTAGAATGAGAATTCGTAAAGGTAGAAGGTCGATCTCCACGATTGAGTTAGGAAACGAGCCTCCAGCTAAACACTCACAACACTCAGAGCGGATGATAGGACACTATGTTGGATATTTTAATGCATCCTCCTAAGTTCAAGCCTCTACGATAATGATCGAGATCAGGTATCCTCTCGCATGTTGGTCGACGACCCCCGAGCGCACTTCTAATTTGATTGTAGATGTTATCAGGAGAGAGCCGAAAGTGGACCTCCTAACTCGACAAAGAGAATATCACCCTCCACTTATAGAAAGATTTGTCGTCAATTAAGTAGTCAGTGAGTTAACTCATTGTCGATATCTTAAGTAACATGGACAATGCTCTCAATACGAGAAGAAGGTAAGTCTTGAGTGTGAGCATCCTGCAGGACCCCCTCTGCACTCTATGCATCTACAAGAGAGTATGCGACGCACGCATCACTCATCCCATAGAGCCTAAAGAGCCAAGTAGACACTCGTCGCCATCGAGCCTAAAAAGCCCAGCGGGCACTCGTCGCCATCGAGCCTAAAGAGTCTAATAAGCACTCATCGCCATCGAGCCTGAAGAACCTAGCTGGCACTCATCGCCATCAAAACTAAGAGTCTAGTGAGCATAGCGACAAACGAGTATTAAGAAAGCAGGCAAGCAAAAATTTATCTTAATTTTGTATGATCGATGATTACATACAATAAAAAGAAGGGGCGTAAAGTATCACCCTGTATAGCTATACAAAGAAAAATATTACAAAAAACCCTGAGTTGCAGGGCTACCAAAAAATTTCACGGTTAGGCTCGCGGCCTTCCAAGGCGACTAGTCGCCATCCTCGCTGTCATCCTTCTCCTCTCCATCATAATCTTCATCTTCATCTGATTCTGAAGACTACGGAGGGTTCAAAGAGTCGTCTTCTTCAGCAAGAAGCTCAGGGATGGCGTCCTTAACGATCAGATCCTCGGCAGAGGGAGGAGGCAGGTTGTCAAGCTTGAGCTTGTACAGAAGGACATTGCTTGTTGGCGCACTCCTTGCACAAATGCTTCTGCCCTGAAGACTCGCCGCACTCGGGATTCTTCGACGTAACAATGGCAGGTGGATCCGCGATGGGCTCCTCGCCCATGAGTTCCTCGGGGATAGTCACCGTCCCCGCGGGAAGGTTAAGCGACATCCTAATTAACCTCACTTGGCTGGGATCCCGTGCTTGGCGAAGGGGGAGTTGGGTCCTTTGCAAGTGGAAGAGGTTCTCGCGAAACAATGCAATAAGTTGTAACAGAAGAGCGTAAAAGGTTAGTCGTATGAATAGTAAAATGTATGAGCAGTTTAGATGCCCGCCTAAATCATACATGTCCTAGAGAAGACAAAGACGAGCTTGTCGACTTCACGCCGCCAGTAAGCGACATCAAACTTACGCCCTCGGATGACCTTCCTCAACTCCTCTGAATTGTCTCCCAAAATTGGAGGGGCAAAGACGTGCTCCAACAGCTGATGTGGTGCAAATGGAAGGTTGTCAAAGGGGACGCCGATGATAACAAAGCTCTCCATCCACCAATGCGCCTTGTTTACCGTGCTGACAATGGTGCAGATGTGGCTGTAAAAAAATATCACCCCTTCCTTAGTCGTCCCCAAGTTGGAGATTCTCTTGAAGATGGTGAGGTCAAAGACGATCGTCTCTGATCTAGGGAAGGCACGATGATTGCCAGACCGTTGGGGTTGATCTAGGCCTGAAGTGCTGGATGATCTGACAGAGTTATAACAGGAAGGAAGTCGCATACCGACTTCAAAATGATGTATAAGGCGGACACGTCTATATGAGAAGAAGATGATGAGCCTCTCATGGGGATGAGGAACCCTCACCCCAAATCCACTCTAAGGTGGAAAGAATTAGGCTCCGTTTGGTGGGACTTATTTTCACCAGTCAAGCGGTCATGACCTCATGAACCGGACCTTAATTAAGTCCCAGTTCATGCGGTCATGACCTCTTGACCGGTGAAAATAAGTCCCCCCAAACGGAGCCTTAGTCTTTGAAGTCATTTAAGTTGGTCTGGTCAGTGATCGTCTTCTTGTAAGATGTCGAGGAGAAGAGTTTAGCACAACCTAGGAGGAAAGCTTGGGCATCATCGGCAGAAAACATGGTTTTTGTGGGTGAGTATGTAAGTTGCGAGAAAAGGTAGCAAGGAAGTCCGTGTTCTCAAAAATAGCGCTTTAAGGTCATCCCACCCCGCTATTGATAAACAAAGGGAAGGCGGGGTAGCGATCAAGTTGGGTGAGACCCAGAACATCGCAGGGAGTTCATCACAATTGCCATTGGGTGAGACCCAGAACCATGCAAGATGCTCATCACTATAAGACCCTTACCGAAATCCAAACTATGTCCAAACCATTCGCATGAATGTCAAAACGGGTCCTACATCTCGGTTAAACGTTGTTGTTGAAACCGGAAAACCGGTCTCTTGTGGAGTTCGACCCTTGGGGAAGGGGTGGCCGCGCACCTACTTCACTCCTGCAAGAAAACGACAAAGGAAAGAAGAAACAAAGACTAGACCAAGGGCCCGGCGTGGAGGTCCCACCACAAACCCGGAAGATCTCAGAGCGCTTCCCCTCCTTAGCCAAATGCCGGGCTAAGGTACCTCAGAAAGCGCTAGTAGGCCAGAGAATTAGTAAAACGTGCCTTCTGAGGTACCCCTTGGGTCTTATTTATAGGAAAAGATGGCCTGCCAATATACAACCTTCACTGTTTTCGAGGGCTACAGGCAAACCAAAAGGGGCCACACAGTAGAAGTGTGCCATGGCCAAGATGCGAGCTGGACCTGAGGGGGCACTCGCTCGGCAAGGGGCCCGACTCGCCTCGCCCTGGGCCTAGGCGGGCACGGGCTCGGCGGACTGTGCTCGGCTAGCGCTGGGCTCGGCTAGACTATTGCCGAGCTTGGGCTCGGCACGACGATCGCCGAGCTCGGACTCGGCACGGAGATCGTCGAGCTTGGCTCGACTATCGTCGAGCCCTGTCTTCGCACCCGAGCTTGGTCTCGACAAGCTGGGCTTCGTTCGACCATCGCCGAGCTCGGACTCGGCACGGAGATCGTCGAGCCCTGTCTTCACACCCGAGCTTGGTCTCGACAAGCTGGGCTTCGCTCGACTATTGCCGAGCTCGGACTCGGCAAGCTGGGTCCAAGTTGATCTGAGCCGGCCGGTTCAACCCCTGTCGACCACTCGCAGGATACGGGGTTGTACATAATCCCCGCTCTTTGCGAGGTTGGGACAAGCTCGGAAAGAAACATCCAACCCCATGGGATCCGGCGAGTGCGACAGGGGCAGAAAGGAATCTTCTGGTAGGCCCCACAGATAGCTATATATATGTACCCCTGCGCATCTGGCTGACCTTTGCCCTTCCCCAAATTCTGACAAGATGCCGCTCCCCAAGGAAGTCTTAGAGCGACTCGCACGCTCCCGCGGAGAGATCGCTGCCCAGGTCGCGGGGCTAACCAACCTTGAAGCCCCTGCTCGCCGTTTTGCCGATCTCAGCTCGGCCAAGCGGGCGAAGCCTCTTCCCCCGGGGGCCGAACCCATCCTGGCCGACTTTACTGCCGCCTTGGGGAACGGGGCCGGTTCCTCCAACCAGCCAATTCTTGGCTCCTCCGCTAAAAGTCTCGTGGAATTGTCTTCTGACCGGGAGAACAGCGGCGAAGCGTCCACCCCCCGGACCAAAAGTGCTCCTGTCAACTCGCCACGGCAGGATCCCGAGGTTAAGGAGCCGGGCTCGCGAGAACCGGCGTCGCCGAGTCGCCTCCCTTCTCGGCAACCCTCCCCTGGATCCCCGGTCGTGGGGAGGGGCGCCGGGATTATCCCCGTTCCCGGCTACCAACTCGCTCCTCAAGAACTGCCGGGGCGTGGCAAGGACCTGCGCCACTTCTCTCCTCGCGCCCACCCGGAGGAGCCAGGCTCGCGCGGTAAGTTTCCGGCATTGCTCTTCTGTTCCGTGGATTTTTGCTTTTCTGACCGTCTTTCAATTCTTCACCCAGAATTTCCCGGGCGGACGGAGGACGGCGAGTCCGTGGATCGACCTCCCTACTCGCCCCTCCCTTCTCCAAGCGCCCTGGACGCCTTCCTGGACTCCGAGGTGGGCAGCCCTGAGCGCGCAAGACGGGAGCGGAAGGTTCTCAAGAAGCTGGTGCGCGAGCTCCACGACCTGCGGAAGGACAACAACAGGCTGCAGTGGGAGTGCTCGCGTCTCGCGGACGGTGCTGGGGTCAGCCTGGCGTTCGAGTAGGCGTCCTCCCTGGTGCTGATGGACGAAATCGACGAGAACCTGCGGGTGATAAACAGGAACATGGGGCGGCTTTGCGAACTTCATGCGCGGCGGCCTGCGGCGGCGGGTCGGCGAGACCGGGGAGAATGAAACGGCTCTTCTGTCAGTCGGCCGGTACTCGCCCCCGCCCTCGCATGGTCCTCGCGCCCCTATTTGTATTTTTTCTTTTATTTATTCTGAATGGTCTGCATGTAATAATCTTGGAACAACTTTTTAATTACTTTGTATATGTAGACGCTTTTTCGATATTTCGGCGAGTCTTTTCGAATTCCCCCTTCGGGGACCTGGCCAGCTCGCAAGGCTTGCGAGGAGAGGGTGGCGAGGTAGCGCGGCGAGACCGGACCGATCGGCCGACTCGCCCTCCCTTCCACCCTTCTTTACCTTCTTCTATAAATAGACCTTCTCACCTACCCCGAGGCACGCCTTTATTGCTTTCGAATTTTTGCTTTGCTCCTGTCTTCCCGAGCTCGCGCTTTCCCTTTTCTCCGTGACCATGGTGAAGACCAACCCTGATGCGGACGGTCGGTCTAAGTGCGCCCAGCACTTCGTTGATCACTGCTTTTTCGAGGGGCACATCTCAGAGGAGGAGCTCGCCGAGTTCACGGCGGCGTTCGTCCCCCCCGGCTTCCAGGCTCGCAGGCCCGCCGAGCATGAAGCCATCAACTCCTTCCCGGAGGGCGAGCTCGCCTTTCCCATCTCGCACTTCGAGGTGGGACTGCGCCTCCCCCTCTGGCCAGAAATCCGCCAGATCCTGAAGTACTACGGCGCGGTGCCCGCGCAGTTGAATTCCAACGCCATCGCTATGATGGTGGCGTTCGCCTGCTTCCTTCGCCGGGAGCGAATTGAGTTCAACCTCGCGGTATTCCGTAAGTTGTTCTCTTACAAGGCTACTCCCGACGGGGTCGCCTACTTCGGCGGATCCTTCATCAAGGTTCGCGAGCTGGCGAACAAGAACCACAATTGGATGACCCGGCTCGTCTTCATCAAGGGCGACCTCGGCAACATCCCCTTTCGCCCCCTGCAGAAGAGCGAGGACATATACCGTCCTCCTTCCCTGTCGGGTAGCGACGCCGACCTCCACAAGTTCTTCCTCCACAAGGACTTCGAGGTCGCCTTCCTCCGCCGCGGCCTCGACTTGCTTCAGCCCGTTCTCCCCGGCGAAGGTATACCTCGCTCAGCCCTCTCGCGAACTTTATCAAGGTGGATCTCATACGATTTTTCCCTCTCTTTTTTTTTTGACTAAGTCTTTCTCTGCAGGGGAACGGGTTCTCCCGGAGCATCCGCCGTTCGCCGACCCGGGGATATTCTCGGACCCTCTGGAGCTGGCCCGGGCGGCGGCATTTGCTTGTCGCGAGGAGCAACCGCGAGTCCAACCCCCCGGCAAGAAGCGCTCGGAGTCCGGGGGGTCGAGCTCGCGCCCCGATTCTTCGCTCCCCAAGAAGAAGAGGGCGAAGGTGGTCTCGCGCGGACGGCTGCACCTTCCCTCGTCTCCCGCCAAGTTCATGAGCTCGCCGGAGGCTCTGTCCGACGAGCCGCCCTTGAGCCCGCTGAAAGAAGCCTCCTCTCCCCGAAAGGGGAAGAAGAAGAGCGGGCCGTCCTCCGATTCTACCGGGGAGGACACCGTCCGCGAGCCCAGTCTGCCGAAGGATCACCCCAACTTCGGCAAGGGGAGCAAGAGCAAAGATGCGGCTGGCGAGCCCATCTTGAAGTGGGACGAGGGGGCTCACCGAGTTTCCGTCTCCACTCGCGCCCCCTCCTGGGGAGCTCGCCGGCCGCCCACCGCCCATGCCTTCGCTTTCGGCTTCGGCCTCTACAGCCGCGACAGCGCCGAGTCGTACAAGAAGCTGACCCCTAGTCAGCTCGGCTACGAGGGGATGCAGGCCCACCTGCGGGCCTTCGAGCTCCATCACATGATGGTCCGCCGCGGCTTCCAGCTCAGCAACGCCCTGCTGACTGCCGAGCAGGAGCGCGACCTGGCGAAGGAGAGCGCGGTCGACGCGGAAAGGCGGTTCGGCCTCGCGGACGCCCTACTTGCGAAGTCTATCGGCGGCCTGGTAATCGCTGGATACCCCTATTTACCTTGCTTAAGATTATTCCTGCGCGTGTTCTGAACTTCTAGTCTTACAGGACGCCGAAGCCGCTAACGCGATGCGAGACGAGATGGCTCAGTTGCGGGCTCAGCTCGCTGAGCGGGAAGCCCAGCTCGCCGATCAGAAGGCATATTCCCAGGAGCAGGAGGCTGTTGCCGCCCGGCTGGGGGCGGAGGTGGAGGAATTGAAAGAGAAGAATAAGGGGCTCCTGGGAGAGGTCCTTCGCCAAGCCGACGCTCTCCTTCCCCCGGACGCCAGCGAGCCGGCCTTCCCCTTCAAGAGGCCCCGGGTGTTTGGCGAGGCTGACGTCGCGGAGCGGCTGCGAGTCAACTCCGTCGAGGCTGCCGAGTGTCTCCTACAGGCCATGAGGGGGACGGGGATCTTGGCGGAAGGCTGCGAGGAGGTCACCGTCCGGGAGCTCCTGCCAACCCTGTTCCCGCCCAGCCCGCTCAGCGAGAAGGAAGACAGCTTTGACTCGCTTTTTGCTGGGGTGAGGGAGAAGGACGCTCGGCTCGGCGACGAGGAGGATCGCCACTCGAGGGGGGAGGGCGAGAGTTAAATTTTGTTTTCTTTTCTCTGTTCTTCTTTGTACCCTGCCGAGGCGGGCCTTGTAAACCTGTAATGATAAATCAAAGATATTTTTGCACGATTTTGCTATCTTCTTTTTGAGCTTACTGGCGATGTTATACCCGCGCGCTGGGTAGAGCGACCTCGCCTGTAGAATGTTTTGAGTTAGGACCAACCCCTGCGGTGCTCGCGGCGAATCCCTAGGACACGTGCTCGCGCCATATCCTACTCGCGCCTCATCTTCCTCTGCCATGTCTCGCCTTAGCTTTTCGACAATTCAGACAAGTGAAAACACGCTTGGGTCAAGATATTGCCGGCATCCGCCTTAGGCATCAGGGCATGTCTTTCGCCGAGTTGGCTGGAGCGAGGCTGGGCTCGCTGGAGGGAGCCGTTCTCCTTCCCCTGAGTCTGGGACAGAACCAAGGTTTCTTTAGTAGCGAGCTGGAGAAAAAGGGGAGGGGGCGGGGTAGGGTATTCCGAGCTCACCGTCTTAACTGGCGAGCTCCCCCCCCCCCTGGTATTTTCCTCGGGCCAACTCCCAGTCCCAACTTTAGGGTCGTAGCGACGTCCATCGAGACTCGGCCGTGCCAGCTAGGTGGGAGCCTGGCAGGGGAGTGACGAGACCTAACCCCAGAGCGAGAAGACTTAGAAACTTTTGCCTCTCCCGGGTGCTACCACCGGGCCAGTCAGCTAGGTGAGAGCCTGAGGGCGGGTGTTGAACATCCTCCGGGCTCAGCCCCAGGGTCATAACGATGTCCATCGAGACTCGGCCGTACCAGCTAGGTGGGAGCCTGGCAGGGGAGTGACGAGACCTAACCCCAGAGCGAGAAGACTTAGAAACTTTTGCCTCTCCCGGGTGCTACCACCGGGCCAGTCAGCTAGGTGAGAGCCTGAGGGCGGGTGTTGAACATCCTCCGGGCTCAGCCCCAGGGTCATAACGATGTCCATCGAGACTCGGCCGTACCAGCTAGGTGGGAGCCTGGCAGGGGAGTGACGAGACCTAACCCCAGAGCGAGAAGACTTAGAAACTTTTGCCTCTCCCGGGTGCTACCACCGGGCCAGTCAGCTAGGTGAGAGCCTGAGGGCGGGTGTTGAACATCCTCCGGGCTCAGCCCCAGGGTCATAACGATGTCCATCGAGACTCGGCCGTACCAGCTAGGTGGGAGCCTGGCAGGGGAGTGACGAGACCTAACCCCAGAGCGAGAAGACTTAGAAACTTTTGCCTCTCCCGGGTGCTACCACCGGGCCAGTCAGCTAGGTGAGAGCCTGAGGGCGGGTGTTGAACATCCTCCGGGCTCAGCCCCAGGGTCATAACGATGTCCATCGAGACTCGGCCGTACCAGCTAGGTGGGAGCCTGGCAGGGGAGTGACGAGACCTAACCCCAGAGCGAGAAGACTTAGAAACTTTTGCCTCTCCCGGGTGCTACCACCGGGCCAGTCAGCTAGGTGAGAGCCTGAGGGCGGGTGTTGAACATCCTCCGGGCTCAGCCCCAGGGTCATAACGATGTCCATCGAGACTCGGCCGTACCAGCTAGGTGGGAGCCTGGCAGGGGAGTGACGAGACCTAACCCCAGAGCGAGAAGACTTAGAAACTTTTGCCTCTCCCGGGTGCTACCACCGGGCCAGTCAGCTAGGTGAGAGCCTGAGGGCGGGTGTTGAACATCCTCCGGGCTCAGCCCCAGGGTCATAACGATGTCCATCGAGACTCGGCCGTACCAGCTAGGTGGGAGCCTGGCAGGGGAGTGACGAGACCTAACCCCAGAGCGAGAAGACTTAGAAACTTTTGCCTCTTGGGGGTTTAAGCTGCGAATCCCTTTACCTTCACTATTTTAACAGAGCGTGAAATACGGCAACGAGATTCTCTTTCGTTCTTAAAGTCAAGTCATTTACAATATTTTCAAGGGTAAAAACGTTTCAGATCGTCGCCACTCCAAGTGTGGCTGAGGGTATCCCCTCTTACATCTTGGAGGCGATACCCCCCCGATTTCAAGGCCTCCTGCACAATGTAGGGGCCCTCCCAATTGGGGTGGAGTTTTCCCACAGCGGCTGATCTCCCTGCCGCATCCACTTTTTTCAAGACAAGGTCCCCCTCCACGAACTGCTTGACACGGACGTGCTTGTCGAAATACTTGGCCATCCTTCGCTTGGCCTCTTCCTGCCTGATGACGGACAAGTCGCGTAGTTCCTCCACCATATCAAGGGAGAGTCGGAGCTCCTCCTCATTCTCTGACCTCCATTCTTCCCTTCCGGCTCCTGCCTCGACGACCCGAGGCGTCTGGACCTCGAATTCGATAGGAAGAACGGCCTCGCAGCCGTGAGAGAGCTTGAAAGGAGTCTCCCCCGTGGCCGTATTGGGGGTGGTCCTTAATGCCCAAAGGACCGATGGAAGCTGCTCCACCCAGCTTCCCTTCAAGTTTTCCACTTTCTTCTTTAAGAGGTTCACGATGATTTTGTTGGCCGCTTCCACCTGCCCGTTGCTCCTGGGATGATGGACAGAAGCAAACCGAAGGTCAATTCCTAGCTGCTCGCAGAAACGAATGAACTCCGTGCTGGCGAACTGAGGTCCGTTGTCCGTGACAATAGCTTGTGGCAGCCCATGCCTGCAGATGATCTCCCCCCAGATGAAGTTCCTGACTACCTGAGAGGTTACCTTGGCTAGAGCCTTCACCTCCATCCACTTAGAAAAATAATCGATCATGACCAACAAAAACCTCCTCTGCCCGCTGGCCTGAGGGAAAGGTCCTACAAGGTCCAGCCCCCATATGGCGAAGGGCCATGGTGCCATGATACTTCTTAACCTCTGAGCCGGCTGGAGCTGGAGCGGGGCATATAGTTGGCACTTATGACACTTTTTCGCGAATTCGACTGCATCCTGACCGAGGGTAGGCCAGAAGTACCCTTGCCTGACGACCCTCCCTTCCAGAGTCCGACTCCCCGAGTGACTCCCACATTCACCGGAATGGACTTCCTCCAAAATTTTGTGCACCTCTCTTTCGGCCACGCAACGGGCCAACATCCCCGAGAGGGTCTTGCGGTACAACTGTCCCTCACGTAGGAGGTAGTATGCCGCCTTGTGCTTGAGCCCTCTTCGATCCATCCCCTCCGGGTATTCTCCGGTAGACAAGAAGATGACGAAGGGATCCATCCATGAGGGATGCTGTTCCACTTCCATTAGCTCCCCCTCCTCGATGGAAGGTCGGAAGAGATCCGTAATGGTGCCTCCCATCCGGGGGCCGTGCTTTGCCAGCTGGTCGACGGGCTCATTTTCTCCCCTCGGCACGTGCTTGATTGAGAAGGTCTGGAAGGTCCCGATGACCCCCCTTACCTTCATCAAATAGAGCTGTAGGGTGGGCTCCCTTGCCTCAAACTCCCCCTTGATCTGGGAAGCCACCACCATGGAGTCAGTGAGGACCTCCACGTCGTGCACCCCCAAGTCTCTTGCCAGGCGCAGGCCTGCGATTACAGCTTCGTATTCGGCTTGGTTGTTGGTGATAGGAAAGTGCACTACTACCGTCTGCTCGATCTTTATCCCCTGGGGACTTTCTAAGATGACCCCAACCCCTAAAGAATGCTTCCCCGAGGCACCGTCCACCCTGACTTTCCAGGGGAGAGGGCGAGTGAGTTTCTCCTCCGCCACTTCGACCACATACTCTGCCAGGAAGTCAGCCATAGCTTGGGCCTTGATTGAGAGTCGAGGGACGAAGGAGATATCGAACTCGCTCAGTTCCACCGACCATTTGGCCAACCTACCTGAATGCTCTACCCCCTTGAAGATGTTGCGCAGGGGGTGGTCGGTCACTACTCGAATTGAGTGTGCCTGGAAATAAGGCCGAAGCCTTCGGGCTGAGATGATTAGGGCGAAGGCCAGTTTTTCTAGGATGGGGTAGCGGAGCTCGGCCTTCTTTAGTATCCGACTCACATAGTAGACGGGGAGTTGCCTCTTCCCCTCTTCCCGAACCAAAACCGAACTCAAGGCTTCGGCCCCGACCCCTAGATATAGGAATAAGTCCTCCCCCTCCTTGGGCCCTTGGAGCAGGGGGGCCTGAGTCAGCTGTTTCTTCAAAGCCTGGAATGCCTCCTCGCACTCCGAGGTCCATTCAAACCTTCGACCCCTCTCAAGGTTTTAAAGAATGAGGAACACCTCTCCCCGGCCCGGGAGAGGAATCTACTCAACCCTGCCAACTTCCCTGTCAGCTGCTGTACTTCCTTGGTATTTTGCGGCGACCTTAATTCCAGGATTGCCCTCACCTTGTCGGGGTTAGGTTCTACCCCCGAGGGGGTGAGAAGGTGCCCTAGGAACTTTCCCCGGCTTGCCCCGAAGACACACTTCAAGGGGTTCAGCCTCATCTTAAACTGGCGGAGAGTGGCGAAAGTCTCTTCCAAGTCCCAGATGTGGGAGTCGACATCCAAGCTCTTGACCATGAGATCATCCACATACACTTCGAGGTTCCTCCCCTTCTGCTCTCGGAAGACCCTATCCATCATTTTTTGGTAGGTAGCCCCTGCATTCTTTAGCCCGAAGGGCATCATCTTGTAACAATAACACCCATCTCCCGTGATGAACGAGACATCTTTGACGTCAGGGGGGTGCATCCTGATTTGGTGATAACCTGAAAAAGCATCTAGAAAACTCATTACAGGGAAACCGACGGCTGAGTCAACCAGCGCGTCGATCCGAGGCAGAGGATAACAATCTTTCGGGCATGATTTATTAAGAAGAGAAAAGTCGATACACATCCTCCACCGGCCGTCTCCTTTTTTAACCATTACAACGTTGGAGACCCAGCCGGGGTATTGGATTTCAGATATGAAGCCAGCCTCGAGGAGCTTGGCGACTTCCTCTCTGATTGGCTCGGCGAGCTTGTCCGTGATGGACCTCTTTTTCTGCTGGATGGGGGGAGCCTCCGGGTCCAGGTTGAGGCGGTGGCAGGCCACGTCGGGGTCGATCCCTGGCATCTCCGCGGCGCTCCAGGCGAAGATGTCCACGTTCCTCTGGATGCACTCCAGCATCCTGCCTTGAGCTTCCGGGGTCAGACCTCCGCTGACGCGGACCTTCTCCACCCTTCCTCCAATGGTGTGGACCTCCATCTCCTCCACCTCTTCCGCCGCCTCCAGGCGGGACTGTTCCTCCCATTCCCTGGTACCTCCCCCTACGGGGGCGAGGGCCTCTTCCTCGGCCTCTTCGACGGCCATGGACTCGGCCGACCCCTGAGTCTCTTCCGCGACCTCCTTCCGAGCGCGGCATTCCACCTCCATCTCTTTGTCAGCTTCCTGCCCCTCCTCCTCCAGCCTCCGTCCCATCTCCTCGGCCCCCTCCAGCCAAGAGATGGAGTTTACCGCCGAGACGTAGCACTCCCTTGCCTCCTTGGGGTCTCCTCGGACCCGGATCTGGACCCCCTCGACGTTGAGCTTGAGGCACTGGTGGAAGGACGAGGGGACGCAGCGGAAGGCGCTGATGAGGGGTCTCCCGAAGATGGCGCTGTAACTGCTAGGGGCGTCCACGATAACAAACTTGCAGTTGCGCGACTGCCCCCCTAGAGTGACATGGAGTCCCACTCCTCCCTCGACTTCTTTCCTCTCCCCTGAAAAGCCGAACAGAGGCCCGTCCGAGGCCAACACCCTCCTGGCCTCCACCTTCATCGCATCAAACGCCTTCTTAAAGATGACGTTGACCGAACTCCCATTGTCCACGAGGATCCGGGAGACAGTGAAATCCTCGATGGCTGTCTGGATAACCAGCGCATCGCAGAAGGGGTCCTCATGACCCGGCAAATCCTCTCTGGAGAAGGTGATTTTCTCCTCCGGGGGAGGGGATTGGGATGTGGAGCCAACGCTCCTCCGGTACATGGTGTGGAGGCTTGACTTGCGGGAAGCCTCGATCCCGGCCCCCCCGTGGATCGCTCCGATCCTTCCTCGGGTGCCTACATCAACCCGATCTTCGCACCGATCCCCCTCCTCCCGGGGCCGGATCTCCTCTATCCGAACTTCCTGCTGCTGTTGCTGCTCTCTTCTCCCTCTCATCTCGAGGAACTCCGGACACGTGGACGTGAGGTGCCCCTCTTCCTGATGAAAGTCGCAATAGGGCAGGTCCACCCTGACCTCCCTCCTTCTCCTCGGCTGTCCTCTCCTCCTTCCTCTCATGGCAATCGCCATTGCCTCCTCCTGGTCGGGGAGAGGGGGTCTCTGACCCTGCCTACCCCCCTGAGGGTTGTACTGCCCTCGGCCACCCTGGCGGTTATCTCCTCCCTGATAACCCCTTCGTGGTGCCTGGTCTTGCCATTCGGGCCTCCACCCCAAACGGTGGGTCTGCTCCGGACGCACCCACCTGGGTTGCGGCTGCTGCTGCGGCTGCTCCCTCTGCCGAGGTTCAGCCCTCCTCTCCTCCTGAATTCGACCTCCCCTTGGCCTTTCCTCTTCCACGGCCCACTTGGCCAACCTTCGCGCGAACTCTGGATGCGCTGCCTCCATTTCGGCCTCCCTGGCCGCTCTCTCTAGAAGTGCCTCAAAAGACACTGGAGGTGACCTCTTCAGCTCCATGGCGAAGAACCCGGACTGGAGACCCAGGGTGAAGGCCACCATCATGGTGTGCCCTGGCATCTCCTGAACTTGGGACAGTTCCTCTTGGAACCTGTCCAGGTAGCTCCCCAGGGTCTCTCCTACCCTCTGCTTGATGCGGAACAAAGACTCCGCCTCCCTCTTCCTTTTCTTTGAAGTGGTGAACCTCAGCATGAAACCCCGTCGCAGATCCTCAAAGCAGTAAATGGACCCGGTCGGGAGTTGGTGGAACCACTCTCTCGCCTTTTCTCTGAGGGTGATGGCGAAGAGCCGGCACTTGAAGCCGTCTGACATCTGTCGAATGGAGACCATGTCCTCGAACCACTGGATGTGGTGGACCGGGTCTCCTCTTCCGGAGTAGTAAGTCATCTCCGGCTCGCGAAACCCCTCGGGAACGGGGGCTGAAGAAACGAACTCGCTGAAAGGGCTCCCCCCCTCAGCCGGGCGAGTCGGGAACTCCCTCCCTGCCGTCTCGCCGAAGTGGTACTCGGCGGCCGAGCCGGGGAATAGAACTCGCCCCTGGAACTCGCGCTCGCCCCTCTCGGCGGGCTCCTTCCCTGGTCGCCTGAGCGGCGCGTCGTCGCCGAGTGCGGGAACGGCGACCACCGGGACAGCCGGCGTCGCACTCTCAGCTCGCATGCCGAGAGCGGTCCTGACGAGCCCGAGGATCTCCTCCCTAAGCTCCGCCGGCATGCTCGCCGCTGGGGGTGGGGGAGGGGGTGGCGAGTTGCCCCTGCCTGATCCTTGTCCTTCTTCCCCGGTCATCGAACCTGCAGAAGATTTTCTCTGCTGACCACTGTCCACGCTCACCGCACCAAAATGTTGAAACCGGAAAACCGGTCTCTTGTGGAGTTCGACCCTTGGGGAAGGGGTGGCCGCGCACCTACTTCACTCCTGCAAGAAAACGACAAAGGAAAGAAGAAACAAAGACTAGACCAAGGGCCCGGCGTGGAGGTCCCACCACAAACCCGGAAGATCTCAGAGCGCTTCCCCTCCTTAGCCAAATGCCGGGCTAAGGTACCTCAGAAAGCGCTAGTAGGCCAGAGAATTAGTAAAACGTGCCTTCTGAGGTACCCCTTGGGTCTTATTTATAGGAAAAGATGGCCTGCCAATATACAACCTTCACTGTTTTCGAGGGCTACAGGCAAACCAAAAGGGGCCACACAGTAGAAGTGTGCCATGGCCAAGATGCGAGCTGGACCTGAGGGGGCACTCGCTCGGCAAGGGGCCCGACTCGCCTCGCCCTGGGCCTAGGCGGGCACGGGCTCGGCGGACTGTGCTCGGCTAGCGCTGGGCTCGGCTAGACTATTGCCGAGCTTGGGCTCGGCACGACGATCGCCGAGCTCGGACTCGGCACGGAGATCGTCGAGCTTGGCTCGACTATCGTCGAGCCCTGTCTTCGCACCCGAGCTTGGTCTCGACAAGCTGGGCTTCGTTCGACCATCGCCGAGCTCGGACTCGGCACGGAGATCGTCGAGCTTGGCTCGACTATCGTCGAGCCCTGTCTTCACACCCGAGCTTGGTCTCGACAAGCTGGGCTTCGCTCGACTATTGCCGAGCTCGGACTCGGCAAGCTGGGTCCAAGTTGATCTGAGCCGGCCGGTTCAACCCCTGTCGACCACTCGCAGGATACGGGGTTGTACAGTTGTGACGATCCTAAATCATCATACTTGCATGGTCGGCACGTGCCAAACAACATCATATTCCCCAAAAATAAAAAATATAAGAAATATAGATGCTCGACAATACAAATACTTGCTAAAGCGAGTTCATCAATAAACGATAAAGTTCACATACCTATTATTACTTGATGAAAAATAAAAATTGAGGCAAAGACAACACGATTGTGGCATCTGAATGTTTTCGCGTAGATCATTGGGTTGAGCAAGTCGCCTAGACCATCATTGCTCCCGCACACGTCGAAGGTGCTCGTTTGACTTTGATAGGTACTACTCGTTCAGGCAAATGTTGTCATCCATACTCGCCATGGTGCTGACCGATCCGATGCTCGTTCTTATTCTGCAAAGTTCATTGTGAAGCGGATCTTGCTGATGTTTAACCATGGAAAGTTGTCGCTCTAACTTGTTGACCACACAGAATCGCGACTCCGTGAATATCAACCAGTCCTCGAACTCCTCCAGCTGGGCGACCTTTTTCTCCAACGAGCCAATCCGGTATCGCGGCTCGCAGACCGCCAACTGCTTGAATTTAGTCTCTAGCATGAGGTAGGCCGAGACGACCTTTTCCTGATACTCGTGGAGAGGGAGCCTGATAACGTCTGCGTGAGGCGCGATCTGCGTGAAGACTCAATCAGAACAGTTTCAACATGCCCAAAGCGACGATAAGCATCCGGGAAGAAGGATTACCAGCGCATGGGGTAGGTGGCCACGCGTCATGTCGGCGAGGGGAGGGCTCTTGACGAGGAAACTCACGATGAGGAGTGTACCCCTGGCAAGGAGACTCACGTCAAGGAGTGGTGTGTGATCAACGAGGAGATGGAGTGTGATGATGGGATCCTCACCTTTTCAAAAGCAGTCCCTTGCGATGTCCTCTGTTTAGGTACACCCTGGTGCTGTTGCGGGGTTCCTGGGTGTTGAAAAGTTTCAATAGAATGGTCGGCTGCCGTCAAGGAAAGCTAAAGTTTTGGAGTCAGAGGATGCGATGGAGGTAGGTTGACCACCAGATTACTCGCTGAAGGAGTCCCCTCCAATGGAGTGATTGATCCCGAGCTGACTTTCCTGGTGTTTAGATTTATGAGCATCGAGTGAATATCCTTGGTGCCCAACATGACAGTGGCATGGACCGGTGGGGTGGGTTGGCGAGCGGGTGCAGAGCTTGGCTCTCCATGAGTCCTAGTATTCACCAGGCATGTAAACAGACATTGTTATCAAAGTGAGTATTTAGAAAGTTGAGGCTTAACAAAAGTTGCTTTGTCCATACGTTGCGAGGAAGTCAGTTCCTCGACAGAAGGGACCTGTGCGGGTTGTGCAGACAAGTCCTCGACAGGCTCTTGGTGTTGCGAGGGTGGACATACAGTTTCGTCGATGGGGGTGCCGAGATCCTTATCTAGGCCTAATTCGTTCAGAATCTCTCGAGCCTTGGTAGGTACTATAGAGTGCTTGATGGGATTTAGGGCATCGTCGGTAGGGTCCAACATTTCGGCCCCAGACATCGCGGTTTACTTCTTCTTCCGATGATCATCGCCCGTATCATCCTCAGGACAATGACATTTCAAGAATCTTAAATTCAGAAGGCTTCCAAGAATGTGCAGGTTCGCCGCCAATCTCTGTGTTCTTCCAGCTATTTCATGCAATCCTAGAAGGGTGTTCGAATCAAGTGTCCTTGTCCTATTTAGAGAGAAAGATAGGTGTACTAGACCCCGGGCGTACCGAACGCGCCGCTTACTCGCTAGAGACCTTGCCAAATAGGGATTGGATGTTTTTTCCGAGCTCCATGATCCCATGCAAAGAGTGAGGATTTTTCACAACCCATGTTCATCAAGGGTAAGTCCAGTTGTGCTACGTAAGTTAGGATCAAAGTCAAAGATAAGGGCGAAACCAGCAAGCAACGCACATGAGCATTTATTGCTTGGTGCGAGCATTAACAAACTAGGCTAGCATCTTCCGCGTTACTAACCAAGTTGGCGACTATCCACACCATCTTGGCAGGTGTGTGTGATCCCCTTCGATAGTCGTCTGATCACAAGTCGCAAGAACGCTAGGTCTAGAGAGACAACATCGCAGGGGCTGGGTATTCTCTCATATATACCTCAAGAATTTGTTTATAAATAGGACTCTAGGGATACTATGAATGACACCTAAAAATCTTGACCCCTCATCCAGAGATTATAACTCTCTAAGTGGTGTCTTCATTGTACTTTGCTCAGCCATTTTTGTTGCAGAGGTGAAGTTTTTTCCGAACTTCTGAGTACGTGGTGGGACTTCTCTACTACAACGCTTGAGTTCCTTTAAGAGTTTCTCTCTCTCTCTTCTTTGCTCTTAACTTTAGAACCGGTCGACCGAATCGCGAGACCAATAACCTCAGACTACACTTAGATCTGAATTTTTGAAGCGGAATTTTCCCAGCTTCAACACTTGGTGTGTTACAAATAGTAGAATTCTTGAGAGTGACATATCACCTCTCGTTCCCATAATTATCCTGGACCACAGGGGGCGCTTGGAGTGGAGTGGTGGTGATCGTGATCTTGAACAATCTGAAATGATGAATGCGGCAACAGAGCTTTGAGCTCGAAGGAAAAAGCCGGATGAGGCCTTCAAGCTGTCTTTGAGGGGACCATAAATGAGTGAAGGAGGTCGTCGTGGCTCCGAAGGAATCTTCAAAGGTCGAAATAAATCTTTGAGCACACTTCAAAGGTTCGATCTTCGAACTATGAAAAAGGTTTTCGAGAAATCTTTAAAGATCTTCGAACTCGGAAGGAGATCTTCGAGCGTCGAATGAGATTTTCGAATGGATCTTTGAGCGCAGAAGGAGATCTTCCAAAGGATCTTCGAGCACCGATGGTGATCTTCCAGCGTCGAATAAGATCTTTGAAGGGATCTTCTAGCACCGAAGAAGATCTTCAAGCGACGAAAAAATTTTTCAAGCGCCGAAGGAGATCTTCGAAAGGATCTTCAAGCACTTAAAGAGAACACATGTAGATTTTCGAAGGACTCTGGAGCTCTCTCATGCGTACAAGACAAGGTCCTCCCAAATGAGGGTTCTGAGTCCCTTTTATAGCTTCTGAGAGGGAATGTTTTGGTAATTACACAGCTAGGGTGTGTGAGTACACCCATGATAGAATGTTTTACCATTCACACACCTATGACAGAGGGTTTTACTATTCTCACACACATGATAAAGAGTTTTACTATCCGCATTCAATGACGATGACTTTTACTATTCACACTCCATGGCTGAGAATGTACTATTCACACCGTATGATGGAGAGTTTTACTATTTGTATCCACATGATGAAAGATTTTACTTTCACAAACTCATGATGAGAGTTTTCACTATTCACACACCAATGTTGGGGTGGTTTACTATTCACACCACCATGTTAGGAGGCTGGGGTCGAGAACACAGGCAGACGCATCGAATTCTTCAGATGCATCACCTGAAGCAAATATCAAAGGATTCAAAATAGTGATTATGGACGCGGCTTCATTTCATATGTTTTGGTGACTGAAATATTGAACTATGCAGATGCATCTCTTGCATCACCTGAACGGTCGGACGACCGGTTCAGGCGGTCGGAGCCGCGCGGCTAGGACCGGGCACTCAAGGGTTGTGCTGTAGGAGCCGCGCAGCCGGAGCGACAGTGTGGTCGGCTTCGCCGCGCGGTTACGCACAAAACGATTGGGGGCGCGGCTCGGTTGCTTTAGTTGTGGATGGTTCCCTCTTCTACCACTATGGGAGCAGGGCTCTCCCCACTAAAGGAGTGATGGTTGCCCACTCCCCCATGATCAGGGGTGCGATTAGTGTCTATGTGCGTACGCATTTTTCAACGTCCGTTTGGAAAATCAAACAGACTCAGAATTGTGCGAGAATTGACCCGTTGGAATTGTACCGGCAAGTCGGTCGAGGTAGCAACAAAAAATCTACTTTTTATGGGAACCAATTTTGGAGAACCCATCAAATATCAAAATATATTTTATACTTGTGTGCAATTTTCGAATTAAGATTATCTTCATTTGAGACCTCACATGACGGTTCAACTGAAAAATTATACATCCTTTGAAGAGGATCACAATCCGAAAATAAAAATTATAAAAGGATGAGATTAATAAAGGTGATTGTTAACCGCAACCTGTTATTGGCTAGTCGCACCCCAAAATCTGCTAATTTTTCGCGCCTTTTCAAAATAACGAGATCTACAACTTTCGTGTTGAACACTTTTCCTGAAATTGCATGTACAAGACGTATTTCTGAAAGGAGTAAAATTTGAGCATATTTCTAAAGTACGCCTTGTACATGCATTTTTAGGAAAATGCTCAACACAAAAGTTGTAGATCTCGACGAGATCTACAACTTGAGCACTTTTCCTAAAATTACATGTACAAGACGTATTTCGAAAAGGCCCGAGAAATTATGAGATTTTGGGGTGCCACTAACAAATAGCGGGTTTGCGGTTAACAATCACCTTAATAAACTCATCTAATCAATTAAGAGTTAGGCTCGTTTGGCACGGTGGTGACGGTCATGAACACAGGTTAAATTGTCATTTGTTAACGCCTACCTAAAAAACTTTATCCATTCTTATGTTCAAACGAATGATGATTGCTAGGTGATTCTTAACAAATGACGTTTTAACTCATACGTATACGACCGTCACCACTCACCACCGTGCCAAACGGAGCTGTAGACACGGATTATAGGTAATTTTCCGTTACTTCCATATAATTGACTTACGCGTCAGAAAGAAAATAAACAATTAAAAATGAATTATTATTCAGGATTTAAATTGGAAAGAAATAATTCTCATAACTTATAAGTAAGCAAAATGCTTGAGTTGTCGGGAAATGACGACTTGAAGGGGATTGTTACGGGCAGAGAAGCTGGCTTCTCCGCGTTCTTTCTCAATCTGGAAGCAACGAAAAGCCGAACGATGAGGGCGGAACAGAATCCCGGCGGCGGAGAGATCGGCGAAGGCTCGAGAGAGGCCGACGGAGGGGATACGGTCAGCGATATGGATGAAGGTGAAGTATTCGATCGCCTTCTCCCCTTGGAATAATTCCTTTAATCTAGCGCTAGTTTATCGATCTTGACGAAATTTGGATGAGCAAGGATACACGCATGTTGTTTCTCCCGCTTGTATAATTATGATTGTTTTGTCGGCGGGGTTTCACCGTGGTTAATTTCGGGTCTGGCTGATGGATTCAGAGCATTTGGGGATGGTTTTTTTGGCTAATGGATTCATGGTCATGATGCTGTTCCCAAGTGATATTGGGGAGCTTGCAGAACTTGTTTGTTTGGACAGTTTTTTTTTGTTTTTATGATCTGCCGAGAGTAGAGATTGGTTTGTATTCTTCTGTGATCTTCTCTCTTTCCTCACGATTGCGTCTTACTGGACCATTAGGTACTAAGATTTTGATACCTAATTCTCGCTTTCTTGAATGTAAGAGTTAGGAGCATGTATTGTTGGGATTCTATTAGGCATCTGCTGTTGGCAGGTTTACAACTCTTTGAAATTAGCTGTGTAGACCAATAACTTAGCTGATTATTTAAATTTAAAGCAGTTTAATCGGAAAAAAATGTTAAAGATAGGGCACAATGGCGACAAAGGATCCATATAGCCCACCCCACTATAGTGGGATAAAGGCTTGAGTGTTTTGTTGTTGTTGTAATCGTAAAAATTTTGTGGTATTTGATTGACTGCTTAGAATGTTCCTTTTTATTGGAACAGTGGTGATCTGACTGAAATGAATTGTTATGCGTCGGCAGGGAGGAAAGCTATTATTAGCTACATTACGATTTCGATGGACTTTCATGATCATGATCTCAAAAATTTATCTTGAGAATTGCCTGTAAGTGCAGTTCAATAGTACGAGATTTCATTTGAAGAGCCATAGTGAATTAGAGCAGTTATAATGTATGTATAAAGCGGATCTGAAACGGTTGTAGAAGGTCTAGTTATTGTTAGGAAAATCCTACTTGTATGCAGAAATGTCTTTCATGGAAGAATATAATGAACACAAACAAAGAGATCATTCACAACAAATAGACACCAAAATACATGCAGTCTGCCCGTTTTTGGTGATAATAACCACATAATGATGTGATGAGACATAATTTTTTCCACATAAAATCTTTCACTATCTACACAGTTGTTCTCACCAATGCCTTGGCCTCATCCCATTCGAAAAGTAGTTGATTGTCAGTTGGATGAATCTCTGCCCGCATGCTGTAGACCATGGCCCGAGCATATCCATCCCCAAATCACATCACAATGGGCCATGAAAACTCACAGCCTTTGCACCACCTGTAATTGAGGGGCAAAAATTTCTGATAGTGGTGGCACCTCCACGCAAGTGGGTCATAAAATTAAGGCTACATGAGTTGCATTTTCCATTTCATATGCTGCAATCTTGCCAGTTTGGTAGTATTATCACTTAATTTTACTTCAAATCATCCTATATAATAGTCCCGATTGCAAACTGACTGAAACTTTTCACCAGGGTTCTTAGCTTCTTTCATTTGTTCTGTATACTTATCTAGTTATTAACCTGAGATTTTGCAAGTTAAAATGTTTATCTGCTCTCCAGTGGATATTCTTTGACATTTGCAATCTTTTGTGACAGGTTCGATGGAGCTCTCTTCCGTAAAGGCGCTTCTTGATAGCATCTTTTCTTTTGGTCTTTTAGCCTCCGACGGTACCATAGTGGCAGAACTAGTTCATAGATACCGCCAAACAATTAATGAGATTTTGGGGTTGCTGAATCCTGTGCTGGAAGAGTCTATTCTCTATGAGATAGTTCCATCTGACAAACTAAATAAAGCTCTGGTAGAACTTGATGCTGTCGTTAATGAAGCCCGAGAGCTGCTTGGAAGCTGGCATCAGATGATGAGTAAAATTTACTTTGTATGCATGATGACCTTCCTATCTTTTCTGTCTCTTCTCTTTTGTGTTTAATATGTCACGATTATTTATATGCTGCAAACAAAATTGCCAAATAACCTTTTGACAATTTTTCCTATAAAATAAATATTTGTGTTGCTGTACATCAAAATATTTATTAAATATAGTTCTCTATTTCATGTTTTCATATTTTCACTATGCTCTGGTTGTGTGGTTTAGGTCAGAAAAGCATCATACATAATTTATTGTATAAAGTTGTGATCATTTGGTTTACTTCCTTTTCTTCTTTGCATTAGCAAAATAACATTTAGTCATCCCTAATATAAGTGTATTTGTATGCAATGCAAGCTCTAAGTGCGGCGTCGGGTAATAATGCACTCGTAGTTGTATCCAGTGGGATGCAAAATAGCATTTAGTCCCAAAGATGAACACAATAATATAGATTGATATCCATACTGTTGGAGGACAAAGGTTGATTGATTTTATTCATCCACATATGAGTATTTATACTATTACAACAATATGACACGTCATTGATCCGTATGCTTCCATAATTCCTAAATAGGAATCGTCATATTTAGGATACAAAATCAATGTAAATATTAATGCAATATATTGCAATATATTTAGGATATAAATATATTGCAATATTCATTTAATATTAATTCAATATATTGCAATATATTCAGGATGAGGGAATATATTGCAATATTCATTTAATATTAATGCAATATTAAATGTAATATCCAACACCCCCCCTCAAGTTGGGCGTGTGATGTCAGCCATGCCGAACTTGCCAATAATATCTGCGAACATACTGGAACTTAGACCCTTTGTGAGAACATCGACCAACTGTTGGTCAGGCGGTATGAAAGGAATAACAACGGTTCCTCGGTCGATATTTTCCTTGATGAAATGTCTGTCAATCTCAATGTGTTTTGTACGATCATGCTGCACCGGATTGTGGGCAATGGATATTGCAGCCTTATTATCACAATACAATCTGATAGGCTCACTTCCTTTAAGCCCAAGTTCCTTCAGGATTGTTGAGACCCATAATCCTTCACAAATGCCATGTGCGGCCGCTCTGAACTCGGCCTCAGTACTGGATCTAGCAACCACATGTTGTTTCTTGCTTCTCCAGCTGACCACATTTCCACCAACCATGGAACAATATCCGGTTGTAGAGCGCCTATCGGTAGGTGATCCAGCCCAGTCTGTGTCAGTGTAAACTTCAATAGTCAACTCTTTATTTGGTGAGAACATGATTCACTTCCCTGGTGAGGACTTGAGGTAGCGGAGGACACGATGTGCGACATCGATATGACGGGCCTTTGGAGAGTGCATGAAACGGCTGAGAACTCCCACGGCATAAGAGATATCTGGACGAGTGTGAGATAAGTAGATTAACTTCCCTACCAGCCTCTGGTAACTGGGAATGTCGTCGATCACATCGCCATCTTCTCTGCCGAGCTTGTGATTGGCTTCGATTGGGGTGTCGACAGGTCGACATCCGCTCATCCTAGTGGCTTCAAGGAGGTCGAGGACATACTTCCTTTGTGATAGGAAAATGCCATGCTTTGACCGTGCAACTTCAATGCCGAGAAAGTATTTGAGGTTTCCCAAATCTTTTACTTCGAATTCTTTTGCCAACTTCTCCTTCAGTGCCTGAATCTCCTCCTTGTCATCCCCAGTGATTATGATATCATTAACGTAGACAATCAGGACGGTTAACTTCCCCTTATTGATTCTGATAAAGAGGGTGTGGTCGGCATTGCTCTGGCGGTACCCAAACCTGTGCATGGCTTTGTGGAATCGTCCAAACCAGGCCCTGGCTGATTGTTTCAGGCCATAGAGTGGCCTCCGTAATCTGCACACTTTCCCTTTTGATCCACTGGGGTGAGTCCCGGAGGGAGAGCCATATAGATTTCTTCTTCCAGGTCGCCGTGAAGATAAGCATTCTTCACATCCAATTGACAGAGTTGTCAATCCTTGCAAGCAACACAGGACATGAGGATTCTGATCGAATTCATTTTTGCAACAGGAGCGAAGGTCTCCTGGTAGTCTATGCCCTCTGTCTGAGTAAAGCCTCTTGCCGCTAGTCGTGCCTTGTATCTTTCTACAATGCCCGAGGGGTTCTGTTTGACGGCGAATACCCACTTGCATTCAACAGCCTTCTTTCCTGGTGGTAGTTGGACCAGGTCCCATGTGCCGTTTTTTTCCAGGGCACTCATTTCTTCGAGCATTGCTAACCTCCACCTGTCGTCGGAAGGGCAGCCTGCCATGAAGTGGGGATAGAGACAGTGGACAAAGAGGAAACAAATGCTCCATGGGAAGCTGTCAGGGATGAGTAAGAAACAAACTGAGATAATGGATGTTGAGTGGAGGTACCTTTCGTAGGGATGATGGATCCTGACGACGGGTCAGGTGGGCGGTCTGATATCCAGATGGCGGGCCGTGTGTTCGATCCCTTGGGTCGACGAGAATAAACCTGCACAGGTTTAGGGATAGGGTCCTTGATAGGAGGGGCACAATGTGTAGGGGGTGTAGACTGAGAGGGATGGTATACCGGAGGAATAGGTAGAGGGGTGTCAGAGTAAGGTAGGGGACTTACTTCCGTTGTGGGGAGAGCCCCCGCCTGAAGTGAGGACCCGTAGTAGCCCTCAGATTCCCGGAAGGTAACGTCCATGGTAACGTAAACCTTCTTGTTGACTGGGTCAAAACATTTATATCCCTTCTGAGTGGGGGAGTAGCCAATGAATACGCACTTGTGCGCACGAGCATCAAGTTTCGGGCGGTGGTGGATATGGACGAAACAAACACACCCAAAAACACGTGGTTGAAGAGTGGTAGGTGGCACCCCAAGTGTGGCGAGGGGAGTTTTGAAACCGAGAACACGGGATGACATACAGTTTATAAGGTAAGCTGCGGTGAGTACAGCATCCCCCCAGTAGTATTTAGGGAGTTGCATGTGGAGGAGGAGGCACCGAGTGACTTCCAATAGGTGGCGATTTTTTCGCTCAGCCACCCCATTTTGGGCAGGTGAGTAGGCGCAAGATGTCTGATGGATAATTCCACGATCGGCGAGGTATTGCTCGAAAGTGGAATCAATGAATTCTCGGCCATTATCAGTGCGGAGAATTTTGATGGGGGTCGAGAACTGGGTAGAGACCATGTTGTAGAACCGCTGGAACAAGGGAAAACCTTCATTTTTTGCTTTCATAAGGTAGACCCAGGTGGTACGTGAAAAACAGTCTATAAAAGTTACAAACCAAAAAGCACCCGAAATCGATGCAACCCGGCAAGGGCCCCAAACATCACTATGAATTAAATGGAAAGGAGCAGTACTAGAAGAAGAAATGTGATTAAAAGAGTTACGATGATTTTTACCCCGATCACATGTATCACAGCGAAAGTTATCAACTAATGCAGACGAAAATGTAGGAAATAAATGTTTCATAGAATTGGTAGACGGATGTCCTAGCCGGCAGTGCCAGGACTCCAAAGTAGCTGTCCGATCCACATGGAGGGCTCGGAGAGGAGAGACAGTGGTGGAAGAATCGAACACATAGAGCCCGTCCACCAGGCTACCAGTTCCAATCACCGTTCCTGTCTTCAGGTCCTGAAAAATACATGAAAAAGGAAAGAAAGTTACTGAGCAGTTTATAGAATTGGTTATATGACTAATAGAAAGAAGATTTCGGGTAAAGTTCGATACATGAAGGACAAAGGAAAGAGTTAGGGAGGAGCATGGGATGGAGCCCTTTCCGGCAATGGGAGAGAGGGAACCATCGGCGATGCTCACTTTGTCCCGGTCGGACAACGGAAGGTAGGACACAAAACCTGAGGAGAAGCCGCTCATATGGTCCGTTGCTCCAGAATCAATGATCCAGTGAGTAGAGGGACGGGTGGCGGCAGCATGGGCACCGGAAGGCCCCTGATGGGCATATGAGGACGAAGAGGCATGTGGCTCTGGACCCTGCATCAGTCGACGGAAAGCAAGAACCTCATCAGGCGTCAGAGTCAAAGTGGTTGCTGACGGAGTTGGCGGAGGCTGTGGCTCGTCGAAAATATCAGACAGGTGCGCGGAGCGAGGCTGGGTAGAGCGACCCGAAGTGCGGCCAGGACCGCGACCGCCACGAGAGGAAGAGCCACCCCGGGGCGTAGGGAACCCATGAAGCCGAAAGTAAGTCTCCCGGGTATGACGGTTCTTTCCGCAATAGTCACAGAGCAGGTGATCCTTGTCAGTGGACCTCGGCCGAGAATCTCAAGCCGTACGTAGGCCCGCATGGGCTGCCAGGGCCGAACCATCTGGAGGAGGCTTCGGAGTCCAAGTTTGCCTCTGATCGAATTCCTGCAGAACGAGGCTGAAAACCTCTGGAAGAGAGGGTAAGGGGGAGCGGCCAGGTATCTGCACGCTGATTTGGTCGAAGTCCCTATGGAGCCCATGAAGGAACTCGAAAACTCGGTTGCGATCTTCCCGTGCGCGAACAAGAATCTCGTCCTCAGGCGACGCCAATGTGATGGAGTCGAAGTGATCGTACTCCTGATATAGTTGTGTGAACTCGAGGTAGTAGGCAGACGGTGGGCGATCTCCTTGGTGAAGAAGGAAGATTTTTCGTCGTAACTGGAAGATCTGGGCCGTGTTGCCGTGGCAGGAGTAGGTGGTTTCTGCCCTTCGCCAAATGTCAGCAGTCGTATCCAGAAAGAGATAGTTGCGAGCGATGGATTCGATCATGGAGTTAGTCAGCCAGGACATGACGAGGGAGTTCTCCGACTCCCATTGCACCCAATCTGGTGAATCTGAACGAGGTGTGGGTGTAGTGCCCATGACATAGCCAAACAGTCGCCGACTCTTCAAAGCAAGTGTAACAGCCCGAGACCACGGAAGATAGTTGGTGCCGTCTAGACGAATCGTTGTGATTTGAGGCGTATTGTGGTCATGTCCCGAGCGAGAGAAGCCGTTGGACAGCACTGTAGTTGGGGGTGTACTTATTGTGGAAGATTCGGTAGGTGAGCCACCGGTCCCGGCCATGGCGATCAAGAGTAAAGGAGCCAAAACGAAATGGTGTAGGTACCAGAAAGAGCATTAGGAGGAGCATCGCATGTGCGGTATCAAGTGGACGATGCCGGAGAGGGGCCGGAAGTGTCGGCGGTGGCCGGGGGCCGCTGGAAGAGGGCCGATGCCCGTCTGTTGGTGGTACGGGAGGCGAGGCGTGGGCGCGGCGTGCGTACACCGAGCGAAGGTGGGAGTGGGGTGTGGCGGATTGGTGGGCGGGGGTCAGTGGTTTGTTTGTGCGGGGGAAAGAGGAAGACTAACGGGAGCGGGGAGCGGGAGAGGTATTTTAGCCCTAAGGCTCTGATACCATGTTGGAGGACAGAGGTTGATTGATTTTATTCATCCACATATGAGTATTTATACTATTACAACAATATGACACGTCATTGATCCGTGTGCTTCCATAATTCCTAAATAGGAATCGTCCTATTTAGGATACAAAATCAATGTAAATATTAATGCAATATATTGCAATATATTTAGGATATAAATATATTGCAATATTCATTTAATATTAATGCAATATATTGCAATATATTCAGGATGAGGGAATATATTGCAATATTCATTTAATATTAATGCAATATTAAATGTAATATCAATGCAATATTAAATGTAATATCCAACACATACGAATATAAGTGATCGTGTTCATACAAGAATGTTGAAAATAATAACTCTACGAAAAAAAACTCACGAGTGGTCTTAGGAGGAGCGGAGATCCAATGATCCTAGATGCGGTGGAGGCGATCTAGGGGGGTAACGATTGCTGGATGGTGGATGTCGGGCGGGGGTGGGGGCGTGTCTGTTTTGAGGATGGGATGGGGTGGGAATGCTGTTTAGAGGTCTGGTTAGAGTTGTATTTTGAGGGGGGTTTGTTAGGGATTTGGAGTGGAGCTGGAGGTTGGCAATAAAGATGGTGGAGGGTGGCTAGTTGCAGGGATGTGCTAGGGGAAGACAACAACTGCACATGGTGGTTGTCGGCAGGGTACAAAAAGGGGACAGGGAGGCTGGAGACAGGTTCATGTGGTTGGCTGGGTGCAGGACAATGGCTGCTTTGAAAGGGCGGTGGATGTTTTGTAGGGGGATTAGGGTTCGACTGAAGGGAAATGGGCATCTGGATGATAAGAGGGGTGTGGGAAGGGATGCCAGAATTCTATACAAGGAAAAGATAAGAAACCATACCATTGAGTTGACACCTTGGAATTTCATGGATTCAGCATCATAAGACATCGCCGGATTCCAAGGAAGAATGTCTCCAATATTTAAAATAGTTATAAGATCAGCCACTCATCTATTTATAATAGAACATGCTTATGACACCCATCTTGGATGACTACAATTGATCGTACACGGTGATTGTCGGGTCTCACTGAATAAAACATTTTAAAACAATACAAATACATAAAACAACAAAACATCTCTTCAAATTCAACCGCGGACTTGGTTCGTTTAGATGATGGTCTGATCAATGTATTCTACCATAATAAACGCGTGTCGGCCCAGTATGCGATGGCCCGTTCTCGAAATATGATCCCATCAACTCCCTCTAACTTAAAACCATTCATCTCTATTGAATGAAGATGATCATAATGTTGTCGTAACTCTGGGCTAAATTGATTTGTGGACAGTTGGACGAGATCTACTGTCGTCAATAAAATATTGTTCCTATCTATTAGGCATCGCTATAGACTCATTAGCCATGATATTAATAATGCGTTCAGAAGTCAAATCATATGCTAGTGATCTCGGAGACTGCGTGCGATACCATAAATGCCTGACGATCTAGTGGGCAAGGTTTTAGAGTAAGGTGAGGGTGAGACTGACGTTGGGGAAGGTGTGGCTCAGAGGAGGGCTCACTGTATGGGCATGTGTACTCGTGAGGTTCGAAGTAAAGTCAAGTTTTCAACATTGAATACAGGTTGGATACCCAAACTCTTAGGGATGTTGATCTCTTTATTGTTCGTTTTGATCTTTCTCACGACTGTATAGGAACCCATTCACTTGACGTTTAACTTTTTTGCAAGCCCCTTAATGAGCCTCTCTACACGAATTTAGTCTATCACATGCTTGCCTTCATGAAAATTTTGCAGTCTCTTGTGTCTATTTGCCTAAGTTTTATACGTTTTACTACTAAATGCAATTTTGCATTAGGCCGACTCATGTAACTCACTTAAATGACAAACAAATGACTCATCAGAATCTAAGGCGCGACTTAGCGCACTCACTAAGGTGTGGATCTATATGGACTGAGATGAAGTTGGTAGGATTTCTAGGTTCATATCCTAAAACTTCATAGAATGTACTCAACCCAGTAGACTTAGTAACTAAATTATTATACGAGAACTCCGCCATTGAGTGAACTGAATCCCAACTAGACGTATGCTCACAAACTAAACATCTTAACAAATTCCCAGTAATTATATTAATCACCTTAGTGTGCCCATCAATTTAAGGGTGATGTGCTGATGAAAACTTTAGGATCGTATCCCCCACAACTCCTTAAAAAATGCTCACGAATTTCATATCTTAGCCAAGTATTTTTGTCCTAGGTAGACCATGCAACCTAAAGAAGTTTCTCACAAACAGTGACACCATGTGTGATGCGTTGGCAATCTTGCTACAAGCAATGAAATGGACCATCTTAAAAAAACAGTCTATGACCACATATGTGGATTTCTACTTCCTAATAGTGTGAGGAAGCCCGTACACGAATTCCATGTTGATGTCGACCCATGACTAGTGAGGGATCAACATGGGAGTGTAAAGTCATCCTGATATTTCTTTGTCCTCTTACAAGTATGAATGAAATGATCCCGTGCTGCGACCAATATCTTATTTTTTCTCTATATTAGCTGGCTCACCCCTTCCGCCTTGGCCTTGGTTGGTGTTTATGGTATGACCGTATGATGACAGAATGGTCATGATCATCAATCACCCCAAATGATCTCGTCTGCAACGATGAGTGGTAAGAGGTATTGTAACAATACTTGGCCTAAGCCAAGTGACGTGGGGTTACCCCACCACTTATCGCAAGTACATCTCGACTATTCACTATCTCTGTCAAACTACGAGTGATATGCAGAGGAAAAGCCAAGTCGATCTCGTAATGGCGAAATAACTATGCGTAAAGACCGCTTTCTTACACTCGGGGATCCCGTGGAGGCGCACTATGCGCCACACTTGTATACGGGTGGCTCGTAGGCGCAATATGGATTTGTCCCGTGAATGTGCTAGAATGTTATGGGTAAGATAGACCCTCAATGAAGCCCATGGAAATCTCAACCCAAATCTGTGTGGGAATATTGAGGGACTGCAAGAGTCATGTCAGATGTGTCTGTAAGCTTGTGTTTTGTTGACAGATGGTGCAGGCGTGCACTACCTCCTTAACCATGCCTTTTAAACCCTTCCATGCAATGTCTTCTCTATACCCTCATGAGTACAGGTGTGGATTGTGTTGATGATGAATGAACTAACAACGATGTCGGCAGGAGATGTATTTCCTCCTTTGCCGAATCTACCCATTTGTGCAACTCCCTGATCAGGTGCCCCTCCCATCTCTATGCACACATGTATATGTGTTAAGATGGTGTTAGAGCTCCCCTCCTCTCAAATGGCCTTGAGCAACTCCAAGTGTGGCTCTGAGATAGCTAGTAGTAGTAAGACACCTCCACCTCATCACAACGAGGAGAGTTTATCGCTCTGTTGAGCTTTCCGGCTCGATACTCTATTGTGAAGTCAAACCACTGGAGCCGACTATCTCAATGTTGTTGTGGGGAAGTGGTCAATCTATGCTCCAAGAGGTATTTATGGCTGCAATGAATTAGTGATTCATTTTGATGCTGAAATAATCCTCCCTTTCCATAAGTACAGGCATCGATGTTGTACTGTTTTAATCAACCCGATCAGTTCTCACTCGTAAGCGGGCAACTTCATGTGATGCGTTGCTAGCTTGCAGCTAAAAATGCAATGTAGTGCTCTTGCTACTGTAGGACCACACCAAATGCCCCTAATGCGTCGCACTCCGCCTAAAAAATTTGTGTGAAATCAAGGATCTATAGGACTGGAGCGATTGTTAGGCAGCCTTCAAGGCTAGGAATGCCCGTGCTGTCCTTCGGTGACCACTAAAACCAACTCTTCTTTAGCAGGTTCGTCATAGAGGCTGCAATTACCTCATAATTTTGAATAAACCTACGACATTATTCTGATAAGCTTAAAGCTTAGGAAGCCCAACAACTCTTTTTCTAATTGCGTCTGCTATCATATCTCCATTGCATCTAGTTTTTCGGGAGCAGTTGAGACCCCTGATAGGTCATTTGCTCCTCGCTGAAGGTACATTTGGAGTGTTTGAAAAATAGTTGATAGTTGTGGAGGGCTTCAAAGACCATTCGTACGGACCGTACTAGGAAGTGCTTGACCCATGTGAAATCTTAGATTAGAATGTCGTCGAAGAAAATTAGTACAAATTTACATAGAAAGAGTTCAAGTACCTCATTCATCAGTGCTTGGAATGTCGAGGGCATGTTGGTGAGGCTGAATGACATCACCAAAAACTAGAGGTGGCCGTTGTGAGTTTGGCAGGCCATCTTCTCCTCGTCATCGACGTGCATTCAAATACGTCTTCTCCACGTCATCGATAGTCAGATTGTGGGTCTAGCTTTGAGAACGTGCAAGCTCCATCTAGCTTATTGAGGAGCCCGTCTGCCTCCGGGATCTAGAATTTGTCTTTGACCGTTTTTGTGTTCAGCTCTCTATAGTCCCCATTGAATCGCCAAACTCCATCTTGCTTGACTAAATGGATAGGTGATTAAAACGGGGATTGTTTTGCCGAATAATCCCTTATTGTAGCATCTCCTGATACAACCTCTCGATCTTATCCTTTTGAAGGAAGGGGTATCAGTATAGTCGGATAGATATTTGCACCTTCCCTGTTAAAACATAGATGTGGTGATCCTGCAGAACTAGCAGGGGAAGGCTCAACGGGTCCTCAAAAAATGGCGCATGCTCCTCCAGTAAGCCCTCCAAGTTCCCTTACTGCGTGGTCGGTGACTGAATCATATTTAGGCATGAGGGTCCCTTTGACTTCTCGCCCAACCAACACGATTGGAGGGATTGTAACTCGAAGGTCATGGTGAGAACAATGCAGTCCCACACGATCAAGCCCAAAGTGCGGAGCCAATGGTCTTCCAATAAGACATTGAATCTGTCTAGTGGATTGACATAGAGGTTCAACCTGATGACATTAATGTTAACCTCTAGCTATACATCGGCACATATGTCGTACGTAGGGATCCTTCCGCCATTAGTGATGATCATGTGCATGCCCTCCTTCGAAAGGATGGTGAGACTTAGAGCTCACGTTACAGTCTCCCCAATGAAGTTGTATGGGCTTCTTGAATCCATTGGGCCTTGACAGAATTGTTGTCCACTCGAGCCTGCAAATGTAGTGTATGTAAAATTCACGCTCCCGTCATGGCATGAAGAGAGATCTTCAGATCGTCCTCCGTCATCTTCCTCATCTTACCATAATAATAGCCTCTTGCACCGATGTACGAATGCATTAAATCTCATCACAGTTGAAGCAGTCAAGCAAAGATATTTTGCACGATGCTTCATCTCAGTCAGTGATAGATGGTGGAAAAACAGGGGTGAGGCCGCAACTGGCCAACCCAATTCACTGAAAATCAGTGAACTAGACACCCAGTTCACCGATTTTTAGTGAACTGGTCCCCCAGTTCACTGTTTTTTAGTGAATTGGATGCTTTTTAATGAACTAGGCTCCCACTGCACTGAAATCAGTGAACTAAGCACCCAATTCACTGAATTATTATTTGGTTACTCATAAGATAATAAAAACAAATGAAATTGGGCATGGACTTAAGAGCACAAACTATAAATGAATCATTGAAACCTTACAAATGTACATTTATTCATAAAAAATGATTGCCCCCCCCCCCCAATTTTTGCGTCTCACGTGTCTCAAAAGCACGCCTTGTGCCTAGGCTCTAGGACCCATTTGTGTCTCGGTGCGCCTCTAATAACACAAATGGGAACCCATGTTTTCTATAATAGGTAGCATCAGTATGATTTGTTCATCCACAATAAGTACACATGCAAGTGTTGTGTCCCTTGGAAAGATTCTGACCATCGTGCCCACCGTCTTGAGACTCATGGCGGCCTCTACGAGTCACAATAGGTAGAGGGTGAGCTTTAGTAGAATGTTAGAGAAGGGTAAGAGAGGGTGTCATCTAGGCGTCACATTCAAAATCACATAGCAGACATCAGAGAGAGGGAATGGTAGGGGATGATACGATGTTGGCATAGATACTGTGTAGATGAGGGGGATCCGTGCCATCATCAGTGCTATGCCAACAATTTCTTTCTGAGCTCGTTATGCTGCGAAATCCAAAGTCGGTGATTGGTGTTGAATCCACACCTCGACAAGGGCCTTGTACTTTGCAACAAAGGAAGTCAGCTCTCCATCCACATTAGGTTCAATTGTCTGGAGGTCTATAAAGATATCAAATTAATGTTGAAGGCTTCCCTCCCAAAATTTAGAGACTGAAGCTCATCCCACATAACTTTGGCAGTCTCATGGTACACGCCCATGCAATATGACTCACTCCATGGAATTCATAATCCATGACTGACTATGACCATCATCCCGGAGCCTCTTCTTAGTAGGCTCCGGGTGGGTCACGGGTTAGATGATGGAGCATCCCCTTTGTTTGAAGAACACGACGCACAGAGTGAGCCCATTCTACAAAAAATTTCATCTTAGTGAGGGAGATGGTGGAAATGCACAAGTCATCGTGGATATCAGAGAGAGTGGTCAGATCAAGGGTTGCAAGAATGTTGGATGAGGTGGACACAACATTTGTCCCTATGGGATTAGACATTTCTGGCTGCAGGGTTGTCGAGCTCTGAAGGAGCCTGCAAGGGTTGTGTGTGTGGGGGGGGGGGAGGTTCAGCGAGTACCGTGTTCGGCGAGTAGGACAGATGAGGTGCAACGAGCTTAGGAGGCAAGCGACCCTAGTAAGTACTAAGCTGAAGGCAATGAAAAATGAGCTAGGAGAAAGTGAGCTCAACGGAAGTAGGAAGCTACGATTTTTGGAGGAAAGGGAGCGGCGAGGGCAAAGTTGGATGCACATTAACTTCGAACGCAGAGGCCAACACAAATTCAAGCGGCACACTCACGCTGAGAAAGTTGAAAGCACGGGGAGGACGAAGGCTGCTAGAAATACGACGGGAGCGGACCCAATAGTGCAATTCCAAAAGCCGGCAAGCATAAAAGCTGGGAGTTTGAAAATTGAGAAGTTGCGAGCTTTGGTAGGCGAGAGTCAGCGATTGCTGAAAAAGTATCCCGACGCGAGCTTAGGCCGCAGAAGAGCTGCGATTCCAGTGACTTTAGGGAACAGTGAGACCTATGAAATTAGATGAGTACCCAAGCAGAAGGGGTGTGGTCGGCGAATGTTGAGGAGAGGCAACGAGCTCACGGGGCTTCAAGCTGGTCTATAAAAGAGGGGTGCGCTGGCTCATTTGTGAGGACGTCTGGGCGCGGAAATGGAGTGAGTACTCAGAGGTAGACGGCGAGTACCTGAAATAAATCCTAGGGTGGAAGAAAATAACCCAATCGTCGAGAGCAGGAGCTTAGCCTTCAAAAGTCCGATTCGAGGAATCAAGTTTCTCTGATACCATGCAGAAAAATAGAACGTGAAATTCCAATATTTTATTACTTCACATAAAAAAACCTATAATACAAGTATTTGTACACACATTTATAGGAAGAAGTGAAAACTCAACTCAAAATCAAGATGTGGGTCTAATCTGTACATGAGAAAAATCGGTCTTTGCATGGATCTTTTTACATGGCCTTCTACATTTTTGATACCAAAATTTGATCATAAACCATTTCTAAAAACATCAAATTGGCATTATAGTCTTCTAAGTTGAAATATGCAATGATTGAAGAGATGCAGACACTGAGAGTGAATGATACCTTCGATCTTGTTCCCCACCCAAAGGAAAATCTATGGATAGATGTAAATGTATATACATTATCAAAACTAATTCGGATGGATCTATAACTCGAATAATGCTCAGTTAATGGGCAAAGAATTTAGCCAAACATACAAAGTTGATTATGGAGAAACTTTCTCCCCAATTGCGAAGATGACATTCATAAGACTTATTATTGCTTTGGTCGTCAGATGTAATGGACTTTGTCAATTGGATATATTCTAATGTTTATCTAAATGTTAAATTAGAAGATGCTTATATGGAGCAACCTCTTTGGTTTGTTACTTGTGGAGAGTGCATTCTTGTGTGCTTGAAGAATTCTATGGCTTGAAACAATCTTCTAGGGCATGGTTTGGAAAAATTTCATCAACTTTGGAGATTTTGGTCTTACCAGGTGTATGATCGATCACTTTGTCTTCTATAGTAAAAAATGCATGAAAGTATTATTCTTGCCGTGCTTGTGGATGACATGATCATATCTAGCGGTGATAAAGATGCTATTAATGGCTTGCAAACTTATCTTAGTAATTTTAGACCAAATACATGAGTTAACAAAAGTAGTTTTGAGTATTGAAGCGACTAAGTATAAAGAAAGAAGAGACATGCCTTTTACAACACACATATACCATGGATTTATTGAGAGATGTTGGGATGCAGTGGTGTAAACATGTGAAAAATCCGGATCCTAATTTGAAGCTGATGAAGGATGAAAAACTGGGCACATCTAACTAGATGCAGAGAGATGCAGGAGGTTGGTTGACACATTAAATTATCTAAATATCACTCTACTAGATATCGCTCACTGTTAGTGTTGTGAGCCAATTTGTACGGCTACCCACAGGGTTCTTCACATGGAAGCAACAATTCACATTCATAAGTATCTATAGAGCACCTCAATTGCCAGATTGCTATATAAATACAGTAGAGTAGACATATGAGAATGTGAAGATACTTTGATGCTAATTGGTTACTGGTTAGGATTGCCATGCGGTTGAAGATCCACGACTTGCTCTTGTGTGTTGATAGGAGAGAACATGATGTCATAAGAAACAACATACTATTGCTAGAGCTATTGTTGAGCCTGAATAAAGGGCTATGACTCAAACCGCATGCGAGTTGAGCTGGATCAAAAAATTGCTGACATAATTAAAGCAATATGTTACTAGTTCTATGCACTTACTTTGTAACAACATAGTAGCTATGCATATAACCTCTAATTTTGTTGTTTTCCTTGAAAATACAAAATATATTGAAATAGATTGTCATTTTGTGAGAGAAAAGACTATGGATGAGACAATCAATACTAAGTTTGTCAAGTTTGACAACCAACTTACTGAGATACTTACAAAGTTGCTTAGTGGAAACCAAAAACAAATTTACAAGAGACAAGCTAGGCAGTGCTAACATCGTGACTTCATTCCTTCTCCTACTTGAGACTTGAGAGGGAGTGTAAGAATGTCACAATAGGTGTAGTGTCACATATATATTCTTTTATGTGGGATCTTGAGAGGCATGGAGTGCAAAACTTGGAATCTAGTTGGCTAGGGCTCTCACGCCACTGTGGTTTTGATCTGCACAAGCATACACCAAAGCACCTTAATTTGTATCTTTTATAAGCATCTATGTCACCAATACACAATGCAATGGTCCCAATGATTTAAACCTACTATGGCTGAAACTTCTTTGGTCACTCTACAACATTGTTTAAATATATATATAATAACAAAATATCGGTGTACATTAGAGGGATTCAAAAAAGTTAAGTGAACTTAGCTCTAGATGCAGGAAGTTAAAGAAATAGGTCTATGTGTGATACTTATGAGAATTTCCAGGTCATTGGGCGCACTGTAATCAGTTGGATAGCAAATGTTTCCATGGATTTTTGAAGAATAAGAAAATAACAACCAAAAAAGAAATATTATTCATTTTTTTTTTGCATTTATGCAATTAATTAAAAAACTATAGAAAAAAGAAATGATTTTCATAGGATTTTTATGGATATTAAGAGCATATGATCTAGTATCTAAAGTGTAGAGAAAATTACACAACAATTTTATTGATTGTCAAATACATGGGTACATACACTTATATAGAGAGGAAGAGAAGGAGAGTCTTTTACATCTACAATGTGAGACTAAATAAACTATACATGGGCTTGTATATGGGCTTCTTTTTAATGGGCTTCTTCATTATCTCTTAACACTCCCCCGCAAGCTGGAGCGTACAAGTCGTAGGCACCAAGCTTGGATAAGAACTGATGATATAATATCCGAGAGAGAGAGCTTTGGTAAATATATCAACAACTTGTCCTGATGGAGAGACATGCTCTAACTCCAACTTCTTTGATTGAACTTTTTCCCAAATGAAGTGACAGTCGACTTCAATATGCTTTGTCCGCTCATGAAATACCGGATTCTTGGCAATATGTATGGCAGCTTGACTGTCACAAAACAGGGTTGCCGGAGAAGAGAGTATGAGGCCCAAATCACTAAGTAGACTCTCCAGCTAGGTGAGCTCAGTTACAACTGCTGCCATAGCACGATACTTAGCCTCAGCAGATGAGCGAGCCACAACGGACTGTTTCTTGCTACGCCAGGTAATAAGGTGTCCACCAAGATATGTGCAAAAACCAGTCGTGGAACGCCTATCATCAAGGGAACCCGCGTAGTCAACATCAAAATATGCAACAAGAGACAGAGATGAGGATGGTTTATAAACAAGTTCTTGTCCTGGAGCAGGCTTCAAGTATCTGAGAATCCGTTTGACCGCTTGAAGATAGGACGTCCTAGGAGCATGCATAAATCGGCTCACAACCCCAACAACAAATGAAATATCGGGTCGTGTAACCGTCAGATAGATTAGTTTCCCTACCAGTCGACGGTAGTACTCTGGATTTGTAAGAACAAGATCAGTTCCAGAGTCATGTGAAGACAATTTGTGATTTACATCCATCGGAGTGTTCGCAAGTTTGCATCCTGAGTAGCCTGCATCCTGCAGAAGATCAATACAGTACTTCCGTTGAGACAGAACAAGACTATCAAGTCTCCTTGCAACCTCGAGCCCAAGGAAGTATCGAAGATTGCCCAGGTCCTTTGTCTGAAATGCTGAGTTTAAATGTTTCCTGATGTTTCAGATCACAGTAATGTCGTCGCCCGTTATTAAGATATCATCAACATATACCATAAGAATCACAGTGCCTGTTGCTTGATGACATGTGAAGAGAGAGAAATCAGAAGAGCTACGTGTGAAGCCTACCTCGCGAACTACTTTGCTGAATTTGTCAAACCAAGCACGAGGAGACTGTTTGAGACCATATATAAACTTCCGCAGATGGCATGCACGAGACTCCCCCGTGGTCTTAAACCCGGGTGGTTGGTGCATATACACAGTTTCTTGAAGATCACCATTGAGAAAGACAATTTTGATGTCGAGCTGATGTAGAGGCCACTGTCGATGCACAACAAGGGAAATCAAGACTCGAACAGTATTCAGCTTGGCGACCGGAGAGAATGTTTCGTCGTAATCAATGCCATGTTGTTGGGTGAAGCCCCTGGCCACAGGCGGGCTTTGAGACGTTCAATAGTGCCATTTGGAGCATGCTTGATAGCAAAGACCCATTTGCAGCTAACACACGACTGGCCAAGAGGTAGAGGAACAAGGTCCCAAGTCTGGTTAGCCCAGGGAGCTGTCAATTCTTCGTCTATGGTCGCACGCCACCCCGCGTGTTGGAGAGCTGTCGGCAAGGAGTTAGGAATGGAGATGGTGGAGAGGGAGAGAGCAAAGTGGAGAAGGGGTGGAGAAAGGCGATGCAATGAGACATAATTTTCCATTGGATGAACTGTAGAAGGATGTTGCGTGATCGTCAATCTGCGGGATAGCATCAGTAGAAGGGAGTTGCTGGAGGGCTTTTATCCGGGATGACTGACGGGTGTAGACACGGGGTAGTGGAGGAGGTTGTTGAGGCACTGTTGGTACTGGGAGTGGAGTAGGAGGAGGTGCGGTGTGGGGCAATGTTGTGACGGGAACAACCGGATGCGCAATAGTGGACGGTGGAGGCAGTACAGATGAGGTGGAGTAGAAGGGCTGATCTTCAAGAATGGTGACATCAACGGAGACGAACACCTTTTTATTATCAGGAGAATAACAAACATAGCCTTTCTGAGTGCGAGAGTAGCCAACAAACATACACTTCGTGGCCCGGGGGGCAAGTTTGTCGGTCGGCGGGCTATGAGAGTGGGCATAGCAGGTACATCCAAAGACACGGGGCGTGAGAGAGAATGGAGACTTAGTAGGAAAGAGAAGGTCAAACGGAGAAGTGAAGTCAAGAACGGAGGAGGTCATGTGATTGATGAGATGACAAGCAGTAGAAACAACGAAGTTCCAATATTTTGTGGGTACCTGCATTTGAAGTATGCGCGATCGAGTGACATCAAGAAGATGCCGATTTTCCCGCTCGACCACACCGTTCTGCTGGGGGTATAGGCTTAGGATGTCTGATGAATAATCTCAAACTCGGTGCAGAGATTGGAGAAAGTGTGACTAGTATATTCACGAGCATTATCAGTGCGAATTATCTTTAAAGTAACAGAGAATTGTGTGCGCGTCTCAGTAATAAAAGTACGGAAAACTGATGTTAGTTCAGTACGATCACGAAGGAGGTACAACCATGTAAGACACGAATAATCATCGATAAATGTAACAAAGTAATGGTAGCCAAAAACACTGGGGACTTTATAGGGTCCCCATATATCAGAATGTACTACAGAAAACGCAGAAGAACTCCGAGTACAAGTAGGCGAAAAAGTGACACGATGTTGTTTGCCAAAGATACATGATTCACAAGAAAACTCCTGTAGTGAGACATCATGAAGAGCCTTCTTGAGAATCGGGAGGGGAGCATGGCCAAGACGACGATGTCAGTTGACGGAGGGGGCTGCAGAGAGGATAGTAGGGGAGACATCCAAGAGGTAAAGCCCATTTGACAGCCGTCCTTTACCAATGATATTCCGTGTTCGACGATCCTACACAACAAAGGAGGAAGGAGAGAAAATTAGACAACAATCAAGGTCCTGAGTAAGTCTACACACTGAGAGTAGATTGAAGGGGGATCCTGGAACATGAAGAACCGAGGATAATGAGAGAGTAGGAGTGAGGCGCAGGTCAGCAGATCCAAACACCGGAGTTGCGTCGTCATTTGCCACAGTGATGAACTTGGGATATTCAGAGTGCATGTACTGAGGTAGTTTTTGAGAGGTAATGTGGTGAGTAGCACTGGAGTCGACACTCCAGTGAGAGCTGTGAGAGAGGCAGGATATACCTTCGGTGGAAAAGGAAGCAACCGAACCAGAGGAGCGATTAACAATGCCTTGGAGCTGCTGAAGCTGTAGACGAAGATCATTGATATCTTGGTTTGTAGGGGATGCAGGGGGTGGTTCAACAGTAGTAGTAGCGGTAAGATGAGGAGGCAGACCATGCTTGCGGTAGCAGGTGGTTTCAAGATGACCATCCCGACCACAGTGGGTACACTTGAGAGTAGAGCGTCCGACACGGCCTTGCCCGCGAGACGTGAAGCGACCGCCCCGAGTAGAAAGTTACGAGCCAGAGGAGCCGAAGTGGGTAAAAGTGGTTGCTGGAGTAGAGATGGAGAAAAACTGGCGGGAGCCTCGGTTGGTGGGGTGACCTTGAGGACCATGGAGCAAACATCAGATAAGGAAGGCGTAACGGAAGAGGAAAGGATCTGAGCCCTGACACTGTGAAGATGACTGGGAACTCGGACCATCATCATCGCGATCCCAACAACTTCTTTCTGTGCCCGCTGAATAGCCAGATCGGTGGAGGGGGCTGATGTTGTATCTAGGCTTCTACCAGAGATTTAGCCTTTGCGACAAAGGAAGTTAAGTCGCCCGTGGGGCCAGGGTCCAGTGATTGGAGGGCAGAGATCTTATCAAACAAGTGTTGTAAGCTGTCTTTGCCAGAGTAGAGAGAATGCAGTTCATCCCACATTTCTTTGGCCGTTTCATAATACATGGTCATGCGGTATGGTTCGGTGTCCATGGAGTTAAGCATCCATGATTGGACCCGCCCGTCATCACGGAGCCATTCATTAGTGGGCTCAACAGATTTTGCGTGAGTGAGATGGTGGAGAAGACCCTTGGTTTGGAGAACACGGCGGACCGAATGTACCCATTCAACAAAATTAGCTTTCCCGCTGAGAGAGATGGTGGTTATACGAAGCTCATCTCGAACCTCAGACGGTGGGGCAGCACGTGCGGGAAGAGAGGGTGCTGCAGTGTCCATGGCGGTTAGGAAAGGAAGGTCACAGCGGCAAGTCCTTGCAGCCAATACAAGCCGCGCAGACACAATCAGCGAGCAGGGAGAAGCTATCCGCGGCTAAGGAAGGAAAGTCGCAGCGGGTAGCGGACAGAGGAGAAGCTATCCGCGGCAACTAAGGGACAGGTCGTAGTGGTAAGGAGAGGAGTCCGCAACGAATAGTGAAGACTAGCCGTGACGAGCGGAGAAGGCCGTTCGCGCCAGATAGAGAAGAATCCAGCAGGCCGCGGCGAATAGAGAAGAATCAGGTCGCAGCGAGCAGAAAGAAGCAGGCCGCAGCGAGTAGAGAAAGCATCGTCTGCCACGAAGAGAAGCAAGTCGCGGCGGGCAGGAGCCAAGTCCGCAACGAACAAAGAAGAGGGTCCGCGGCAAGTAGAGGCAGGTCGCGGCGAGCAGGAACCAAGGCCGCAATCGAGCACAGGATGCAGTCCGCGGCGAACAGGGAGAACAAACCGCGACAAACAAAGAAGTCCGCGGCGGGGAGAAGCAGGTCGTAGCGGTCAGAGAGGAGAAACTGGTGGGTCCCACAGAGAAGTATATAAAGGTCACAAGAGTTGGGGGGTGGGGGGGGGTGGATCCACGGAAGAGGGGGATGAGGGGGGCGGGGGCAAACTTGCGAGTAAATTTGAGGGAAGCCGCAGAAGAGGAGCGAACTAACTGCGGTTAGAGGGAGTCCACAGCAGACCGCGGGTAGATAGGAGACCGGCGGTTAGAAGAAAGTTATCCGCCGGTAGCAGAGAAAAAACAGACCGATGGCCTCTGATACCATGTAGAGAAAATTACACAACAATTTTATTGATTGTCAAATACATGAGTACATACACTTATATAGAGAGGAAGAGAAGGAGAGTCTTTTACATCTACAATGTGAGACTAAATAAACTATACATGAGCTCCTTTTTAATGGGCTTCTTCATTATCTCTTAACATAAAGAATTTATTTGTCACACGTTAAGGAAGAAACATGTGCTTCAAATTAAACATTGAGCTATTAGAGACATATATGATATAACACTTAGTATCGGGAGTAGCTTTGGACTGAGCAAGTGTTTTCAATCACAATCTGATAGCCTCGATGATCATTTGCGAGTAAATTTATTTTTTTTATTAATTATGAAAATGCTTGTAAATGGAATTCAGAATAAGGTGCCTTGATAAAGAGCTTAAAATTACATTGGAGAAGATATTAAAAGATAGAGAGCTTAAAATATATAGACAAAAGATTCCATATATGATGTGCAATACAAACTTACACATGTGATATTAATAAGTAATTATCATTCAATAGAAGTTACAGGTAGGCCGTAGGCGTGATATGTATAACTATCTTTAATATATAATTATAAATATTTATTATTTATAAAGCATGAAGTTTCGTTAGCATAGTTTTGTGTATCTTAAAATGTGTTTTTCCTTTTATTTTTTTAAATGGTAAACGAATATAATTACCTAATGTTAATTAAATAGATGGCTGGAGTATTGCTTCTGTCAGATACTAGAGGTATCATCGCTATTAGAAATTGTGCATGAAGGGACGATGCCTGGAGAGATGTCGCTATTGAATATTGTGTTTGTGCAAACACGTTGCGAGAGTCGAGGTAGAAATTGTGCATGAAGGGACGATGCCTGGAGAAATGTCACTGTTGAATATTGTGTTTGGGCAAACACGTTACGAGAGCCAAGGGTACTGTCCATTGCGGGACAATGTACATCGGGTACCTATGCCTTTGTGCTTGTATTATATAAAGTTGTGGATGGGTGATGAAGTATTTTTGAGTATTATGCTATAAAAGTAATCCATGAAGGCCTGAAAATAAATTATAAAATGAAATATAGTCATCTATGTGTTTAACCTGTAATTCATTGATATCAGAAATGCCTAATGAGATGACTATTCGCAGACCTCACTAAAAGAGTACTCGACATTCTCAAGGAAGAGAATAGTGGAGAGTATTGGCCAGTATGGGCGAGTAACTCTTGTAACTTGCCAGCATGGGTGAGTGGCCCCTGTAAGTCTGTAACTCGCCAGTATGGGAAAGTAGCTCTTGTAACTTGCCAGTTTGGGCAAGCAACCCTTTTTACTCGCTAGTATGAGCGAGATCCTTTCATAGTCGCCAGGTCGACAAAAGGCAACCTTGCAGGGGTTGGGTATTCTCGCTTACATACCCCCCCCCCCAGGATTTGCATATATCTATAGGAGTATAGGACCCCAGGGGTACTAGGAATGACACGTTGAGCACCCCTCCCCCCCTCCCCCCCCAAGTTCCATACTCTCCAAGTTCGTGAATTTTTCGCACCTCAATCAACCTTTTAGTTGCGGAAGGGAAATGTATCCTAAACTTCTCGGTACGTGAAGGGACCTCCCTGCTGAAGCACTCGGGGTGTGTTTGTAGACATCTCTGTAGCTCTAGGCATCCAAATTGTGGCGTTCGACTGCATGATCAGTAACCTTAGGCTACACCTAGGTCCAAACTAGGGTTGCAACTCGGGTCAGTTCGGATCGGTTCCATCCAAAAACTAAGAATCAATCCATATTGCTTCGGTTCCACCATTTGGAACCAGAACCGACTCTTATATTCAAAATCTAGATTCTAGAATCATACTTGAACTGAAAAATTTGATTCGGTTCCAGTTCGGTTCTCGGTTCTACCCGTTGATATAATTACAACTAAAAAATGTTTTATAAAATATATAAAAAAAATCATATTTTCCTATAGTTTTTAACACAAATCTTATTTTTTTATATGTTGTGTATGCTCAACAACAAATACGTAGAATATTGTTATAAACATACTTTTTGTTACATTTTATAGTGGTAATCAAATATGATTTTCTTAAACAAGTATTAGACATTCAATTCTCAATTCAATTCTCGGGTATCCAACCGCAAGAACCGAGAACCGACCCAAAAGCTCGGTTCTTGCCCTTTGAAGAACCATACCCAAACCAACTATCAAAACCGTCTTGAATTGATCGGTTCGGTTCCGGACCGGTTCTCGGTTCTTTTTGCAAACCCCTAGTCCAAACATTTGGACTTTGGAGTTAGGATTTTCCTGACGTTAACACTATGGTTTATGGATCCAAGCATTTTGTAGTAAAATAGTCATTTGTAGGCAAGTTAAGTGCGATAGCAATGAGAATATCATTATTAGATGAGCAGCTGAAATGGTTATAAGCCGTAAGATGGTTGGAAAAAATTAACATCTATTGAAGGTAGAGTGGAACAAAAATATTAGGTGGTTTGGACATGCAATGAAGGATAAAAAAAATGAGCCCTAAAATTGATATGAAAGATCATGCTATAGTATTTAGAAGGACAATGCGCAGATCTACATTAATATTGATAAAAGCCGTTCAAAATGTTTTTAGATAATATATTGATCGCCGCCTTCGGTATGGCACATACCTATGATAATATGAAAAGAAGTTTTTCAAAATATTTTTAGTATAATAGAATGATCGCCTCAGGTAACCTTTAACATGGATTAGTGAAAAAGGAGTATTCATAGAACTGACTTCAACTAGTTTGAGTAGAGAGCTTATGGACCTTTTTTTCTTTTTTTTTTAAATACCTTCCGGTGAACATTTACTAGGATAAGTAGAGAACATTTTATGGACAATGATAAAGTAGCGCATTAATGCTTTTATCACGGAATATGAAAATAAATCACCCATTAGTTGTTGCTACTTGTTAAACGCAGGTGCTTCAGAATGAGCCATTAATCCGTAAAATACAGACACTAGCAGTTGCCACCTGCCAACTGCTTATTTCCTTGCATACTTCAAATGTATGCTCTGAAAATGTTGAGGTAATTCCTTCTTCTGTAACACTAGTTATTCATTAGTCCTTCCTTTTGTCCCTGCTGATTGTTCATGCAAATTGTTGCAGAGTTTAATGAAGAAGATTCAACAAATGCGTTATGAAAAACTCACGGATAGCATAAAAGTGGTCATAGAGGATCAGATGAACAAACGTCTGCCCAGGTCCGATTATCTGGAGAGAATTTCGAACTTGTTGAGTCTGTCATCTAACCAGGAATTGCTTATGGAGGTTGTTGCTCTTGACAAGCTTAAATCAAAGGTTGGGCATAGTGATAGTCAGACAGACCTGGAGCACATTGACCATATAATTGCACTTATCACATATATGCATGATTGTCTAGTTAAAGTAAAGCAGTTACATAGCATTAACGGGATCCCAATTCCTCCAGATTTCTGTTGTCCTCTTTCCCTAGAATTGATGTCTGACCCTGTAATTGTAGCATCGGGACAGACTTATGAGCGGGCTTTTATCAAAAAATGGCTAGATCAAGGGTTTAAAGTTTGCCCTAAGACTCGCCAAACACTTGGACACAGCAATTTAATACCCAATTATACTGTCAAGGCACTTATTGAAAACTGGTGCGAATCAAACAATATCAAGTTGCCTGATCCAATTAGATCCATGAATCAAAACTTGCCCTCTGCTTTTATCGGCCCTATAGATACGAGGGCGAATGATGGTAAAATTTCTCCTCCCCCTTCTGGCAGTCATCCTGAAAGGAGTAAATATACAAGATCACCAGAGAACAATGTGCCTAAGGGTCTCATCTCCTCAAATGGGATCCACCGGGAAAGTTCTGGGCTTGACAATCCCTCGTCTCAACATCATTCAAGCGAACATTCACGCTCCACGGCCTTATCTTTCCGGGATACAGATGAATGTGATGGAGATTTTGCAAGAATGTCATTATCAAGCCCCGAGGACAAGAGTGAGTCTAGACCTGATCAGAGATATTCTAGTTCTGGTGGACAAGGTTCAACTCATTCCAAGCAAGATTTTTCTCAAGACAATCAACTTCAGGGACGTAACCATAGGAGTTCTGCTTCCACTACTGTTTTAAATAATGAGCACCACAAAGATGTAGTAGATGAAAGAATGGTTTCTCGAGTTGATAGCGATTTTACTCAAACTAGCAGTGATGTTTCAGGTGAAGTTATGCAGGAAACCCCAAATTCTTCTACTCATGTTGAACCTGAATTTGTATCCAGATTTACAGATGTTCGATCTAGAAGTCAAAATTTTTGGCGGCGTCCATCTGATCGGTTTGCTCCAAAGATCATTCCTTCACCCTCTTTGGATAACAGACCTGATCTATCTGGTGTTGAGACTCAAGTGCGAAAACTGGTTGAGGATCTGAGAAGTGATGCTGTAGATATGCAAAGAGCTGCCACCGAAGAGCTTCGCCTTCTTGCTAAGCATAACATGGAGAATAGGATAGTGATTGCAAATTGTGGAGCAATACCCCTATTAGTTGGTCTCCTACACTCAACTGACCCAAAGACACAAGAGAATGCTGTTACTGCTCTTTTAAACTTATCAATCAATGACAACAACAAGGCTGCCATTGCAAATGCCGAGGCCATCGATCCTCTCATTTACGTTCTCGAAACAGGAAACTCTGAAGCGAAAGAAAACTCGGCTGCAACACTTTTCAGCCTTTCTGTCATTGAAGAAAACAAGGTTAGAATTGGGCGTTCTGGTGCCATCAATCCATTGGTTGAATTGTTAGGGAATGGGACACGCCGTGGAAAGAAAGACGCTGCTACAGCTCTGTTCAATTTGTCGATATTTCACGAGAACAAAGCGAGAATCGTACAGGCTGGGGCTGTGAGGCATTTGGTCGAGCTGATGGATCCGGCTGCTGGCATGGTTGATAAGGCTGTGGCTGTTTTGGCTAACCTTGCGACTATACCAGAAGGACGAACTGCGATTGGACACGAAGGTGGAATCCCTGTACTTGTGGAAGTTGTCGAATTAGGATCAGCCAGAGGGAAGGAAAATGCAGCCGCAGCTTTGCTTCAGCTCTGTACAAATAGCAACAGATTTTGTAGCTTAGTTCTTCAAGAAGGTGCAGTTCCACCATTGGTAGCATTGTCCCAATCGGGCACACCGCGGGCTAAAGAAAAGGTATGGGTGCCTTCCTATATTTTTCTATTTTAAGTTTAAACCAGGTAGCTTTATGAGTTTACATAACTGTTGCAAATCCTCTCCCTTAAGGATTCTAAGCTATATAATTTTTAAAGTAGGTGGATCTCCTTGAAACCCTTTAGTCGGTGTATGATTGGATCTTTATCCATGAAAGTAGAGCATATTATCACGAACATAGACTTATTCAGTGTGAGGGATTACTCATGCCATTTACGTGTTGGGGTCATTTAAAAATTTCTAAAATAGTGTGGGAATTTCGAGAGATGTGAATGTAGAAGATTCTGGAGTATTCTAGAGTTGCATGGATGGTTCTAGTATATTGTGGAAGAGTCTTGTGAATGGTGGAATTTTCTAGAGAACTCTAGGTGTATGAAGTCTTTTAGGTTTTGTTTGGGTGAGCAGCGGGGCTCTGCGTCAGTGAGAAATATTGTAGGAAATGGAAATAAATAAGTACACAATGCAGACGTACAGAGACATAGGTAACAGATAAAATACCATAGAAGGCATGCATGCACTCCCCTTATGTGATGCGATTTTTATTAGTAAAAGATAAGTATCATTATGTCTATGTTTCTCCTAAGCATGAGCTCCAAAAAGAAAATAGTCGGGTAGTAAATACATAATCAATATGGAAAGGGACAGTGGGAAAGGGAGGGGCTCCACTGTGGTGTGAAAGGGATCCCCACCACGGTGTTTTCTCTTTCCCACCACCCATTCAGAAACTGTTTGGGCGACTCCCTTTCCCAACCGCTCTGGTGGGAAAAAGGATCCTCACCGTCCACCCATGCAGAGCCTTAGTAGAATATTTAGAGTGCTGTAGACTGTTCAAGAGTTGTATATTGGAGTCATGACATGACAAGTATGCAGAAGTTTCTTAGTGATCTTGTATGTGAAATACTCTAGTTCCTTCCAACATGACCATTCAAATTTAAGTGAAGAAATCCATTGAGTTCTCTCTTACTCTCTTGCGATTAAGTTTCTTCGGTTGACTTTGTGATGCAGGATAAAGGGCGCTAGGGTTCGCGTGACCAAAATCCTCTCTTTTTTATCAAATAAAGACAATGTGCATCCTTTTCTCACAAAACTTTCAAAACCAAAATTTTAAGAAACTGAAGATCCCATGAAGTAATTCTGATCATAACAAGAAAAACTGTGTTACATGATGACTGGGGCTTCAAGAAATCCAGCAGGGAAGAGCCGGCGGAGGTGGTCGGCGGCTGGCCGGCTGCAGAAATGCAGCAGGGAGGAGCCGGCGGCTGGCCGGATCTGCAGGGAGAAGGAGGCGGCGGGCTGGCTGCGGGCTTCTTGCAGGAGCTAATCGGCGGTCTGGCTGGAGGAGGCTGCGGGCGGCTGCTGCGGCTGGAGAAGACGGCGTCGGTGGCTGCGGGAGCAGGGACGCGGGGAGGAGCCGGCGGATGAGGGTTTCCTGCGGGCGGCTGCTGCGGCTGGAGAAGGGAGCGGCGGTGGCTGCGGGAGCAGGGGCGCAGGGAAGAGCCGGCGGATGTGGGGGGAGAAGATGGCGGGTGAGGAGATGAAGATACAAACCTCTCTTGGAGTCAGCACCAAGGAGGGCCTCCGGAGTCGGCACCGGCGGCGTGACCGAAGAGATCGGGTGAACAGAAGCCGGCGGCTTTTTTTCTTTCTCCAAAATACTCGATCCCCTTGGCTGCTGCCCTAAAGCACTCATTTATAATAAACCTCATCAAGTCCAACGGTCTAGATCGTCCGGATGGGGGCTGCATCAAAAGCTGAAAATATATTCAAAATATATAAATTAATATATCATTTCGACTCGCGGCGACCCTCCGGACGCAACCGCGGAGTCAGATCGGGGATACGATCAACGGGCGGGGCCCGTTCCCTATCAATCTCCCCTTGTTGGAGAAGATTTGCCCTCAAATCTTTAGGGCTTCCAAGGGGGCTTCGCGGGTGGTCTGCACTGTTTCCCACTGTCACCAATCATCAGATAAAAGCTTCAAATCCCAGATGCTGGTCTCGCGATGCTGCAAGTAATGTAATCACTACCTTTGGGAGGCTTGGGTGGCGGCCTCAATCTCAGCATCTGACGGAAAACTGTAGCAACTGGTAAGGGAGCAGCGCTCTCTAATCCTGCACCGCAAATGATCATATCGATCGGCGATGTGAAAAAAGATATATCGATCTGTGTCTCAGTATCACCTGGGCCCCAATCAATCTGATCAAACTGCAACAAGTCATTACCATGTCCTACCCAGTCTGGGCTCATATCCAAACCAACTGATTTGCCCTCAGGGGCATTATCGAACATCAGAAAAGGGTCCCTAGCCGAGCTGAGAAGTGACTGATCAAACCACTGTGACAAATCAATAAAAGTGAGCAAACGGCGCGAAGGCTCATAGGGTGGTACTACCACCATCTGACTGAATGTCCTTCTGCGCTCAATCCACTGGCGGGCAAATCTCTGAACGATAAGAGTAACTCTCTGCACTGTCTGGTACCACTGTCTCGGTAATAATCCTCTCATGCGTGACTGAATCACGAGGACTGCTCTGGTCATCTTCTTGAAGGATCGGCGCTGAATAAACCCTCAGATGTGAGACTGTATCAAGACTGTTGCTCTTCTACGTCGCTGCTCTAAAATCTCCTTAGCATCATTCTCACGCCAATTCTTCACATAACCTGCCCAAATGGCATCTCCTTTCTCTTCCCTTTCCCTCCTCTGCTTACTCTCTTCCACTCTAGCTTGTTTATTTCTTTCAAGCTCAACCCAATGTCTCTTTCTTAGGGAAGGTGACGGAAGATCATACGAGTAGGAGGAATGACAGACTGAAGGATATGTAGTAGATGACGGAGAATATGAGTCGTAGGCATGGGAGGGGACTCGCCTCGATTCATGGGAATAAATGGTGGAAGAAGGGGAATATGGATCGTAGGCTTGACGAGAGCCTCACCTCGATTCATAGGAGGGGTATGCAATGGAGGAGACATATGAAGATTTATGTGAGTAAGATGCCTCACGAGAGGAATGAACATTGGAATAGCGGGGAGGTGGAGAAACATATGATTCAAAATCGTCTGAATCGTCAAAATCGTAATAACAAGGAAGCGTCATGGGTGTATGCAAACGATTTTCAAGAAAAGGAGAAGGATTGAAAAGTTTGAGAAAACTTTTCAGGCGCCTCTGATACCAATTGATGCAGGACAAAGAGCGCTAGGGTTCGCGCGACCAAAATCCTCTCTTTTTTTATCAAATAAAGACAATGTGCATCTTTTTCTCACAAAACTTTCAAAACCAAAATTTTAAGAAAATGAAGATCTCATGAAGTAATTCTGATCATAAGAAGAAAAACTGTGTTACATGATGACTGGGGCTTGAAGAAATCCAGCAGGGAAGAGCCGGCGGAGGTGGTCGGCGGCTGGCCGGCTGCAGAAATGCAGCAGGGAGGAGCCGGCAGCTGGCCGGATCTGCAGGGAGAAGGAGGCGGCGGGTTGGCTGCAAGCTTCCTGCAAGAGCTAATCGGCGGTCAGGCTGGAGGAGGCTGCGGGCGGCTGCTGCGGCTGGAGAAGACGGCGTCGGTGGCTGCGGGAGCAGGGACGCAGGGAGGAGCCGGCGGATGAGGGTTTCCTGCGGGCGGCTATTGCGGCTGGAGAAGGGAGCGGTGGCGGCTTGGGGAGCAGGGGCGCAGGGAAGAGCCGACGGATGTGGGGGGAGAAGATGGCGGGTGAGGAGATGAAGATACAAACCTCTCTTGGAGTCAGCACCAAGGAGGGCCTCCGGAGTCGGCACCGACGGCGTGATCGAAGAGATCGGGTGAACAGAAGCCGGCGACTTTTTTTCTTTCTCCAAAATACTCGATCCCCTTGGCTGCTGCCCTAAAGCACTCATTTATAATAAACCTCATCAAGTCCAACGGTCTTGATCGTCCGGATGGGGGCTGCATCAAAAGCTGAAAATATATTCAAAAAATATAAATTAATATATCATTTCGACTCGCGGCGACCCTCCGGACGCAACCGCGGAGTCAGATCGGGGATATGATCAACGGGCGGGGCCCGTTCCCCATCAATGATGCGGGACCGGAGTCCACCGGCCCCGCCACCTTGGCATCACCACCAAGGGGCCCACCTGGAGTCAGCACCAGGCGGCTTTATCAGGCCCGCGGGCCATACACCCCAACCAGCTCTCCGCCACGGCATCAGCACCGCGCGGTAGGTTGTTGAGGCCAGGGCTCGATCCCCTGACCTCCTAGATAAGAGGCCCTCACGCAACCTCTCATCACCAACTGATCTAGGAGGTTGCGTGAGGGCCTCTTATCTAGGAGGTCAGGGGATCGAGCCCTTGCCTCAACAACCTACCGCGCGGTGCTGATCCCGTGGCGGAGAGCTGGTTGGGGTGTATGGCCCGCGGGCCTGATAAAGCCGCCTGGTGCTGACTCCAAGTGGGCCCCTTGGTGGTGATGCCAAGGTGGCGGGGCCGGTGGACTCCGGTCCCGCATCACTTTGTCTCTTCTCTGACATATATCTGGAGGGAGGCTAACTTAGCTAATCGCAAGCAGTGGCACAAGGGGCTAAAGACCACAAAGAAGCTGTTCTTGGGAATAAATCCATGACAATATGCTATTCTCCGCTTGGAACATCGTCCCGGGGAGGGATTATCGTACGCAACCTTACCACTGCATTTGCAGAGGTCTGGCTAATTTGTTATTAGGAAGCGTTGAGAGGGCTTATAAATGATTCATTTAAACCCTTATAACTTTAAAACAAATATCTATACTAATATATAAAAATATCCACTTAATGGTTTAACAAGGTCAATCATCAAATCTGGACCGTCCAATCCACCAAATTCCTTCATATGATCAGCCCACGATCATCGTTGTCAATCGATTAAAGCAATCTAGCTCTTAGGGCTATAATCTAAACCGTCCATTTTCACTTAAATCAATCTAGCCCTTGATAATTTTTTACTAAGCTCTTATACCTACTTGGCAGGGTGTCCTAGGCCTATTTTAGCCCAACATTATCTTATAATATGAAATTACGATTTTGTAGCTAGATTTGTTGAAAAGAGTGTCATATGCTCCAATTTTAATTTCGCTACAATTTGACAATGATGAGATTTGAACCCAGGTCCTCACTATGACAAGCAAAGATGACAACCATCACATCAAATATTTTTTATTAAACAATATCGAACTATGTTATATATATGTGTGAAAATAATAAACTAACATCATGAGACAAAATTTAAATGAAATATATAATACTTCCGCGATAGTTCACGTGGTCTCCGGTGCGTGGAGATGGGTAGAGCCCTCCCGAAGACGGACATAGCTCGGCTGATCGCTTCTGAAGCCCATCCGATCACGATCACGCGAGTACTATCGCGTGAGGCACGGGGAGTCTCCCCGTGCACTGTCACTCTTATATATAGATAGATAGATATGGTCTTCTCATTTTGATTGGTAAACACGTGAAACTGTGGTTGCAGGCTCAGGCTCTTCTTAGCTACTTCCGTAATCAGCGCCATGGCAATGCCGGGAGAGCGTGATGGGATAAATTCTTCTTAGCTACTTCGGTAATCTGCTATCTTAGGTTTGTTATGGTGAGTTATCATTTCCTTCAGAAACCAGTTCCAGTGTATCATCATCATTGTAAAAAAGAAAAAAAAATGGGGGGGGGGGGGGGGGGGGATTAATTAATCTGTAAAGCAATGAACTGATCCGAGTTTGCTGCTTCATTGCTTGTCGTCATCAGTTTGTTGTATATGCATTTTTTGCATTCTACGGTCCCGATCTCTTTTCTCTCGTGTTATCTTTACATCTGACCCTCCGCTTCTTCTCATTTTTTTTGTCAACTAACAAATACTTTTGCTGTTGTTATTCATAGCAGGTTGGTCTGAAGTGTGGGAGAAATTATCTTTTTCCTGTATGAATTTTTTTCATCTGAAAATAATCATGTGTTTCTATAGCAAATGGGATAAGTATAACCCTCCCATACGAAGCAACGGTATGGCCGCACGGGTACGATATGTATTATGGGTAAATGAAAAAAAAGGTATGTGTATGTTTGTGGTACGGCGTAATTAGAATTGGCTTTATATATAATGCACATGCAATATGTCCATGTATATATATGTGCATAGGGCCATTTACCGGGACCTCCCCTCTAACTTTGTATACACAGCACCCCTTTATTTTCATTACAAAAATTTCCCTAAAGTTTTCATTTCATTACAAAAACCTCCCCTGTTTATATTTACAACATCCATGCACAAAAACACCCCCCTGTAGTGTCAGGGGGGTATTTTTCTTCATAAAAAATAAAAGACCAGGGGAGGTAATAATAATTTTTTTTGTAATTTCGAAAATAAGAGGGGTGCTCTCACTAATTATGCTAGTTGGGTAATTATTTCTATACATGTATACATTCATTTTTTAAAATATATAAAAAAATTTTAATACATTTTTAATGAAAAAAGATGCTTAAATTTGATGGACAATTTATTTCTATAATAAATATACATCGTTAGTTATATTTATGAGACACATTTTTTCTTCTAAAAGACACAAGCTTATTGCTTATTTTAGAAAAAAATACTTATATCACAATATGCAAAATTGTCTGTTAAGTCCAAACGTATCTTCTGAGTAGAATAACATTTGTATCGGCCGAGTATATCAAATATGTGGCCTTGAAGAAAGTATAGATGCTTCACAGCTTCCCTGGTAACAAAAAAAAAAGATAGTTTTTTGAATTAGTTTGGTAGTACTGTGTGTCTGCTAATGGCATCAACGGCTCCAAACGAACATCATCACTGGTATGGCGAGAGCCAACCTCACATTCTTCTTGTGGCCTATGTCTCAGGTGTTGAGACCTCACTAAAGTAGCGGCGTTTGCGACGGCACAGGCTGGTTGCGACCAACCAAAGATGGCAAATAAGGATTTGAAGGGAGAAGTTTAGGAGACCAACTGTATTGATGATGGTTTGCAAAGTTTTTATGAATTTTACTAGTGTTGTTTCTTCCTATCAACCAAAGGGCAAAAACATACAAGTTATTATGAAGAGAGGAAGAGACTGACCTCCCTGTGGGACAACAATAGCTGCACAGCCCAAACCAAACAAGAAATAAAATTCAACATCTCGTTGTTCCAAGAACCGAATTGAACCGTTTGGTTCGACCCGATTTTAGCAGGCTTTGATTTGTTTACGGTTTCGATTTTAAAAAATCGTACGATTCAGTTTGGTTCCATTTTTAATGCCAAACTGAATAAAATCATATATTATTATTATATATCATATAACTTTTATGTAAAATATATATTTTTTTGATATTTTATTTGGATAAATATCATCTATATCGATTAACTTTTATTCTCCTAAGTATATTATCTATTTATGTTTTAATTGTTTTAAACTACATGATTGGCAAAACTGAACCATAGGTTCGGTTTGGTGGACCGGAAAGGAAAAGTAAAAAAAGAATGTGATCAGTGAACCTATCAGATCACACAAAAATAGATCTATCTCGGTTTCAGATTAATTCAAGTGAGCTCGGCCGGACGTATCCCCCCGCACCCCATGTTTACTCCGGTGGTTACTTGTGTCCGGGACATCTCAGATTGGACCTAAATGACATCTGAGACGTGTTTTCACAGTCAAATGGACCTAAAAAAAACTAGATCCACTCCCTTAAAGCCACATTTTTCTTCTTAATATTGTAGTAGATAAAACTATATTCTCCTTGTCTATAAACTACATATTTTGATGCTACCCTCTCCCTGTCTCTATAAACTATACATTGTTTGATTCCCAGCTCTATAAATACATCATCATAATCCCACCCTCTCCTTCTCCACTTCGCCATTTCCCACTTCCAATGGACGGAAGAGGGTATCTCTCCATTCCTCTTTCACCGTGCTCCCCTTCTTCTTTTTCTTCTTCTGTTCGTCCTATCACTGTACTCTGGCCGGCGGTCAGCTTAGCCCCATCACCGGCGGCGGCGGCGAAGGACGACTTCAAACCTACATTGTTCATGTGCAAGAGCAAACCGGCGCCTCTAATCTCTCCGTCCAACACTCGCACGAATCCTTCCTTCCAAACGCCACCCTCGACTCCGGCGAGCCGCGCATCAATCTACTCCTATCGCCACGCCATCAGCGGATTTGCGGCCAAGCTCACACCCCAAGATCTGCTCGCCGTAAGAGCGAAGAATGGCTTCCTTCTCGCCCACTCCGACGACAAGACCTTCCTCTTCACCACATACACCCCTGTTTTCTTAGCCCTGAAGCATTGGGGCGGCCTCTGGCCGGAGTCCTCCCACGGCGAGGGGATCATCATCGGCGTCATCGACGCCGGAATTCATCCCAATCATCCTTCCTTCGACGGCACCGGCATGGCGGAGCCCCCGATCAAGTGGCGCGGTCGCTGCGGCCTCCCGCCGCCGGACAGCTGCAACAACAAGCTCATCGGCGCGGCGGCGTTCGAGCAGGGCCGGCGGAAACCTTCCCCGGTCGATAACAGCGGGCACGGAACTGCCACGGCCAGCATTTCAGCAGGAAGCTTCGTGCGCGGCGCGGAGGTGCTCGGGAATGCAAAGGGAACGGCCTCCGGCACGGCGCCGAGAGCTCACCTGGCGATATACAGGGCATACTTCGGCGATCAGGGCTCCGCCGTCGATCTGTTGGCTGCCGCCGACCAAGCCATCTCCGACGGCGTCGACGTCCTCTCCATGTCCATCGGTCAGGAGCCCAAGCCCCTGTATGAAAGCAGCGTCGCCATGGCTTCGTTTTCGGCAATCAGGAACAACATCTTCCCCTGCTCCGCCGCCGGCAACTTCGGCCCAATGCCGAGCATCTTGTCAAACGATGCTCCGTGGTGCCTCACCGTCGGCGCCACCACCGTCGACAGAAGGATTAGATCCACCGTCAGGCTCGGCAATGGTATGGAAATGGACGGAGAATCTGCTTTCCAACCAGACAATTTCGACTCCAATCTGATGCTGCCTCTCGTGTTTCCAGGCGACAGGGGATCGCCGGAAGCGCTCAACTGCCAAACCGGCTCCTTGAGACGCTCCGCCGTTGCCGGGAAAGATCGTACTCTGCGTGACTGATCAGTACGACAATCTTGAGAGAAGCGAGACCGTCAAATCCGCCGGCGGAGCCGCCATGATTCTCATCAACCGGCTTCCAGATGGCCACACCACAAACGCCGATCCCCATAGTCTTCCAGCCTCTCATCTGAGCAATGCCGACGGGCAAAAAATCGTCGCTTATATCCGCACAACGGTAACTCCCACCGCAACGCTCATTTTCAAAAAAACTCAATTTGGCGCGCGTCCAACCCCCGCAGTGGCCGCCTTCTCCTCCAGGGGACCCAGCCTCAACAACGGCGGCATACTGAAACCCGACGTCGTCGCCCCCGGCGTCAACATTCTCGCCGCCTGGCCGACGGAAGTCGGCCCCAACCCCGCCGGAAACTCCAGCTCCACCTTCAATTTCGCCTCCGGAACCTCCATGGCCGCGCCGCACGTCTCCGGAATCGCCGCCATGCTGAAGAAGCTTCACCCAGAATGGTCCCCCGCCGCGATCAAATCGGCGATCATGACCACCGCCTACACTCGAGACAGCCATGGAAATGCCATTGCAGATCAAAACGGCGGCGGCGATGCGAGCTTCTTCGCAATGGGAGCAGGGCAAGTGAATCCTGCGAAGGCAAGCGATCCCGGCCTTGTTTATGATCTCAAATGGCAAGACTATGTTCCCTACCTCTGTGGCCTCGGATACAGCCAACGAATCAGTGACGGCCATTGTTACAGAGGAGACAGATTGCTCGAAGATCAGAAAGATTAAAGCAGAGGAGCTGAACTATCCGTCAATGGCGTTGACAATGAGAGCAGGGGAGTCGAAGACGATAGAGCGCAGGGTGACAAATGTTGGAGAAGAGAAGTCGAGGTATGAGAAGAAGACAGAGGAGCCGGAAGGGGTTTCCATTGATGTCGAACCAGAGAGGCTGCAATTCTCAAGTTTGGGACAAACGAAGACTTTCAGGGTGAAGTTCACTGCCAAGTCTGGTTCTTCAAGGAAAGGGGAGGTCGCAGAAGGTTCTCTGACATGGATTTCTGGTTGTTATACTGTGAGGAGCTCCATTTCTATATCCTTCACTTGAGCTTGAAGGCTGCTGAGCAGAAGCTTCCAAATTATCCCCAAAAGATGGGACTTTCACGCTAAGCACTCTCTAATTAGGACTCCTGGGGAGTAGAGTGCACCCCTCCAGTTTAGGTAAAGTGCGGGCCCGCGTGGATGCTCGCACACAACTTAAAGCGAGTATATCTCAGCTCGCTTTGAGATGCGTGCAGACATCCAACGCGGACCGTTGGATATCCGCATTTTACGGCAAAGTGCACCGAGTGCACTCCCCCCCCCCCCCCCCCCACCCCCCCCCCCCCCCCCACCCCCCGAATACACATTGACATTAAATATGGGCGATGCTATTAACAGTCCTACGACAGCTATTCATAGTCCTAAAAACACCTAAAATGACTTCGCTGTCCTAAAACACTTGAATTTATTAGATTGCGAATAAGAATGGGCTGCGTTTAGCTATTATAGGACTGCTGATAACATTGCCCTTAAATAGTGACATTTTACACTTAAGTATTCAATTAAGAAGGTGCAATATTTATAGTGCTTTGTGAAAAACTTCATAATTGAAGGATGCTTAGTGCAAAAAGTCCCAAAAATTCAATTTTTTTTGGTGAGGTGATTGGAATGAATGTCTATCTATGGAGAAGGCTTGGGTGAATTTTATTTTTTAGTGGGAAAAGTTAATGAAAAAAGTAATCTCCAGCTTTACATAATTAAGACTTAAAACTTTCTATCATTCAAAATTATAAAAAAATGTTCTCTTTTAAAAAGTTTAGCAAGGGAAGATTTTGAAAGTTTTGAAGGACAGGGAGGCCCTGTAACTATGTAAATTTAGAAGAGAGGTCCTTGTTAAATAACCCTTTTTTTTGGTATAAAGGAAGATGTAGCTGGAAAAAAATTTCGGTGAGTTACTCTCACTTATTTCTAGCTGCAGAAGTAAATACTTGATCGTTGATCTGATATCCTACGGCCCATATAATATTGACATATTGACCGTTGATCAGTATTTGAATTAATCATGTTATTTCTGCAGAAAATTAACAACCAATATTTACTCATACATTTATTTTTAGGTGAGAGTAACACAGTATTTTTTCGGTGTTGTAGTGAATGATATTGAGAAAGGAGTAGTGGATGAATAATTGAAGAACTTCACCTATCCTATGACCTTTTCGCCTATATTATCACCTCTCTTCATTGTTATTTTGACTCAACTGATATCTTGGACTATTAGTTGCTTATCCCCTTGGGGCTTTAGTCCTCTTCGTCGTCATCGTGACTCAACTCCTATCGGCTATCGGGCCCTTTGCCCATGAGCCTGGCTATCGGCTCACCTACTATGTACATCCTCTTTGTCACTATAACGACTCAACGTTTTTGGTCCCTTCACTTATCGGTGAAGCTGAATCTAGGCTCATCCGCTGCAATAGAAACATCTCTTAAAGGATGAGAACTCAATTGTAAATAGAAATTGCTTGTATTGTGCAGAAAGGTGTGCCCATTGTGCTCATGGCTTCTTTCTTGTTAGCTTGCCCTCTTATCCTCCACACCAATTCTATTCATACAAACTGGTGATGGAGCTAGAACATGCTTAATGACTTATGGGAGAGGCGCTGGCGGTCGTTGTACAAATGTCTAATACCAAATTGTTTTGTGCCACTAAGAACTCAAAACCATTTTGAAACAAAATCTAGTCTCAAAGCCACACAGGCTGAACCAACCCTGAAAATGACTGAACCCTCCTCAATCCAGGCGGGTTGAGCTCCAACACTCTAACACTCGAGATAGTCGGAGAACCCGCAGGGGCAAGGCGCGAGATTTCAGGCAGAAGCCTGAAAAATCATCTATACCCATGAGACACCATTACGTATAAGCTGCTATGCTAGAGCCATACACACTACTAATGAAGCATTTGTGACGAAGCGACACGACATTTCCATAGTTTTATACAATGCAGATATCGCGTTATACACTACTAGCATAGCATATTCGCTACATATCGCAACGTGATATACTCAACTTCGCTAAGCATAGCAGAGCACACTCATAGACAACAACAGGGTATGGTATCAAGCACCAGATTAAGATCTACAGGATGGAGAGTTCATTGTGCAGAACTGCAGTCCAAATTTAATTAAGGGTCCAATTATGGCATCGCCGCTTGTTTGACATCACAGTGGCTTATGCCGCCAAGAGAGAACATTAATTTTGAACAAAAAGTTGATGAAATTCATTAGATGACGACAGGCGATCATGAACGGCAGTTCATAACCACCGTGCTCGCGACCACCATCGCAAGTGCCAAACAGACCCTAATCTCAACAAAGTATGAAACACTTGTGCTTGAACTTCTTCCTATCCATCCCTTCCGGGAACTCCCCTGTGAACATGAATGTTGCGAATGGATCTATCCATGAGGGGGTGTTGGTCCACCTCCATCAACTCCCCTTCTTGGATGGACGGTCGGAACAGGTCAGTGATGGCACCCCCCCCACCCGGGAACCATGCTTGGCTAGCCGATCAACCTGCTCATTCTCTTCCCGCGGCACATGTCGGATGGAAAAGGTTTGCTTATTTAAAATGACCCTCATAGAACTATCAGCGGTGCTTGGATTTTATTTGAAACTTCAGTGCTTTTTATGCAGAAACTGTAGTTGGCAGTGAAATTTTTTGGATGAGATATTTTAATAATTCAGAAAAAAAAATAGAAGGGAAATTACTGTAATTATGCAAAATTTGAGGGGGTATTATTTAAAATTGAAGTTCAACAAAAACCAATATACTGCAAACAGAGCCAAAGAAACCAGTGAATACTTTACTGAAGCCAACGTTTTGATCAAATGGGGATAAAAGTGACAGAAGCTCCAAGAAAGAGTGGCTTATTAACTGATTGTTTCGGCGGCGGTCTATTTATTCAACTTGTGGTTGCTTTCGTGGCCGGAGAACTCCGCCGAAAGCTTTCAGGGCTAACTTATGCGAGGCAAGAATACGCCAGAGCCTTCTCCTCAGTCAGCTCTTCTGCCGTGGCATCCAGTTTCTTCCTCGAGAATTCATCAATTTGAAGCCCTGAAAATTGCACGAAAAGGCGGCAGGTGAGCAAACGATTAAAAGATTAGAAGAGCATGTAGAATTAGTATCGAAGAAATGAGTAAGATACGAGGTAAAACCATGTTACATGTTGCGTTAGGGTTTAGGATTTAGGGGTGCACGATGGGAGAATAAGGATTCACAAGGCCAGCCCCAGTTAATTAGGATGATGGTGGGTTGAAATCCAAATTCCTCCATTTCACAACCGCCACTTCTTCCTTGCGCCGCCAATCGCCGGTTCCATGCCAGCCAGAGCCACACCCGCCATATCCGCACAACCTCTCGTGGACAAGGGTAGCTAAGGCGCATCATCCCCCACTCTGGTTTTGAAGGTGAAGGAAAATGGGATTTCGGGACTGGAGGAAAGCGCTGAGAAATTTCCTCCCTAAAATGCTAAGTGCAGCTTTTGCTCTCTAGCCTTCCTTTACTCTCATTCGTTCAGGGAGCTCAATCCCTAACCCTAATCTCCGACGTGACATCCGGCACAGTCAAATTTGATTTGTTTTTTATTATCTCACTTGCTCTAAGTTTCTGCATAAACATGTTTTAGTGCTCATAATATGGTGTATTTTTATGTATTACTGTTCCTCAGTGATTGTGAATTTTCTCCACAGTTTCGAGTTTGAGATCTGATAAACTTATAATTGTGTTATATGCCTTTGTTCTAATGCCTTGTATACATACAGCTGTTTAAAAGCAAACCCAAGGAAAATATTATTCAAATATATTTATATTATTTGAACTTAATAGTGTGATAGCATGCTGGGTCTCTGATTCTTTTTAAATTGGTTTGTGGTTAAACATTATTGTTTGTAGGTAAAAGTTTCAAAATATGCAGTTTCCAGTCAATAAAGGATTGCAGATAACCAAAAACGATTTCGAGCAAACAATCTTTTTTTAACAAGTATCATATATATATTTTAATTTCCCTTGTCCCCATTGCTTTTTTTAAAATATCATTTAAGCTCTGTTTGGCACGGCGGTGGCGGTCGTGAGCGTGATGATTATGAACCGTCGTTCATGAACAGTCGACCTCACCTAAGGAACTCCATCCACTTTTATGTTCAAAATTAGTTTCCTTTTCTTGGTGGCGGTCATAACAGTTGTTATGCCAAACATTTTTTTATGGCGGTGACGTTTTAGCACAAACTCACCGGAACAAAAAAACGCTGCACCAAACGGAGCCTTAGTTTTAAATCTTAACTTTTCTACTTCTTTTGACCCCTTGGCATTTTCTCCCTTCCCACCACCACTACCATGTATGAGTGTGACTACTCATAGTAAACTTCAATACCAAAGCGGTTTAAAAGAACACCAGCGAGATGAATACCTCTATGGCTCTATGAACCTAAGAACTACAAACATCACATTTTGCAATGTTTCTCAAAAGACAAAGCAAGCCAGAGAAAAATCATTGCCAATACCCTACGCAACTTACAAAATGATTTTCAAACCCTTACTATAATCCTCCGTATCCCGAGGATGATCATTTTCAATTCTATATACAACCTGATGCGGGACTGGAGTCCACCGGCCCCGTCACCTTGGCATCACCACGCGGGTCAGTTGGTGATGAGAGGTTGCGTGAGGGCCTCTTATCTAGGAGGTCAGGGGATCGAGCCCTGGCCTCAACAACCTGCCGCGCGGTGCTGATGCCGTGGCGGAGAGCTGGTTGGGGTGTATGGCCCGCGGGCCTGATAAAGCCGCCTGGTGCTGACTCCAGGTGGGCCCCTTGGTGGTGATGCCAAGGTGGCGGGGCCAGTGGACTCCGGTCCCCGTATCACAACCCCATAAGATCATGGGTCGGCCAGCCAAGGGGGACAGTTTCCCAAGATCACTGCCCTAAGAACTAAGAGGAGCATCAGAGAGATTATTACAATTCCCCTAGAAGAATCAATCAATATTAACCCAACAGACAATGATTTTACTAGGAAAGTCAAGATAGGACAATCTACTTTTGATGGAAGGTTTTTTGATTCCGGGCTCCCTTTCCAAATCTAAGTCCGGATTTTAATAGGAGATGTCAAATTCGGGAAAAGTGAAATACATTTTTGCACCAAGATTCGGGCTGTCCATGTGGTCTGATAGGAGGGAGTGGTCCCGAATATTCTCTCTTCTCCGGACTGAATAACTTCCCCAAATGATGGCTGTTCAGATACTAATTTCTTTCCAACTGACTCAAAAAGAAAAATATTTTGATCAGATGACCTTGTGACCACCAAGTTAGATTCGTTCCAATAAAACTAATAGGACATGCTAAAATTTAATGTGGTAACATAGAACTAAAAATTTTAAATGTCTAGGCAACCCATGAGTGGTTCTTAGGGCAAGATGAAACACATGCATATACTGTATGAACTGCAATCTAAAAGTCCAGTGCCAAGGGAAAAGTTCTGATTGAGCTTCTAAGTTTTCTGGTGTCGCATGCATCATCGGTCTACTCTTACAACAATTCACCATTTCGAACCTTATACAAAAAGTTTTTTCGTACCAGCTCCTAGCTATACCGCAGTTGAATTTGGTGTCTTTCTTGTCAGTAATTGTGAGGAATCATCCCCACCGCCATAATATCACGAAAAATGGGGAACCATACTAGTAGTTTCTCCAAAAGAGTTTGCACATAGGGCCTATTAAACAGATGGATAAATAAGACAAGTTCGCTGGTGAAAACATGGATTGTGATTGTACAACCCCGTGTCCGCCGAAGGGGCCCAAGCAGGCCAGCGGATCGAGCCCCTCGCTCGCCTCTCCTAGGCGGGCCGGGCCCCAGCTGCCTCTCTCAGGCGGGCCAGCCCCCCTCTCGCCTCTCCTCGGCGGGCCGGGCCCCAGCCGCCTCTCTCAGGCGGGCCAGCCCCCCTCTCGCCTCTCCTAGGCGGGCTGGGCCCCAGCCGCCTCTCTCAGGCGGGCCAGCCCCCCTCTCGCCTCTCCTCGGCGGGCCGGGCCCCATCCGCCTCTCTCAGGCGGGCCAGCCCCCCTCTCGCCTCTCCTAGGCGGGCTGGGCCCCAGCCGCCTCTCTCAGGCGGGCCAGCCCCCCGCTCGCCTCTTCCAAGCGAGCCGGCCCCAGCCGCCTCTCCCAGGCGGATCGGCTGCTGCCCACCTCCCCCCAAATGACAGGAGGTGGCCTGGCAAGAGGTGCGTATAACCAGCCAGAACAGTGGGGTTTGGCTGTTGGCAGGCCAATCCGAGGGGCTCTTTAGTAAATTCAGACCACCAGAGGCGGGTTATTCGCAGACCATCCGAGATAATCTATAAATAGGACCCAAGGGGTACTTCAGAGGGCACGCTTTCGGTTCTCAAGTCTTATAGCGCTCTCTGAGGTACCTTAGCCCGGCAACTGGTTAAGGAGAGGAAGCGCTCTAAGACCTTCCGGGTGTGTGGTGGGACCTCCGAGCCGGGCCCTTGGTCCTGTCCTTTGTTCTTCTCCCCCTCATTGTTTCTCTTGCAGGAGCGAAGTAAGTGCGAGACCACCCCTTCCCCAAGGGTCGAACTCCACAGAGGCCGGTTTCCGGTTTCAACATTTTGGTGCGGTGAGCGTGGAGCGTGGTCAGCAAGGAAAACCTTCAGCAGGCTCGATGACTGGAGAAGAAGGACAAGGATCAGGCAGGGGCAGCTCGCCACCCCCTCCCCCACCCCCAGCGGCGAGCGTGTCGGCGGAACTTAGGGAGGAGATCCTCGGGCTCGTCAGGACCGCCCTCGGCATGCGAGCGGAGAGCGCGACACCGGTAGTTCCAGTAGTCGCCGCTCCCGCACTCGGCGACGACGCGCCGCTCAGGCGACCTGGGAAGGAACCCGCCGAGAGAGGCGAGCGCGAGTTCCAGGGGCGAGTTCTGTTCCCCGGCTCGGCCGCAGGATACCATTTTGGCGAGACGGCGGGGAGAGAGTTCCCCCTTCGCCCCGTTGAGGGAGGAAGCCCCTTCAGCGAATTCGTCTCCTCCGCCCCAGTTTCAGAGGGGTTTCGTGAGCCGGAGATGACCTACTACTCCGGGAAGGGAGACCCCATCCACCACATCCAGTGGTTTGAGGACATGGTCTCTATTCGACAGATGTCCGACGGCTTCAAGTGCCGACTCTTCGCCATCACCCTCCGAGAGAAGGCGAGAGAATGGTTCCACCAGCTCCCGACCGGGTCCATCTACTGCTTCGAGGACCTGCGTCGGGGGTTCATGTTGAGATTCACCACTTCCAAGAAGAGGAAGAAGGAGGTGGAGTCCTTGTTCCGTGTCAAGCAGAGGGTGGGAGAGACCCTGGGGAGTTACCTGGATAGATTCCAAGAGGAGTTGTCCCAGGTGCAGGAGATGCCGGGGCACACCATGATGGTGGCCTTCACCCTGGGTCTCCAATCCGGGTTCTTTGCAATGGAACTCAAGAGGTCCCCCCCAGTATCTTTTGAGGCGCTCCTGTAGAGGGCAGCTAGGGAGGCCGATATGGAGGCGGCGCATCCGGAGTTTGCCCGAAGGTTGGCCAGGTGGGCCGTGGAGGAAGAGAGGCCAAGGGGTGGCCGAGGGCAGGAAGAGAGAAGGGCTGAGCCCCGGCAGAGGGAACAGCCGCCGCCGCAGCAGCATCAGCAGCAGCCCAGGCAGGGGCGACATGAGCCGAACTTCCGGCTGGGGTGGAGACCCGAGTGGCAGGAGCCCGGGGCAAGGAGAGGGTTCCGTGGAGGGGACTACCGTCAAGGAGGACAGGGCCAGTTTTACCCTCCAGGCGGGATGCAGGGCCAGAGGCCGGCCCTTCCCGACCAGGAGCAGGCTATGGCCATAGCACTGGGGGAGAGGAGAAGAGCAGTACGGAGAAGGAGAAGGGAGGTGAGGGTGGAGTTGCCTTACTGCGACTTCCATCAGGAGGAGGGGCACGCCACAGCCACGTGTCCGGAGTTCCTCGAGATGAGGGGCAACCGGGAGCAGCAACAACCACAACAGCGTCCGGAAGTGCGGATTGAGGAGATCCGGCCTCGGGCGGAGGAGGGTCGGTGCGAAGACCGGGTAGATGTGGGCTCCCGAGGAAGGATCGGAGCGATCCACGGGGGGGGGGGGGCTGGTGTCGAGGCTTCCCGCAAGTCGAGCCTCCACACTATGTACCGCAGGAGCGTTGGCTCCACGTCCCAGTCCCCGCCCCCGGATGAGAAAATCACTTTTTCCAGGGAGGATATGCCGGGTCACGAGGACCCCTTCTGCGATGCGCTGGTCATCCAGACAGCCATCGAGGACTTCACCGTCCCCCGGATCCTCGTCGACAACGGGAGCTCGGTCAACGTCATCTTCAAGAAGGCGTTCGACGCAATGAAGGTGGAGGCCCGAAGGGTGTTGGCCTCGGACGGACCTCTGTTTGGCTTCTCAGGGGAGAGGAAGGAGGTTGAGGGAGGAGTGGGACTCCATGTCGTCCTGGGGGGGCAGTCCCGCAACTGCAAGTTCGTCATCGTGGACGCCCCCAGCAGCTACAGCGCCATCTTCGGGAGGCCTCTCATCAGCGCCTTCCGCTGCGTCCCCTCATCCTTCCACCAATGCCTAAAATTTAACGTCGAGGGGGTCCAGGTCCGGGTCCGCGGAGATCCCAAGGAAGCGAGAGAGTGCTATGTCACGGCGGTGAACTCCATCTCTTGGCTGGAGGGAGCCGAGGAGATGGGGCGGAGGCTGAAGGAGGTGGAGCCGGAAGCCGGCGGGGACGAGATGGAGGTGGAGGGGAGCCGCGCCCAGGAGAAGGTCGCGGAAAAGATTCAAAAGCCGGCCGAGGCGATGGCCGTGGTAGAAGCTGAGGAGGCGGTCCTCGCCTTCGATGAGGGGGAGGTTGAGGAGTGGGAGGCGCAGTCCCGTCTGGAGGCGGCAGAGGAGGTGGCGGAGATGGAGGTTCTAACCACCGGAGGCAGGGTGGAGAAGATCCGCATCAGCGGAGGATTGACCCCGGAGGCTCAAGGCAGGATGCTGGAGTGCGTCCAGAAGAACGTGGACATCTTCGCATGGAGTGCCGCGGAGATGCCCGGGATCGATTCCAACATCGCCTGCCACCGCCTCAACCTAGACCCGAAGGCTCCCCCCATCCGACAAAAGAAGAGGCCCGTCGCGGACAAGCTCGCTGAGCCCATCAGGGAGGAGGTAGCAAAGCTCCTCAAGGCCGGCTTTGTATCCGAAATCCAATACCCCGGCTGGGTCTCCAATGTTGTAATGGTTAAAAAAGGAGACGGCCGGTGGAGGATGTGTATCGATTTTTCTCTTCTTAATAAATCATGTCCTAAAGATTGTTACCCCTTGCCTCGGATTGACGCGCTGGTTGACTCAGCCGTCGGTTTCCCTTTGATGAGTTTTCTGGATGCCTTTTCAGGTTATCACCAAATCAGGATGCACCCTCCCGACGTCAAAGACGTATCATTCATCACAGGAGATGGGTGCTATTGTTATAAAATGATGCCCTTCGGGCTGAAAAATGCAGGGGCGACCTACCAGAGAATGATGGACAGGGTCTTTCAAGGGCAAAAGGGAAGGAACCTGGAAGTATATGTAGACGATCTCATGGTCAAGAGTCCGGACCTCGATTCCCACCTCCGGGACCTAGAAGAGACCTTTGCCACTCTCCGCGGGTGCAAGATGAGGCTGAACCCCCTCAAATGCACCTTCGGGTCAGGCAGAGGAAAATTCCTGGGGCATCTCCTCACCCCTGCCGGCGTAGAGCCCAACCCCGACAAGGTGAGGGCAATCCTAGGGTTGGAGTCTCCGCGGAATGCGAAGGAAGTGCAGCGATTGACTGGGAGGCTGGCAGGACTAAGCAGGTTCCTCTCCCGAGCCGGGGAGAAGTGCTCTCCGTTCTTTAAAAGCTTGAGAGGAGGCCAAAAATTTGAGTGGACCTCGGAGTGCGAGGAGGCATTCCAGGCCCTAAAGAAGCAGTTGACTCAGGCCCCCCTGCTCCAAGGGCTAAAGGAGGGGGAGGACTTGTTCCTGTACTTAGGGGCTGGAGCCGAGGCCCTGAGCTCCGTTTTAGTTCGGGAAGAAGGGAAAAGACAACTCCCGGTTTACTATGTAAGTCGGGTCTTGAGGAAGGCCGAGCTTCGGTACCCCATCCTAGAAAAGCTGGTCTTCGCTCTCATCATCTCGGCCCGGAGGCTCCGGCCCTATTTCCAGGCACACTCGATCCGAGTGGTGACTGACCACCCTCTCCGCAACATCTTCGAGGGGATGGAGCATTCCGGCAGGTTGGCCAAGTGGTCGGTGGAGCTGAGCGAGTTCGACATCTCCTTCGTACCTCGCCTCTCGATCAAGGCCCAAGCCATGGCCGATTTCCTGGCTGACTATGTGGTCGAGGTGGCGGAGGAGGAACTCACTCGCCCGGTCCCCTGGAAGGTCATGGTGGATGGTGCGTCGGGGAGACACTCCCTGGGGGCTGGGGTCATCTTGGAAAGCCCCCAGAGGGCGAGGATCGAGCAAACCGTGGTGGTGCATTTTCCCATCACCAACAATCAGGCTGAGTATGAAGCCGTGATTGCGGGTCTACGCCTAGCCAGGGAACTGGGGGTGCATGATGTGGAGGTCCTCACTGACTCCCTGGTGGTGGCCTCCCAGATCAACGGGGAATTCGAGGCAAGGGAACCCACCCTGCAGCGTTACTTGGCGAAGGTAAAGGGAGTCATCGGCACCTTCCAGACTTTCTCCATCCGGCACGTGCCTCGGGAGGATAACGAGCAGGTGGATCAGCTGGCAAAGCATGGACCCCGGGCGGGGGGTACCATCACAGACCTCTTTCGCCCATCCATCGAGGAGGGGGAGCTGATGGAGGTGGAACAGCACCCCTCCTGGATGGACCCATTCGTCACTTTCCTGACCATCGGGGAGTATCCCAAGGGGATGGACGGAAAGAAACTCAAGTACAAATCGGCATACTACCTCATGCGAGATGGCCAGTTATACCGAAAAACTCTCTCAGGGATGCTGGCGCGTTGTGTGGGCGAGAGGGAGGTCCCGAAGATTTTAGAAGAGGTCCACTCCGGGGAGTGTGGGAGTCACTCCGGAAGTCGAACCTTAGAAGGTCGGATCGTCAGGCAGGGATACTTCTGGCCGACTCTGGGTCTCGACGCGGTAAAATTCACAAAAGAATGTCATAAGTGCCAGCTATTCGCTCCCCTCCAGCTACAACCAGCCCAGCGCCTCAGGAGTATCACCGCTCCCTGGCCATTCGCCATCTGGGGAATGGACTTGGTCGGGCCCTTTCCCCAAGCCAGCGGCCAGAGGAGGTTCCTGCTCGTGATGATTGATTACTTCTCCAAGTGGCTAGAAGGCGCTGGCCAAGGTGACCTCCCAGGTCGTCAGAAACTTTGTATGGGGGGAGATCATCTGTCGCCACGGGTTGCCCCAGGCCATTGTCACAGACAATGGCCCTCAATTTGCCAGTGCCGAGTTCACCAGCTTCTGCGAGCAGCTCGGGATCGATCTCAGGTTTGCCTCAGTTCATCACCCCCGAAGCAATGGGCAAGTGGAAGCGGCAAACAAGATTATCGTGAACCTCCTCAAGAAAAAGGTGGAGAACTTGAGAGGAAGCTGGGTGGAGCAACTCCCCTCGGTTCTCTGGGCCCTCCGAACCACACCCAACACAGCAACAGGGGAGACGCCTTTCAAACTCTCCCACGGGTGCGAGGCAGTACTTCCGGTGGAGTTTGAAGTCCGGACACCTCGGGTAGTCGGGGCCGGAGAGCACAAAGAGGAATGGAGAGCTAATAATGAAGAAGAGCTGCGGCTCTCTCTCGACATGGTCGAGGAACTGCGGGACCTTTCAGCCGTGAGGCAGGAGGAGATAAAGAGAAGAATAGCCAAGTATTTCGACAAGCACGTCAGAGTCAAGCAGTTTGCCGAAAAAGACTTGGTCTTGAGAAAGGTGGACGCGGCAGGGAGATCAGCCGCAGTGGGAAAGCTCCACCCCAATTGGGAGGGACCATTCATCGTACAGGAGGCATTGAAGTCGGGGGGGTATCGCCTCCGGAATGTGGAGGGCGAGACCCTAAGTCTCACTTGGAGTGGAGACGACTTGAAGCGTTTTTTTCCCTGAAATTATGTAAACCGTGTTCAATCTCTAATGGAATTCCTTGCGATAAACATGTTCCCCCCCCCCCCCCCCCGATGAGAGATGAATGTCATTGTCTCAGACCCCGAGCAGATCCCGCTGTCAGGCTCTCACCAAGCTGGCAGGGCTGGATGTCACTCGGAGGAGTCGGCCTCAGACCCCGAGCAGATCCCGCTGCCAGGCTCTCACCAAGCTTGCAGGGCTGGATGTCACTCGGAGGAGTCGGCCTCAGACCCCGAGCAGATCCCGCTGCCAGGCTCTCACCAAGCTGGCAGGGCTGGATGTCACTCGGAGGAGTCGGCCTCAGACCCCGAGCAGATCCCGCTGTCAGGCTCTCACCAAGCTGGCAGGGCTGGATGTCACTCGGAGGAGTCTGCCTCAGACCCCGAGCAGATCCCGCTGTCAGGCTCTCACCAAGCTGGCAGGGCTGGATGTCACTCGGAGGAGTCTGCCTCAGACCCCGAGCAGATCCCGCTGCCAGGCTCTCACCAAGCTGACAGGGCTGGATGTCACTCGGAGGAGTCTGCCTCAGACCCCGAGCAGATCCCGCTGTCAGGCTCTCACCAAGCTGGCAGGGCTGGATGTCACTCGGAGGAGTCTGCCTCAGACCCCGAGCAGATCCCGCTGCCAGGCTCTCACCAAGCTGGCAGGGCTGGATGTCACTCGGAGGAGTTGGCCTCAGACCCCGAGCAGATCCCGCTGCCAGGCTCTCACCAAGCTGGCAGGGCTGGATGTCACTCGGAGGAGTCTGCCTCAGACCCCGAGCAGATCCCGCTGCCAGGCTCTCACCAAGCTGGCAGGGCTGGATGTCACTCGGAGGAGTCTGCCTCAGACCCCGAGCAGATCCCGCTGCCAGGCTCTCACTAAGCTGGCAGGGCTGGATGTCACTCGGAGGAGTCGGCCTCAGATCTCGAGCAGATCCCGCTGCCAGGCTCTCACCAAGCTGGCAGGGCTGGATGTCACTCGGAGGAGTCTGCCTCAGACCCCGAGCAGATCCCGTTGCCAGGCTCTCACCAAGCTGGCAGGGCTGGATGTCACTCGGAGGAGTCTGCCTCAGACCCCGAGCAGATCCCGCTGCCAGGCTCTCACCAAGCTGGCAGGGCTGGATGTCACTCGGAGGAGTCGGCCTCAGACCCCGAGCAGATCCCGCTGCCAGGCTCTCTCCAAGCTGGCAGGGCTGGATGTCACTCGGAGGAGTCTGCCTCAGACCCCGAGCAGATCCCGCTGCCAGGCCCTCACCAAGCTGGCAGGGCTGGATGTCACTCGGAGGAGTCGGCCTCAGACCCCGAGCAGATCCCGCTGCCAGGCTCTCACCAAGCTGGCAGGGTTGGATGTCACTCGGAGGAGTCTACCTCAGACCCCGAGTAGATCCCGCTGCCAGACTCTCACCAAGCTGGCAGGGCTGGATGTCACTCGGAGGGGTCTGCCCCAGACCCTGGGCAGGATCGGGCCGGCGGCTTCTCACCGAGCAACCAGGGATTGGATACCATCCCCAAGAAATGCCCGGGCGAGTCGGCGAGCCAAGAAGGTTGGTCTCGACGCATAAAGGGACGAGCCTTAAGCGCAACGCGCGAGGGAAGGGGTTAGGCTCTCGCGGCGCAAAAGATTGAGCGAGCGGACCGGCCAAGATGCCCAGGCAAGACGGCGAGCCAAGAAGGCCGGCCCCGGCGCATAAAGGGGCGAGCCCTAATCATGGCGTGCGAGTGGAGAGATTAGACTCACGTCGCCAGAGATCAGGTGAGCGAGCCGGTCAAGATGACCCTATGAGGCCGCAATGCCGGCCCCAACCTACAACCCGGCGGGTCACAGGGTGAATTAGAGGCAAAGGCTCGGAAGCGCCAAGACCCCCCCGAGAGGCCGGCCCACGCGAAGTCTTTACGCACGGAAGACGGGCCCAGTCCACTCGCGTCGCGGAAGGTGCGACTCGCCACTCGCGTCGCGCCAGCTTTAGTGTCTCTCGAACCTAGATCTGCGTCCCGAACCTCAAACGGGCGGGCGGTCTCACTCGCTCGCTCGCAGCAACGAAAATCAGAGAATCAACAAACAACGCACAGTAGCGACTGCGAGGCGGGAAATAATTGACAATCGAGAAAGTAAATGCAGTGAATATATTCTTTTACAAAATTGTAACTGCGGCCCGCGGAGCAGTCGCACAAAAATAAACAAAATACATGTCCAAAGAAGGGGGGGAAGATAAAAGCCTCAAGGCGGCGAGCCCTTCATATGCGGTGGTACTCGCCGGACTTAGGTACTGGGAGGAATAGCTCCGGTACCACGTCGGTCACCCGCAAGCCAGAACACTCGTCCTTGAGGAGCCTGGCCCGCTGCAGCGTCTTGAAGAGATACGTCACCGCGTCGGCCCCGTTCTGTTGCATCAGAACCGCCAGGTCGTACTCGCTGTGATGAACGAGTTGACAGCCGCTCGAAGATGCCGGCGGGACGGCAGCAGCAGCCTCGAGCGCACCCACCCGCGCCTGCAGGGTCTGGTTCTCCAGCTGGAGGGTGGCGATCTCGGTACCAAGTCGGCTGGCGGTCGCCGCATCCTGCAAAGAAATTTATTAGGACGAGTCGCGGGATAGAGGCGGGAGCGAGTCAGATGGCTTACCGCGCCCCCCTGATATTGCGCGAGGGCGGCGTCAGCCGCTTCGAGCCGCTTTCGCAGGTCGACCGCTTCCTCCTGGGCGAGCTGCGGGCCTCCTCCTTCTCGTCGATCAACCTGTTGAGCGAAGGGACATCCCTGTCCAGCCGGAGGCATCGCCGGCCGACCATGTGGGCCAAGGCGAGGCTTTGAAATTGCGCCCGCGCGCTCTCATAAATGAGCACCCGCGTGGCCTCCTCGCCGTAGGTAGAGGCATCCTCCCGCCCGTACACGCCGAAGGAGAGATTGAAGGCGTCCCTGGAGGCGGTGTCCTGCTCCGCCCAACTAGGCAGCAGCGAGGACACCGAGACGCGGTTGGCCTCCTTATCCCACTGAAGCAACGGGGCACCGGATCTGTCCGTGGGCCCCTCGCCATAGCCAAAGTTGGGATGCCCTCGGGGAACCGGCTTCTCGGCGGGCCGAGCCTCCGCGAGCGGCTGCGATGACCCTGCCGCCCCGCTGGCGGGATCGGCGGTCGAGGGAGCCGCAGGGGCGGGGGCAGAGGATGGTCGATCCACGGGGGCCTTGCCCTTGTCGCCGACTGAGAGTGCCTGACCGCCCGCTTTATTCGGCTTCTTAGAAAGGGGAGGGCCCTGAGTCAGTTCACCTCCGGATCGCTTCTGGCCAGCGGGAGCCGAGAGCTCGCGGTGAGCTAAGGCTGCCGCTTCGGCACGGCCAAGCTCGCTCAAAGCGGACCGCGCACTCTCGTAAGGCGGGCGGAGAGGGACGTCGCGCTCGCCTGCAGAAACAAGAGTTAGAAAAATCCGAGGTATGATTCAAGCAGAGGCGAGCGAGCCGCTTACCTTCACCGGGCGGGACAGGGACGAGGTCATCCAGATTCCGACGGAGGAAGGCGACCTCGAAGTTCTTCCCGGTGAAGAACTCATATAGTTTCGCCTCATGGCCCCCCAGGCTAGGGGGCCGATAGCTCGCCTCGCCGAGTTGCACCGGCGAGAAAGGAATGTTGCCGAAGTCGCCCTTGACGAAGACGAACTTCTTGAGCCAGTTGTGGCTCTTGTTGACCGTCTCCCGCACCTTGGCATGCATGCTCGCGAAGCACGCGATCCCGTCCTTGTTCGCGCGGAAGGAGAACAGCTTGCGGAAGACCGCAAGGCTGAACTCAATCCTCTCCTCGCGAAGGTAGCAGGCGAACCCGACGACGACGGCGATCGAGTTCGGGGTCAACTGCCCTGGGACAACCCCATAATACTTGAAGACCTGGCGGACTTCCGGCCAGAGGGGTAGCCGGAGCCCCGCCTCAAAGTGGGCCGTCGGGAGAGCCAGCTCATCTCCCGAGAGCTCGTTGATCCGTTATTCCTTCCCGGGCCGCCTCGCCACGAAACCCGGCGGGATGAAGTGGCCGACGGTGTCCAAGAACTCCTCCGAGATAACGGCGGGAGGGAAGCTGTGGTCGGCGAAGATCCAGGCACACTTGCCCCTCCCGTCTGCTTCGCCGCTGCCGCCCGTCATCTCGCGGAACTGGTAAGCGAGCCGAGCGAGAGGAAAGAGAAAAGAGAGAGCTCTCGCGAGGTAAAGCTGGAAGGGCTCTTGAATGCGGTAGGTGAAATAATAAATAAGGGCCTATTTATAGGGCCGGGAAAAGAGCGGGAAAAATCGGAAAAGGCGGGAAAGCGAACTGACAGCAGGGCCAGCCCCGACGCTTCGATTCCCGAGCCCCGCCCGGGTCCGCGTCGAATCGCCGGTCGGCCGCGAGAGTCTCCCGGCCGCGAGCCATCCCTCCTCCCGCACAGAGCAGATTTTGAGAGGAATGCCCAGTCGAGGGGCGACGAGCGAACCGCCCGCCTCTTCTAGGCGGGCCGGCCCTCGCTTGCCTCTCCTAGGCGGGCCGGCCCTCGCTCGCCTCTTCTAGGCGGGTCGACCCTCGCTCGCCTCTTCTAGGCGGGCCGACCCTTACCCGCCTCTACTAGGCAGGCTCTCCAAGGTTGAAGCTGAGAACCCGGCAAAAATAATAATAAATAATAATGAAAATAACAGCATGCGCCTGGAGCGGGCGAGAAGAACCCTGAATTATTACAAGCAATTGTTCCTAGATAATATCCGCCTCCGATAACCTGAGATGGATCGCATCGAGACGATTCAGACCCCGCGAGCAACTGCGGGCACGGGCGGGCGAGGCAGGTGGCTTAGTACTCAATCCATTTCCACCTACCCCGCCTCTGCGAGCCGGTTCGAGGCGGCACGCGAGAGTCATGATACTCTCGAACCGCCGCCAGCTCCCGCTTGGTCTGATCGGCCTGTTTCGAAATGTTTGTCAGCCGCTCCTCTGCTCGCGTAATATGCGCGCCCGGAGATGCCGGCTCATCATCCTCAGCCGAGCCCCTTGCCCCCTCCAAAGCAGCGAGTCGCTCCTCCGCCCTGACTCTGTCTCTCTCCATCCCCACGAAGGCCTCTTTGAGCAGCATCGTGTGTTTCTGAAACATTCGCGCCACCTGCGCCTTCATCTTCTCGCTATCATGCGGGTCGCCCAAGAAGTCCGCAATGTCTTCCGGCTCCACGGGAGGCGAGTACCCCTCGCTCATCTCGACATCAGAAGAAACGACGCGATATCCTGCAGAAGCAAGGTCAGAAACAGACGAGCGGCGAGCGGGTTAGTTTCAGGGGGGTTACCCGGCGTCTGCACGTCTCCCGCGTCGTCAGCTGGCCGAGAAGAACCCGGCCGACCTTGGAATGATTTCCCTCCCGGGGCGACGAGCGGCTTCCCCAGACCCTGGACTCTCAGCGGGGGAGGAGTCGCAGGAAGGCTGCGCGCGGGAGAAAGAGGACTAACGCCCAGGTCGATCATCTCCACGGAGAGATCCGCGAGGTTCCCGGAGCCCCCTTCCAATGCGTCTTCAGGGGGCGTCTCCTGCAAAGGGAAAAGTCAGTGGAAAGCACAGGTCGAAGGGCGAAACCACGTACCCAGTTTCAACCTCGGAGCCGCCGGAGCCCTGGTCATCACTCGGCGTGGAACGGCGGACAACCTTTCCCTTTACCGGCTTAAACTGTGGGCCGGATGATCTGGGCGCCAACCACGGGGCGGCCGCGAGGGCCTCCTCCCGACTCTCCTCCCTAGCGGCTGCCAATCGAGCACGTATCTCCTCAGACGCAGGCATCTCCTGGCCTCAAACCACGCAGGAAGCAAGAGGGGAGGGCCAGTCATCGAAGGCCCGGTGGCTTATTTATAGCTAAAAGGTGGGTCCCACCAAAAGATTCCCTCCAGCTCAGCAAGCTCGTCGCCGGACACGAGGGTTGGACGTTTCTTTCCGAGCTTCTGCAAAGCGCGCAAAGATCGGGGATTGTGTACAACCCCGTGTCCGCCGAAGGGGCCCAAGCAGGCCAGCGGATCGAGCCCCTCGCTCGCCTCTCCTAGGCGGGCCGGGCCCCAGCTGCCTCTCTCAGGCGGGCCAGCCCCCCTCTCGCCTCTCCTCGGCGGGCCGGGCCCCAGCCGCCTCTCTCAGGCGGGCCAGCCCCCCTCTCGCCTCTCCTAGGCGGGCTGGGCCCCAGCCGCCTCTCTCAGGCGGGCCAGCCCCCCTCTCGCCTCTCCTCGGCGGGCCGGGCCCCAGCCGCCTCTCTCAGGCGGGCCAGCCCCCCTCTCGCCTCTCCTAGGCGGGCTGGGCCCCAGCCGCCTCTCTCAGGCGGGCCAGCCCCCCGCTCGCCTCTTCCAAGCGAGCCGGCCCCAGCCGCCTCTCCCAGGCGGATCGGCTGCTGCCCACCTCCCCCCAAATGACAGGAGGTGACCTGGCAAGAGGTGCGTATAACCAGCCAGAACAGTGGGGTTTGGCTGTTGGCAGGCCAATCCGAGGGGCTCTTTAGTAAATTCAGACCACCAGAGGCGGGTTATTCGCAGACCATCCGAGATAATCTATAAATAGGACCCAAGGGGTACTTCAGAGGGCACGCTTTCGGTTCTCAAGTCTTATAGCGCTCTCTGAGGTACCTTAGCCCGGCAACTGGTTAAGGAGGGGAAGCGCTCTAAGACCTTCCGGGTGTGGTGGGACCTCCGAGCCGGGCCCTTGGTCCTGTCCTTTGTTCTTCTCCCCCTCATTGTTTCTCTTGCAGGAGCGAAGTAAGTGCGAGACCACCCCTTCCCCAAGGGTCGAACTCCACAGAGGCCGGTTTCCGGTTTCAACAGTGATCCTAGTGATAGTAATAGTAAATGCAGAGGATGTTTAAGTTAAAATCACCTAGGATTCATACATTGCATGCTGACCACCATCAAGGTCAACCCTGATTAGAAACGCACTATCATTTTCCGAACATAATTTAAGATGCAGACAAGTCCTAAAAACTTATCATTGACATGCACTTGAAATGAATGTATCGGTAATATCTGCTTTAAACCGGATGCAAATCATTGTTGAGCTACATTTGCATCACAACAAGGTAACATGAATGGACAAAACCACCATCTTGATCTCTCCAATTTAAGTTGTACACATCTAGTTGGTCACCTACACTAAAATTATATCCATTGTAACGTCCTCCCACGGATGCTGCACATATTCTTGGCTATATGACTTAGAAGTTATGCGCTTTGGTAGGTTAAATATACAAACTTTTAAGTTCAAGGGAGTAAATGGTGTTAAAACCCTGCCTTACCCAACAATGTTTCGTCAGAGAAATAAAGAGCCATCTACCTTTATCAACGAGAAGTAACTTTATATCTTGAGTCAACATGATTATGAGTATGCTAGTGGTAACAACGTCATTTATGCATAGATAGGAATATTTTATATGCTTATTTTGAAGGAGGCGGAGATAGCGAGGCCGCCGAAGATACAAGGGAGTCGAGCTCACCCGAAGGGCGACAAAGGAGAAAGATGAATGGATGAGAGTTTTGCTTAGGAGGAGGAGAAGAAGAAAGAACGAGACAGAGGAGAGAACTTCGATTAATTCTTTCATGCTTCATTCATGACCCTAGAGATCTTTACAAAAGATTACATAGTGGTATAGCCATAATAAGTCCCGACACTTGAACTTATTAAAAAATAACAAAACACATAACGTAAACTCACATAAACTTATTATAAAATAATAAAGCGCAAAACGTAAACTCACGTAAACTTATTATAAAATAATAAAGCGCAAAAGTAAACTCACGTAAACTTATTATAAAATAATAAAGCGCAAAACGTAAACTCATCAACGACTACCTACCAATCAAACACAAATGCGTCCTCAATAATTCATACAAATAACTTATTTTGCAATAAAAGGATAAAAAAAAATTAATACATATGGGTAGAATAGGTAAAGCACTATGATGTTCTGCATCAAAAAATATACATACCTTGAACAATAGACCACTCTCCATCAACACAGGTCACAGGAAAAGAGTAAATTAGTCCAGCCGGTACATCGTACGATCCATCAGAGTATACACCCATGGAGACCCAAGTTCCCTGCAATGACAGAAAATGTCACCATATTTAATAGCTACAAAACAAGCACCAGATATCACATGAAACAAGCTAAAATATCACCTGAGGAGTGCCAAGGACCCAATCACGGATGTGATCACAGGCAGAACTTGCAGCAGAAAGGGCACTTGAAAATTTCCTAGCTTTGATGATCGCAGCACCACGTTGTTGCACAGTTGTAATGAAATCTCCTCTCAGCCTTTCACAAGAGAAATTATATCAGTGAAGTAAAGTGAACCAATCTATTTTGTTTCATTAAGGCTCCGTTCGGCGTGGCTTTTCTGCTCCTGTGAGTTTGGACAAAAACGCCACCATCATAGAATGTATGTCTGGCATGACAACGGTTATGACCACCACCAAGAAAAAAAAAAGTAGTTTTGAACATAAAAGTGAATGAAATTCCTTAGGTTAGGCCGGGCGTTGACGAACGATGGTTAATAACCACCGTGTTCACAACTGCCATCGCAGCCAAACTGAGCCTAAGGTACAGCAAAAATGGAAATAATCAGTAAGAGAAAATTCATGAATCATTCATTCTTACCAGCCTTCATCAGCAACAAGTTCATGAACAGGCTTTTCACCATCTTGTGTGGTCACAGTGGCATGGCTGACATCAGGGTACTGAGTAGATGAATGGTTTCCCCATATAATAGCATTCCTCACATCACTTACTTGGATGTTTAATCGCTCGGAAATTTGTCCGAGTGCCCTATTGTGATCTAACCGTGTCAAACAAGTTATGTTCTTTTCTGGGATAGATGGAGCGAATTCTTTCAAGATCAGGGCATTAGTATTGGCTGGATTGGCCACAACCAAGACCTGTAAAAATAGCAACATTGCATCTGAATTTAGTACCAACCAAGTAGGAACAAGCATATTATTTGAAACTCAAAATTCGCTTGGATATTGAGTCGAATCGGAATCGATTACAATTGATTCGACTCAATTTGATTCTATTAATTTGACTCCGATCACATTTCGAGTCAATTGTGAACATGTCCTAACTCGCTCGAAATATGATTCAAATCTGCTCAAATTGATTAAGATTTTATGTATCTATTAACATATTATTATTTTAAACTAAAAAAAAAACTAAATTTTAACCTTAAACTAATTGATTAAAGTCTTAAAAAGCTTAATTTGCTCAAATTCGGGTCGACTCAATTTAATTTCAAGTTTGCTCAATTTAATTTTGAGCCGCCTTAAAATAAAGAAAAGTACTCATTTTAGAGCCAATTTGATTCAATTTCGAGCCGGCTTCGAATCGAGACATTTAGAGTAGAGCTGGCTCGACTCGAATTCTATTTTGATTTCAAGCCAAGCTTTACTAGAAAATTTCAATTTCGAGCCGAGCACAAATCACTCAAACTTGACTCGAAATCAGCCCTACAACAAAGCTTACAATCATTGATTCTTATACCATCAAATAATAAACTATTGCCATATAATAGGTAAATAAAAAAAACTCATATTAGACGAGCAATTGTTATGGAGGCGGACGAGGAGTAGACGGACAATGTTGAGGGGCACGACTAAAATCATGCAGGGAGATTAGTGTTTTTTATCATTAGCCTTTGAAAACTTCTTATAATACATTATATTTTATATTGCTTTTAAATAAGGTTTTGCCTCTCTCGTGTGAGGGCTATTTATGTTGAAGATTGTAAGACTCATGGACATCTTTTGGGTAATGGCTTTCTAAGTATAAGGCTGTTTAAAGGTTTAAACAATGGAACTTCTCTTCTTTTCCTCTTCTCTAGTATCCCCCTTCTCTCCTAGGGTAACACCAAACCCTTGCAAAACCCATAAAAAAGTTCAATCATAATGATACAAGAAAACTAAAGCATTGTAGTAATCAAAAGTTGGAGAAAACAATCTACTGCAAACCTTGCAATTTGTTGCTGCATGCTTCTCAAGGGCTGATGCTTGGGACTTGTAGATAGACACGTTCTTTGACATCACATCCTTTCTCTCCATACCCTCCTTCCTTGGGAATCCACCAACCATCACAGCTATGTTCACTCCAGTGCAAGCTTCAACAACATCAGTTGTAGCAAGAACTCCTATAACAACATGCATGGGATACTATCACTAAACTTGGTGGTCAAAAAACTGTTCTAAGACAAAAGGCGGGTATATTAGAAGTAGGGAGTGGAGACAAAAAATTACCCTTGAGAAGCGGAAAAGCTGCGTCAACCAACTCCATTTTAACACCATTTAGAGATTCTGCAGCTGGTACAATATCAAGCATGTGCAATATGACTGGCTGGTCAGGCCCAAGCATTGCACCCCGAGCAATTAATGGTACAAGAGCATATCCAATTTGTCCTGCAATCATAATAGATAGAGTTCCCAAAATAAGACAACCGCATGCTGCAAGCAATGGGTTAATCAATAACATACAAAAGCCAAAACATCAGTTTGGCATAACACCGTCAAATTAATCACAACTATCCAATTATATAAAAGAAAAAACCACAATTATGATGCGACAGACTTTCCTGTTTTAGCATGGCGAAAACATGAGAATTATGATTTCTCCACTAGTGAAAGCAAAATATTATTAGAACTATGTTCATGTAGAATAGACGCCGAGAAGGCAAGCTAATTGCATTTTTAACAAGGAATCACCATAAAACAAAATCATTCCAAAATTTATAAGGCAGGCTTGAAATCCCAAAATGAAACAGGTGTAATTTTCAGTGGCAAAGGCCAATAGGCCATACTTCCTTTCTTGGATCTAACTTCACCCTGAATCAACACAATGACTTGTAGGATAAAATAATCAATGCAAATTTACACCACAGTAGCAATATTGTGTGATACCGTAGACCTAGCTTAAAGATTTATACCCGGATGAACTCTAATCACATCAAATAAAATGCATTCGATCCAACAATACACTTATATACAACTAGGCTTTTTTGGTATCCCAAAACTCCCAAAGAACAAACACGGCATAACTTATTGCTAGCATAGGAAACAAACAACTAAGATCCAGAACCATGCATGCAAGCTCTCCACAGATTTGTAGCCATAGTGAAAGACTTGCAATGTAACTCTAGCTCAACCACTTCATCTGTGTGGATGAACAGTAAGCTAAACAAATGGCTTCCTTTTAAATCTCAGTTGATGGCCGTAATTTGAAATTCAAGTTCAGATAAAAGAAGAGACATAGAACAAGGATATATTCTACATTGTTAACTACCAAAATCTATAAAGCTCTGTTCGTTCGACAAGTTTTCGGAGGAGGGGATTGGTTTTATCCAAAACCAAAAATTTATAAGTTTTTGAATTGGTCCAAAACTCAATTATGTTATTCGTTTGCAGGATGGTATTGAGGCACAAGAACTGAATAAAAAATAGCTCCTCCCAAGATCTTTTGAAATAGAGCCAATCATTGTCTGACAGAAGAAAAGCTGCATTTCCAAATTCTGATAGAAGACTAGAACATCGAATCGGGTCGAAACATCTGTAGAAGACGAGATCATCGTCTTGGATGGAATCTTCAACAGAAAGCTCAACCTAATCGTAGAGGAGGCATCAAAAAAGGCAGTAATGGGTCATGGAAGTTCAGAAAGGGAAGAATTAAACACACAGTTTCTACAGCAATCCCATTGATGACACGGGTTACCTCCATGATGCAATGGAATGGTCAGCAAGGGCAAATACAGGAACAAAGAAGAAGAAGAAGAAGAAGAAAGCAAGATCAATAGGCTGAGGACGAAAATCCCTAAACCCACCAAAAGAGGTAGGCTTTCATTGATGCCTAGATTTCAAAGGAATGAAAACCCACAATTTTATTCCAATGCCAATTCCGACCAAATAATGGCACAAACAAAAACAATAATTTGATGGAAGTGATCAAGTTATCAAATTAAAATCAAATTAAGAAAAATGATTGTTAGCACAAGAAAACCCTAAAAAATAAAAGCGTTGCAGATTCCTGATCTACATCCATAACTTCAATCCCACCCACAAAATATCCATGGATCTAGCTTAGCGTCATCAAACTGAAAGATCCCGAGAAATATAACTTCATCGGAGAAAGTAAATCCATGCTAGATTCAAGAGCATCGGTTAGATCTAGAAGGAAAAGGTCTGAACTGATGGGCTGATGAAGATCTGGAAAGGAAATTGCAGATAACTACCACGAACCTGCGGCTCCGGTAACGAGAACCCGAACTGGTTCCTTAGCCATCGTCGGCAAGGATGCGAACTGGGCGGCTGAAGAAAGGGGAGAGAAAAGAGAAGGGGGAGAGGTGGCTGAGAATGTGAAGGAGACGCCCAACAAGATAAGGGGGAGGGATTTTATTTCGGTCTGTGCGACTGTGCGTGATTCACGATAACTTTAATTTTGGATTATATTAATTGTAAAGTTTTGGTTAGTGCGATGCATAGGCTCTCTCTACAACTGGGCATGGACGTATTTTCACCAGTCAAGCGGTCATGACCGTATGAATCGAGACTTATTTTAAGGTCGCACAGACCGAAATAAAATTTTTTGTGCGGAATCCTCATGGAGAATCGTGGGGATCTTTTTTTAGTTCAAAATTATAACTCGAAATACATTGTATTGTAAAAATAGATTTTTAGTTCAAAAATGAACTGGACTTTACGGGTGAAAATACAACTGTATTTTTATTGATTGTAAAAATGGACTGAATTTTTTTTTCAAAAAAAAACCTTTTTACAGTTGTATTTTCACCCCAAAATATAAACATATGAGTACTTAAAATGAGCGTATAAATACATATATCATAATTTTGTGATTTTTTTATGAAAAAATAAAAATTATAGGAGAAATTTGTATTTTCAGTTATACAATAAAAGGTATCCTCAAGATTCTCCCATAAAAATACCGCACATAAAATTCTCTCTCCAAATAAATAAATAAATAAAAATTATGTTAAAGAGTAAATTGTTGATAACAATTAACCCCTAAAATTTTATGTTATTGTCAATCATTTATTTAAATTTTAGAAATTGGTGGATAATCACTTTAGATTTAAGTTAATTATAGGATAAAACAAAATTTCTACTAAAAATATTTGAAATAAGAATTGTAATATATTGTTTAAATAAAATTTTTAAATACGATTAATATAATTAAGGTTAAAATAAAATTTATGTATTTCTTTAATTAAAAGTAAAAAAAATGTAAGAGTTTTAAATATATATTTAGATAGAGAGGATAAGGATTTCGTATATTTTTGTTAAATATGTGAGATCAAATATATTTAATATTTTTGTCATAACATAAAATATTTCCTACATTCTAACACAAAATTTCTAATGATCTGGACGGTCTCGGTCCTGCCCTTGCGAAATTTACTCGCAAAATTTATTTTATCCTTAATTATGGTGAACATGTTAACCCGATTTGACCGCTCTCTTGATTTTCCTCAAGTCTCGGCGACAAGGCCTTCTCTACTCGTCTGTTCACTGTACAACCCCGTGTTCGCCGAGTGGGTCCATCAGGCTACGCGAGCGAGCCAGGGCGACCGACCCACAACAGTATAGTAGGCGGGCGAACCCAGATGGCTAGCTCGTCCTCGCCAAGGCTAGGCGAGCGAACTGTGCGAGCCAGCCCATCCAGTCCGTGTCTGCCCAGGCGATCTTGTCGTCGGTCCGCCTCCGCATAGGGCAGACGAGCCATGGCGGCCCGGCCCGCGCTCGCCTAAAGATAGGAGGTGAGCTGCGAAAGCCAGACCGTGTCCGCTTAGTAGAGTGGTGGGTTGACCCTGTGTCCATCGGCATTCGCTCAGAAGGTCCAGAGGCAAAATTACCTGGATGCCCTTGTTGGGGTGCAAATAACTTTCCAGAACAGCGGAGTTACGCTGTTGGCAGACCACTTTTGGCTGCATATAGCTGTTTAGAACAGCAGAAGTTGACTGTTGACAGGCCATTTTCAGAAAACTATAAATAGACCAAAGGGGTACCTCAGAAGACATGATTACTTGTGTCCTTGTCTTCTTGCGCTTTCTGAGGTATCCTTAGCTCGACATTTGGCTAGGGAGGGGAAGCGCTCTAAGATTTTCCGGGTGAGTGATGAGACCTCCACGTCGAGCCCTTGGGTCTGTCCCATGTTCTTCTTTCCTTAATCGTTTGACTCACGAGAGAGAAATAAGTGTGTGATCACCCCTTTCCCAAGGGTGAACTCCACAGAGACCAAGTTTTCGATTTCAACACCTGCCTTCTCGTAGGGTCTCCTCAACACAACAGTCGTTGAGAAGGTGTCGACCAATTGCAGGTCTGACCACATAGCCGCGTAGTTAGGTGGTTTCTCTTCTCTTGGTTCTCCCTGTATCTGGTCACCGTTGTTCGTTTCTCCTGTTCTCGGGCAGCCGACATTTTTAGCCATGCCCGTTTGGGCAGGCCCTCAAGCCTATAAATAGGCGTGAACAATACTGTCTAAGTGGAGCAAGTTCGGATCCCAAAGCTAGCCGCCTGTGGCAGCAGACTCGAACTCTTCCTCTAATGGATACCAGTTCGCTCGGGTTCTTCATTGTAACCGTTGTAACCGACTATTTTCTGAATCAAAGAAAAGCTCGTCGCAGGAGTGTCATTTAGCCACGGCGGGCGAACTCTGGTGTTGTCGCTGCCAGCGGCCTCCCTCTCTTCTCTCTTCCCTCTCGATCTTAAACGCTCGCCCTAACCATTAGTAACCGACCACTCGACAGTTTCCTCCATCCTCATTTCTTTTTGCAGGATCCGGAGGCGCATTTCGCGCATTAACAGAATAGATTTAAAATTTTTATTTAGGCAATATACTAAAAAAATTATTTCAAATATTTTAATTATAGTTTTTATTTTATTTCTTAATTATCTTAAAACTTAAATTTTATGATGCTTTATAATGAGTATACTGAAAAATAAAGTTAAGAGAAGTTATTCACCTATTTCTAATGTTTAGGGGAGTTATTATTGAAAATAACATAAAACTTTAAGGGGGTTATCAACAATTTACTCTATATTATATGAAGGTCATTTTGACTATCTGCAGTCCAAGGATAACTGCAGGCCAAATGGACGGGTGCGGCCCGACTCCCGCAGCTTGCCTGTTTCTTAGGTGAGCACGTGTCGGGGTCCCTGTGGCTCGACTGCCACTCAGGCGGGTGCGGGCCAGCTGCCTCGATTTGCTCGCCTTCTAGGCGAATGCGAGCTGGCTCGCCCGCCTGCTTGGAGGGCGCGGGCCAGTGGCCATGGTTAGCTCGCCTTTTAGGCGAATGCGAGCTGGCTCACCCGTCTGCCGGGAGGGCGCAGGCCAGCGGCCCTGGTTTGTTCGTCTTCTAGGCGAATGCGAGTTGGCTCGTCCGCTTGCTGGGAGGGCATGGGTCAGAGGCCCTGGTTTGCTCGCCTTCTTGGCGGATGCGGGTCGGGCTATGTTGAGGGCCCTGTTCTGCCTCGTTGGGTCCACTCGGCGGACACGGAGTTGCACAGGGATGGCCTTTTCTTGCACCAAAGGTAGGATCGTCATTTCTCTAAAATTGGTGATCCGCTTGCTCAAATTCAGACATTTTTATTCGTCCGCCTGGTAGTTGGTAAAATTACCGGGGCGCCCTTTTAAAAAACTACAAATAGACCCAATTCTCTTCCTCATTTGGATCCTTTTCGAAACTTCGGACTCACTCCTCTCCTTTCTCCTCTCTCTACAGGATCTCCTCCAAAGTCCGACTTCACCGTCGAAGCCGCCTTCTAACTCTTAACGGTTGCCATCTGCCATTGCCTGTTCGTGTGGCGTCAAAACGAACCGTAGGCCTTCTCCGACATCAGCGATTCAAGCCCTCAAACTCGCTCAAGTTCCCACGCTTCCCTTTGCACAGAGAAGTATGACCATTGTCAAAAGTGCGGAGCACCGTCGCTCTTCGAGCTCTCTCTCTCATCTCAAATTGTAACGAGCAGTAGTCTATCGTCATCGCCTTCTTCCAGAAGTCTTGAACAAAAACTCTTGTAAAAGTTAGGTCCACACCGAATCGATGCATGATTTTTCACCCGGATTACGGGTTTTCCACGACAAAAAGACTAACTAATCTGTAAATTTCCTGCTTGCATGCTCGAACCACTCAGCAGACTAAGACGGTTCAACAAATCCAGTCTTATGGAATTTTTTTAATTCATCACCATTAACAGTATGTTAATAAAACTAGTATTTTCTATCAGTCCTATTAAGGCTCTATTTGTTGTGGCATTTTGCTGTTCCGTTTTGGGCAAACGCTGCCGGAATGAGAGGTAAACAAATGAACTTCCGGCGGCGTTTGCTCCGTTTCCACCTGCCCGCCTTAAGAAACGCCCCAAAAATCTCTGTTTGGAGCAGCCACCTCCCTCCTCCGGTTCGAACACTCCGGATCCACCCGCCGGATCGACCCGCCACCGCCAAACCAAATGGAGCCTAAACCAATAGCTTCTTCCTACGCATCAATTGTTCCAATGTGTGAGAACTACAGTTTTAAAAACTGATAATAATATCTATCTATTAATATAAAACCAGGAGGCGTTCATTATTATTATTATTATTATTATTATTATTACTAATTTCATCATCACTTACATAAAACCTCCCATTATCTTATTTAAACGTAGCTGCAACATTTATTTTTTTTAAAAAAAAGTTACAACGGTCTCCTTCTCTCAGCTCTCTCTAAGGCCCGACTCCTGGGTCGCCCCTGTTATTAAGAGTTCCGATTAGTTCACTCAACGTAGGGCCTTCCAGCATGCTTCTCGGGCTTGTAAGCCTCAAAGATTTCAATCTCATCCCGTCTCCCAAACTTGAGCTTGAAAGCCTCCTCCCTCGACAGCCGGTATGCATTGGCGATCACATCCACCGGCATCCCTTTGAAAACCGACAACTTGCCGGCGATTTGGCTGTCAATGGCGTCCTCGTTCGTCTTGAAGGTAACCCACTCGAATCCCTCCTCCTCTGCGCTAACTATGGCCACGAAGTTCTGCGGGACGACCAGAAGCTGTCCCTGCCGGAGCTCCCCGTCGTGCACCGCCCGGCCCTCGTCGCTCGCCACCTGCACCCGCGCCCTCCCCTTCGTCACGTAGACGATGTCGTGGGCGTTGATGACCCACTGAGGGGCCAGCGTCGCTCGCGGCCGCATGACGCCTCTCCTCGCGCTCAGCCGCAGGCGGCGGAGGATCGGGAGCTTCTGTGCGCTGAGCTTCGTTATCCACCCCGCCTGAGGATTGAAGTAATCGGCCTGCCGGGGATTGTCGATGTTCTGTCGAAGGCGATATGCGCAGAGCGCCTCCTCCAAGCCATTGCGATCACCGGCGCTGTCTCTCGTCTCCCTCTCGTGCTCTGCTTCTTCTTCACCGCCGCTGTTCCGGGAAGATGAGCGGATCAGTTTGAGACCCTCGCTGACCATGACCATCTCGCCCCTCGAGTCCTCCCTCTGGATCTTCTGCGCCAGCTCTTCCGGGACGCCGAGCGCCTCTGCGAGGAGTTTAGTGTCGAATGCTCGTAAGAGATGCCCGCCGGAGGAAGATCCCTGCTTGCTCTCGCCCTTCTGGCGGCTTCCGGCCAGCATGAATTGTCTGTGGGTGCTGTCGAGCTGGTTAGCGCTGCTGCTGGTGTCTAGGAGGGTGATGGTGACGAGGGGATGGTCGCCATTGTTGTAGCACCAGTGCACGAAACCGGCGGGAACGGCGATAATGTCTCCCTGACGGAAGTCGAAGATTTTTTGATGCTGGTCGGTGAATGGCTGCCTCTGGCCCTGACCATCACCGCGGCCCTTTTCTTCGAAGGATTGGAATGATTCCGGGCAGCCGGGCACCAGCAGACCCGCTATTCCACTACCTGAAATTAAAAAAAATTCAAAGTATATTATTTTTAGTTTCAATTACGAAGCAGAGCAAGATGGGGAAAAAGGGGGGTAATTTATAGTTTCAATTAGAAAGCAGAGCAAGAAGCAGAGCAAGTTTGGGAAAAGGGGGTAAATTTTTAGTTTCAGTTAGGAAACAGAGCAAGTTGGGGGAAAAAGGGGGGTAATTTATAGGAAGTAGCTGGCCTTCGATGACGTAGACGAGGCCTGGAGTGTTGGAGAAGATGGGGAGGAAGAGGCCGCCGGATTTGATGGTGCGACGGATGACGGTGACGCCTGCGCATTGGAGCTGCTGCTCGTTGCCGTCGAAGTACTCGCTGACGCCGGCTTCGGACTCGAAGCGGTGGCGGGGCTGGAGACCGGTGATGCGCTCGAGCCGGCATTCTTCGTGGCGGTAGCGGAACTGGCGGTTCTCGCCGGGATTTTGAGCGAGGGAGCTCAAGGGAAGGAGGAGGAGAAGGCAGCAGAGGGACAGTGGGACTGAGGAGGATGCCATGGTGATTATGTTAGAGAAAGGTTGTTTGTGCGGCTTTATATATAGAGCTGCGAAGCACAGTGCATGGCGTTGAGGGGCTGCCGGCGTGACACCTGATCGACTTCGCGTTGCCGCGTTTGCAGCGATGGGCGGCGACGTGGTGTGCGTTTCAGAAGAGACGACAGTGCATGCCGCCGGCGTGGCTGGCAGCTTCTGACGTTGCTGGCTTTTGCCACCGCTGGCTTTTCGGGAAGCGGCAGGAGCGATGCATGACCACCGGGCGTTTTATGGTCCATTGTATTAATTTAAATATTTAATATAATATTTGCACATGTATATATGAGTGACATACACGAGCCTCCGACTCTCGGGTCTCGCGCCACAATACACGATCAGTGACTGGCTTCGCCGCACGTCCGCAGCGCCCGGCTTATTCGCCCGCCCGCCCGCAGCGGCGAGCTTCTTCGCCCGCCCGCCCGCAGCGGCGGGCTTCTTCGCCTGCCCGCCAGCAGCAGCGGGCTTCTTCGCCCGCCAGCCCGCAACGGCGGGCTTCTTCGCTCGCCCGCAGCGGCGGGCTTCGCCACCCGCCCCCCATCCCCCGCGGCGGATTATTTTAATTATTTTAAATTTAATTATTTTTAAACTAAATAATTTTTTATAATATTAATTTTAAATTATTAGAAAATAATAATTAATTTATTATTAAATATTTTTAAAATCTTTAAAATTAAAAAAAAACTGCGTCGACACGGGCCTCCGACATGTGCCACACGCAGTTTCTTCCTCTCGGCCGTCGGCAGCCTGCCCGGCTACCTCCGGCGGGTTCGCCGGAGGCCGGCGAGTCAGCCGGTGGGTGTCAGGCAGGCCGCAGGCGACCGCGAGGAAGAAAATGGCTGCAGTCCCCGGCGGGTCCGTCGGAGGCCGGCGAGCCCGCTGGTGGGTGTCAGACAGGCCGCCGGCGGCTCCCCCGGCGGCCGTGAGGAAGATAATGGGTGCATGGATTTTTTTTTGGGGGGGGGGGGGTTATTGTTCATCGGAAATCTGGAGAGAGAAGGTTTGGAGAATTTTGGGGATAATTTTATTTGCAGACCACTCTTCTTCATGTTCCGACGGTCCGTGTTTTATGAAGCGAAAATCCGATGATGTAGGTTATTTTAGGTATTTTTGTGGACACGCTATTAATAGACCACCATAAATTTTTTTAGAATAGTATAGATGATCCTAATATAAATTTTACTAAATAAGTGTGAGTTATTTTAGGATTGATGGGTTCCCTTTCATTTTCGGAATCAGATCGGAGAGATTCTGACCGATGTCACGAAGTGCAAGTCAACTCAATCGGTTGAGTCATGCTCACCCCAAAGGCCTGAAACATTCGAGAAGAGGGCAAAATCAGACATGCACCCGCATAAGCGGCACGCGCGGATGGCAAGCCCACACGCAAGCGGCCAGCCCCCGCGCACAGCGGCTAGCGAGCGCTCGCCGTGCGAGCACGCGCGCTGGCGACCGTCGTCGTCCGCCGCCGTCGTTGGACACCCTGCCAGGACCGCTTGTGGGGGTACTTTCGTCATTTCGCTAAATTTGGTGATCTAGGTGACCAAAACGGAGCGACGACATTCGTTAGCACAAATCCCGCCCGGGTGCAATTACTGATGCGGCCCTCCAGAAAATTATAAAAGGCATTCGTGCCTTCATTTGAAGACAAACAACTCTAGAGGCTAAAAATAACTCTGAGATTTTTTTGGCGAATTAGTGGACTTAGACCAATCATCAGCTCAGAAATTCGCTCCGCTCTTCTTCTAGCGAGAAGAGTCCATCAAGTTTCCAAGACATGCCGTTCTTCTTCGCGGGAACGCTCCCACCAAGGCTACGCTTCAGCAAGAGCGCTTCCATCGAGGCTCCGTAGACTTAGAGATTTTTCCAAGCCGGAACGCTTTCATCAAGGTTCCGTGGACTTAGCAATTTTCCAAGCCGGAGCGCTTCCATCGAGACACCGAAGACTTAATTTCTTTTTCATCATTTTCATATTGTGTACTTGCGACGGTGAGGTGCCTTGTCACCCTCCGAGCAATCATCACAAACTCTTGTAATCTCCAACAAAATAGTCGATTTTGGCCCGACACAAATCCGACCACATGGTTTTTCACCCTTTCCGAGTTTTACACGTCAAAAAAATCCTTTTGTCATTTGCTGTTGTTTTTCTTTGACTGATTGTGTGCTCGGTCTAATTCCGAGCTAAGGCAGTCCAATTCTCCGGACTAGGGGCAAGCCGGGTGACCCGCAATAGTTTGACGCCATCTGTGGAAAAGTGTTCTCAAACTCTGCAATTCTCTGGAAGTAGCGCTCTCCACGCTCAAGCATCCCAAACAAGCAGCAATGCTAGAGAAGGATCGTCGTTTGACCTACACTACGGTTCCCACAAGACACCGTAAGGCTCGTCGCTTAACTTGCACCACGCTCGCAAGTATGGAAGTAGAGACAATTGTCGCCCCCCTGGCTAGGCAAGTTTTCGCTATAGCACGATACGATGAAGACCACTCCAACAAAAGGGCGTGCAAGAACAACACCTTCCGCTTTGGGGACGAAGACATGTTAGGGGTGCGCAAGCCACATCAAGACCCCCTCGTCATCAACGCGAGGATAAGAGATCCCTGCCTTAAAGTTAAGAGGATTCTCGTTGACAACGGAAGTTTGGTTGATGTCATGTTCATGGCCGCATTTCAGAGCATGGGGATCCACAAAGAATTTTTTTGTCTGGCGAACAGACCCGTATATGGATTCAACAATCAGCCAGTCCTGGTGAGGGGAATGATCTTTCTCCTGATGATCATGGGGAGAGTACTCGAGGCAGGCGACTGCAGCATCCAGTTCATGGTCGTGGAGTGTAATTCTGCTTATAATGCCATTTTCAGTAGGCCTCTACAAATCACGTTTGGAGCAATTCCCTTCGTGCCACATCTGATAATGAAGTTCTTGACATCCGGCGACGTAGGCATTGTTCGGGGGAATCAGGTGATGACATAGATCCGCTATCTCAAACAAGCTCAGTCGTTGTAGGGGGCAACCCGTCATATTGAAAGCTTCAATATACGGGATCTAGCCACAAGGCAAAGGGCAATGCCGGTGGAAGGCCTAGGCTTCGTTTTGCGTGGCGTTTTCGTCGTCCGTTTGGGGCAAACGCCCTCTAGCAGCGTTTGCTCCATTTCCCCATGCCGCCCCTTGAAAAACACTGCAAAACGCTCTGTTTCGTTCCCCAGCTCCCCGCCTTCAGTTCGATCGCCGTGGGAGGAACCGTCGGATGGGCCCGCCACCGCTGCACCAAATAAAGCCCTAATCGAGGTTCCGCTTCGCGAAGGGACCTCGCCCACACAGTGTTGATCAGGTCACTCTTGTCCCCAAAAGAGCATGAGGAATACATGAACTTATATGCACCAACCAGGGTATATTTGCACGGAGTCCCGAGGACATGCTATGAGTTGATCCTTAAGCCATCACACACTCATTAAATATCAACCCAAGGTGCAGATCCGTAGTCCAAAAAGTGCAACTTTGCACCTGAGAGGCTCCACGTCATTGAGGAAGAAGTAGACAAGATTTTAGCCGTGCAGTTCGTTTGTGAGGCGACGTATCTCACTTGGCTCGCTAACGTGGTCATGGTAAAAAATGCTTTAGGAAAGTGGAGATTGTGCGTCGACTACAACAATCTCAACCAAACCTGTCCAATGGACAACTTCCCTCTCCCTGCATCGATCAGCTCATAGATGCAACAGCCGGGCAAGAACTCTTTAGCTTTATGGATGTCTACTCATGATACAATCAGATCCGAATGAACTCAGCGGATGAAGATCATGTTGCCTTTTGTACGGACTGAGTGGTGTATTGTTATAAAGTGATGCCTTTCGTACTTAAGAACGTCATAGCTACCTACTAAAGGCTGATTAATCAAGTGTTCAAAAGTCTCATCATACAATCCATAGAGGTTTACGCCGACGACATGCTAGTAAAGAGCATTCGGCGAGGCCATCACCTGAAAGACCTGGATAAATGTTTCCAACTCCTCTGTCGTTTCTTACTACGCCTAAATCCTTTCAAGTGCATGTTCGGGATTATCGTGAGAAAGTTCCACAACTTCATGGTAACACATCAATGAGTAGATGTGACGAACCAAATATTGCCCACAACTTATAATTTTTGATTATATATATATATATATATATGTTTTATAATTCCCGATGATGATAAAGTAAAGGCAGTACGATTTTACGATAATATTTCGTTTTTTTTTTCTCTTTTTTCTATTCGAGTTGGGTATTTTTGGTGGGTGGACTTAAGTTTTAGCTTGAGTTGAAGATGTGTTATGAATGATTTTGGATTAAATAATTTGTGTAACAACTTAGTATGTGCTGAAGGAGTGTGTACAGGCTGTTCTTGTGCTGGATAAAATGGCTAAGTAAGGTGGTCTTTTGTGTTGACACTTGGCTAGCCAAGTGTTAACTGTTTGAACTTTGGGTTGTGATCTGGACTCGGTGCGTTTTGGCTGGACTGAACCGCTTACCGCTGTTTCTTCTTATAAAACCGTCAGACTCTTCTCATTTCACTTTCGTCTTGACTTCTTCTCCCGTCGCCCGTCGTTGTGCGCTGCTGCTGCTGCCTTCCAATACTTCTTCTTCTTCCTCCAGAACTACTCTGGCCGGCTATTCCTCGCTCTTCTATTGCTGCCTGAGCCGCTGCTGTTCTACGCTCTGTATGTACGTGCCCTTGAGGCCTTGACGTGCCCTTGCCGCTGCTATCAAACATCTCTCTGGACTACTTGTCCTTCTTCTCCTTCTTCCCGAGCTTCCTCTCCTCTCTTATTTACCTCTCTCATTTTCTGTAGCCGCTGCTCCTGCTGTGCCTTTTATCGTTGTTGTTTCCCTTCCTGTGCCTTCGACTGGACTGTGCCGAGCTATTAGGGCATAGCTGTTGTTGCTACTATGGAGTTCTAGGAAGGAGTTTGCTACACTCCGACGATTTGTTAAGGATCAGTTGCGTAACATCCTTCTTCCTCCCTCTCCCACTGTAAGCATGATTTTCATCCACTTCTAATTCCTGTTTTAAGGTTTTTTATGCTACAATGCTGAAATTACTTCATGAGTTTACTGCTATTTTGGTTGATTTGTGTTGTGCACGTGGCTGTTTTATGTACAGTTTTAGTCAGGTTTTTCATCTATTTTGAGCAGATTTTGGGTTGTTTACCCATAATTTTTGGGACTGTTTTTAGTCTACCTGTTTGTGGCTGTTTCGTGGTTATTTTATAATGATTTTGAGCTAAATTTTGTCGCTAGTTGTGCTGATTAGTAGCTGGACAGCAAGTTAAGAGGACGGGAAGTTCATTTGGGGGCTGATTTGGCCCAGTCAAGCGATATTATGGCTGTCCAACACTGGTTGAGGGCTGATTTTGCGATTTAAACGCTGTTTCGTTTTACTTTTCGACTGACGATTTATCGATTTCGACTTTCCAAATTTGTTAGTAAACAGGAATTATCCTTACGTTTTATACTATGAGTAAAACGAGACGCAACCCGAACTATATGCATCTTATTTCAGTGGTTTCCAAGACTAGGACAAACGAGGATGGCGTCCCGCGATAATCATGGTAATAATACAACAAAGGATAAAGATAAAGGCAAAGCGTTGGTGAGTATTTTATTTCTTGAATTATGTTTATTCAAGTAATTTCATTTTATTTTTGTTATTTCCAAGAACACTGCCTGTGCATATGAGTTTAAAACTCAATGATATATAGCTAATCAAATAGTTGTGGGCGAGGCAAAATTATAACGATGCAAAATTTCTGAGGGGAATTTCTTATACTCATGTCTTTTAAATTTCGATGAAGATAATTAAATAAAATCTGGCATAAAGAAATACGAAGGTTTCGAATCTTATGAGGTAGAGGCATCTACTGAATGGATTCACCAATAGGGGTGAGCCTACAATTTCGCCCTTCGGGGGTGTGGACAATTCAAGCTGCATACCTAAGTTTCCTAGTATATGTAATTAAAAGGGTGAGATTTCAGGAAGGAAACACACACACACACACACACACACACACACACACACATATATATATATATATATTGTTTATTGTATTGTATGCATATTATTATACCCCTTTTTGCTGCATGTATAACTGTTTCACAAAATAATTGTCTCACATAGTCATATTTGTATGATTAATCCAGTGTGAATTACATGTTTTTAGGCGATAGGAGCAAGTCCCAGCGCACCACAGAGGATTCCGCCAGAAGAGCCGGCGAAGGTATGGATGAAGATCTTTATCGGTATCGGGGAAATGCCAGGAGAATCATCGAATCACAAATCCAAATTGTGAATGTGATTATTGTATCTACTACTATTCTTAGATTTGTTTATCGTACCTTGTTTAAATAAATAACTGAAAGTAATAAACTGGTGTTGTCGTTTCTGTGTTGTATACTACTGTGACTCAAAATTTGAAAACTCATGTTTATTCCTCATGTCATTTGGGGGAAACCTGCTTTAGGGTTTCCACAATTGGTATCAGAGGGATGTTTGTTTTCAAAACATTGTGTCATAGGGAGTACACGGTCATCAGATGTAACCTAAAAGAAATTAAATTCCTTTATAGGAACCTATTCGGGTCTATTCCAGTCGACGTCGTCAGGAGGATCGCGAGGAACGGGAAGTTCAACAAGGAACTAGATCGGAGGAAAGTGACAATGGACATCAACCAAGGAACCCTTCCGAATTTGTACTAGCAATAGCCGAAGATCTTAAGCTAGTATTCCCAACATTAGCTACACTTGTACCCCCAGTACCACAAGTAGACCCTAACTCTCAACAACCTCGCCAACAACAAATGAACCCTCCTCCTAATCCTCCTTCCGACATGGTTGCCCCTACACCCTATCATCGAGAAATGGATTATGACCTCAAACAATTTCTGGACTTAAAATTGCCAACTTTCGTCGGAGGATTGTCTCCATTAGAAACTGAAGATTGGATACTTCGCATCGAAACTATATTCCAAGTCATGCGTTGTTGAGAGGATCGAAAGTTCGAGCTCGCGTCATTTTTATTAGAAAGTGCAACCAAACGTTGGTGGAACAATATCGTGGCTACAAAGTTCGCCAGACGTGAACGAGTAACATGGACAAATTTTCTGCACGAATTCACAAACTGGTTTGTGCCACGGTCTGAGAAAAGAGTCCTGCACAATCAATTTCTGCGATTTGTTCAGGGGAAAAAATCGGTACTGCAGTACGAGGTAGAATTTTCTAAACTCGCATATTACGCTGATTCTCTCGTAACGACGAAAGAAGATCATTGTCGACAATTTCAGCAGGGACTGCAGGACGATATCCGTAATTTACTAGTTCCCCTGGATATTCTCGAATACAGAAAGTTAGTCGAGCGAGCGAGACTGGTGGAAATTGATCAAAGCAAATCACAGAAGTCTCGCGTTAGTGGGAAAAGAAAAGTAACTGAAACTCCAACCCAAAACGAAGTACAAGACAGCCGAGATACAAAAGCATTACAAACTGCTCCGTCAACCAGTAATACAACTCAAGTAACTGCGACAAAGTGTGCGAAGTGTGGTCGTTTTCATCGAGGAGAGTGTTTGTTTGACGCTTGCTATTATTGCCGTCAACAAGGGCACACAAAGAAGAATTGTCCAAAACTCTTGAACAAAGCTTCCAGTACGCAAGGACCTCCACTTCTGGTGCCACCTCAACTATATCAAATGTATGCCGAGTCTCTAGCATCGACACCTGCACCGACACCTGCACCTTTAGCTACTTCCGCTCTTGTTTAGACTCCAGCTCACCCGCCTAAATTACCAGAAGAACGAATGATTATGCCCCGAGCCTTTAATTTGGAACCTTATCGCAAGAAATAGTTTTATTTTGGTTTATTTGAATATGGTTACGTTTTCGAGGACAAAAACTTCTCTAAAGGAGGGATGAATTGTGACGAACCAAATATTGCCCACAACAACTTATAATTTTTGGTTATATATATATATATATTTGTTTTATAATCCACGATGATGATGAAGTAAAGTTAGTACGATTTTACGAGAATATCTCAATTTTTTTCTCTTTTTTTTGATTTGAGTTGGGTATTTTTGGTCGGTGGACTTAAGTTTTAGCTTGAGTTGAAGATGTGTTATGAATGGTTTTGGATTAAATAATTTGTATAACAACTTAGTATGTGCTGGAGGAGTGTGTATTGGTTGTTCTTGTGCTGGATAAAATGGCTAAGTAAGGTGGTCTTTTGTGTTGACATTTGGCTAGCCAAGTGTTAACTGTTTGAACTTTGGGTTTTGATCTGGACTCGGTGTGTTTTGGCTGGACTGAACCGCTTACCGCTGTTTCTTCTTATAAAACCGTCGGGCTCTTCTCATTTCACTTCCGTCTCGACTTCTTCTCCCGTCTCCCGTCGCTGTGCGCTGCTTCTGCTGTCGCCAATACTTCTTCTTCTTCCTCCAGAACTACTCTGGCCGGCTATTCCTCGCTCTTCTATTGCTGCCTGAGCCGCTGCTGTTCTACGCTCTGTATGTACGTGCCCTTGCCGCTGCTATCGAACATCTCTCTGGATGACTTGTCCTTCTTCTCCTTCTTCTCGAGCTTCCTCTCCTCTTTTATTTACCTCTCTCATTTTCTGTAGCCGCTGCTCATGCTGTGCCTTTTGCCGCTGCTGCTTCCCTTCTTGTGCCTTCGACTGGACTGTGCCGAGTATTAGGGCATAGCTGTTGCTGCTACTATGGAGTTCTAGGAAGGAGTTTGCTACACTCCGACGATCTGTTAAGGATCAGTTGCGTAACATCCTTCTTCCTCCCTCTCCCGCTATAAGCATGATTCTCCCCCTCTTCTAATTCCTGTTTTAAGGTTTTTTATGCTACAATGCTGAAATTACTTCAGGAATTTACTGCTATTTTGTCTGATTTGTGCTGTGCACGTGGCTGTTTATGTACAGTTTTAGTCAGATTTTTCATCAATTTTGAGCAGATTTTTGGGCTGTTTATCCATAATTTTTGGGGCTATTTTTAGCCTACCTGTTTGTGGCTGTTTTGTGGTTATTTTATAATGATTTTGAGCTAAATTTTGTCGCTGGTTGTGCTGATTAGTAGCTGGACAGCAGGTTAAGAGGACGAAAAGTCCATTTGGGGGCTGGTTTGACCCAGTCAAGCGATATTATGGCTGTCCAGCACTTGTTGAGGGCTGATTTTGCGATTTAAACGTTTTTTCGTTTCACTTTTCGACTGACGATTTATCGATTTCGACTTTCCAAATTTGTTAGTAAACAGGAATTATCCTTACGTATTATACTATGAGTAAAACGAGACGCAACCCGAACTATATGCACCTTATTTCAGTGGTTTCCAAGACTAGGACAAACGAAGATGACATCCCGCGATAATCATGGTAATAATACAACAAAGTATAAGGGTAAAGGCAAAGCGTTGATGAGTATTTTATTTCTTGAATTATGTTTATTTAAGTAATTTCATTTTATTTTTGTTATTTCCAAGGACACTGTCTGTGCATATGAGTTTAAAACTCAATGATATATAGCTAATCAAATAGTTGTGGGCGAGGGAAAATTATAACAATGCAAAATTTCTGAGGGGAATTTCTTATACTCATATGTCTTTTAAATTTCGATGAAGATAATTAAATAAAATCTGGCATAAGAAAATACGAAGATTTCGAATCCTATGAGGTAGAGGCATCTACTAGTGGATTCACCAGTAGGAGTGAGCTTATAATTTCGCCCTTCGGGGGTATGGCCAATTCAAGTAGCATACCTAAGTATTTCCTAGTATATGTAATTAAAAGGGTGGGATTTCAGGAAGGAAACACACATATATATATATATATACATTGTTTATTGTATTGTATGCATATTGTTATACCACTTTTTGCTGCATGTATAACTGTTTCACGAAATAATTGTCTCACATAGTCATATTTGTATGACTAATCCAGTGTGAATTACATGTTTTTAGGCGACAAGAGCAAGTCCCAGCGCACCACAGAGGATTTCGCCAGAAGAGCTGGCGAAGGTATGAATGAAGATCTTTATCGGTATCGGGGAATGCCAGGAGAAACATCAAATCACAAATCCAAACTGCGAATGCGATTATTATATCTACTATTATTCTTAGATTTATTTATAGTACCTTGTGTAAATAAATAACTGAAAGTAATAAACTGGAGTTATCGTTTTTGTGTTGTATACTACTGTGACTCAAATTTTGAAAACTCCTGTTTATTCCTCATGTCATTTGGGGGAAACCTGCTTTAGGGTTTCCACAATAGAGGCCAATCCCCAAAAGATCAAAGCGTTGGAGGACATGTCTCCCCCTCACACCATCAAGGAAGTCAAGTGTCTCAATAATAGGATAACTGCACTCTCTTGTTTCCTGGCTCGGCTAAGGGACAAGTTCTTCCCTTTCTTAAAAGTGCTCTGCGGGGAACGTCACATTGGATTCCAATGGACGGATGAATGTCAAACTACCTTCGAACACCTTATGTAGTACCTGGACACTCCCCCGTCACTCTCTAAGCCCACCGTAGGGGAAGCCCTCTTCCTGTACCTGACAGTCTCGCCGCACGCACTCAAATCAATCCTGGTCAAATACGAAGGAGGGAGCTAGCACCCGGTCTATTACCTCAACAAATTCTTGTCTGATATCGAGAACAGATATCCCACGGTAGAGAAAACGACTTTGAACTTAGCGTTATCTACAAGAAAGCTTCGGTCGTACTTCCAGACCCATACTATCAAAGTGCTCACGCAGATGCCACTCTGCGTAATCGTGCAGAAGCCCAAGTGTACAACCCATATTCATCAAGGGTGGATCCCCCAAAGCCAGGTAAATAAGATTCAAAGTCAACAAGTCAAGACAAAATTCAGAGAACACTCAAGACAGTAGAAGGCCTGAGCTAGTATGGCAAGCTCCCCTCGCATACTCGTTAGGTACGCGATTAGGCCAGATGCTTGTCCAACCTATGTGAGCTCCCCCAGTACTTGCCCAGCCGATAAGGGTGGGGCTATAAATAAGACCCTCCCTCCCCATAGGTTTACTTATAAATAGGACCTAAGGGGTATGCGGATAAGGACTTCGAAATCTCGCAAAAGATCTCGACCACCTCATTTCCTAGATTTCGAGTTGAGCCTTTGGATCCTTCTTTAGAAAGACAGTTTGCGAGCTAGCGACTATTCATCTTAGTCATCGTCTTGACTTAGTCGCCAGCTAAAATTTACCTCGTACCCTGCTCAGTCATCTTTGGTTGTGTAGGGAAAGCTTCTTCTAAGCATCCAAGTATGTGGTGGGACCTCCCTGCTGCGGCGCCTACGGTCCTTTTTATTGTCTGTCTATTTTTGCATCCTAGCCCGTTAGCCGTCGAGCCCGGTCACAAAATCAGTAACCTTAAGCTTATTTGATCCAAAAATTGGAGTAGGGAATTTTCCCGGCTTCAACACTTTGGTGCGGTGAGCATGGGTCGCATCCGAGGAGAGAAATTTTGCGAGTATGTGAGATGGTGAATGGAGGAGATAATTAGGAGATAGTCGGCAACTCGACAGGAGTCAACAACTCGGCGAGAGGAATCGACTTTGTGACAAAAGCGGTGTTCGAAAAGGTCGCAAGGAGGATCAATAGGAGCATCCTGGTTGGATTCCCTTCTCTCCCCATTATCACTATGACCTCACCTCGTCGCTTGACACCATCAGAGGAAGAAACGCCACCTAGACGACTAGGGAAGGAGCAAGAAAGAGAGGGACATGAGCGACCAATGCAGTCGCGACACTATCCTGCGAGCAACCAGGGGATCAGGTTCCGAGATGTGGAACAACCGGCGAGATATCACGATACTCGCCAAGATAGCGAGTATGAAGAGGATACTCGCGAGTATGAAACTTGTCATCGCCAAGGAGGGAAGAATCCCTTTTATGACGAGATCCTAGCGGCCCTAGTTCCTGAAGGCTTCAAAGAGCCTGTCCTAAACTACTACTCTAGTAGAGATGACCCGATCATGCATCTTCAATGGTTCAAGGATGTGGTATCATTCTGCAACATGACTGGCGCTTTCAAATGCAGGTTATTCTCCATCACCTTCAAGGGGAATGCGAAAGACAAGTTTCACGAGTTGCCCGAAGGTTCCATCTACTATTTTGAGGACCTGCATCGGGGCCTGATGGCAAGATTCGTGACGTCCAAGAAAAGGATGAAGGAGGCAACCACGCTCTTTAAGATCGTGCAAGGGAAGCACAAGAGCCTTGACCACTACATCGTCCATTTCTAGGAAGAAGTTCTGAAAGTCGAGGAAGTGGATGACTTCACCCCGATGTTGACCCTGAAGTTCGGCCTGACGGCCTCTTCAGTCTGGAGATTGGGTCCAAGCCCCCAAGATATTTCAAGAAGATGATCGAGAGGCCAAACAAATTCGTGCAGGGGGAGGAGAAAAATCCGGACTTCTTGGCAAGGATAGATGAGGAGAACCTGGGAGGCATGGAAAGAGAAGGACCTCTGGAGGTGAGGGCCAGAGTAGTCCCAGGGAGGCAGGGAGAGCAGAGAAGAGAGGAACTGAGGAGAAGGGAAAAGCCCAGGAGGGCAGAGGAGTAGACGAGGCAGGAAAGGTCTCGCAGATAAGAAGAGAGGAGACCCATAACGACTCCGGAGAGAAGAGAGGAAGCACGATGATTCCAATATCACGTGAATCAGCCCCAGTGGAGGCCATCAAGAAGGCCCCAATATTAAAATCTGGAGAGGAGGAACAACCACCAGCCGGGGAGGAGGCAAGGAAGAGCTCAGGAAGAGGCGATAATCATTGCCCGACAAGGAAATAAACATCGCAGGAGGGTTCATCCAGTGAGGAACCAAGTGGCGAAGATCCCCCTTTACTGCGATCTGCATCGAGTAGAGGGACACGTGACTATGACCTGCCCAGAATTTTAGGAGGCAAGGAGGAGTTTGGAGGCAGGAGCGACAGGGAGGGACCAGCCAAGGTAGGAGGTCCCCACAAGACTGATAGCGTTCCAAGCTCCGGGGAGGAGCAGGAACGAGGACCGAGTCGACCTAGGAGGTCGCGGGGAAGTGGTTCAAGGCCCGAGAGGAGGGCAGGTAGGAGTAATCAATGGAGGAGTCGGGCTTGGAGCTTCCCGCAAGGAGAGTCTCCATTAGATTTACCGTAAGAGCGTCAACTCGACCTCTCAAATGCCGCCGTCATTGGAGGAGATCACTTTCTCTGAGGAGGACATGTTAGGGAATGAGAACCTCTTTCATGATGCCCTCGTCATTCAAGCCATCATTGAGGACTTCACAGTTGACCAAATCCCGACAGACAATGAGAGCTCAATGAACGTCATTTTTAAGAGGACCTTCATCAAACTGCAGGTGGAAGCATCCAGGATCCTAGCTGCGACATCAAAATCAAGTCTGCGACAAAGTCAACGAGTATAGAAAGATCTTGCCAAGGTATGTACCTTGGTTTGGGAAGACCTAGTCAAGAGAGTTGAAATTCAGACGCAAGTGGATGATATCGAGCCGGCGTACGCAGAAGGATTCGAATAGCTTCTCACGCAGATCCTCCAGAATGAGCGGCAGGAAGGCGACCTCTGGTGGCTGGTGCGACCTGCGCGGTACCCCTTCAAAGTCGCCAGTGATGACGACTAGATACTCGTCCCCACCGATGGACTTTGTTCGTCGTGTCGACCAAGGTGCAGACATGGTTGTTGAAGAAGATGACGCCCTCGGCGATCACAGCGAAGGCGAAGATCTTCCTGAATATAGAAAGATTGAAGACGATGTTCTTTTCCCGCAGGAAGCGGAGAAACCCCATGATCATCGTCACCTCGATCGGGTTTATCTGGGGTGGTCGATGCTGAAGTACCGCAAGATTTGGCAGTACTCCGACCATAGAGGAAGTCTCATTCCGACTTAAAAGTGGCGTAGGGGAAGGACGATCTCGCCTACGAGAAAGGTGTTTAGTTGCTCGGACCGGGTGGGAATCCTGACCGAGTATCCCTCGGGAAGGTATATTTTGCATAAATCCTCCAGATCTCGCACAGTGGCAACATACTTCTTGACGATAGCTTCAGTGAAGTTTATCGCATGGGCATGTTGGTGAGCATTAACATCGTCACTAACCATCTTCTTAGGCGAATAGAGAGTAGTAGAAGAAAAAGAAAAAAAGTGCAAGTAAAAGTCAGCGAGAAGGGAAACGCGAGCAAGATTGGCGAGAAAGAGACAAGACCGAAATACTCGCGAGAAGGACTTAGAAATCACAACAGCGTACTAAAGGCCCACTACCCCGTCTATTTATAAGCAGAGGCCCGGGGGAGATAGCAACCTCGCGCTAGTATCAACCTAAGTCGTGCGCTAGGCAACGAATAAACCTTAGCTACGAATCCTATCTCGCGTAAACTCAATCAAAAGATCGTCAGCTCGTTGAAACCTGCACAGACAACCCAAGTAATTGCAGAATAAAACGAATATCAACACAGAAAAGCAAATCACAAGCTCAAACGCGAGATGCAAACTTGTCATCACAATGAAAGAATATTATAGAAATAGTTCATTACAATGTCGCCAAAGATGAGGAAAGGTAAAAAGACAAGAAGAATTCTAAGTCTTAGGAGGCCGCTGCTCGGGAAGAGGTGGATGTCGCCCGACCCAGCCTATCTCGCGTGCTCACCGTTAGTGCTCGCTCGCTACCGCCATCGCATCGTCGCCTCGATGCAACTGGTTCTCCATCCTTGCCAGACGCCCCACAGTGCCCATGCCCGTCTGCATTCCCGCCAGCTCCTCGTGATGAAGTTATAGGTGATGATCGGTCATTGATTGTCGCCTCTCCAACTCGTTTATCATATGGAAGCAGGCCTCGTAAGCCGCAAGTTTGTCCTGCAGCTCTTCCATCTTCGTCATCCTCACCTCTAGTACCGATATTGGGCGATGAGTCTCACAGATGGCGCGTTGGTCGAACTTCGCCTCCAACTCAATGTACATGCTGGCAGCAGCCTGACGGTACTCATGAGCCGAAAGCCCTATGACATCAATGAAAGTCGCTCCCGGGGTTGCGGGACGACTTGTCAAGACAAAGAAAAGTCGCCAAATCAGTTAGAGCCACAGAATATCAACAATCAAACCAATTCAGCGACATGCGAGCTACCTTGTCGAGGGGATCGAGATTAATGAGGGGAAGGGTTGTGGCGAGTTGATTCTCGCTGGCCTGATGACGAGCCCCCCAAGCGCTCGACGGCCCGCCCCTATCCACAACCTCCAGGATTGCGACCTCCGGTCCTCGGCGGGAAGTAACTCGGGCACATTTTGTCCCAATCTCGCGACAAGCTCTCAGGCGAGTTCAGAGGGGTCGTAGTTATTTCCGGGCAGATTTCAGAGCGAGCTTCATTACTCAGTGGCAAAGGAGGTGACGGTGGAAAAGGGGTGCTCACCCTTTATTGTGACGAGCTGATCAAAGGAGAAGGCGTAGATAGATGAGTGCTCTTTGTTGGTTGCGATGAGATGGTCTTAGGGTCAGGGGCTCTGCTCTCCCCAAGTTGCGAGGTCTTCGTCGCAGTAGGATCTTTTTTCTCGTCTTAGGAGTTTGTTTTTCAGCCTCTACTTGGGACCAACGTTGATCCGAATAGTGTTCTCAGATCACGGTTGTTGTCGAGCTTCAAGGGCAATCATCGGAGCTGATCGCAGAGGAGAGACATCCAGATGATCACCAGAAGTAGTCGGTAGAGGAGCTACGAGTAAAGAACAAAAGTCAGCGAGATATAATGAAATTGTTCAGAAACTTAAGGAGTCATCGGTGAGATAGTAATCTTCGAGGCAACGAGATCCGTTTGTAGCTACGCTTGGGACCCGATGAGGTTTAGTGCGAAGGAGAAGATGGCAGAGGAAGGAAAGAAGATTCAAGCACCGACTACTCGAGAATGTCGCTCGACCCAAGATCGTCGAGGAGTTTTTGAGTGTGAGATGGAATTTCAGAATGGTCGGCCGGGGAGGCGACATCCTCGGTGCCCGGAGGCGGGTTGTCATTTTTCGAGGCCAACGATTTCTTTTTATTCTTCAACTTCTTCTTCTTGGACGGAGCAAGTTCAGCAACGTCTTCTCCCTCTCACGGCCTTTTCGGATTTGTAGGCTCGAGGAATCCGGACAAAGCAGCAATGCTCGCTTGGTAGATTTCCTTGGCAGATTTCGACATCGTGTGTGAGTTTAAAAGGCATGCCTTAAAGACCAACCACCCTCCTATTTATAGGATTTAGCAGGCATCCATCGGTCACGAGTAACCCAGATACTCGCTAAAGCAGCTGGCCGAATAAGTGTTTGATGTTTCTTTTTGAACTTCTATATCGCTCGAAAAGAGCGGGGATTGTGTACAACCCATATTCGTCGAGGGTTGATCCCACAGAGCCAAGTCAGTAAGAGTCAAAGTCAACAAGTCAAGACAAAAGTCAGAGTCAACACTCAAGATAGTAGAAGGACTGTGCGAGTACGGCGATCTCTCCTTGTATACTCACCAGGTAGGTGACTAGGCCAGATGCTCGCCCAACATATGCGAGCTCTCCTAATACTCGCTCAGTCGCCGGGGGTGGGGCTATAAATAAGACCCCCCCCCTTAAATTTACCTATAAATAGGACCTCAAAGGTACGATGATAAGGACTTCAAAATCTCGTAAAAGATTTCGACCACCTTATTTCCTAGATTTCGAGCTGAGCCTTTAAATCCTTTCTTCAGAGAGACAGGTCGCGAGCTAGCGAATATCCATCTTAGTCGCCTCCTTGACTTAGTCACCAACTAGAATCTACCACGTACCCTTCTCAACTATATTTGTTTGTGGAGGGGAAGCTTTTTCTAAGCATCTAGGTGTGTGGTGGGACCTACCTGTCCCAACACCTGAGGTACTTTTTATTGTCTGTCTGTTTTGCGTCCTAGCCTGTTAGTCGTTGAGCCTGACCGTAGAATCAGTAACCTTAGGCTGTCTTGATCTGAATTTTGGAGTAGGGAATTTTCTCAGCTTCAACACCAAGGTATCATGGAGGCTGGTCAAATGGGTAGTGGAGCTGAGAGAATTCGACATCCAGTTCTTGAAAAGGTCCATCATCAAGTCCCAAGTCATAGCAGACTTCATAGTGGAATGCACGGTCCCATCGGAAGAAGCTACCAGCTTTAATAGCACGACTCCCGCACGGTGGACTTTATATGTCAACGAGACTTCAGGCACAGAGGGGGCAGGCACAGAGGGGGCAGGCACAGGCCTGCTACTTACAAGTCCCGAGGAGGTAACTCTCGAGTATGGGCTCTCGTTGAAGTTCCCAGCCACCAACAACATTACGGAGTACGAATCCCTAATCGTCGGTCTTTGCCTCGTCATTGACTGCGGGGTGAAAAACATAACTGTCAACACCAACTCTTAGCCGGTAGTTTCATAAGTCAAGGGGGACTACGAAGAAAAGAATGAGCAATTCGCGTGGTACCTTTATCAAAATCTCTTCTTGGGAAACTCAAGTCTCACCATATCCTCCAAATTACTCGGGAGTAGAAAACCAGAGCAGACGCTCTGTCCAAGCTTGCCAACTCCACTACAAGGAACCAAACTCGGCATCGCCTAATCAAGGACTTGCTCATTCCCATTATCTCGGGCCCTTGGGAGATATCCTCCATCATAGGAGGATAGCTCTGCTAGATGGATACCATCATCACCTATCTTGAAAGCGGCCAACTGCCTGCAGACCCAGTAGAGGCCCGATGCCTATGAATCTGTGCTGCCTCGTTCTCCATCAACGCCAATGAGCTCTACAAGTGTTCCATCTCCAGGTCGTACCTAAAGTGCTTACGCCCATTCGAGGCAGACTACGCTCTACGAGAAGTGCACGAGGACGTGTGTGGGGAGCATCTAGGGGAAAGGTTGGCCCTGAAAATCCTACGATAAGGGCTCTACTGGCCTATGCTAAAAAAGGATGCCCTTGACTTCACTCGGAAATGTGAAAGTCGTCAGCTTCACTCCAATGTCCCACATCATCCCCCCGTCGGGCTCACCCCACTCCGGAGCGCATGGCCCTTTGCTCAGTAGGGGATCAACCTACTCGACCCATTTCTTCCAGCCTCCAGGCAAGGAAGTCCAACATCCTAGTCGTTGACTACTTCTCTAAGTGGGTCGAAGCAGAATCGTTGGCCAAAATCACTGAGGAAAATGCTACGTGATGGGTCTGGAGGAACATCGTCTGCCACTTCGACATATCAGCTACCATCATCACTGACAATGGGACGTCTCCAATATTGTACTTTAAGCACTGGTGGAATGACGAGGGCACACATTGGAAAGCATTAATGAGGGGCCTTTCGAATATGACATTGTAGCTGGTGGGAGCGTCCACGATAACAAATCGACATACCTTCGTTGTTCCCCCTAGGGTGATGAGGAGCTCCACTCCTTCTACCTCCTTTTTTTTCTCCTGCAAAACCAAAGAGTGGCCCGTCAGTCAAAGTAACCCCCTTCTCCTCCACCAATAGGGCCTCAAACGCCTTCTTGAACACCACGTTGACAAAAATTGTGTAATCGACTAGGATGAGAGAGACCTTGAAGTTCTCCACCACTGCTTGGATCACTGTTAGATTTTGTGGAGATTGACGGTCTGGCGGTTTGGACGGGCGGTCTGGCAGTTTGGCGGTTTGGCAGCTTGGTCCAGGCGGTATGAAGGATTGGCGGTCTGGCATCTTGAATCAGGCAGTCTAGAGGTTTAGCGGTATGGCATATTGATAATGGCAGATTAATCTTGGCGATCTGGAGTTTAGCGGACTGACGGGTTAGCTTTAACGGTCCGGTTCCGCTATGTTGTGGACTGCCTCTAGCGGTCTGGTCAGAGTTCTAGCTAGCCTGGGATCATTCAACCCTCTATTGCGGGTTGAGCAGACAGGAAGTTGAATTTTTTGTAGATAGAGGTCGCGGTTTGAGGAGAAGATGAAGCTGCGGATAGAGGTAGAGCTGAAGCTGCGGGTAGAGGATATTGTTGCGAACTGATGATCAAGGGGGCTAACCTAAAGTTCGGCGGTCTTATGCATCTATCTGTTTGTGTTGAGTGGGCTGTTGATCAGGACGGTGGGAGTGGACTGAGTAAAGATTGATGGTTACTTGTGTGGAGCGAACAGTTTGTCTAATCGTTCAATTATAACGATCTGAAATTTTTAAACTGCCTATCTGCGGGTTGTATTTTAATCCTACATCATCTGTTGTATATTATTTCTTTATCCTCTTCCTATAAATATGAGGTCATTGTCATGTAACTTAACTTTTTGTTGAATGCAAAGCTTATTATTTAGATTTTTCTCACATGGTATCAGAACTCACCTAATCCTTGCGGTTTCTGGTTTTCTAACCGCCCGTTTTGCTCTTCTGTGATTTTTGCGGATTTCGGTTTTCTAACCGCCCGCCTTTTGTAGTTTCTACAGTTTTTGCAAAAACCATTTTTTTTCTCTAACTAACTGTCGTGCTTTCCTTCTAACTGCTCGGATTCTTTTCCCAGTTGCTTTCTTCACGGCAGATACCAAGTACTCTTCTTCCATTTATCTTTATCTTCTTCTCAAACCACAACAATTGTTTTTTACTCTGTCTGACAATCATGGAACTGCTTCCATGTTGACAGGCTCGAATATCCAGACTAGAGCGTTTCACTTGTGTTCTTGCTGAGGTCTCAATGCAAATGTCATCATCTCACTGATGACCCTCCAACTTGAGGATTTATTGTCTTTGATGACTTGGATGCTAATGATGCTTTGGTCAGGACATGGATTGCCAATAGTCTCTCTAATGAGTGCCTACTTGTTTTTCGACATGCTGAGACAGTTAAAGCTGCTTGGAGTCATCTTATTACTTTGTATTCAAAAGGCGCCCAGACCTCGCACATATACACGTTATAGGCTGATTTATTTGTCTACCCTACTTTGACTCCTACTATTGCTTATCAGGAGGTGCAAGCTCTTGGCGTTGAAATTTTACAACATTGTTCATTCTCCGCTAATCTAGCTGAGCAGCACAAACACTTCCAGGAGCTTCTGGTAGTGTGTTATCTTCTTCGTTTTTCGGAATATTATGACATGATAATGCAACAAATTCTTGGCAAAGTTGATTCTCCTACTCTTAATGCTACTACTATCCGTATTGCAACTGTTACCACACTTCTTCAGCGCCCTCTGCTTGCCTCCCCACCCATCCTGACACATTTACTCATCAGGATCACTCTGGTAATTCTAGTGGCTGTGAAGGTCATACTGGTGGGTGTGGTGTGTCTCGCCATGTCTGCTCTCATTGTGGCATGACATGTCATCTTGTTGATCGTTATCAGGCTAAATATTCTCATATTCGCCCGTCTGTGGGAAAAAACACAGAGAAGTTTACGTCTCTTGCCTATTCTTCTTCTTGTACTGCTAATATAGTCACTCATTGTAAGTTGCTGATTCATTCGGAAGCTACTAATCACATGACAGGTGATCCTGGTTTATTCTCTTGCTTGAACAAGCATAACCGATCTCCTCCTATTTCTGTTGCAGACGGTAATCCGTCTCTAGTATACGGGGCTGGTATAGTCTGTATCACTCCGACTCTGCGACTTGAAGACAACTTTACGTCCTGTCTTTTCAGTGTAATTTACTCTTTGTTCCTGCTCTTTGTAAACAACTGAACAATAAGGTCACCTCTATATCTACTACTGGTTCTTTTTAGGATCCACACTCCAAGGAGAAGATTTCTACTAGGACTGAAAGCAATTGGTTCTTCTTCCTTGATAATGTCACTGTTTTCTCCACTTCTTTTCTGTAATGGCAACTTCACATTGGTCATCCTCCTCCTCATCTCATCTACCAACTCCTACCGGATTTGCCTAAGGAGGTCTCCTCTTTGAATTGTGAGGCCTGACAACTCTGCAAGCATCATCGTTTTTCCTTTACCGTAAAATAAAGACGTAGTTCTTCTTGTCCATTTGAATTTGTTCATTCAGATGTTTGAGGTCCTGCTCATATTAGAACTATTGGTATGAGGAGTTTATATAATATTACATTTTTTTATGATTTCTCTCGCTGTACCTTGTTGTATCTCTTAAGAGAATGTTTTGAACTTTTTTCTGTGGTCACGACCTTTTATAATAAGATACAAAGTCAATTTGATGGTTCTCTTAAAGTTCTTCGAACTGATAATGCTCGAGAATATCTTAGTCAACAATTTTAAAATTTTTGCATGCATCGGGACATAATTCATCAGACTAGTTGTCCCTACACATCCCAGCAAAATGGGGTTGTTGAGCGCAAAAATCGACATCTCCTGTATGTTACTTGTACAATTCTCACACAGATGAATATTCCTCGATCGTATTGGGGACATATTGTGCTTTATGCTTGCTATTTCATCAACCATATTCCCTCATCGGTTCTTCAGGGCAACACGTCATTCTATATTTTACATTCTGGAGCTCAACCTTTTTCTTGACCTCTTTATGTTTTTGGTTGCACAATATTTGTGCCTTCTCCTTCTCTTGGTTGTGACAAGCTTTCACCTCATTCGATAAAGTGCATCTTTCTGGGCTACTGTCTGACCCAAAAGGGGTATCAGTGCTTTGATCCCCTGCTTAGGAAACTGTTTGTTTCTGTTGATGTTACATTTTTTGAAGATATGTCTTATTTTTCTCAAGCTTCTACTCTCTCACCATCTGATGTTTCGCCATCTCTTCTTATTATTTCCTCTCTTTCATCTACTTCTATTCATCCTTCTACGCCATTATCTCCTCTTTCCATACCAATTCCTCTATCTTCAACTCTGTCTTCTGATTATCCCTTGCCTTTAGAGCCGTTGCTGACAATGGAAGGGGTTTAGAACATGCACTAAATATTTCATTCATGATGTTGTCTCCTATGCTCATTTATCTCCAATTGGATGGAGATTTGCCCCTTGCTCTATCGACAAATGTTGTCCTGCTGAACTATTAAGAGGCTCTGAATGTTCCACATTAGAAAGCAACAATGAATGAAGAAATGAAGACCTTAACTGAAAAAGGTACTTGAAATCTTGTCCCTATAACTTTAAGTGTGTATGTGGTTGGTTATTGGTGGATCTTTATCATCAAGTTTCATCCAGATGACACTATTGACTGCTATAAGACTAGACTTGTTGCCAATGACTTTACTCAAACATATGGTGTGAACTTTTTTGATACCTTCTCCCAAGTTGCTCGCATCGACACTATCCATTTTCTTTTCTTTGTAGCAGCTAACAAAGGTTGGGAGATGTATCAGTTAGATGTGAAGAATGTCTTCCTGTATGGTGATCTACAAGAGATGGTTTACATGCAGCAACCTCCTAGGTATGTTGCTCAGGGGGAGTCTCAGGTATGCATGTTACAGAAGGCAATTTATGATCTAAAGCAAAGCTCACGGGTCCGGTTCGACAAGTTCAATAAGGTTGTCTCTCTGGTTGGCTTCACTCAGAGTTTTGTTAATCAATCTTTTTTATTCGCAAAACTACTAAAGAGCTTGTGGTTCTTGCTATCTTTGTGGATGATATTCTTCTAACTGATGATGATAAGGAAGGAGTTTATCTAGTAAAGAGACATCTTCAGCAAATTTTGTTACAAATGATATGTGTTCTCTTCCTTGGAATATAAATCTTACAGATACACAACTCTATGATGTTTTCACAACGAAATTATGTGTTAGATCTTTTGAAAGAAACTGGTCTTCTTGGGGCAAGACCCGTTTGTTGAAACCGGAAATTGGCTTCTTGTGGAGTTTGAACCCTTGGAGAAGGGGTGACCGCACACTTACTTTGCCTAGCAAGCTTGGCTGACCAAAGACTTAAAACATGAAACTAACCCAAGGCTCTAACATGGAAGTCTCACCACACACCCGGAAGATCTTAGAGCACTTTCCCTCCTTAGCCTGTGCTGAGCTAAGGGCACCTCAGAAAGCACTATAAGACAAAAGAGTAAGAGAACTGGAAAGCTTGCCTATTGAGGTACCTCCTTAGGCCTATTTATAGTTTTTAAAACCTAGCCTGCAAATAACGTAACTCTGTTGTTCTGAATGGTTATATGAAGCCAAAAGTGGTATGCCAACAGCAAAACTCCGTTGTTCTGGAAGGCTATTCACAGCCCTGCCAGGGCATCCAGGTAATTTTACCTCTGGACCCTATTGGGCGAGTGCCCCATAAAGGCGTCACTCGCCTAAAGGGGTGAGTGCTAGGGTAAACCAAACACTCGCCTCCATGGCACCCCATCATGGGTAAATGCGAGATCTAAGGTCACTCGCCTCACTCAATGCCAAGGAACTGAAGGCGTCGACGTCACTCGCCTCACTCAACACCAAGAGCAAAAGGCGTTGACAGAACCAGACTCACTTAACGCTAAGGAACTGAAGGCGTCGACAGAACCAGCCTCACTCAATGCCAAGGAACTGAAGGCGTCGACAACACTCGCCTCACTCAACGCCAAGAGTAGAAGGCATCGACATCACTCACCTCACTCAACGCCGAGAGAAGAAGGCGTCGACAAACTCGCCTCACTCAATGCCAAGGAACTGAAGGCGTTGACAGAGCACACATCACTGAACGCCAAGCGAGCTGAAGGCGTCGATAGAGCGTGCCTCACTCAATGCCAAGCGACGGGTACGCTCGGCTAGCTCGGAGAACACTAGATTCCACAAGTTACTGGGCGAGTGGTCCTTGAAGCTTCCACTCGTATGGGGCGGCGAATGCTCGATGGGGCTAGCACTCGCCGCCTCCAGATGACCTGAGGTGACTGCGGTCCTGGCATGCCCCACTCGCCTTGCGCTCGCCTTACGCCAATCTGGGCGAGCCGAGATGCACCGATGCACCCGCACCCCCTGGCCATGTGAAGGGGTCGACTCTTGTCGATCCCGCTCGTCGGATATGGGGTTGTATGTCGTTCGCTATCCTATGGTCATTGGTGATGACAAGAGTTGGACGGAGGATTCACCTATTTTTCAGATAGTATTATGTATAAGCAATTCGTGGGAAACTCATATATCTGATTATTACCAGACCTGAAATTTATTATACTATAGGGAATGTTAGTAAGTTTATGCAAGCTCCAAGAAAATGTCATCTTCGTTCCGCCTTGCAAATTCTAGAGTATGTGAAAAGGTCTCCATGGAAGGGGTTATTGTTTCAAAAACATAACCATCTGAAGGTAGAAGCATATTTTGATGTTAGCTATGTTGACAATAAAGAAGATAGAAAATTTACTTATGATTTTTGCAAATTTGTGGGAGAAAATCTTGTCAACTGGAAAAGCAAGAAACAGTCTATTGTGTCATGATCAAGCACTAAAGTTGAGTACCAAAGCATGACATCAACTGCTTGCGAGTTGAAATGATTGTGCGTCCTTATGCTTGACTTGGGGAAGATATATAACCATCCTTTACCCATATTTTGTGGCAACTAGGTTGCTATACTCCACTCATCGCTTCTAACAAATAGGTTTTAGACGTCTTTACTGAACCAATATCCGCTTCTCTTTCATATGTATGTGACAAGCTAGACATGGTTGACATATATGCTCAAGCTTGAGGGGGAGTGTTAGATTTTGTGGAGCTTGGTGGTCTGGAGATTTGTTCAGGCGGCCAGACAATTTGGCGGTCTGGCGGCTTGGTCCAGGAGGTCTGGAGGATTGGCAGTCTGGTGGCTTGAACCAGGCGGTCTGGAGGATTGATAGTGGCAGATTAAACTTAGCGATTTGGAGTTTAATGGACTGGCGGGTTAGCCTTGGCGGTCTAGTTCCGCTGTATTGTGGACTGCCTTTAGCAGTCTGGTCAGAATTCTAGCCAGCCTGGGATCATTCAATCCTCTATTACGGGTTAAGCAGACATGATGTTGAAGTCGCTGCATATATAGGCCGCGGTCTGAGGAGAAGCTGAAGTTGTGCATAGAGGCAGAACTGAAGCTGCGTGTAACGACCCAAAAATGTGAAGTGACCCAAACTGATAATAGAAAATTCAACAATAAATATCCTCTATGATAAATATCACAATTTCAGTGTCGGCTCGGAGTCGCTTTGAAAGGTTGAGAAAATTAGCTCATGTCATGTTGTGGGAAGTTAATTTCTCTATTTTTCTATACTGGACCATCTAATTATAGGGATATGTGTGTGTTATAATTATTGACATGTGTTTAACTTGGGAAATGGTTTTACTGGATTTGTGGGCCGGCCTCAGTATTGTTAATAGGTTAATTAATTTTGGTGGCTTAAGATATTACAAGAGCTAGCCCAATTAATTGAGGCGATGGAGTTGGTAAAGCGGTGCTGCCTATATGTATTCCCGAGCCCTGTTTAATTGCCGATACTCATATTCAGTTCATTTGTACGCCGCTTGGAGGGGAGACGGGCGAAGTTGGCGCTAGGTTTCATGGAGCGGTCATCTTCTTCCTTCTCTCCCTCTCGTAAGCTCACGGTTTCGAATGTGAAGTTCTTCCCTGCTGTTGGAATCAAAGATTGGCAAGGTTTTGATTTCGTTGGAGGTAGTCGGGCTCATGTGTTTCGTATTGAATCGCCCAGATCATCCTAATTTCACTGTAAGCATTAATTCTACTTTGATTTCTTTTATTTTCCCCTTAGATGGGTTGGATTTAAGTACATGGTGAGTTAGGGTTTTTCATCTTGGTAAACGTTATCTGTGGATTGGCTGGTTAAAGGAGTAACTTTTGGTTAGCGTCACTTTGCTTTAACTGTCGATTGCTGCTACTGTTTTGTTCAGTTTTGGTTTGCTAATATATTGGGGGAGTTCTTCTTGCCCTCTCTTGGCCGACCAGCTACAGTGGGGTTTTATGTTCTATAAACTGTTGTTGGCCGGCTATGGTTACCCAGCTCTTATTATGATTTGTGGAGGTCAGATGTGGGCTTTTCTAGTTTTAAATTATTATATGGTTTTGATACTTGGGTTATTTTGTTGGTAGTGGTTGGTTTACTGGTTGTTTTGAAAGCCTTTGAGTAGCCGATTGGTTTAGTTTGGCCTAGTTTTGCAAGGGATTTTGGGGGAATTTTCCCGGTAGGCCAACTATTTTGATATCTTGTTCTGATTGACTTGAGCTATTATAAGTGGATTTTGGCCGACTAGTTTAGTAACTGCACTGCTGCCACTCTTTCTCTTTATATATTGTGGGAAATAGTGACATGAGAAAATTGGGTGAAATATAGACGGCTGAACCAATTGGTTCAGTGCTTATGCTTTTCTTTGTATATTATTCAGTGGAGAGCTGATTGGGTTTGATTGTTACTTTGGCTTTATGCCGTTATGGGTATGTAAAATAAATGGTTGGATACGTAGCTGCCAAATGATGTTAAAACAATAAACAATGCCGTAGCTATAACGAGGAGCAACCCCAGTATAAAAGACCCTAAGTTATACAAGTTTTATACAGATACCGCGAAGGATGACTCTCAAAATAGGCGCGATGAGGACATGAAATGCTATAAAAGGAAGAATAACTGATGGTGAGAGCTAGATGTTTAAGTTTATGCTTTATTGCCCTCTTTTTCAGTATGTGCACTCATATGATAATCATGTCAAACTCATGGTTACCTGTTTCTTATTAGCATGGAATAACTTTGGACCACTGATAAGGATTACTCGCATATGTATGACATTTTATAAAGGCAAACAGACGATTAGCTTCTGAGGGGATTAAGAAATAAATGAACCCTAAGTATAGAAATGAACTGTACGGCAAACATAAATAAGAATGCATCGATGCAAGATACTGATAAAGGTATAACTGAACACGAATGCACATATAAAATACTGATGATTTGTCAAACCAGTCGGCTTAAGGGCATAGACGCATGTTGTACGTATTGGTTTTGGTATACTGATGACCCGGAAGGGTCGGACCCAAAGAATGAAATACTGAAATACGGATATTAATATTGATACTGTGACAGTTACCCTTATCATGACCTAAAGTAAAAGATACCATAAGAATGATACTTATATAGATAGAACTGAGATAAGTTTACAGTTACATAGTTTTACAATTACATTGCTTACATAGTTTTCATGATTACAGTTACATTGCTTCATGATTACACTGATACTACTATTGTTAATATTTTCCTATAACTGTTTATATAGTTTTTATGAATACTAACAGTACAGATATAAAGTTGATACACAGTTTCAGTACAGGTATGCAAAATGATTAGTAGAGATATATGATTATATATAATATTGCTAAAGTTTTTACATTTGTTTATGTGTACAGTAACTAAAGAAGTATTCACCGCACTTAGTCATATTTTTATGACTAAACCCGTCGTCATTTTATACAGGTAAAGATATGACCTTGGGTACGTAAAGAAAAGTGAAGTTGAACTTGGAAAGATAGAAAAGACTCATGAATGCTTTAATTTATGAGATACGTCTTATTTTGTGTATTATTTTATACTCACTACCCTTACTTCATCCTGAGACAACTGTCTTGAAAGTAGCTTAGATACAGATTATGTGGAGTCCAAAATGGGGACCTCACACTGCGGGTAGAGCCTATTTTTGCGGCCTGATGATCAAGGGGTCTGACCTGAAGTTCGGCAGTCTTATGCATTTTTCTGCTTGTTTTGAGCAGACAATTGATTAGGCCAGCGACAACGGATTGAGTAGAAACTGGCGGTTACTTGTGTGGAGTAGACAACCTATCTAATCGCTCAGTTATAATGGTCGGAAATTTTTTAAACGCCTATCTGTATGTTGTATTTTAGTCTTACATCGTCTGTTGTATATTTCTTCTTTCTCTTCTCCCTATAAATAGTGGGTCATACTCATGTAACTTAACTTTTTGTGGAATGGAAAGCTTGTTATTTAGATTTTCTCATAATCACCAAGGCATCGTGAAAGGGATTTTCATTCCTGAACATGTACTCCGTCGAGAATGTAATTTCCAAGGTATAAGCCACACTCCTTCGGTACTGCAGGCAAACTCCCCTTTCGGGGTGATTCTACCCCCTCCCCTCCGTGGATCACCCCGATCCCGCCACGAGCTCCTTGATCAACTCGATCTTCGCACCCTCTTGGTGCTCGCCCACCGGCTCCCTCATTTCTCCTTGCCTCCCCTATTGTTGGTTCTCGTCGCCCTTCCTGGGCTCCTTCCCTCGCTCCTCTACTCAATTCAAAGAACTCCGGGCAAGTTGCGGTGGCGTGGCCCTCAGACTGGTGAAAATCACAATAGATGGCCGCCATCCGATCTTCTCCCCTCCTCTGCAATTGGGGTCTTCCCCTTCACCATCTGCCCTGCCCTACTGTATAGGCCTCCTGTCGGGGCATCTGATCATGCCTCCATCGTCCTTGTCCCATCTCAGAAGAATATTGTCGTTCTCGCCTCTCGGGGAAGAACCTCCTTCCCAAACATCTGTGGTTCCCTCCCATGGCCATCCTCTATGGTGGCTCGGAGGGAGGCCCTTGGAATCTCCTCTTCGGGCCTCTCTAGTCCCGATCTCCCGCACCCTCTTTTTCTCTCGCTTCCTCGACTCTTTCTTCCTCTTCGCCCCTCCACATCCATTCATTGTCTCTTCAATCTCTTCTCCCGTAAATTTCGCCAGCTTGGCCACGAATTCTTGACTTGACGATTCTCCTTCGTTATAGTGTCCCACTCGGTCGATCAGATCCTAGAATGACACCGGGTGATTTGCTTCAGCTCCATCTTAAATAGCCCGCCTTGCAGGCCTAGAACGAAAGCAATCATCAGAGTGTGTCCAGGTACCTCTTAAACATGAAGAATTTCCTCTTGGAAGCGATCGACATATGACCTCAACGACTCCTGCGGCCCCTGCTTAATGAGGAAAAGCGCCTCTGACTCCTTCTTCCTCCTTTTTGGCGTGGAGAAATGGAGCAGGAACCCCCTGCATAGGTCTTCAAAACTGTAGACCGAACCTACCGACATTTGATGAAACCAGTCCCTTGATTTTCCCCTAAATGTGATGGCGAACAACCGATAATTAAAGGTGACGGACATCGGCTGAATCGATACCATATCCTCGAACCATTGTAGATAATGTAGGGGGTCATCCCTCCCAGAATAGAAGTTCATGGGCGGCTCCACTAAGCCGGATGGAACGAGCGCCGTCAACACCAGCTCGCAAAATGGGCTCGCAGGTGCGTGCTGGTGGCCGAGGCGACCGAGCTCGTGCTCGTCTTCCGCATTGCAGGTCATCGAGGGACTCTCAAGGAGGACCCACGGTCGCAACACTTGGTCTTCGTTGTCTTGCCTACTTCCTTGTCAGGTCGCTGACCGTGATTCGCAACTCCCTGCAAGACATCTCTTTGAGCTGGTTTCACCACCTCGACATGCTGAGCGAGCAAACCTCACACCATCCCTTTCATAGACTACATCATCTCGATGAGCTTAGTGAGCTGGCTCTGCGTCACGAACTCGCTAGAAGGGTGCGAGTTCCCCTGATTGTCTCCTTGCTCTCCCTGCCTTACCATTACACTGTCAGACAAGTTTTTCTTCAAGAATTGCCACTCCACACTCCCCACATCAAAAATTTTGAAAACCAGATACTGGTTTAACGGAGTTTGGACTGGGATGGAACAAGTCAAGTTACTTAGCCCGTCATCAGGTGCGCAAGGCTGGTTAATTCAAGCTCGGATTCAACCCTTCCTAGTTAGTTGTTGGTTGCATACACTCAGACCCGGTGAGCTACAACGAGGAGGTCCCGCCACTCATCCAGAAACGCATATCACATCTTCCCATCCCAAAACCAAAGGCTAAGCTCGTCACCTCTGATGGCACGGAGCAAGAGCTCTCCCAAAAATTCGGAGCTCAAGGAGGCTGGGTCTGCCTCTGCAATGTGATTTGAGGATCTATTTATAGGCAAACTCCAAACCAGTGGTAAAATCGTCTTTTTTGCCTGCTAATAGCAGCCTCCGCATTTTGATTTTTAGCTATCGGCACCCCTGATTGGTCTGCGTATAGCGGAATCTAGCTGTTTGTGATGGCTAAGGGCAGATCAGGCTGGTCTACGAGTAGACGTAAGGGTGATTTACTGGTTTTACTGTCGTGGCAAGCTCAAGAAGAAGGCAAGGCGCGAGGGGCAAGTGCTCGTTGGGTAGGGCCCGATTGGCCTGTACGCGCCTCGACACGAGGGCGCGCTTGCTCAGGACTCGCTGGGCGAGCTGGCGCTTGGATGACGAGGTCGTTTCGCGGTCTCCCATTGTCGGCGAGACGCGGGGTCGCCTCACCAACATTCGACTCGCCTGACTTGATTTTCCTAGGCGGGCTCGTCTCTCGTCCTTTGGGCATGAGTTGGACTGGGGTTGCTAAATTGGGGGTGTACAATTATATTCCCAGCATCATCAACATCGAGAATAAGAATACATGATTCTACTAGTCGTGCACAAAAAAACCGGCCCTATTGGTCAGGATCGGCTAGGGACCGGTCCCGGTTATGACCGGTCTGGTCCCGAACTGGTGGTCCCAGTGGTTCCAAGGGGTCCCCCTTTTTTGCATCAAAGACCGGTCCTAGACTGAGACCAGTTTGAGCGAGACCGGTCCGGGACTGGTAGGCCAAAAGATTGGTTCTGGACCGACCCGACAATCCTAATGTGCACGACTAACTACATGGGTGGATTCAAATAACTTAAATAAGTTTACTCTGCACAAACTACTAAAAGCAATACAGATTCACACTAGGGTAACCTAAAATTGTAAAAGTTTAGAGATTCAAATATTGAATGATAAAAGAAAAGTAAACTTTTACAATCAATTTCTCAAACAAAAAAAATATCACATCTGCGTTTCCTGACAATGACACTAAAAACTTAATGCAATATCTGCAAGTGCACTGGTCGTCAAGGAAAATAAAATTGAAAGTAGATCCCTAAGTATCGATCTCAAGGAATACAATGGGGGATGTTTCGCAATTTGAGAAACTAGATTGAAAAGATAAGAATTTGTAAAAATATTTTTGTGATTTGGTTTGTTATATAGAACTAAGTGCAATAAAAAGAAAATGCGGGTCATCAACACCGTTTCACAACCACAAAAATAAGCGTGGGTTGCTTTCACCGCTTTGATTACACACAAAGATGTCTAACCACAATCTATTCTAGCAAATCACACACTTTCAAGCACAGTGATTCCACATATCAAACATGAACACAAAAGAACTTCCATAAAAATAACACCAAAGTGAAATAGAATTTAAAACTATTATTCATCCAAGGTTTATCATCGAGATATAGAAATATTTCACTACCAATCCTAAGGAGCCGAAGAGAACGCGTAGAGATACAACCACCGACCGAGCCTTTGCCGTAGAGTGGAAAGAAGATCACTTGGTTGTTTATCTGTGCCCATTACACCTTCATGGATTGTGTTCGGGATACGGGAAGGCTGTCACTTCTTCCCAATGAGTCCGTCTTCTCAAGTGTCTACGTTTGTCCACGTCAATCTCTTGATGTCCTTATTTGGCGTCCTTGCTTGACGGAGAGAATGAAGAGAAAACTCCTTCATGAATGCTTAGGATGATGGAGAATCACTTGGGAGCAAATCTCTAACTTGGAAGAGGAAAATGGTTGGATCATAAAAATAGCACTCATGAATTATATAGTAGTCAGCAGAAAAATGATCACGCACGATTTGGCACACAAGTGGTCCCGCCCATGCGTTGGATCATGCGTGAAGAGTGAAAAAAAGTGTGAAATGAAAATGTTCTGCTAGCCTGTGCGAAATAATGCCCCACCGTGCGAGCACAAATCGCACGGGTAGAGTCAAAGATAATATTTTGAGAGAAAAACTGGCCAATTATCGTGCACGGGCGGTCCAAACCGTGCGAAAGTATTTTTCAAGATTTGGCTTCGCTCCCGTGACCTGATTCCTGGGACGTCTGTGTGACACAATTGCAGGACTATGCGAGCACAAATCGCACTGGGGCTGGGGCAGGACCAGAGGTATCGTTTTTGTATGTTTTTTTTGCTCGTATCATAAGTTTATATTAATCATAAATAAGACTTATTTGGTAAAATTAATAAAGCGATCATAGTCCACGATGCCCTCCATTTTTGGGGGACCATAGTTCAGGACAAGATTTTTTATTTTTTGATTTAACGGGTTCTGTTTTTTTCAATCTTTTTATATTTTTTTAATTCAAAAAAATCTTGTTCACTAGATTTTTTTTGGGACTAATTCTGTCCACTAAATATGAAATGGATCCTCCATTTTAATTTGAAATGGAGAGGATCCGAATCCTGCGACCATATATATATATATTTATAATAAAGATATACATGTGCAAATATATAAATTAAGTTAGGCGATTGTTATTCGCACTACAGTTTTGGCTAGTCGCACATGTTTTTTCCTAATTTCTCGCGCCTTTTGGAAATACGCCTTGTACATGCATTTTTAAGAAAAGTGTTCAAGACCAAAGTTGTATATCTCATCGAGATCTAAAACTTTCGACACACCAAAGTTGTAGATCTCCTTTCGTGTTGAACACTTTTCCTAAAAATGCATGTACAGGGCGTATTTTTAAAAGGCGCAAAATCTGGATGTATTTCCAAAGTACGTCTTGTGCATGCATTTTTAGGAAAAGTGTTCAACAGGAAAGTTGTAGATCTTGTCGAGATCTACAACTTTCGTGTTAAACACTTTTCCTAAAAATGCATGCACAAGACGTATTTTCAAAAGGCACGAAAAATTAGGAGAAAACATAGTGCGACTAACCAAAACTGTAGTGCGAATAACAATAGCATTAATTTATCGGACCATAAAACGCCGGGCGGTCATGCAACGCTCCTGCCGCTTCCCGAAAAGCCAGCGGTGCCAATAGACAGCAACGTCAGACGCTGCCAGCCACGCCGGCGGCATGCACTGTCGTCTCTTCTGAAACGCAGACCACGTCGCCGCCCATCGCTGCAAATGCGGCAACGCGAAGTCGATCAGGTGGCACGCCGGCAGCCCCTCAACGCCATGCACAGTGCTTCGCAACTATATATATAAAGCCGCACAAACAACCTTTCTCTAACATAATCACCATGGCATCCTACTCAGTCCCACTGTCCCTCTGCTGCCTTCTCCTCCTCCTTCCCTTGAGCTCCCTCGCTCAAAATCCCGGCGAGAACCGGCAGTTCCGCTACCGCCACGAAGAATGCCGGCTCGAGCGCATCACCGGTCTCCAGCCCCGCCACCGCCTCGAGTCCGAAGCCGGCGTCAGCGAGTACTTTGACGGCAACGAGCAGCAGCTCCAATGCGCAGGCGTCACCGTCATCCGCCGCACCATCAAATCCGGCGGCCTCTTCCTCCCCGCCTTCTCCAACAGTCCAGGCCTCACCTACGTCATCGAAGGCCAGCTACTTCCTATAAATTACCCCCCTTTTCCTCTCCCAACTTGCTCTGCTTCTTAATTGAAACTACAATTTTATCCCTTTTCCCCCAACTTGCTCTGCTTTCTAATTGAAACTATAAAATTACTCCCTTTTTTCCCCAACTTGCTCTGCTTCGTAATTGAAACTAAAAATAATTTACTTTGAATTTTTTTTAATTTCAGGTAGTGGAATAGCGGGTCTGCTGGTGCCCGGCTGCCCCGAATCATTCCAATCCTTCGAAGAACAGGGCCGCGGTGGTGGTCAGGGCCAGAGGCAGCCATTCACCGACCAGCATCAAAAAATCTTTGATTTCCGTCAGGGCGACATTATCGCCGTCCCCGCCGGTTTCGTCCGCTGGTGCTACAACAATGGCGACCGCCCCCTCGTCACCATCTCCCTCGTAGACACCAGCAGCAGCGCTAACCAGCTCGACAGCACACCCAGACAATTCATGCTGGCCGGAAGCCGCCAGAAGGGCGAGAGCAAGCAGGGATCTTCCTCCGGCGGGCATCTCTTACGAGCATTCGACACTAAACTCCTCGCAGAGGCGCTCGGCGTCCCGGAAGAGCTGGCGCAGAAGATCCAGAGGGAGGACTCGAGGGGTGAGATGGTCATGGTCAGCGAGGGTCTCAAACTGATCCGCTCATCTTCCCGGAGCAGCGGCGGTGAAGAAGCAGAGCGCGAGATGGAGACGAGAGACGGCGCTGGTGATCGCAATGGCTTGGAGGAGGCGCTCTGCGCATATCGCCTTCGACAGAACATCGACAATCCCCGGCAGGCCGATTACTTCAATCCTCAGGCGGGGTGGATAACAAAGCTCAGCGCACAGAAGCTCCCGATCCTCCGCCGCCTGCGGCTGAGCGCGAGGAGAGGCGTCATGCGGCCGCGAGCGACGCTGGCCCCTCAGTGGGTCATCAACGCCCACGACATCGTCTACGTGACCAAGGGGAGGGCGCGGGTGCAGGTGGCGAGCGACGAGGGCCGGGCGGTGCACGACGGGGAGCTCCGGCAGGGACAGCTTCTGGTCGTCCCGCAGAACTTCGTGGCCATAGTTAGAGCAGAGGAGGAGGGATTCGAGTGGGTTACCTTCAAGACGAACGAGGAGGCCTTGGACAGCCAAATCGCCGGCAAGTTGTCGGTTTTGAAAGGGATGCCGGTGGATGTGATCGCCAATGCGTACCGGCTGTCGAGGGAGGAGGCTTTCAAGCTCAAGTTCGGGAGACGGGATGAGATTGAAATCTTTGCTGATCTGTGAAGGAGGCGGAGGGCGACAGAGACCGCAGTTTTGTTGGTCTGTTAATTGCAACTCTACTGTATGAATAAATCTACCGGGAATGAGAATAATAATAAGTGTTTCTATAAATAATATTTATCTTTGATCATCTTAAAATAAATGAAAATTATATCTATAGACCTAGTCATGGGCAAAAAAACTCGGGCCCGACCCGGCAAAAAACCCGGACCCGGCCCGGCAGAAGCCCGAGCCATGGGCGGTCTTAGGGCCCTTATCGGTCACCCATTTTTGCTGGTTGTCCGGCCCGGTCCGGGCCAGGCAAAACCCGACACCCTGGCTGGCAGAAACACAGATTTTAAACCCGCCTATTTAGGCTAGATTAAAATATCTATTAATCCCGCCTATGATTAGGCGGGGATTAATCCCGCCTATTTATTCAGGCCGGCCCGGCAAAAGCCCGGCCTGGCCCGAAGGGCCTTACCGGGCCCCCTCTTTGAGAGGGAGCCCGAGCCCGGTTGGCAAAAGGCCCGGGAGACCTTGCAACCTAGCAAAGTCATTTTCAGGAGCTCCTTGTTGTTATCTTCTACGTTTTCTCAAGTCCTACAAAACATATTGAGAGAACCTAACAATTCTTACACTGGAAGATATTTCCATGGTTGGTTTTATCTGCTGTTCTTCTCCGCGTTTTCATCCAGACATGAACTCTCGTACCCCTTCCTCCGGATCAGACACCGATTGGGTGTGAGTGGATCTTTGTCAAAATAATACCCAATTTTTAAGCCTTAAACTTGGTTTGGCAAGATGGTGGCGGTCGTGATCATGGGGGTTAAATTGTCATTCGTTAACCCCCGCCTAAGAAACTTCATCCACATTTTTATTCAAACGGATGATGTTTGTTAGTGATCAATAACGAATGACGTTTTAACCAATGCGTTTACGACCGCCGCCACCATGCCAAACGGAGCCTTGGTCATTCGTTCTTGCTCTCCCGCCCGAAAGCCGCCTGTAACCTATTCCGACGACGACACTGTTGTTGAATTTTCACAAGCAGGTCAGGGGATAGCTCTGATACCAAGTAAAACCTTTTAGAGCTATCAAGCTGGCTACTTGATCAAGCGGAAACGAAAATTAGGCGCAAGGACACTCCAACCATAAACTGAGCTATGTAGATCAGAGACAACAGAGAGCAAACACAAATATTGTAATATCAACTATCATTATTACAAGGCAAGATATACATGACGAGACATGGATTTCGTCAAGTACAAAGGAGAAGTAAAACAAGCAAGAAGAAACTCGTCGGGCAGACTGCCTCAGTGACCGCTGAGTCCGCCAAGCTGCTGCTGCACCAACTGAACTACGGAGTTCGCGAAGTTCGTGGATTATCCATTATTCTACTGACCGACTGCTCTGTAAGTCGTCGCCGAACTGAAGAAACAGACCGCCTAGTCCGCCGAGACCGGTAGACAGGTTATTGAACTTGAAAAATTGTTGAAGGAGAGAATACTGGCTGGCCGCAAATGCGACCTGCTGAAACCGCCGATTGAAAACCGCGAGCTCCACTGATTCCTGATCGCAGTCAGAACCAGACTCCTGGTTTCACAGTGCTAGCCGCGCAACCTGCAAACAGCAACCAGTTAACCTTCTCAAACCGTGCGGACAAGAAAACCGAGGCCAAAGAAATTAACCAACGCTCAACTTATTGTTCTTCAGTTACTGTTCCTCAGTTACTGTTGATGTGACAGGGGGTCCTATTTATAAGTGCGGAGAGTAGTGTGGTCACCGCCCTAGTGGATAGAATCACCACCCCAGTCCGCAGCTAGCACAAGCAAGTCCGCCAAGTCCGCAAGGACAAGGCCGGACAAGCCAACCAAAAAAACTGCCTGGCACCAAGGCTGGAAGTCAGCCCGCAAACCGGCGGACATCGCACTAGTCTGCATGTTGCACAACATGCGGATGCACAACATGCGGACACAACAACAGCTCACACACTGCAGCAGTCCATACACTATATGCGGACACAGCACCAGCCCGCACAGGCTGCAAACACTGCACCAGCCCGCAACACAAGTCCATGACCAACAAGCACAAACCACCCGGTCAACCAGCGGACATTGCGGACTCTGCGATCACCCTGGACTTGTCATAGATTGTGACCAAGTCCATCAACCAACCAAGCACTAGCGTGAGCTCGGCGGACAAGGCCCAGTCTGCCAGCTCCCAAGACAGATCGCCAACAAGCCGCTCCATCAGAGCAAGACAATCAGCCGAACTCACAAGCTCCAAAAGCAGTCCGCATAAAGCGAATTTCGCGGGCTCATAGTGAGTCCGCCCTTCTGCGTATACTCCACCTATCCGCAAGGTTACACCAGGGAACAGTCAACAAGGAAAACAGACCGCAACAACCAGGTCGCCCAGACCGCCCAGACCGTAACAACAATCACAAGGCCGTAACATCAAGACCGCCCAGACCGCACCATCAGTCCGCCCAGGCCGCGCGGTCTGGCTGATCAACCCCCACTTTCACTTCACAATTTTCAACACCCCCCCTTGAAGTGAGAAATGGTGATCAAGCCCAACAGTCCCCGTAACTGAATAAATGACACATTCGACAACGACTTCATGAAGATGTCTGCGACGTTGTCCTCACTCCGCACATGCTCTACCATAAGAGATCCCTCCAACACATTCTCACGAATGAAGTGGTGCTCGATCTCTATATGCTTGGTTCGTGCGTGATAAACTGGATTATTCACCAGTTTCAAGGCGCTTTCATTATCACCGCACAGTAGAGTTGGACCGCGCACTTCTTCATAGACGGGCTTCCCGAGTTGCCAAGGCCGAAGCCTTGTACTCTGCTTCCGTAGTAGAGATGAACACCGAGTCTTGCTTCTTGCTACACCAAGAAATACTGGTTGATCCACATGTGAATACATAACCGGATGTTGACTTCCGATCGTCTGAATCTCCCCCATAATCAACATCTGGGTATCCTTGAAGAACAAAACTCGTGCCTCTCCTATAAAGAAGACCCATATCAGAAGTGGTCTTCACATACTTCAGAATGTTCCTCGCCGCCATCAGATGAGGCTTCCTGGGTTTCACCATATACCTACTTACTTGGCCAACTGCATAAGCAATGTCTTGCCTTGTAATTGTCAAGTAGATAAGACTCCCAACCAGAGCCCGAAACACCAAAGGATCTGGAAGAATCCTTCCCCCATCTCACCGAAGTTTTATGCCCGAATCGAAAGGAGTAGAGCTACGCTTCCCTTCCAGCATGCCGAATCGCTGAACGATCCGCTCTACATAACCCTTCTGGGACACGAGTATGCCGCTCTCTTTCCTCTCCACCTCGAATCCAAGAAAATGATGGAGCTCACCCAAGTCCTTCATCTCGAAACTAATAGCTAGCTCTGTCCCGAGCCTAGCTACTTCCTCCTTCTTCTTAACGAACAAGCTCGAATCTGAGTTTGAAGCAAGATAACCACAGAACTGGAGGTATTTTGCAATCTTCTCATACCAGGCTCGAGGAGTCCGCTTCAACCCATAGAGAGCTTTCCGGAGCTTGCAGACGTAGTCTGGATGATCTTCAGAAACATACCCCAGTGGCTGATTCATGAAGATGTCTTTATCAATATCTCCATAAAGAAAGACGTTCTTTACATCCAGCTGCCACATCTTCCACCCTTGGCAGGTCGCCAAGGCAATCACCACCCGAACTGAAGTCATTTTTGCCACGGGACTGAACGTCTCTTCATAGTCTTCGCCGTATTGTTGAGAGAACCCTCGAGCAATAAGGTGAGCCTTGTACCGCTCGATACTTTCATCCGCCTTATTCTCATCTTGAGAGCAACCATCAACCTTGGGCACAAGGTCCCAAGTCTCATTCTTCTTGAGAGCAACCATCTCCTCATCCATGGCATCTTCCCACTCCTTGACCCCAGTGGCTTCGTTAAAGCTATAAGGCTCCCGCTCATCTAGGGGGCCTGCGAAGAAACAAGAGACAAAGCTCACTGTGTTTCCTTCACAATAACGAGCTGGTGGCTTGATGGTCCTCTTCGATCTCCAAAGATTCTGCTCCTTGCTCACCACCTCCGCTACTTTTTAAGAATCAGCTTCATTCCTGGGCATACTTGGAGCATCGCTCTCCCTGCTTCCTGAACCAGAAGCCTTTACCCCAGAGCTTGAAACACCTGGAGCTCCTGGTGACACAGATAGCTCCACCTGAAGATCTTCAGCAACCTCCTTCTGCCCTTCATCAACCCTGCTCTCCTGCAGCTCAACAGAGCCACCTCCATACAACGTCAGCTCATCAAAGACATCTCCTGATGCAACGAACTTCCTTGTCGCAGGATCTATGCACTTTTATCTCTTCTTTCGCTCATTGTAGCCTACAAAGACAAGCTTCTTTGTCTTTGCATCAAACTTGGTCCTCAGAGCACCTGGGACATGCACATAGCAGGTTGATCCAAACACCCGAAGGTGTTCAACACTAGGCTTCTCCTTGAACATCAGCTAATGAGGAAACTTCATGTTGATCGGACTCAGAGGCATCCGATTGATGACATAAGTTGCGCAGACCATTCCTTCAGCCCAAAAAGACCTGGGAATGCCCTTTGCATGAAGCCAACACTTGCAGGTTTCTGTCAAATGATGGATCTTCCTCTCTGCCACTCTATTTTGTTGTGGAATATGAGCACAAGTAAGCTCTCTCTAGATCCCGTGCTTCCTACAGAAGTTAGAAAACTCGGATGATACAAATTCACTACAGTTGTTTGATCTAAACGTCTTGATCCGCAGGTCAAGCCGGCCCTCCACCAGCTCCTTAAACTCCACAAACAATTGGAAAGCAGCTGCCTTCTACTTCATGATATACATTCAAGTGTATCTTGAGTAGTCATCAATCAATACCAGCATGTATCTGCTTCCTACAAGACTAATAGTAGCAGCTGGCCCCATCAAATCACCATGGATGCACTTCAAATGTGCCTTGCTCCTTGTCTAAGATTTGTCAAACGGAAGACGGTGAGCCTTTCCGAACTGACATCCTGTGTAGACATGGCCATCTCCGTAGGATTACAATTTTGGCAAGCCTTTCACAAGGCTTCTCATCGCCATAGTTTTCAGCTTGTTCATCCCTACGTGCCCTAGCCTCTCATACCAAATAGCAGCGCTATCGTTGGCCCTCATCTGATCAACATAAGAGCTTGTTGATAAAACAAACATGTCTCTAACCATTCTCCCTACATGAGCAACATCAGCATTTACCGTTGATACGTTGCGGAGAAATTTCACTTCTGTTGGCCCAAATAGAATGTGATAGCCCGTGTCAACCGCATTGGTCACAGAGAAGAGGTTCTTTATCATGCCAGGTATGTGATACACACTCTTTAATGTAAGTGGACCTTGAGCACTATCCAAAGAAATAACACTCTCCTTCTCTACAGTATGAACAGAATCATCAGCTATAAAAATAGCTTCGTTACTTGAGAATGCCTGCAGTGAAGAGAACTTTGACTCGTCTCCAGTGAGGTGATGACCACACCCCGAGTCAACTATCCAGTCATCTTGGTAGTCGACGGTAGAGAGAGCATGAACACACGTGCTTGTCATGAAGGCTCCTCCCCATCTGGCTTCCTCAGCACTAGAACAAGCTCCCTCCTTATCTACAACATGCTAAGGTTGCAGCTTGACCTTGCAGTCACGCTTGAAGTGCCCCGGCTAATTACACATGTAACACTTCAACTCATTCTTCCAATTCTTCTTAGGAGCAGCGCTCCTCTCTTGCTGATAGAAAGTTGAAGGCACATCAACAGCAATAGGCTTCTTCTTCTTCTCCCATCTCTTCTTCTTCTTATAAGAGAAGAGAGATTCACTACCTCCTTCAGAGATAGTAACCACAGCCATCTGCTTAGCCAAGCTCTTCTGTGACCCCAACAGATTCTCCAGTTCCAGCAAGGATAGCTGAGTCGCCCACCCTTGAACAGAAGTCATAAAGGCCACATATTCCTTCCGCAACCTGCGGATTATGTGTCTCTTTAACTTAGCTTCAGAGATGGGCTCATCAGGATCCAACGCTAATATTTCAGCGCATAGGTTCTTCATCTTAAGAAAGAACCTTGAGATGGAAAGATCTCCTTGAGTTGCCTTAGCCAACTCATTCTCTAAGAATTGTAGCCGAGCTACATTCTTCCTGTTGAACAATCCATTAATGGATGTCCAGATCTCAACAGCAGGCTCACATCCTAATATGTGATCAAAGAGCTCAGGTGAGACAGCCCGCTTGAGAGCAAACTATGCCTTTGCATTAGTCTTCCTCCAAGCTCTCACCTGTTCAGCAGTACCAGTAGCAATAGTAACTTCTTGCTTGTCATCACCCCGACGACCTCCCACAACTCCTCGCCAATAAGATAACTCTTCATACACGACTTCCACTTCTTGAAGTTAGTCATTGTAAGAAGTTCAATACCAATACCCCTTGCGAAAACTCCCTCCATTGCAAACAACCACTGATCAAATAACTTCCAGAAGCGTCAAGCACAACAGAGGTTGATCACTGCTCAAGCCACTTTCCCTTTGATACCATGTTGAATTTTCACGAGCAGGTCAGGAGATAGCTCTGATACCAAGTAAAACCTTTCAGAGCTATCAAGCTGACTACTTGATCAAGCGGAAACAGAAACTAGGCGCAGAAACACTCCAACCATAAACTGAGCTATGTAGATCAGAGACAACAGAGAGCAAACACAAATCTTGTAGATCAGAGACAACAGAGAGCAAACACAAACTGAGCTTCGTTCATAGAATCAAACTATGTTCATTCGATTATTAAGATTATTATTAACCATTTCATAATTATGATATACCATCAAGTTTGAAATGATACAACAAGCTGTGACCATTATATCATTATGTTTGGAATGATATAACTAATATCATAATATCAGGTCAAATATAAGCAACTTCAGTATTCCTTTTTAGAATGATACTCAAATCAACCTTTGAATAAAAATAATTCTACAAGTCATCGAGTTTGGAATGACTGACAACTATTCATCTCTGACTTTCATTAGATAGCATCTGAAATACTTCAGTGTACTAACTTTAGATACTTGAATATAAGTAGACTATGGTTCTAAAATTTAAAATATAAGCAAGGTATTAAGTCTTACTAAATGGACTTTGATCTCATCTCTCCCGATATTTTAGTTGTTAGAACCTTACATAAGCCCTTGGTAAGTACATCTGCTACATTATCTTTTGATCTCATGTCTAATAGTGAGATTATCCCCAGACTAGTGAGGTAGGTCAACCAAGCATGTTTCATCCTTAGTTGTCTTCGTTTTCCATTGAACAATGTATTTGTTGCAATGATCTTTATGACCTTATTATCACAAAAGATCGAAATAGAGTTCATTTTCAGACTCATCATTGGAATGTACATTATCATATCTCTTATCCACTCTGCTTCTTCTCCTACTGAAGCAAGAGCATAGAGTTCTGATTCCATAGAGGATAGTGCAATGCATGTCTGCCTCTTTGACTTCCAAGCTACTGCTGCTTCTCTTAGTGTAAATACAAAACACTAGTGGATCTACTTTTAGTAATTTTTGAGCACTAGGAGGCGTAAGAATATCCCTCAAGTATGGAAGGATGTTCACTGTAACATAAAACATACTTTTTAGTGTACTTTGAGTATTGCATTAGCCTTTCTAAGACATCCCAGTGTCCCTTTCCAAAGTTACTCGTAAATCTACTTAACATGTCGACCTTAAAGGTTATGTCAGGTCTAGTGCAGGTTGTAGCTTACATGAGACTTCTTATGAGTTTAGAGTAATCCAACTGTCTAATAAGTGAACCTTTATTCGGTTTCAGGTTATTGTTGTAGTCGTATGGAGTCTCAATCTTTTTGGTTATTATCGTAACCCCACTTCTCTAGTAAATTTCTTATATAGCGATTCTGACTCTAGGTAATACCTTTTTTAGTGAAGTTCACTTCCATTCATAGGATGGTTTTCACTACACCTAAGTATGTCATGCTAAATTATCTCGTCAAGATAACTTTCAAGTCTTCCACCTCAAACTGATTAGTACACAAAATTAACACGTCATCAATGTACACGCATATAATTGCAACTTTATTTGAACTTATTTTTACGTACAGACATTTATCTGATAAGCTGGATTTGAAACTCATAACTTTAACATAAGTGTCAAATTTCTCATGCCATAATTTAGGTGTTTGCTTCAATCCATAGAGTGATTTAATCAACTGATAATCCTTATTTTTTAGACCTTATATGACAAACCCTTCAGGTTGGTGCATATAGATCTCCTTAGTTAGATCTCCATTAAGAAATGCAGTTCCATCTGATGAACGATTAAATGTTCAATAGATATTTACGCGAGAAGAATCCTAATTATTGCAATGTGACAAATAGGTGAGTATATATCAAAGTACTCTATACCACTCACTTGAGTGATGCCTTTTGTCACTAGACGTGCTTTGTATTTAGCGATACTATAATCGAGATTTAGCTTCTTTTTCAGGACCCACTTACTACCAATAGTTCTAGCCCCTTTGAGCAAGTCAACCAATGTCCAAGTGTGGTTTTGTAGGAGAGAATTCATCTCATTATCTATGGATTCTTTCCATAATAAAGAATCCATAGATCACATCGCTTCCCTATAGGTAGATGGATCAACTTCAACTTGGTAAGTCACAAAGTCTGTACCGAAACTTTTAAACACTTGTTCTATATAAGATAACACTTTTGAAGCAAAACTAATAGTGTCTATTGGCTCAGTGTTAGAGATTTTTAGTTCTAGCTCAATAGTAGTCTCAATATTAGTCGCTAATAGACTAGAAGCGTCAGGTTTTTATCTTTAATGAACTTATCCTAAAAAACTACATCTCTAGATTCTATTACAGTATTAGTTGAGAGATCTAGAAATTTGTTTGTAACACTATCCTCTGCACATCCTAGTTAGACACATGTGTTTGTCCTAGGTCCAACCTTAGCTCTCATAGAGTCAGGTATCCTAACATAAACGATACATCCCCAGGTTTTAAGATTATCAAATCTAGGAGGTCTTTTAAACCAAAGCTCATAGGGTGTTTGTTTCAACTTTGCATAAGAAACCTTATTAAGAATGTGATTTGACGTGAGGACAGCTTCCCCTCAATAGGTCGAATGCATGTCAACAGTCAATAATATAGAATTCAACATTTTTGTTAAAGTTCTATTTTTTCTCTCCACGATGCCATTGGATTGTGGTGAGTATGAGACAGTGATTTCAGGGATTATATCATTGTTGTCAAGAAAATCTCTAAACTTTCTGTAGACATATTCTCCTCCTTTATCACTCTATAGCCTTTTTATTTTCATGTCAAGTTGAAACAATATTTTTGAATATACAAAATTTTTCAAAAGTTTCATCTTTGGATTTAAGGAGATAAACTGAATATTGAGTAGTCATCGATAAAAGTTATCAGATACTTCCTACCGTCTCTTGTGACAAAGTTTTTGTAGTAACATTTGTCGGAATGTATTAACTCTAGTAATTGTGTGTTTCAGAAACCTAACTAAAAAGGTGTTTTAGTTATCTTTGTTTGAGCATAAATTTTACATTTATCAAACTCGATTGTTGTGTCTAGGGAAATATTATGAGTTCTAGCTGGCAGCAGTAGTTTTTTATACTTCATGTGTCCTAGTTTTGCATGTAAAATCTTAGAATCTATCAGATTTGAACTAACTTGATTTACAACTTCGTTTGCTAGACTCAGTCTATACATCCCATTAACGACATAAGCACAACAAAAATAATACGAGTGAACCATTAAAATTACTTTACCACCCCTAATATTAAACGACATATCAGCATCGTAGAACAAGCTAATTGAAACTAAATTAGCAGCTAATTAAGGTATAAATTTAATATTTTACAAAATTAGTGTTGAAACCGAAATTCGGCTCCACCTAGAGTTCGGACCTAGGGTGTGACTCACACCTACTTCTCCCAAACCGTCCCTTGGTAAGAGACTTGAATTTGAAAACTGACCCTTGGCTCTAGCGTGGAGGTCCCACCTAACACCTAGAAGACCTTTGAGATCTCCCCCTCCCTAGCCAATGCTGAACTAGGTGCATTGGAGGATGAAGGAAGAGGATGAAGATGGATGAAAACGGATCCTTCTCCAAGGCACCCCAAGGGTCTATTTATAGATTTTCGGGAATGACATGCAAATAGTCAACCTTCGCTGCTCGGAAATTACTGAAATACCCTGGGGCTGGTTTGCTAACAGCCAAACTCCGTTGTTCTAAACAGCTATTCGCAGCCCACCAAGGGCAAAATAGTGGACCCTCAAGCCGGACGAGACCCTCAAGCCGGACGAGACCCTCAAGCCGGTCGAGACCCTCAAGCCGGGCGAGACCCTCAAGCCGTGCGAGACCCTCAAGCCGATCGAGACCCTCAAGCCGGGCGTGACCCTCAAGCTGGGTGAGACCCTCAAGCCAGACGTGAACTAGGCTGGGCGAGACCTGACCTCCAAGGGGCGAGGGCGGGTGTCGGCCTCGCGCTGCATCTGCCCCCTGAGAGAAGGGCGGGGCGGGTGCCGACCTCGCGCCGCACCCGCCCCCTGAGAGGAGGCTGGGGTGGGTGCCGGCCTTGCATCGCACCCCCCTTAGAGGAGGCTGGGGCCGGTGTCGGCCTCGCGCCGCACTCGCCCCCCTGAGAGGAGGCCGGGGCGGGTGCCGGCCTTGCGCCACACCCTCCCCGTCCTTTTAGGGGGAGGGTGTTAACCTCGCGCCGCCCCCGCCCCCCTGAAAGGAGACCGGGGCCGGTGCCGACCTCGCGCCGCACTCGCCCGCCTAAAAGGAGGTCGGGGTAGGTGTCGGCCTCACGCCGCACCCACCCCCCTGAGAGGAGGTCGGGGCGGGTGTCGGCCTCGCGCCGCACCCGCCCCCTAAAAGGAGGCCGGGGCGGGTGCCGACCTCGCGCCGCACCCTTTCCTGAGAGGAGGTCGGGGCGGGTGCCGGCCTCGCGCCGCACCCACCCCCCTGAAAGGAGGTTAAGAGTAGACAAATTCTTCATCCCCCTACTAGTATATTACGCAGATCAACTATAAATTGTCCTTTAGGAGTGCAAAACCTCCCAAAAGCTTAAAAAATGTGTAGCAAGTCTCACGCCTTGCTTGGGGGCCCATTCCGCGAATACGGGGTTGTACAAAATCCCCGCTCTTTTCGAGCGAGTTCCACGCTCGGAAATAAACATGCAACCCAACGTATTCACTGAGTGTAGCACTCTTGGAGCCAAAAATACTTGGCCTCTTCAAGGGGTCAACCTGACATGCTAGCTAATGGGAGCCTGAGTGACGAGGTCTCCTCCGGGTTGAACCGACTCTCCACCGAGACACATTCAACTCATCCAACTGGTGAGAGCCTAGATGAGGAGATCCTTCTCAGGGGTGATAACTTCACAAAAAGAAGTTATCTAGTGCTTTATTTTGATTTAATATTCATCGTATTGGGAAACAAATGAATTAAATAAGTAAAAATATGAGTAAATTCATATTTATTTTATTTGTGGTTAATATGTCTAATTTTCTTTTGTTTTCTTGCTAGAAATGCCGAAGAAATTGATCCGGAGAAGCAAAGTTGGAATTGTTTTTGGCCTGTGCAGGTTGTTGCAACAACCTGAAAAAGTTGTTGCAACAACTGCTGGATGGATTTTGAATTTAAAATTCGAATTTTACGCCAAAATGAAAATTGAAAAGAGACAACTTTTGGTAAAGGGCTGCACGTTTTTAAGAGTATAATCTCATACCATATGGAGATATAGAGGAATCATTAGAGAGGAGAATCTTAGAGCATCATCTTGGATATGGCTTTGGAGAAGAAGAACTAGGGCAAACCGGATCTTGGAGAAGGACTGTTTGGGGCCAACTTGGAGAGCAATTTCCTGCACTATTTTGAATTCTTTCCATCATGCGCTGTAAGATCTTTCTTATTTTGTGGTGTTCTTCCGCGGTTATGAACTAAATTCTCTTGGTCTTGTACAAGGAGAGTACTTTGTGTGTATTTATGGTGTATGTCTCTTATTGTTGAGATTTATTTGATGATTTGTCCTCTTGTGAACTTTTGAATTTATTTATGAGATTTTTGGCTTTGATCTTCATCTTGTGTTGCGTTGCGAGAATCGAGAGATGAGTGACGTAATATAAGGTTGAAAGTTATTTTATTGCACCGCAAGAATCGAGAGACGAGTGGTGTAAAACGTTTAACCAAAGATCTCCACTTTTGCGTTGTACTTCGAGATTCGAGAGAGGAGAAGTGCAACCGCTCACTAGTTCACCGTAGTTTAGAGGTGAGGAAGAGATTCCCTCCTTTTGCTAGCGATCCGGTTTTTATATTAAGCAATATTCTTCATTCTTCCTAAGTTAGAGATAACTAGGAGAATTTAGAACGTTGGGATTTCTGAGATTCGAGAGATGAGGATTTCTTCTATAAAAATCGTTGCATGATAATTCATTCAAACACTCTTAACTAATATTATTTCTACGCACCATATAGATGCACATAGGAAATCTGAATACAAGACTAATTCCACCAATTTATAAAAGTATTTTTCAAAGCTTTTAAGTAGTCTAATTAGTTTAAATCTTAGTTAGAAATCATTATTAGCTTATAAAAATTATCTCTTTCGACTTATTTCACTTGGATTTAAATAATGGGTAGAGCTAGTAATTACGAGCACTAGATTAATCACTTCCTCGTGGGAATGATCTTGATTCATCATTTTATTACTTGATTCGGCACGTGCACTTGCGTTATTTTATACATTTATTTCGGGCGTATCAAGGGGTTGGGATTTACTCTCCCCGAGGCACATTTGACTCATCCAGCTAGTGAGAGCCTGGGTGAGGAGATCCTCTCGGGGGTTGGGACTTGCTCTCCCCGAGGCACATTCGACCATCCAGCTAGTGAGAGCCTGAGTGAGGAGATCCTCTCGGGGATTGAGACTTGCTCTCCCCGAGGCACATTCGACCCATCCAGCTAGTGAGAGCTTAGGTGAGAAGATCCTCTCGAGGGTTGGGACTTGCTCTCCCTGAGGTACATTCGACTCATCCAGCTAGTGAGAGCCTGGGTGAGGATATTCACTCGAGGGTTGGGACTTGCTCTCCCCAAGACACATTAGACCCATCCAGCTAGTGAGAGCCTGAGTGAGGAGATCCTTTCGGGGGTTGGGACTATACATGTCATTCGAACCATACTAAATTCAACATCTTCAAACGGGGAGAATTTTAGGGTACATGATCTCCTGACTCTTTCGGTCAGGGGTAGACTCATTACAAAAATAACATGAAAGGAAAAAAGTCCTCACCAAAGCAAGGTTTCTTCAGGCTGCTTGGGCATGATGGCCGTCATTCGACTCCTTTTCATCTGATACCTCTATCCTTCCCAAGCTCTCCATGATCTTCTCCATCTCCTCTGCCCTAGCCAGTCAGGAGATGGTGTTGACGGCCGTGACGTAGCACTGCTTTGCCATCCTGGGGTCTCCCCTGGCCCTGACTTGGATCCCTCCAGCATTAAACTTGAGGCATTTGTGGAAGGACGATGGCACACAACGGAAGGCCCTGATGAGGGGTCTTCCGAAGATGGCATTGTAACTGCTCGGAGCGTCAACAATGATGAACTGACAGTTACTTGAGGTTCCCCCCAACTTCACCTGGAGTCTGACTCCACCTTCTACCTCCTTCCTTTCCCCTGAAATCCGAACAGGGGTCCGTATGAGGCAACCACCCTCCTTGATTCCACCTTCATCTCGTCAAACGCCTCCTTGAAAATGACATTGACGGAGCTCTCGTTGTCAACCAAGATCCGGGAGATGGTGTAGCCCTCGATGACTGCCTGGATGACCAGCGCATCGCAGAACGGATCCTCATGACTCATTATGTCCTTTACTGAGAAGGTGATCTTCTCATCTGGGGGTGGGGTCTGGGATGTTGAAGCGACGCTCCGACATTATACAGTATGGAGGCTTGCCTTTTGAGTGGCCTCGAACCCCACTCCATTGTGGATCACTCTTATACCTCCTCGAGCTCCTACATTGACCCGGTCCTCACATACGTCGTCTCCCCCTTCTCTGGGGAGAACTTCTTCAATCCGTACCGGCGGCTGCTGCGGGGCTGGAGCTGTCGCCTCTCTCACTTCCAGGAATTCGGGGCAGGTAGCTGTGGCGTGAACCTCTACCTGGTGGAAGTCACAGTACGACAACTCTCTTCCTTCCCTCCTTCGACGGGCTGAGTGATTCCTCATGTTACCTCTTCCCCCTCTTCCTATCGCCATGACTTGTTGCGGTGGGGGTAGCAGCTGCCTAAGGGCTTGCCTCTGGAAGTTGAACCTCCCTTGACCTCCATGAAAGTTCCCCCACCCTGGATGGGATCTCTTCCTTTACCTTGAACGGGTCCTCCCTGTTGCCTCCAACCTGGCTCCAGACCTTCCTGAGGTCCCTAGAACCCCTGAGCTCTCTGCTCCTCTCTCCTTCTCCCTTCCTGATGCCTCGAGTCACCTTGCTATCAACTCTGCCTCTGTTAACCTTGCCAACTTCTTGACAAATGTCGGGTTGGCCGCCTCAGTTACTATCTTCTATGCCGCCCTTTCAATCATCTCCTCGAAGGATAAGGGGGCCTTTCGGGTCAGACTCATCTTGAAGAACCCTTCACGCAATCCAACTGTAAATGCCATCTGGAGGGCATACCCCGACATCTCCTGAATATCCAGGATCTCTTCTTGGAACCTATCCACATATTGGGCCAACGACTCCTCCGCCCTCTGTCTTATCAGGAAAATGGACTCAGGAATCTTCTTCCTCTTCTAGAGGTGGAGAAGCAAAGCTGAAAGCTCCCGCTCAAGTTCTCGAACCCGTAGATCGATCTTGCTGGGAGTTGATGAAACCAGTCCCTTGCCTTGTCTTTCAACGTGATCACGAAGAGGCGACACTTGAATGCATCCGACATCGGCCTGATAGAGACCGTGTCTTCGAACCACTATAGGTGTTGGACGGGGTCATCCTTCCCGGTATAGTAAGTCATGTCAGGCTCTCTAAACCCCTCGAGAACGGGAGCTGAGACAATCAGCTTGCTGAAGGGTGACCCCCTACTCGGTCTTGCATGCTCCACTCGCGCGACCTGCTCGCTTGGGAGGCTAACACTTGCCGGGCTAGGGAACATCTCCCGACCGGTGAGGTCTCGCTCGACCCCCTCTCCTATCCTTTCCTTCCCATGTCGTCTTCCTGGTGCACTTTCTTCTACCCCTCCAGGGGTCATCTCGCCCAGACTCCTGAGAGCTATCTTACCGAGACCCCTGGAAGCTGGCTCACCGAGACCCCTGGGAGCTAGCTCTTGGGGGTGAGAGTTGAGCAGTCACCCCAAGGAGCAATACTTCACAGCATCTCCATGATGTCTTGGATGGATGTCATGAATTCTTCCCTCCCTACAAAGGGTCCTAGGTTGGAGAGCTCGTTGGAGTCATCACTACCTCCATGATTTCCCGTCATGGAACTTGCTCAGGAACTTTTGTATGAGTCGCGGTCCACACTTACCGCACCAGAATATTGAAACTGAAATTTGGCTCCACCTACAGTTCAAACCTAGGGTGCGGCTCACACCTACTCTCTCAAGTCGTCCCTTGGTGAGAGACTTGAATTTGAAAACTGACCCTTGGCTCTAACGTGGAGGTCCCACCTCACACCCGGAAGACCTTTGATATCTCCCCCTCCCTAGCCAATACTGAGCTAGGTGCCTTGGAGGATGAAGGAAGAGGATGAAGATGGATGAAAACGGATCCCTCTCCAAGGCACCCCAATGGTCTATTTATATATTTTTGGGAACGGCCTGCAAATAGCCAACATCCGCTACTCTAAAATTACTGAAATACCCCGAGGCTGGTCTGCCAACAGCCAAACTCCGCTGTTCTGAACAGTTATTCGCAGCCCGCCAAGGGCAAAATAGCAGACCCTCATGCCGGGCGAGACCCTCAAGCCGGGCGAGACCCTTAAGCCAAACATGAACTAGGTCGGGAGAGACCTCCAAGGGGCGAGGGCGGGTGTCGGCCTCCCGCTGCACCCACCCCCGTGAGAGGAGGCCGGGGCAGGTGTCGGCCTCGCGCCGTACCCGCACCCGCCCCCTTGAGAGGAGGCCGGGGCGGGTGTCGGCCTCGCGCCGTACCCCCCCCCCCCCCCCCCGAGAGGAGGTCGGGGCGGGTGCCGGCCTCGCGCTGCACCCGCCCCCCTGAGAGGAGGCTGGGGCGGGTGACGGCCTCGCGCCACACCCGCCCCCCTGAGAGGAGGCCGGGGTGGGTGCCGGCCTCGCGCCGCACCTGCCCCCCTGAGAGGAGGTCGGGGCGGGTGCCGGCCTCGCATCCCACCCGCCCCCTGAGAGGAGGTCGGGGCGGGTGCCGGGCTCGCGCCGCACCCGCCCCCCTGAGAGGAGGTCGGGGCAGGTGCCGGCCTCGTGCCGCACCCGCCCCTTTGAGAGGAGGCCGGGGGGAGGCAAATTCTTCATCCCCCTACTAGTATATTATGCAGATCAACCATAAATTGGCCTTCAGGAGTGCAAAACCTCCCAAAAGCTTAAAAATGTGTAGCAAGTCTCACGCTTTGCTTGGGGGGCCCATTCCGCGAAAACGGGGTTGTACAATTAGTGTTTTACCTGAGGAGAGCAGCAAGGTTACATTTTTCACCTTCAGCACGTCAGCTACACCACCATTAACAACAATAACGGTCTCTTCTACCGCAGTGACATCCTCCAAAAATGCAGAATTGTTGAAAACATGGAAAGTTGCACCTGAATCTAGCAACCACTCAGTACCGGCCTTTTCTTTTCAGACCATGATAACAAAGTTGGCAAACGCAGTCTGATAAACCATATTTGTTTTGTTATCAGTCTTCGGTGTACTGGCTTCACCCCTTTTGGGTTATTTGCACTTAGAAGCACAGTGACCCCACTTATTGCAGTTGTAGCACTTGTCTTTAAATTTCTTAATTTTCTTGCTAGTGTCAGCAACTGCGGGTGTACTGATGAGTGGTTTAGTCTTTCCAAATTTAATCTTATACTTAGGATGCATGACCATTTAAGTAGTAGAGTTTTGATTACTAACCATATCTCTAGCGTGCCTAGTATGATTATCGTCCTCAATACAAATGAAACGTTTGAGATCTTTCAGACTAACCATCGTTTTCTTCTGATACATCTCTGTCTTAAAGGAGTACCATGCCGATGTAAGCTTGAAGATGATGTCTCCTACAACAAATCCATCTGACAGAGGAATGTTCTCACTGTTAAGATTGTTTATAAGAGTCTCAAAATCTGCAACCTGAGGAAGTATCTCCCTATCTTCAGTGAATGTTGATGGGATTTCCCCCTAAGAGTTGTTCAGTCAAGCCCGAGGACCACCCCGACTTGCATTAATTTTCCGACTAAGTGTGCGCCTGCACGTACCTTAGGAGACGTGCGCTCTGGGAAGCCCGCATCCTAGGCAGTGCGCACCCGTGCGCGCTCTGGGAAGCGCGCACCTGCGTGCGCAGAGCCAGGTTACACGTGTCTGCGCGCGTCCTGGGCAGCATGCACCAACGCGCGCTCTGGGAAGCGCGCACCTGCGCACGTAGAACCACGCAACGCGCAGGGCGCGACCTTCCCTCGACCATCTGGCCCTCTGCCGCAGGAGGCGGGCCGCCACCTGTCCGCCTGTCAGAGCCACCGCCCCTGGAAGAGGCGACCCGTGTTTTGCCCAGAATGGGCGACAACTTTGCAGGGCGACAACTTTGCCGCCCGTTCTAGCCGCCGCCCCTCATAGGGGCGGCCCGTGTTTCGCCCAGAACGGGCAGCAACTTTGCCGCCCGTTCTGGCCTCCGCCCCTCACAGGGGCGGCCCATGTTTCTCCCAGAATGGGAGGCAACTTTGCCGCCTGTTCTGGCCACCGCCCCTCACATGGGCGGCCCGTGTTTCGCCCAGAACGGGCGACAACTTTACCGTACATTCTGGTCGCCGACCCTCACAGGGTCGGCCCATGTTTCGCCTAGAACTGGCAATAACTTTGCCGCCTGTTCTGGCCGCCGCCCCTCACAGGGGCGGCCTGTGTTTCGCCCAGAACAGGCTGCAACCTCATTCTGGCCGCCACCCCTCTTAGGGTGGACCCTATTTCGCCCAGAATGGGTGGCAACTTTGCCGCCCGTTCTGGACGTCGCCCCTCACAAGGGTAGCCCCTATTTCGCCAAGAACGAGAGGCGATTCCGCCTCCTGTGCTTGCCCGCCGACCCTCAAAGAGGGGGCATTCCTTTGGCTCGGAACGGGCGATCATTTGGCCACTCGTCCTCCACCGCAGCCCTCGATTAGAGGCGAATTTTCCTTCCCATCGGCCGGCCGGCCATCCTTTGGCGGTCGTCTGTATTCCTCCAGTCGAGCGTGACCTTCGCCGGCGAGCAACCTTCCCCGTCGTTGCTGCCGCCGCCCGTCGTCCATCATGTATATCCTCTACTGTTTGATCGCGCTCTCGCGATCGCCACCGTCGGTTACGTTGGTACCACCCACGTAACCACTCGCATGATCTCCCGTAGTCGGGGAAATGCGTGGCTAAAAATAGAGCGGTCTGCATATTATAAAATTAAAGTGCATATTAAACTATAGTCCTGTAAAATTAATTATAATATTTCGGCATATTAATAGCAGTCATGGTAGTTATGAGCTGCAAATAATCGCATAACCTCCTAACCACCCATGAAGCCAATGAAAGGAGCCTCAGGCCTCCTCATTTCTCACATTTTCTTCTCTGAGTCTTCTTCTTCCTCAGGTCGGAGCTCTGCCGAATATCTCCTACGAGCAAAACCCGAGCCGCATCCGAGCAACACGTGAGTCGACTCGAAGTCACCTGACGAAGCCGAATCTCTCAAGTGGCCCTCGCAACCGAGAGTTCAGACGCTTCGCTCCTGTATTCAGAAATTGGCAAGTTATTATCGGAAGACGACGAGCGCATAGCGCAATTTGTAACAACCCTCGGCGCGATGGTATATCGTCCGCCGCGTTCTAAGTGTTCTCTCACCCCCTAAAGTTGTAACGAGATGTAACCTGTCACCCTCGACTTCACGAACAAGTTGTAATAACCCGAAGATAGTGGACTTTGACCGACACAAATCTGGTCACGTGGTTTTTTACCCAGTTGAGGGGTTTTTCCATGTTAAAACAGCTTGTGTACAACCAACCTACTCTATTGACTGTGTGCGCGCTCGACCGTTCCAAGAGCTAAGATGTGTTGAAACCGGAAACCGGCCTCTGTGGAGTTCGACCCTTGGGGAAGGGGTGATCTCGCACTTACTTCGCTCCTGCGAGAAAAATGACAAGGGGGAGAAGAACAAGGGACAAGACCAAGGGCCCGGCACGGAGGTCCCACCACACACCCGGAAGATCTTAGAGCGCTTCCCCTCCTTAACCAATTGTCGGGCTAAGGTACCTCAGAAAGCGCTATAAGACTTGAGAACTAGTAAGCGTCTCTTCTGAAGTACCCCTTGGGTCCTATTTATAGATTACCTCGGATGGTCTGCGAATAACCCGCCTCTGGTGGTCTGAATTTACTAAAGAGCCCCTCGGATTGGCCTACCAACAGCCAAACCCCGCTGTTCTGGCTGGTTATACGCACCTCTTGCCGGGTCACCTCCTGTCATTTGGAGGGAGGTGGGCAGCAGCCGACCCGCCTGAGAGAGGCGGCTGGGGCCGGCTCACCTAGGAGAGGCAAGTGGAGGCTGGCTCGCCTGAGAGAGGCGGCTGGGGTCGGCTCGCCTAGGAGAGGCGAGCGAGGTCTGGCCCGCTTGAGAGGGCGGCTGGGGTCCAGCCCGCCTGCTTGCTTGGGCCCCCTTCGGCGGACACGGGGTTGTACACAATCCCCGATCTTTGCGTGCTTTGCAGAAGCTCGGAAAGAAATGTCCAACCCTCGTGTCCGGCGACGACCTTGCTGAGCTGGAGGGAATCTTTTGGTGGGGCCCACTTTTTGCTATAAATAAGCCACCGGGCCTTCGATGACTGGCCCTCTCCTCTTGCTTCCTGCGTGATTTGTGACCAGGAGATGCCTGCGTCTGAGGAGATACGTGCTCGGTTGGCAGCCGCTAGGGAGGAGAGTCGGGAGGAGGCCCTCGCGGCCGCCCCGTGGTTTGCGCGCAGATCACCCGGCCCGCCGTTCAAACCGGTAAAGGGAAAGATTGTCCGTCATTCCCCGCCGAGTGATGGCCAGGGTTCTGGCGGCTCCGAGGTTGAATCTGGGTACGTGGTTTTCCCCTTCGACCTGTGTTTTCCACTGATTTTTCCCTTTGCAGGAGATGCCCCTCGAAGACGCATTGGAAGGGGGCTCCGGGAACCTCGCGGATCCTTCCGTGGAAATGATTGACCTGGGCACCAGTCCCCTTTCCCCGGCGCGCAGCCTTCCTGCGACTCCTTCCCCGCCGAGAGTCCAGGGTTTGGGGAAGCCGCTCGTCGCCCCGGGAGAGAAATCATTCCAAGGTCGGCCGGGTTCTTCTCGGCCAGCTGACGACGCGGGAGACGTGCAGACGCCGGGTAACCCCCCTGAAATTAACCCGCTCGCCGCTCGTCTGTTTCTGACCTTGCTTCTGCAGGATATCGCGTCGTTTCTTCTGATGTCGAGATGAGCGAGGGGTACTCGCCTCTCGTGGAGCCGGAGAACATTGCGAACTTCTTGGGCGACCCGCGCGATGGCGAGAAGATGAAGGCGCAGGTGGCGCGAATGTTTCAGAAACACTCGCTGCTGCTCAATGAGGCCTTCGTGAGGATGGAGAGAGACAGAGCCAAGGCGGAGGAGCGACTCGCTGCTTTAGAGGGGGCAAGGGGCTCGGCTGAGGAGGGCGAGCCGACATCTCCGGGTGTGCATATTACGCGAGCAGAGGAGCGGCTAAAAAGCATTACGAAACAGGCCGATCAGACCAAGCGGGAGCTGGCGGCGGTTCGAGAGTATCATGACTCTCGCGTGCCGCCTCGAACCAGCTCGCAGAGGCGGGGCAGGTGGAAATGGATCGAGTACTGAACCACCTGCCTCACCCGCCCGTGCCCGCCGTTGCTCGCTGGGTCCGAACCGTCTCGCTGTGTGATCCGTCCAGGTTATCGAAGGCGAATACTATTTAAGAACAATTGCTGTAATAATTCAGGGTTCTTCTCGCCCGCTCCGGGGCGCGTGCTGTTATTATTATTGTTTCCTCTCGGGATTCCTGGCTTCAACTTTGGAGAGCCCGCCTAGTAGAGGCGGGCAGGGGCCGACCCGCCTAGGAGAGGCGGGTGAGGGCCGGCCCGCCTAGGAGAGGCGGGCGGGGGCCGGCCCGCCTAGGAGAGGCGGGCGGGGGCCGGCCCGCCTAGGAGAGGCGGGCGGGGGGCCGGCCCGCCTAGGAGAGGCGGGCGGGGGCCGGCCCGCCTAGGAGAGGCGGGCGGGGGCCGGCCCGCCTAGGAGAGGCGGGCGGGGGCCGGCCCGCCTAGGAGAGGCGGGCGGGGGCCGGCCCGCCTAGGAGAGGCGGGCGGGGGCCGGCCCGCCTAGGAGAGGCGGGCGGGGGCCGGCCCGCCTAGGAGAGGCGGGCGGGGGCCGGCCCGCCTAGGAGAGGCGGGCGGGGGCCGGCCCGCCTAGGAGAGGCGGGCGGGGGCCGGCCCGCCTAGGAGAGGCGGGTGAGGGCCGGCCCGCCTAGGAGAGGCGGGTGAGGGCCGGCCCGCCTAGGAGAGGCGGGCGGTTCGCTCGCCGCCCCTCGACTGGGCATTCCTCTCGGAATCTGTTCTGTGCGGGAGGGGGCCCTCGCGGCCGGGAGACTCTCGCGGCCGGGAGACTCTCGCGGCCGACCGGTGATTCGACGCGGACCCGGACGGGGCTCGGGAATCGAAGCGTCGGGGTTGGCCCTGCTGTCAGCTCGCTTTCCCGCCTTTTCTGATTTTTCCCGCTCTTTTTTCGGCCCTATAAATAGGCCCTTGTTTATTATTTCACCTACCGTATTCAAGAGCCCTTCCAGCTTTACCTTGCGAGAACCCTCTCCTTTCTCTTCTCTCTCGCTCGGCTCACCTACCAGTTCCGCAAAATGACGGGCGGCAGCGGCGAAGCGGACGGGAGGGGCAAGTGCGCCTGGATCTTCGCCGACCACAACTTCCCTCCCGCCGTTATCTCGGAGAAGGAGTTCTTGGACGCCGTCGGCAACTTCATCCCGCCGGTTTTCGTGGCGAGGCGACCCGGGATGGAAGAAAGGATAAACGAGCTCTCGGGTGATGAGTTGGCTCTCCCGACGGCCCACTTTGAGGCAGGACTCCGGCTACCCCTCTGGCCGGAAGTCCGCCAGGTCCTTAAGTATTACGGGGTTGTTCCGGGGCAGCTGACCCCGAACTCTATCGCCGTCGTCGTCGGGTTCGCCTGCTATCTTCGCGAGGAGAGGATTGAGTTCAGCCTTGCGGTCTTCCGCAAGCTGTTCTCCTTCCGCGCGAACAAGGATGGGACCGCATGCTTCGCGAGCATGCATGCCAAGGTGCGGAAGACGGTCAACAAGAGCCACAACTAGCTCAAGAAGTTTGTCTTTGTCAAGGGAGACTTCGGCAACATTCCTTTCTCGCCGGTTCAACTCGGCGAGGCGAGCTATCGGCCCCCAAGCCTTGGGGGCCATGAGGCGAAACTGTATGAGTTCTTTACCAGGAAGAACTTCGAGGTCGCATTCCTCCGCCGGAATCTAGATGACCTCGTCCCTGTCCCGCCCGGGGAAGGTAAGCGGCTCGCTCACCTCTGCTTGAGTCGTACTTCGGATTTTTCTAACTCTTGTTTCTGCAGGCGAGCGCGACGTCCCTCTCCACCCGCCTTATGAGAGCGCGCGGTCCGCCTTGAGCGAGCTTGGCCGGGCTGAAGCGGCGGCCTTAGCTCACCGCGAGCTCTCGGCTCCCGCCGGCCAGAAGCGACCCGGAGGGGAGCCGACTCAGGGCCCTCCCCTCTCCAAGAAGCCGAAGAAAGCGGGCGGTCAGGCTCCTCCGGCCGGTGACAAGGGCAAGGCCCCCGCAGATCAACCATCCTCTGGCCCCGCCCCCGCGGTACCCTCGACCGCTGAATCCGCCGGCGGGGCGGCTGGATCGTCGCAGCCGCCCGCGGCGACTCGGCCCGCCGAGGAGCCGGTTCCCCGAGGGCATCCCAACTTCGGCTATGGCGAGGGACCCACGGACATATCCGATGTCCCGTTGCTTCAGTGGGACAAGGAGGCCAACTGCGTCTCGGTGTCCTCGCTGCTGCCTAGTTGGATGGAACAGGACACCGCCTCCAGGGACGCCTTCAACCTCTCCTTCGGCATATACGGGCGGGAGGATGCCTCCACCTACGGCGAGGAGGCCACGCGGGTGCTCATCTATGAGAGCGCGCATGCGCAATTTCAAAGCCTCACCTTGGCCCACATGGTCGGCCGGCGATGCCTCCGGCTGGACAGGGACGTCCCTTAGCTCAACAAGCTGATCGACGAGAAGGAGGAGGCCCGCAAGCTTGCCCAGGAGGAGGCGGACGACCTGCGAAAGCGGCTCGAAACAGCTGATGCCGCTCTCGCGCAACATCAGGGGGGCGCGGTAAGCCATCTGACTCGCACCCGCTTCTATTCCGCGACTCGTTCTAACAAATTTCTCTGCAGGATGCGGCGACGGCCAGCCGACTTGGCGCCGAGAATGCCTCCCTCCAGCTGGAGAACCAGGCCCTGCAGGTGCGGGTGGGTGCGCTCGAGGCTGCTGCTGTCGTCCCGCCGGCATCTTCGAGCGGCTGCCAGCTCGTTCATCACAGCGAGCACGATCTGGCGATTCTGATGCAACAGAACGGGGCCGACGCGGCGACGTACCTCTTCCGGATGCTGCAGCGGGCCAGGCTCCTCAAGGACGAATGTTCTGGTTTGCGGGTGACCGACGTGGTACCGGAGCTGTTCCTCCCGGTACCTAGGCGGGACGAGTATTATCGCATATGAGGGGCTCGCCGCCTTGAGGCCTCTCCCTTCTCTTTTTTTGACATGTATTTTGTATTTATTTTTGTGTAATCGCGCCGCGGGCCGCAGCCATACTTTTGTAAAAGATTTTATTTGATAATATATTCACCGCATTTACTTTCTTGACTGTCCATTCTTTCCTGTCTCGCAATCGCTATTGTGCATCGTCTTGTTAATTAATCCTGATTTTCGTTGCTGCGAGCGAGTGAGGCCGCCCGCCCGTTTGAGGTTCGGGACTTAGATCTAGGTTCGAGAGACACGTTAGCTAGCCGCGATGCGAGTGGGCGACTCGCGCCTTCCGCTCGGGCTCACCATTTTGACCATATCTTGGAGTGGACGGGGGCCCGGCTTCCGCGCGTAAAGACTTCAAGCGGGCCGACCTCTCGGGGGGGGGGGGGTCTTGGCGCTTCCGAGCCTTTGCCTCTTTATCACCCTGGGACTCGCCAAACTGTAGGTTGGGGCCGGCGTTGCGGCCTCATAGGGTTATCCTAACCGGCCCGCTCACCCGATTTCTGGTGACGTGAGAGTCTAACCTCTCCACTCGCACGCCGTGCTTAGGGCTCGCCCCTCTATGCACCGGGGCCGGCCTTCTTGGCTTGCCGACTCGCCTGGGCATCTTGGCCAGTCCGCTCGCTCAATCTCTTGCGCCGCGAGAGCCTAACCCCTTCCTTCGCGCGTTGCGCTTAAGGCTCACCCCTCTATGCACCGGGGCCGGCCTTCTTGGCTTGCCGACTCGCCTGGGCATCTTGGCCGGTCCGCTCGCTCAATCTCTTGCGCCGCGAGAGCCTAACCCCTTCCTTCGTGCGTTGCGCTTAAGGCTCGTCCCTTTATGCGCCGAACCAACCTTCTTGGCCTGCCGACTCGCCCGGGCATTCTTTGGGGATGGTATCTAATCCCTGGTTGCTCGGCGAGAAGTTGCCAGCCAGACCCTGCCCGGGGTCTGAGGCAGACCCCTTCGAGTGACATCCAGCCCTGCCAGCTTGGTGGGAGCCTGGCAGCGGGATCTGCTCGGGGTCTGAGGCAGACTCCTCTGAGTGACATCCAGCCCTGCCAGCTTGGTGAGAGCCTGGCAGCGGGATCTGTTCGGGGTCTGAGGCAGACTCCTCCGAGTGACATCCAGCCCTGCCAGCTTGGTGAGAGCCTGACAGCGGGATCTGCTCGGGGTCTGAGGCAGACTCCTCCGAGTGACATCCAGCCCTGCCAGCTTGGTGGGAGCCTGGCAGCGGGATCTGCTCGGGGTCTGAGGCAGACTCCTCCGAGTGACATCCAGCCCTGCCAGCTTGGTGGGAGCCTAGCAGCGGGATCTGCTCGGGGTCTGAGGCAGACTCCTCCGAGTGACATCCAGCCCTGCCAGCTTGGTGAGAGCATGGCAGCGGGATCTGCTCGGGGTCTGAGGCAGACTCCTCCGAGTGACATCCAGTCCTGCCAGCTTGGTGGGAGCCTGGCAGCGGGATCTGCTCGGGGTCTGAGGCAGACTCCTCCGAGTGACATCCAGCCCTGCCAGCTTGGCGGGAGTCTGGCAGCGGGATCTGCTCGGGGTCTGAGGCAGACTCCTCCGAGTGACATCCAGCCCTGCCAGCTTGGTGAGAGCCTGGCAGCGGGATCTGTTCGGGGTCTGAGGCAGACTCCTCCGAGTGACATCCAGCCCTGCCAGCTTGATGGGAGCCTGACAGCGGGATCTGCTCAGGGTCTGAGGCAGACTCCTCCGAGTGACATCCAGCCCTGCCAGCTTGGTGGGAGCCTGGCAGCGGGATCTGCTCGGGGTCTGAGGCAGACTCCTCCGAGTGACATCCAGCCCTGCTAGCTTGGTGAGAGCCTGGCAGCGGGATCTGCTCGGGGTCTGAGGCAGACTCCTCCGAGTGACATCCAGCCCTGCCAGCTTGATGGGAGCCTGACAGCGGGATCTGCTCGGGGTCTGAGGCAGACTCCTCCGAGTGACATCCAGCCCTGCCAGCTTGGTGAGAGCCTGGCAGCGGGATCTGCTCGGGGTCTGAGGCAGACTCCTCCGAGTGATATCCAGCCCTGCCAGCTTGATGAGAGCCTGACAGCGGGATCTGCTCGGGGTCTGAGGCAGACTCCTCCGAGTGACATCCAGCCCTGCCAGCTTGGTGGGAGCCTGGCAGCGGGATCTGCTCGGGGTCTGAGGCAGACTCCTCCGAGTGACATCCAGCCCTGCCAGCTTGGTGAGAGCCTGGCAGCGGGATCTGCTCGGGGTCTGAGGCAGACTCCTCCGAGTGACATCCAGCCCTGCCAGCTTGATGGGAGCCTGACAGCGGGATCTGCTCGGGGTCTGAGGCGCTGACATTAATCTCTCATCGCGGGGGGGGGGGGGGGGAACAAGTTTATCACAAGAAATTCCATTAGAGATTGAACACGGTTTACATGATTTTAGGGGAAAAAACGTTTCAAGTCGTCTCCACTCCAAGTGAGACTTAGGGTCTCACCCTCCACATTCCGGAGGCGATACCCCCCCCGACTTCAATGCCTCCTACACAATGAATGGTCCTTCCCAATTGGGGTGGAGCTTTCCCACCGCGGCTGATCACCCTGCCACGTCCACCTTCCTCAAGACCAAGTCTCCTTCGGCAAACTGCTTGACTCTGACGTGCTTGTCGAAGTACTTGACCATTCTTCTCTTTATCTCCTCCTGCCTCACGGCTGAAAGGTCCCGCAGTTCCTCGATCATGTCGAGAGAGAGCCGCAGCTCCTCTTCATTATTGGCTCTCCATTCCTCTTTGTGCTCTCCGGCCTCGACTACCCGAGGTGTCCGGACTTCGAATTCCACCGGAAGTACTGCCTCGCACCCGTGGGAGAGTTTGAAAGGCGTCTCCCCTGTTGCTGTGTTGGGTGTGGTTCGGAGGGCCCAGAGAACCTAGGGGAGTTGCTCCACCCAGCTTCCTCTCAAGTTCTCCACCTTTTTCTTGAGGAGGTTCACGATAATCTTGTTTGCCGCTTCCACCTGCCCATTGCTTCGGGGGTGATGAACTGAGGCGAACCTGAGATCGATCCCGAGCTGCTCGCAGAAGCTGGTGAACTCGGCACTGGCAAATTGAGGGCCATTGTCCGTGACGATGGCCTGGGGCAACCCATGACGACAGATGATCTCCCCCCACACAAAGTTCCTGACGACCTGGGAGGTCACCTTGGCCAGCGCCTTGACTTCCAGCCACTTGGAGAAGTAATCAATCATCACGAGCAGGAACCTCCTCTGGTCGCTGGCTTGGGGAAAGGGCCCGACCAAGTCCATTCCCCAGATGGCGAATGACCAGGGAGCGGTGATACTCCTGAGGCGCTGGGCCGGTTGTAGTTGGAGGGGAGCGAATAGCTAGCACTTATGACATTCCTTTGTGAATTTTGCCGCGTCGAGACCCAGAGTCGGCCAGAAATATCCCTGCCTGACGATCCGACCTTCTAAGGTTCGACTTCCGGAGTGACTCCCACACTCCCCGGAGTGGACCTCTTCTAAAATCTTCGGGACCTCCCTCTCGCCCACACAACGCGCCAGCATCCCTGAGAGGGTCTTCCGGTATAACTGGCCATCTCGCATGAGGTAGTATGCTGATTTGTACTTGGGCTTCTTTCCGTCCATCCCCTTGGGATACTCCCCGATGGTCAGGAAAGTTACGAATGGATCCATCCAGGAGGGGTGCTGTTCCACCTCCATCAGTTCCCCCTCCTCGATGGATGGGCGAAAGAGGTCTGTGATGGTACCCCCTGCCCGGGGTCCATGCTTTGCCAACTGATCCACCTGCTCGTTATCCTCTCGAGGCATGTGCCGGATGGAGAAAGCCTGGAAGGTGCCGATGACTCCCTTTACCTTCGCCAAGTAACGCTGCAGGGTGGGTTCCCTTGCCTCGAATTCCCCGTTGATCTGGGAGGCCACCACATTATGCACCCCCAGTTCCCTGGCCAGGCGTAGACCCGCAATCACGGCTTCATACTCAGCCTGATTGTTGGTGAGGGGAAAATGCACCACCACCGTTTGCTCGATCCTCGTCCCCTGGGGGCTTTCTAAGATGACCCCAGCCCCTAGGGAGTGTCTCCCCGACGCACCATCCACCATGACCTTCCAAGGAACCGGGCGAGTGAGTTCCTCCTCCGCCACCTCGACCACATAGTCAGCCAGGAAATCGGCCATGGCTTGGGCCTTGATCAAGAGGCGAGGCACGGAGGAGATGTCGAACTCGCTCAGCTCCACCGACCACTTGGCCAACCTGCCGGAATGCTCCACCCCCTCGAAGATGTTGCGGAGAGGGTGGTCATTCACCACTCGGATCGAGTGTGCCTGGAAATAGGGCCGGAGCCTCCGGGCCGAGATGATGAGAGCAAAGGCCAGCTTCTCCAGGATGGGGTACCGAAGCTCGGCCTTCCTCAAGACTCGACTTACATAGTAAACCGGGAGTTGTTGCTTCCCTTCTTCTCGAACTAAAACGGAGCTCAGGGCCTCGGCCCCAGCCCCTAAGTACAAGAATAAGTCCTCTCCCTCCTTTGGCCCTTGGAGCAGGGGGGCCTGAGTCAACTGCTTCTTTAGGGCCTGGAATGCCTCCCCGCACTCCGAGGTCCACTCAAATTTCTGGCCTCTTCTCAAGCTTTTAAAGAACGGAGAGCACTTCTCCCCGGCCCGGGAGAGGAACCTGCTCAGCCTTGCCAGCCTTCCAGTCAATCGTTGTACTTCCTTCGCATTCCGTGGAGACTCCAACTCCATGATTGCCCTCACCTTGTCGGGGTTGGGCTCTACGCCGGCAGGGGTGAGGAGATGCCCCAGGAATTTACCTCTACCTGACCCGAAGGTGCATTTGAGGGGGTTCAGCCTCATTTTGCACCCGCGGAGAGTGGCAAAGGTCTCTTCTAGGTCCCGGAGATGGGAGTCGAGATCCGGACTCTTGACCATGAGATCGTCTACATACACCTCCAGGTTCCTTCCCTTTTGCTCTTGAAAGACCCTGTCCATCATCCTCTGGTAGGTCGCCCCTGCATTTTTCAGCCCGAAGGGCATCATTTTATAACAATAGCACTCATCCCCTGTGATGAATGAGACGTCTTTGACGTCGGGAGGGTGCATCCTGATTTGGTGATAACCTGAAAAGGCATCCAAAAAACTCATCAAAGGGAAACCGACGACTGAGTCAACCAGCGCGTCGATCCGAGGCAAGGGGTAACAATCTTTAGGACATGATTTATTAAGGAGAGAGAAATCGATACACATCCTCCACCGGCCATCTCCTTTTTTAACCATTACAATATTGGAGACCCAGCCGGGGTATTGGATCTCGGATACAAAGCCGGCCTTGAGGAGCTTTGCTACCTCCTCCCTGATGGGCTCGGCGAGCTTGTCCACAACAGGCCTCTTCTTTTGTCGGATGGGGGGAGCCTCTGGGTCTAGGTTGAGGCGGTGGCAGGCGATATTGGAGTCGATCCCGGGCATCTCCGCGGCACTCCATGCGAAGATGTCCACATTCTTCTGGACGCACTCCAGCATCCTGCCTTGAGCCTCCGGGGTCAATCCTCCGCTGATGCGGATCTTCTCCACCCTGCCTCTGGTGGTTAGAACCTCCATCTCTGCCACCTCCTCTGCCGCCTCCAGACGGGACTGTGCCTCCCACTCCTCAGCCTCCCCCTCATCGAAGGCGAGGACCTCCTCCTCAGCTTCTGCCACGGCCATCGCCTCGGCCAGCTCTTGAATCTCCTCCGCGACCTTCTCCTGGGCGCGGCTCTCCTCCACCTCCATCTCATCCCCACCAGCCTCCGGCTCCACCTCCTTCAGCCTCCGCCCCATCTCCTCGGCTCCCCCCAGCCAAGAGATGGAGTTCACCACCGTGACATAGCACTCTCTTGCTTCTTTGGGATCTCCGCAGACCCGGACCTGGACCCCCTCGACGTTAAATTTTAAGCACTGGTGGAAGGATGAGGGGACGCAGTGGAAGGCGCTGATGAGAGGCCTCTCGAAGATGGCGCTGTAGCTGCTGGGGGCGTCCACGATGACGATCTTGTAGTTGCGGGACTGCCCCCCCAGAATGACATGGAGTCCCACTCCTCCCTCGACCTCCTTCCTTTCCCCTAAGAAGCCGAACAGGGGTCCATCCGAGGCTAACACCCTCCTGACTTCTACTTTCATCGCATCGAACGCCTTCTTGAAGATGACGTTGACCGAGCTCCCGTTGTCGACGAGGATCCGGGGGACGGTGAAGTCCTCGATGGCTGTCTGGATGACCAGTGCATCGCAGAAGGGGTCCTCGTGACTCGGCATATCTTCCCTGGAAAAAGTGATTTTCTCATCCGGGGGCGGGGACTGGGACGTGGAGCCAACGCTCCTGCGGTACATAGTGTGGAGGCTCGACTTGCTGGAAGCCTCGATCCCAGCCCCCCCGTGGATCGCTCCGATCCTTCCTCGGGAGCCCACATCCACCCGGTCTTCGCACCGACCCTCCTCCGCCCGAGGCCGGATCTCCTCAATCCGCACTTCCGGACGCTGTTGTTGTTGTTGCTGCTCCCGGTTGCCTCTCATCTCGAGGAACTCTGGGCACGTGGCTGTGGCGTGCCCCTCCTCTTGATGGAAGTCACAGTAAGGCAACTCCACCCTCACATCCCTTCTCCTTCTCCGTATCGCTCTTCTCCTCTCCCCCAGTGTTATGGCCATAGCCTGCTCCTGGTCAGGAAGGGCCGGCCTCTGGCCATGCATCCCGCCTGGAGGGTAAAACTGACCCTGTCCTCCTTGACGGTAGTCCCCTCCGCGGAACCCTCTCCTTGCCCCGGGCTCCTGCCACTCGGGTCTCCACCCCAGCCGGAAGTTCGGCTCATGTCGCCCCTGCCTGGGCTGCTGCTGATGCTGCTGCGGCGGCGGCTGTTCCCTCTGCCGGGGCTCAACCCTTCTCTCTTCCTGCCCTCGGCCACCCCTTGGCCTCTCTTCCTCCACGGCCCACCTGGCCAACCTTCGGGCAAACTCCGGATGCGCCGCCTCCATATCGGCCTCCCTAGCTGCCCTCTCCAGGAGTGCCTCAAAAGACACTGTAGGCGACCTCTTGAGTTCCATTGCAAAGAACCCGGATTGGAGACCCAGGGTGAAGGCCACCATCATGGTGTGCCCTGGCATCTCCTGCACTTGGGACAACTCCTCTTGGAATCTGTCCAGATAGCTTCACAGGGTCTCGCCCACCCTCTGCTTGACGCGGAACAAGGACTCCACCTCCTTCTTCCTCTTCTTGGAAGTGGTGAACCTCAACATGAACCCCCGACGCAGGTCCTCGAAGCAGTAAATGGATCCGGCCGGGAGCTGGTGGAACCATTCTCTCGCCTTCTCTCGGAGGGTGATGGCGAAGAGTCGGCACTTGAAGCCGTCTGACATCTGTCGAATAGAGACCATGTCCTCAAACCACTGGATGTGGTGGACGGGGTCTCCCTTCCCGGAGTAGTAGGTCATCTCCGGCTCACGAAACCCCTCTGGAACTGGGGCGGAGGAAACGAACTCGCTGAAGGGGCTTCCTCCCTCAGCGGGGCGAGGGGGGAACTCTCTCCCCGCCGTCTCGCCGAAATGGTACTCTGCGACCGAGCCGGGGAATAGAACTCGCCCCTGGAACTCGCGCTCGCCTCTCTCGGCGGGTTCCTTCCCTGGTCGCCTGAGCGGCGCGTCGTCGCCGAGTGCGGGAGCGGTGACCACCGGAACTGCCGGTGTCGCACTCTCAGCTCGCATGCCGAAGGCGGTCCTAACGAGCCCGAGGATCTCCTCCCTAAGCTCCGCCGGCACGCTCGCCGCTGGGGGTGGGGGAGGGGGTGGCGAGCTGCCCCTGCCTGATCCTTGTCTTTCTTCTCCAGTCATCGAGCCTGCAGAAGGTTTTCCTTGCTGACCACGCTCCACGCTCACCGCACCAAAATTTTAAAACCGGAAACCGGCCTCTGTGGAGTTCGACCCTTGGGGAAGGGGTGATCTCGCACTTACTTCGCTCCTGCGAGAAAAATGACAAGGGGGAGAAGAACAAGGGACAAGACTAAGGGCCCGGCACGGAGGTCCCACCACACACCCGGAAAATCTTAGAGCGCTTCCCCTCCTTAACCAATTGTCGGGCTAAGGTACCTCAGAAAGCGCTATAAGACTTGAGAACTAGTAAGCGTCTCTTCTGAAGTACCCCTTGGGTCCTATTTATAGATTACCTCGGATGGTCTGCGAATAACCCGCCTCTGGTGGTCTGAATTTACTAAAGAGCCCCTCGGATTGGCCTGCCAACAGCCAAACCCCGCTGTTCTGGCTGGTTATACGCACCTCTTGCCGGGTCACCTCCTGTCATTTGGAGGGAGGTGGGCAGCAGCCGACCCGCCTGAGAGAGGCGGCTGGGGCTGGCTCGCCTAGGAGAGGTGAGTGGAGGCTGGCTCGCCTGAGAGAGGCGGCTGGGGCCGGCTCGCCTAAGAGAGGCGAGCGAGGTCTGGCCCGCTTGAGAGGGTGGCTGGGGTCCAGCCCGCCTGCTTGCTTGGGCCCCCTTCGGCGGACACGGGGTTGTACAAGATGGTCCAAGTATTCCGGCCCAACCGGGACGTCGAGTTCGACCGCAATAATTTGGCGCCGTCTGTGGGAAACAAGTTCTCAACATCCTCAGAAGACAGTACCCTCAACATAGTGGTACTCGTGACTAGAGACTATGGCGGGAGGAGTACCCGCACTGCAAAAGGGATGACCCTTAGGGGTCACGTCGGTCCAGTTCCCCCTAACTTTCCTGTCAACATGCTTGAAGTAAACCCCCCCCCCCCTCGCATGGATGTTCAAGGCTCTGAAGTCCGTCCTGCCAGAGAACTTGAAGCTCAAAATCACTAAAACTACCTTGAAGTAGCGGACCTCGATGAAAGGATCACGAGTGAAGAAATTCTCAACTTAATCACAGAATAGCGTGAGCGAGCCAAGTGGAGCACCGATTCGGCCAGGCACCCTCTCCATCATTACTCGCCATTTGCACCTGAGATCCTGACACACCCAATCCTTCACGGTTTCAGACACCCAAAGATCGAGACGTACAATGGTACAAGTGACCCGTCAGAGCATCTCAGACACTTCGCAATCATGATGCAACTTTGCAATGCCTCAGATCAACTGTTGTGCCAAGCTTTCCCAACGACTTTGAAAGGATAAGCTCGCACCTGTTTCCGATCTCTAAAGGAGGGGGAGATGAAGAATTTTGCTGAACTATCACAACAATTCACGGACCAATTCATTGCCAGCCTCCGAATAGTTAAAGATTCTTCCCACTTGTCTGGGATCCGCCAAAGTGAAAGAGAAACCCTCAGAGATTTTTTTTATCGTTTCACTGCAGAAGCACAACTGATCATGGGCATCAGCCCCGAGCTCTTACGAGGATTCCTCTTGGGAGGACTCCGCCCTGTCAGCTCCTATTCAACATTAATGAGAGAAACTAATCGAGTTATCATGATCTAATATGACGATTCGAAGCCCAGATTGCAGTCGATGAAGCAATTGAGACGCATCAAAAACAATTCGATAGATGCATAAAAAGGATGAATGAGTTCAGTTGTCTACCTAAATCACCTAGAGGGGGGTGAATAAGTGAGTTGTGTGTCTATTTGAGGAATAAAAAATTTAGCGATCTTGCACACAAATCAACCAAGCAATCACAGACGACAAAAGATTTATAGTGGTTCTCCAACCTTGGGTACATCCACTTTTCCTCACCGATCTAGTAAACCACTAGACTCGGCTACACTACTATCTCGGATTGAAAATCAATCCTACGTCTCGGAACCAAGTTCCTATAATCTTAATCCAAATGGATCTACACTCGGAAGGTAAAACTTCCTACAACTCAGAGAAAAATCTCCTACAAGAATTGATAATACAAAAATTGAAAATACAAACAAATGATCTTCGAATCTTAAAATGTTCTAGCTGGATCTTCTTCTTTGAGAGTTGCGGCTTTATCAGATTTGTTGAAGAAGAACTCACGGCTAGAACGAGATCTGAAGATTTCCTTTTGATTTCACCCGATCGGAACGTTGATGGAGAAAGAGAAACTATCACGATCAGGAAATCAATCTTTGTCTGAATCCTTTGAATCGAAAACCCTAACTCTTGAACGATGAAGATCGGCAGCGGCGACGGGTCTCGTTTTGGAAATAGAGAGAGAGAGGATTCAGCAACTTGAGAAAAATATGACAGCGTGTAGATCCTTCTTTCTTAGTATTAGGGTTAGTCTGTTGACATGACCTTATATAGGATCTCTCTAACGGTCATAATTAGTCTTAATGACGGACACGTGGACCAATCATATCATGTGATTTGAAAATCCCGTCAATCTGGACTTAAAAGAAATTCTACAGAAAATGAACTTCAGTTCTCGAGAGAGAAGATTACTTCTCGAGAACTAGGAATTGCTTCTCGAGATAAGGCATCCAATGACGTTGAGTAAGGTCTTAGCATTCAACGCTCTCAACGCTTTTAGACTTGGAGGATCCAGACACAGATGGCGTTGAGACATCTCTTGACATTCAACGCTTTTACTGTTGAGTACTCGAGTACTGTCTTGAACTTCTCGAGTACTGGACTGAACTTCTCGAGTACTGCACTGAACTTCTCGAGAAGTGAACTTAGAAAAAATATTTCTGATTCTGGAAAAGATTACTTGAGAATAGGAGTTGATTTCTCGAGAGAAAGAAAATTTCTCGAGAACAAAGAATAGCATTTCTCGAGAGCTAAGAGTTGTTCTCGAGAACTACATTTAGAAAATTTTTTGAGATATCAAATGAATACTCGAGAAGTAAAGAAAGAGTCTACTCGAGAACTAAACTTAGTTACTCAAGAACTAAGTTAGTACTACTCGAGAACTGAGGATAGTACTCGAGTAATACGGCTGGTTACTCGAGAACTCTAATATTTACTACTCGAGAACTAAAGGATTACTAGAGTAATGGACTTAGAGAATTTCTGTTTTTAAGAAAATATTTCTTTTGAAAATTCTCATCACCAACATGTCATCTTTTGATCCAAGTGCTTGAATATGAAGTGTATCCCAATAGAGAGGCTACACATGAGTCAACACCTTAGATCACACAATGAGGGATTACATTGTATGGTTCTGTGTTTATGACTCAATATAGACTGACATTGATCTACACTTAGTAATAGAATCCTACAAACACATAACTAAAACAGAGGATCAAATACAACTTAATTCATCTTAGTTCAAGGGTGACTTCATGCAAATCTGGGTTATTGTGGATGCAATACCCAACAATCTCCCCCTATTTGTAGAAGTCAGAACCTTCTACACTAAGGTGAATTATATCATAATAAAAAGAACTGGAGATGAAAAGTTAAGAATAAAATGAGATGCAAGAACTAAAGAAAAGCACATAATTATCAAAACTAGAGTTTATATAATCAGAATAGTTTTAGATTTCATGTCTACATTCATTCAATCCATTATCTCAAAAATCAAAAGTTCTGTTTTGGCTCTATTGTTGTGGATGTTGCTTGTCATACTTTTCATGTTGCCTCCTTAGATAACTGAATGGCTTAGGATAGTACTTTGGAGGTTTTGGAGGTGCCTTTGGATTGTTTCTGTCATACTCTCTGTCATATATCCTTCTCTTCATGAGAGACTTTTCATACATTTCCTATTCAGCAAAACTGTAATGTAGATCTCTGCTTTCATTGTAGTCCATTATAAGCTTCAGAGTATCTAGAATCAGGGTTTTGGAAGTAGGGCTCCAGATTTCAGCATACTCTTGAGCTTTCCTCTTCTCTATCTCAGGATTAGGACTGATTTAGAGGCAGAAGGACCTTCACCATATTTCCTTCTCTTTGGAATGTGGACTTCAGGTAGGTCCTAAGGAATAATGTCATCTCATACTTGAGTGTAAGACTCTGGAGGAATGGTTTCATCAGAAGGTCTAGGAGAGAAGGTAGGCATAGGAGCAGGAGCAGGCATCTGAGCAGACTAACTTTCAGCAATTGGATTGAGATGATGAGGAATAATATTTAGATCTGCTTGAAAGTCTGGAAAGATCTGATTGTGCATCAAACTGTTGTATCATATGTATGAAACTTCAAAGACTGGATTTGAGCAAGCACATCCTTGTTGATTTCTGTTAACTTTTCAGTTCAAAGAGCATTTGCACTTTTAGCGAAATGTTCTACAAGTTTGGCTACATGTTCTTTTACTAGGGTCTCCCCCTTTCTGATTTCTACACATAGAGTGTTTATGGTGTCATCTTTGAAAGTGTCAACTTCCTCACATACTTTCATAACATTTTCTTGTGCTTTCTTCTCAAGGAAAATCTGATTGCTTGCCAGGGTTTTGCATTGATTCATGACTTCACCAACACTTGTAATAGTGTGGTCTAAGGCTTTTCCACCAATCTGAAAGAGATGTTTCAGTTGATCTGTGTTATGTTGAATTTCTGCAAATCCTTTTCTCATTTCTTTTTCAAGAGCAGTAACTTGATTTTGCACTGATTTCAAGGAATCATCAAAGTGCTTTATTTGGTCAGCTAACATCTATTCAATTTTACTTAAAATCTCAGAATAATTGGTAGAAGCAGAAGCAGTAGCAGCAGTAGGAGAAACAAAAGCTGGAGGAGGAGCTACCTAAGGAACAACATCTTCAATAACTATAGTGCTTTGAGCTCTTTTGGTGTGAGCAAGAACAATTTCTTCTTCTTCATCAGTGAAGACAGGAAGAGAGAAGTCTAATCTTCTCAAGGGTGGATCAACTGGTTCTGGAGAACCTTTGTCATCATCAAAAAGGAGGATAATGTCTTGCTTTTCTTGTTCAGCAGCTTGAGAGTCAGCAGGAGGTGACTTGGGTGATTTAACTTGTTGGTACCCTGGATGTGATTTGGCTTATGTAATCCCTTTCCAGCCCCTCTTGATCCATATAACTATATATGATCATGATTAGGCCTTGTGCAGTTTCCCTAGGACAGCTTATAACTGACCTAGAGCTTAGGCTAGTAGTTCTAGATGTATTTTTGGTTAAGGCTTTTTTCGTTCGACCATCGTCGAACGAGGCCTCGCGATCGTCGATCATCGGTCGACGATAGCAGGGCTATAGAATCGTTGAAGTCAAGATAATTATCGTCGACCGCTGGTCGACGATCTCAGAGCAAGTTTATTACGCTCTGAAGGTTGGTCGACGATCTGCCATCAGCAGTTCAACGATCGTGTTCTTGCTTCACGATTTCTGTTTCGACAGATTTCTGCTTTTAGTCGACGATCTGTTAGCTAGGTCGACGATCTTCGAACCCCTGTTCGACGATTACTGTCTGCCTTTAACAATTTGCACTTATTTTATTCCTTGGTTTATTTCCAAGTGTTTTAGCGTGTGGTTAGAAAGATTTTCTGAAGATTGTTTTTGCTAATTTATGGCTTAAATTCAAATGAATTAATTACCAAATATGTTAAGCATAAATTACGGGATTTCGTATTTTGATAAAGCATCTTTGTCCTATTATACAAAATATATTGCCAGGCTGTATTCTAGCCGTTGGCGGTGTATGCTATTTCCAAGAATGGTAAGTCTTTATACTGAGATATTTCCCTATTCATTTATTTCCTTATTGGGACTGACAGTAAGCTAATAGGTCATTCTATTCCTATTGCTATATTCTATTTTGAGATAATCTGTTGCAGGGCTCGAGAATTCAAATCAATAGAGCCGTTCCAAAGGAAAAATGAGAAGACATATTTAAGAGAGATTTTTCTCAGAAAAATTAACAAGCTACAGATACAGAGTTATTTTTTTTGGTGCTTCATTCTCTCAAGCATCTTCAGAGCAACTCTTCACAATCTCACAATCAGAAGAAGAAAAGTTTTCCTGAAGCAAAAGTCCAAAGCAATTTCTTTCATTCTCAAGTCTCCTGAGCATCTGCTTAGAGTTTTCAAGACTTCAGAAAGAGCTCCAGATCTGCTTCACGTGCTCCAGAATCTGAAGACCTGATAAAAATCAGTCTACAGATCTCTGAGGATTTAGTTTCAGTATATCTGAAACTCCTTCATCCTGAAGCAAAGGCTTTCCCTGGACTTCCACTGAGCCAGGGGGAGACTTTGATTCTTTAGAGAATCCACAAGTCTTCTCTAATCTGTATTAACAACAGAGAAGACAATCTAACCCTCTCAACCCCTTTGTAAAAGAGTTTTCACACCTCTTCAAAAGTGAACATTGGTGACAGGGCACCTTATCAACAACCTGTGGTTGAGCATCCTTATCAAAAGCTCAAAGGTCTGTTTGATCTACCTGAATCAGATCATTGGTGGCAGGGCACCTTAGCAAAAACCTGTAGTGGATTCCTACCAGGGTGGTAGAAGAGTGGAGTACCTATTAAGAGGGAACCACTATATATCCTGTGTCTCTCTGGCTGTTTTTGTTTAATTGTTTATTCTGTGGCTGTGATAGAACTACCTAGGATTGCTAGTTGCTGTGATAGGTTTATAGTTAAACTGAAATTTCAGTTAACTCTCTCACTTGTGCACTTCACTGTGTTAGGCTCTTAGGGTTCAAGTATCAGATTATTTATTCCGCAAATAAACTCCAAGGGAGCTGACTAGTTGTTCATAAAATTTGAATACTCTATTCACCCCCCCCTCTAGAGTAGTTTACAACTTATCCCCTCACTTTCAATTGGTATTAGAGGGAGGTTAGCTGTTCATACAGGCTAACACCTGAGTTAAAAGATCCTGTGATAAGTTGTTTCCTGATACCATTCACAAACACTTTCACACATGGCCCAGTCTAAGGATTATTCAAGCACCAGACCTCCTGTATGCAACTTGTCCAAGTTTGGCATATGGAAGGCCAGGATAAGACTATACATGAATTCTATTGATGAAGATATCTTTTCTTCTATTTTGACAGGACCACCTGCTAGGCCTGCTGCTGCTTCCACTTCTGCTGATCTCAGTGTTGTGCCACCACCTGACTACAATGAAACCTACAAGAAGGCAAAAGCAGCTGATGCAAAAGCAATGAATATCCTAGCTCAGACAATGTCTGATGAAATATTCCAGAAGCTTGCTGAATGTACCTCAGCCAAAGCTATGTGGGATTCCCTCAACCACATAGTTGCTGGCTCAGCTGATGAGAGGAAGGACAGGAGATCCAACCTCACCTCTCAGTATGAAAATTTCAAGAAGGATGATGCTGAAGACATTGACTCAATGTACACAAGACTCAGTTCAATAATAAGTGAACTGAGGTCTTTGGACAAGGAGATAACGTTGTCAGAAGTCAATGACAAGATCCTGATGTGCCTTCCCATCTCTTGGGACTCAAGGATATGGCCCATCAAGGATGGAAGAAACACTGTAGAACTCTCCACAGAAGCTCTGTTGGGAAAGCTCAAGTCATATGAGCAAACTTTAAAGAGCAGAGCTGCTGCAATTGAAGTAAAAACTCCTACACCTACAAAGAAAGAGCACTCTCTAGCTCTTAAGGCTGCTGAGACTTCTGAAGGAAGTCAATCAAATGAGGAGTTACTGGCACTCATTGCCAAGAGGTTCTTCAACATGGGAAGAAGAGACCTCAGAAAGAAGTTCTCCAAGTATGAGGACAAACCAAGGTATGACAAAACTCCATCTAAAGAAATCATCTGTTATGTTTGCAGCAAGCCTGGACACATTGCTCCAGATTGTCCAGAGAAAAAACACAAGGAGAAGAAACATGAGAAAGAGTACAGGAAGCACCACTCCAAGTCCTCCTCACACAAATACAAGAAGAAGGACAAGGGATTTGTGGCTGCTACCTGGAGTGAAACAGAAGAGGATACCTGCTCCTCTAGCTCCAGTGATTCAGAAGAAGAAGAAGAGAAGAAAGCCAAAGAGGTCTGCCTCATGGCTATTGATGCCTGCAGCTCTCTGTCAGCTGCAAAGAATTCTGAAGAAGAAGGAGACAATGAAGAAGATTCCTCTATGGAAGACCAGGTAATCGACTCATTTGATTTCTCATCTCCTGAGTTCAAATTAAAATTTAAAACTCTATGTTTAGATTTACTATTGTCTGAAAAAGAAATTAAGTCACTTAGATTAAAGATAATGGAACTAGACATGGAAAGTACTGAAATAATTAGATTAGAAAAGAAATTAGAAAGCTCAAAAGAAGAAGTAACATTCCTAAAATTAGAACTAGCTAAATCTAAGAGATTAGAAGAACAATTAAATGGCAGAAGCCTTAAATTATCTGAAATAACCAGTATAGCAAACACTAGGGTTGGTAATGATAAACTAGGCTTAGGTGCTACATCTAGTGAACCCATCCTCCTCACAAAGGAGAGATTTAGCACTCCAGTAAAATTTATTTCTGAATCAGGAATAAAGAATACTGAGGAAATTGAAAAATGCAAGAAAATTCAGAATAAGATTAAGAAAGAGAACAGGAAGAAAAAATTTCTAGCTTTACAGAAATCGTCGAACATTAATCGACGATCGTCAAACCAATCGTCGAACGTCTGTCGACGATCGCTGAACACCTTCACCAAGTATGATATCTTCGGTGCAGGAGATCGACGATCTTATCTTGAGTCGTCGACCAGTGATCGACGATCTCATCATGAGTCATCGACTAGTGATCGACGATCGTGGAATCCAGAACATAGCACTACTATAAATGATCGACGATATGGCTTGCGATCGTCGACCGTAGATCGACGATCTGGACTTAAGCTGGAAAATAAATTTCAAACTTCCAGAATTGCAAATCCCAATCACTACCCTAGGTCGTTTAATCCTTTAACTGAATGGATTATCCCACCTAGGAGATCACACCCTTTAGGATATAAATCTAAGCCTGCAAAATCTTCTATATCTAGTTTTTCTTTTGTGAAGAATACTGGACCCAAGGTAACCTGGGTCCACAATGTATAATTGATATCTTTGCAGGTGAAGACCTATCCAGTCATACATGACAAATGGTATCTGGATAGTGGATGCTCAAAGCATATGACAGGAAAGAAGAAGAATCTGTCAGGGTTCAAAGCCAAGCTGGGACCAAAAGTTGTATTTGGGGATTCCAGCTGTGGACAGACTGAAGGGTATGGCAGCTTCACCATAGGAGCTGTAATATTCAAGAAGGTTGCTTATGTCTCAGGACTAAAGCACAACCTAATCTCTGTAAGCCAAATGTGTGATGTTGGGTACAAGGTATGGTTTACTGACACTGCTTGTAATATTGCTTTAAATAATACTGTTGTGTTAGTAGGTATTAGAATTGGTAATGTTTATGTTGTAGATTTTAACTCATCCAAATCTGAAATATGCTTATTTAATGAAGTAACCAGTAATAATACCCTTTGGCATAAGAGACTTAGTCATGTAAATTTGAAAAACATTTCTAGGTTGGCTAAATACAATCTTGTAAGAGGCTTACCTTCTTGCCCCTACAAGAAGGAAGGCCTTTGCAAAGCTTGTCAATTAGGTAAGCAAACAAGAAATAGCTTTAAATCAGTTAATAAAAGTGATTCTCCCAGGATTCTGTACTTGCTACATTTGGATTTATTTGGTCCTATTGCTGTACAGAGTCTTGGAGGAAAGTCTTACACTCTAGTAATTGTAGATGACTTCTCTAGGTTCACTTGGGTATTCTTCTTGAGAACTAATGCTGATAACTTCAAGGTTCTTACAGATTTTCTAAAGTGTATACAGAGTGAGTATTCTACTCAGATTGCCTTGATCAGAAGTGATCATGGTACTGAGTTTGAGTCTCTTCTTATGCAAGAATTCTGTGAGAAGGAAGGTATCAAACATAGCTTCTCTGCTCCTAGAACTCCTCAACAAAATGGGGTAGTTGAAAGGAAAAACAGAACCCTAATTGAAGCTGCAAGTACACTGTTGGCAGATGCTAACATGCCTCTGTCCTTTTGGGCTGAAGCAGTTAGCACAGCTAACTATGTATTGAACAGAAGTCTGATACATAAACTTAAGGGTAAGACTCCCTATGAGTTACTTAAGCAAGTGAAACCTAAAATAGACTATTTTAGAGTATTTGGCTGTGTTGCTTTTGTTCATAACAATAACAAAGAATACCTTAGAAAATTTGAGGCAAAAGCTTCAATGGGAGTTTTTCTAGGATACTCTCAAGTAAGCAAAGCCTATAGGGTCCTTAATAAATCCTCTCTTAAGATAGAAGAGTCTGCACATGTCTCTTTTGATGAGACAGTCATGTATTATAAGGAGAAGGACTCTTCCTCTAATAGTACAGTGCAAGTCCTAGGAGTAAGTAAGGATTTGGAAGGTTTGAGACTCACACAGGAGAATCATCCCCAACAAACTCCTCAGGTTACTTCTTCATATTCTGAATCTGATGTAGAACTTCTTGAAGTTAAAGCACCTGCTCCAACAGTTGATCAAATTCCACATGAGGAATTAAATCCTAAAACTGTTGAAGATCAGATCATTGTTGAACCTACTAATCTTGTCACACTTAGAGATCACCCCGTATCTCAAGTAATTGGAGACATTTCAGTAGGAGTCCAGACAAGACATCAACTCAATAAAGATGTGATGTTTGCTTGTTTCCTTTCTTAGGTTGAGCCCCTAACCATTAAAGATGCTGAGCTTGATCCATACTGGATTATAGCCATGCAAGAGGAACTTAACCAGTTTGAAAGATGTAAAGTTTGGACTTTGGTTCCAAGACCAAGAGGCCAACTGATCATAGGCACCAAGTGGGTGTTTAGAAACAAGCTTGATGCCCAAGGCATAGTAGTTAGGAATAAGGCTAGGCTAGTAGCTCAAGGCTATAGACAGGAGGAAGGCATAGATTATGATCAGACTTTTGCCCCTGTAGCTAGACTAGAAGCCATTAGGATTTTCCTAGCCTATGCTGCCTATAAGAGATTTAAGGTCTTCCAAATGGATGTGAAGAGTGCCTTCCTCAATGGAGATTTAAAGGAAGAAGTGTTTGTTGAACAACCACCAGGGTTTGTTTCATCAACCTTACCCACTCATGTGTTCAAACTCCAAAAGGCTCTATATGGACTTAAGCAAGCTCCTAGAGCTTGGTATGAGACCTTAGCAAATTTCCTTCTAGAACATAAGTTTGTGAGAGGTGTAGTAGATAGAACTCTATTTATTAGACATCATAAGGACTCACAACTATTAGTTCAAATCTATGTAGATGACATTATATTTGGCTCCACTGATCCCAAACTATGCAAGAGGTTTTCTGAACTAATGGACTCCAAGTTTGAGATGAGCAGCATGGGTGAGTTATCCTATTTCCTTGGTCTCCAAGTGAAACAGTGTGTTGATGGTATCTTCATTTCTCAATCAAAATATGCCAGAGAGCTGGTTAAAAGATTTGGAATGTCTGATGCTTCATCAATGAGCACACCTATGGCCTCAAATGTAGTTATTGATTCTGATGTCAATGGCAAGTCTGTTGATCAAAAGAACTATAGAGCCATTGTTGGTTCCCTGCTATATTTGACTGCAAGTAGGCCTGACATAATGTTTGCTACATGCCTATGTGCTAGGTTTCAGGTCAACCCAAAGGAATCTCACTTAACTCTTCTCAAGAGGATCTTGAGATACCTTAAGGGATGCCCTAACTTAGGACTGTGGTACCCAGCTGAGTCAGGATTTGAATTAATTGGATATTCAGATGCTGATTATGCTGGTTGTAGAGTTGACAGGAAAAGCACCTCAGGGACCTGTCAGTTCCTGGGAGAGAGACTTGTCTCTTGGTTTTGTAAGAAACAGACATCTGTGTCTACTTCAACTGCTGAGGCTGAATATATAGCAGCAGCTAGTTGTTGTTCACAGATCCTGTGGATTCAAAATCAGCTAGTGGATTATGGGTACACACACTCAAAAACAAAAATTCTGTGTGACAGTACCAGTGCAATATCAATTGCTCAAAATCCTGTGCACCATTCCAGGACCAAGCACATTGAGATTAGACATCATTTTCTGAGAGATAATGTGGAAAAGAACAAGATAGCAATGGAATTTATATCCACAGACCTGCAGAGAGGAGATATTTTCACTAAGCCCCTTGATGAACAAAGGCATTTGTTCTTCCTGAACCAGCTTGGTATGATTAATGGTTCAGAGTAGTGAAAATTTGGATAGATTTGTTTTCTGTCTAAAATCGTCGAACGACTGCTCGACGATCTTCGACCAGGTTAGGTATCTATCGTCGACCAATGATCGACGACAGATCGTTTTTTGTTGTAAGGCAGAAATCGTCGATCAACTGGTCAACGATCTCTCCTTAGGTATCTATCGTCGACCAATGGTCGACGACAGATTTTCTGTGCTGAGTGGAGAATCGTCGACCAACATATATTGATCGACGATCGTGGTGATTGCTTGTAGTCGGTCGATGTTTAACGTTTAGTCAAATATTGACTATCGTCGGTCATTGTTCGACGACCGATTTTATTCCGGGTTCGACGATCGCAGATTTATATCTGATAGTCGATTTAGGTCTGGAGATTGTCGTCCTTCCGCTCCGTCTTTTCATATTCCATCTTCTGGCTTAGAATTCGCTCTCGAACTCTACTCCCGCGCGATTCTCTTCTCCCCTGCCTTGCATCTCGATTCGCCATTCTCTCTTCAATCTAATGGCGATTCCTTCTGCAGTTCTCTTCGGGATGAAGTTCGACACTGGTTTCTGTGTCGACTTCGATTCCTTCAGTCGATGTGATCAACCCATCCAAGACATTCTGCAGCTGTGTGAAGATCAAGGCCTAAAGAAATTTATGTCATTCTCACCAAAGATTCATATACCAGAGATTCGAGAATGGGTATATACCTCGTCCTCCAGCGACGAAGCGATGACTGGAAAGATAAATGGAGAGGAGGTCATTCTGACTCCTGAAGTTCTGACTGAGTTGTTTGGTCTACCAACCGGTACTGAGGACTATGAGCAAAATTCAGAGGAATATGGCCGCATGCTAACTGAGATGGGCCATGCTGAGGGTATTCCAGCTAAGCTGCTGAAGATAAACCTGTCTCCAGAGTACAAGTTTCTGGCAGACCTGGTGGGCAAGGTCGTTTTGGGAAAGCACTCTGCTCACGACAACATCAACAGGCAACAATTTGCCTTAATGTCAGTTTTGGTGAATAAGACGCAGATAGCCTGGGGAAAAGTTCTGTTTGAACTAATAAGGAGAAAGAACAATCAGAAAGAAGTAAACCTTGCCAGGGTGTTGGGTGTGTTTCTATATGTGAAAGCACCCCTGCTGCTTGTTTCTGCACCCTCCGCAGTCAACGCCAGCAAGAGGTTGGACCCCTCTCTGTTCAAGAAATCTCAGAGAGTCATCAAGAAGTCAGCCAGGGTTGATCCTAACCCTCCATCAGACACAAGGGCTGATTCAGCCACTCTCCAGCTTGCTGGGGAAGGCTCAGCAATCCCTTCATCCTCCCTCTTTACCCATGCATCCTCATCTCCTGCATTACCCTCCATACAATCTGCAGTGCCACCACAACATGCATCTTCCATCCTACATGCATCTCCACCCCAGTCACCCATACCACAACATCTGGCAGCCGCAGCCAGTGTTGACATGGTAACTGCTACCATCCTCACACACTTATCTCAACATGAATCCCACACTCATGTTGATGTTCACCCATCTCCACATGATTCATTTGATCATGTGGTAGATCATACTGCTTCCATTCCATCCACCTCCACATCCTCAGCATTTCAGATAACTCCTGAATTGCTTGCACATATTGTAGAGCTCATCACTCCATCCATACAAAAAATGATTGAGGCTGCCAATGCCCCTCTCATTGCATCCATCAATGCCCTTTCTGAAGCCATCAAATCTCTTCCTTCCTCTGCTGAGCCCTCTTCAGTAAGATGCATGACTCCAGTCCCCACTGAAGTCATGCAGGGGAGATGTCTGTTGAAGTGGTCTCAGGTGATGCCTTGACCCTTCAGGACAACTCTTCTCTTCCCCTTACAGCAATTGTAGAAGAACCTCAAGAGCTTCCAGAGCAACCAGAAGGTAAAACACTTCCTCTAAAGGTTATAATCAGGACTTTAAATTGATATCTTTATCTAACAAAGACATTCACTCCCTAGTGAATCTAGCTTCTGATGAAGAACTCCCAGAGAAAAATAATGAGGAAGTCCTCATGGACTTGTGTGAAAAAGTTTCAATAAACACTACTGACTCAGAAGTAGTGGTTCAACAACTTGAGAATGCTACTGCTCAACCATATAGTATAGTTCTATTTAAGTTTCTAATTAATTCAAACTCCAACTTTGAGTTAATCTCTTATCCCTTCCTTCCCATCTCAGCTGCTGATGATCTTGCATCAGTGTTGCAAGTTGATGCTGCTATCTCCATTGACTCTGATAATGCTTTGGAATCCTTTCTCAATTCAGACTGTGAGTTCACACTCACATCTCCTTATGTTCCTCCTTCTCAAGAGAAAACGGTCCCTTATAGACCTGAGTACCTTGATGACCCCTTGGTCAAGGACTCTCTCTTCTTTTCCTGTATGGCACTCCTCTTTTGCCTTGCAGAGGTGTCTATCCCTGATGTCACTGAACATCTAGAAGGAATTATAACCTCCTTCCTAGATGCAAAGTGGTATCCTGTGTAGATCTCAGGTAACTCTATCAATTACCTGCTATTGTTCACCTTGGGGGAATACTCTATTCCCACTTGGTTGTTAACTTATTTTTCTTTATATGCAGGCACAATCAACATCCCTGCTGCTGCTGCTGAAGAAGCTGAGGCAGTGCAAGACTTACCAGAGAATGCCTCCAAAATGACTGAAAAGGAATCAAGCTCAGGTACTCTCAACCTTGAACAATTTATAGCCTTTGTGGCTGAGAATATTGCCTCTGAGTACATTGAAGGGTTGGCTAATTCTCATATGGATTCCCTAGTCATCTCTCTAGAGAAAGCATCTGCCCCTGCAGATACAGTCATCTTTTCTCCACCTATCCTTACCTATCCTCTACCCATTCCTTCTATTGCAGAACTGGTCCCCAGGATAGTTCCTGACTTGTATCCTGAATCAGAACTCTGGAAGAGATCTCCAAATGTTGATCTTGATGCCCTCCTTGTGCAAGATGTCATTGAGGAAGCAAGAGAAAAAGAAGATAGAGAGAAGCAGGAGAAAGAAAAGGCTGAACATGCTATAGCTGCCAAAGATATCTCAGAACAAGATTTTGATGATTATGCTGGCAGAACCTCATCCCACTCCTCTGATGATGATGACTCTGAGGATTCTGATAGTACCCAGAAGAAGAAAAAGGCTGTATCCAAGAAAAGAAAAGCATCTGCTCATCCTACTGCTAATCCAGACAAGGATGTTCCCTATTTCATTCTGAAGGGAATTGATCCCAAGAGCAAGGAATTTCAACCATGGATGAGACTTTCAAAGAATCAGACAAGAGAGAAGAAGAGAACAAAAAGATATGACACTCCAATTCAGAAATTCCCCCCCAGAGGTCCTCCTCCACCTCCTGGTGCTGGAGCCTCTGGAAGTCTCTCTTCTGCCCCATCTGCAAAATCAGCAAGTTCCAACACCTTTAAGTCTTACCAGAGAAGGAGTAACCAAAGCCAGGGAGGCCAAGATGTATCAGGACAAGGAAGGAAAAGAAATGAAAATGTTCCCATGGAACAAATAAAGGAGATGACATTTCAGCAATCTACTTTCTCTCCTCCTCCTGCTCCTAAAAAGAAAGTTCCAGAATGGAAACCTTCTCCTCCCAGGAGAAGTTCATCCTCCACATCAAGGAAACCTGCTGCTTCTGAGACAGTTGAATCAAAAGGAAAAAGAGTGGTCTATTCAGAGAAATCTCACAAGAAGTTCATTGAACTTGCACCTCCCAGATCTCTATATGCTGAAACTGATCCTAAGAAGGCTGCACAGATTCCTCTTGACTCAAGCAAATTAGCCACAGCTCTTCAAAGGAACATGGAGATTGCAGCTCAAGCTGATACTGACAGACCGTCCTCTCCATCAAATATGACTGAAACTGAAAGAATTGCCTCTATGGCAAGATTTAAGGAATCTATTGCACTAAGCATGATGGAGAGAGCCAAAGCTCAAGGACTAGACCCTACAGCATATACAACTATGTCTGAATTCAGAGAAAAGGAACTCAGCAAAATTCAAGTCAACTCTGAAATTTTTAATTCTGAAGAATACATGAAGTTGCACCCTGCTGCAGTTTTGCCAAGCTATGCTGAAAAGAAAATTATTGGTGAACATGATCTAATGCTATCCAAAAGACAAGCAGCAAACCCAAACAGGGAAATTATTTTCAAACCAGCTGTAATCCCTAAGAACTCATCTGATGCCAAAACCTCTGATAAATCTGCTTGATACTTTATAGTTCTGCTGATTTATGTTTTTATGTTTTTCTGTGGATTGCCTGTGAGTTAAATTTTTGGTTAATCTCTGCTTTTGATATTGTGTGCATTAGTTTTAGATCGGATTGGATAACATAACCCAAATAGGGGGAGATTGTTGGTACCCTGGATGTGATTTGGCTTATGTAATCCCTTTCCAGCCCCTCTTGATCCATATAACTATATATGATCATGATTAGGCCTTGTTCAGTTTCCCTAGGACAGCTTATAACTGACCTAGAGCTTAGGCTAGTAGTTCTAGATGTATTTTTGGTTAAGGCTTTTTTCGTTCGACCATCGTCGAACGAGGCCTCGCAATCGTCGATCATCAGTCGACGATAGCAGGGCTATAGAATCGTTGAAGTCAAGACAATTATCGTCGACCGCTGGTCGACGATCTCAGAGCAAGTTTATTACGCTCTGAAGGTTGGTCGACGATCTGCCATCAGCAGTTCAACGATCGTGTTCTTGCTTCACGATTTCTGTTTCGACAGATTTCTGCTTTTAGTCGACGATCTGTTAGCTAGGTCGACGATCTTCGAACCCCTGTTCGACGATTACTGTCTGCCTTTAACAATTTGCACTTATTTTATTCCTTGGTTTATTTCCAAGTGTTTTAGCGTGTGGTTAGAAAGATTTTCTGAAGATTGTTTTTGCTAATTTATGGCTTAAATTCAAATGAATTAATTACCAAATATGTTAAGCATAAATTACGGGATTTCGTATTTTGATAAAGCATCTTTGTCCTATTATACAAAATATATTGTCAGGCTGTATTCTAGCCGTTGGCGGTGTATGCTATTTCCAAGACTGGTAAGTCTTTATACTGAGATATTTCCCTATTCATTTATTTCCTTATTGGGACTGACAGTAAGCTAATAGGTCATTCTATTCCTATTGCTATATTCTATTTTGAGATAATCTGTTGCAGGGCTCGAGAATTCAAATCAATAGAGCCGTTCCAAAGGAAAAATGAGAAGACATATTTAAGAGAGATTTTTCTCAGAAAAATTAACAAGCTACAGATACAGAGTTATTTTTTTGGGTGCTTCATTCTCTCAAGCATCTTCAGAGCAACTCTTCACAATCTCACAATCAGAAGAAGAAAAGTTTTCCTGAAGCAAAAGTCCAAAGCAATTTCTTTCATTCTCAAGTCTCCTGAGCATCTGCTTAGAGTTTTCAAGACTTCAGAAAGAGCTCCAGATCTGCTTCACGTGCTCCAGAATCTGAAGACCTGATAAAAATCAGTCTACAGATCTCTGAGGATTTAGTTTCAGTATATCTGAAACTCCTTCATCCTGAAGCAAAGGCTTTCCCTGGACTTCCACTGAGCCAGGGGGAGACTTTGATTCTTTAGAGAATCCACAAGTCTTCTCTAATCTGTATTAACAACAGAGAAGACAATCTAACCCTCTCAACCCCTTTGTAAAAGAGTTTTCACACCTCTTCAAAAGTGAACATTGGCGACAGGGCACCTTATCAACAACCTGTGGTTGAGCATCCTTATCAAAAGCTCAAAGGTCTGTTTGATCTACCTGAATCAGATCATTGGTGGCAGGGCACCTTAGCAAAAACCTGTAGTGGATTCCTACCAGGGTGGTAGAAGAGTGGAGTACCTATTAAGAGGGAACCACTATATATCCTGTGTCTCTCTGGCTGTTTTTGTTTAATTGTTTATTCTGTGGCTGTGATAGAACTACCTAGGATTGCTAGTTGCTGTGATAGGTTTATAGTTAAACTGAAATTTCAGTTAACTCTCTCACTTGTGCACTTCACTGTGTTAGGCTCTTAGGGTTCAAGTATCAGATTATTTATTCCGCAAATAAACTCCAAGGGAGCTGACTAGTTGTTCATAAAATTTGAATACTCTATTCACCCCCCCTCTAGAGTAGTTTACAACTTATCCCCTCACTTTCAGAACTGGTGATGCAGCAGGGGATAGAGATGGTGTATGCATAGGAGTGGGTTGCTTTGCTAGAGTTGATGAGGGAGAAGGAGCAGATGATGGAGCTTTATCTAGAGTTTGTACATAAGGTGGCTCTTTATCAGTAAGTTCTTCTATCATCCTATTTATGTCTTCTGCTGAAGATAAGATGGTATCCTGAACTTGTTCATCTGAATGCAATTCTGTTGAAGTGGCTGGAAGAGGAGATCTGACTAGAGAGGAGGAGGGAGTTCTGACATTAGGGGCAGAGGAGATAGGCTCCCCCTCAATTGCTACACCAGCTGTGTCAGCAATTTCAGGATGAGAGGGAGATGGGGTCCTGTCCTCTGAGGCAGGGGCTTCTGAAACTTTTGCAGCTTGTGTTGGATTCTTTAACTTGACTTCCCATCTTTGAATGGAGGATATGAAAACTTTCTTCATATGATGAATGTGAGTACCCTTTGAAGTATCAAAAACTTGAGGATTTATCTCATGAAACATTAAAGATATTATCCTTGCAAAATTTAGAGCCTTAATGCTCTCCCTTATTTTATCAAGTATCATCATTCCAAATTGAAATCTCTTCCTGCAGACTATTGTTGTGAGAACATTAAACAAGTCATAAGAAATGAATCCTATTGAACCTATCTTGCACTAGAGAATCTTTCCAATGATATCTACTAGCAGTTTGCTCTTTGCATTTAGGTCTGGTCTTCTAATAGAAGAGGCTTCAGAAGATATTCCACAAAAGCAGCATGCCCTCTCATTATCTTCCTCAGTTAGATCATTTTCTTCATCTTCAACTGGCATTCTTAACAGTTGAGAGACAATGGTCTTATTCAACTTGATATTAATACCTTTAACCTTGGATTTCAGGACTTTCCCATTCTCTTTACTTTAATGTTCTTAAAAAATTCTTCAACTCCTGGAAACAGTATTCTACAAGGTTCTTGAAGAACAAACAACAAACCTGCGCTGTCGAGAAGTAGCAGCAGATTTTTGAAGTCGTCTGACAGTTCTGCGATCCCAGCAACAACTAGCTCACTTCCAACACCGATCTTGGATTGCGGCGCCATGGAGTCTTCAGAAAAAGGGTGAGCGACAGAGGGAAGACGACGACTACGAAAGCTCTGGTTCAGCGGCGGAAGACGAAATATTTTCTCGAAAAATGGATTTTGAAATCGTGTAGATTTAATGAAATCTAAAATTCTCTATTTATATAAGTCTAGTAATGATGATTAGGTCTAAATTAAGTCTTAGATTAGGGCGGAAATCAAGCTTAGAGTGAAACAGAAGAATTCGAAAGATTTCGAAAAGCGAAGAGTCATTACTCGAGTGGAGACTTAGTTCTCGAGAAATGAATGACCAGTTCTCGAGAAGTCAGATTATATTTCTCGAGTGAGTTCTTTACTTCTCGAGAAGAAGTCTATTACTCGAGTAATAGTACTCGAGTGAAATTTGTCTGTTTCTTGAGAAGAAGGAAAGTACTCGAGTAATTAGAAGTTACTTCTCGAGAAGTCATTCTATGTCCCGAGAAATGAAGTCCACTTAGAGAAATTTCTAACCTTTTTGACTTGTCCTTGAATTTCTGAGCCTTGAAATGATTCCACCTTGTTTATTCTTCCTTGTTGAGCATGTCAAGTTCAGTTTTGAAGAAGTTGAACTTGGCCTCGTCCAACGGCTTTGTAAAAATATCTACAACTTGTCTATCTGTTGGAACATATTGCAGATCTACATCCCCTTGCTCCACATGCTCCTGGATGAAGTGATATCTTAGCTCGATGTGCTTTATCCGGCTGTGCGAGACTGGGTTGTTGGCAATTGCTATTGCGCTGGAGGAGTCACAAAACATTGGAAAGTTTTTGACCTTCATGTTGTAGTCTTCCAGCTGATTCTTCAGCCAAAGCAACTGTGCACAACAACTGCCTGCAGAAATATATTCTGACTCGGCCGTTAAGATTGTGGCACAGTTTAGCTTTTTGCTGCTCCATGAGATAAGTCTTCTTCCAAGGAATTGACATGTACCGGAAGTGCTTTTTATGTCATCTTTGCTACCTGCAAAATCAGCATCTGAAAAACAAATCAGCTCGCTGTCATTACTTCTTGGGTACCATAAACTAAGATTTGGTGTACCTTTAAGGTATCTCAAAATCCGCTTTGCAGCAGCGCAGTAAGATTCCTTACAGTTCACTTGGAATCTAGCACAGACACATGTAGAAAACATTATGTCTGGTCTACTAGCAGTAAGGTAGAGCAAAGATCCAACTATACTTCTGTACTTAGTTTCATCAAAAGGTTTCCCTTTCTCATCCTTGTCTAGAGACATGGCTGAACCCATTGGAGTCCTCATAGAGGTTGCGTTCTCCATTCCAAATTTCTTAATCAGCTCTTTGGTGAACTTAGTCTGGGAGATGAAAATTTCATCTTCAGATTGTTTCACCTGAAGCCCTAAGAAATACTTCAGCTCTCTCATGCTGCTCATTTCAAACTTCCCTTGCATAAGTTTTGAGAACTTTTTGCAGAGGTTGTCGTCAGTAGAGCCAAATATAATATCGTCGACATAGATTTGTACTTGCAAAATCTTGCATTTTATTTCCCTAAGAAATAATATCTTATCTATCTTTCCCCTTGTGAACTTTTTCTCAAGGAAAAAACTAGATAGCGTTTCAAACCAAGCTCGAGGAGCTTATTTCAAACCGTACAACGCTTTAGATAATAGATAAACATAATCAGGAAAGTTAGAATCAACAAAACCTGGGGGTTGATTTACGTACACTTCTTCCTTTATGTCACCATTAAGGAAGGCGGACTTCACGTCCATTTGATAGACAGTGAATCCTTTTAGTGCAGCATACGCTAAGAGCAACTTGATTGCCTCCAGCCTAGCCACTGGAGCATATGTTTGATCGAAGTCGATTCCTTCTTCTTGACGATATCCTTTGGCGACGAGTCTGGCTTTGTTCTTTATGATTGTTCCATCTTCGTCCATCTTGTTCCTATAGACCCACTTCGTCCATCTTGTTCCTATAGACCCACTTTGTCCCGATGACATTTTTACCCTTGGGTCTGGGAACTAGTTTCCAGACTTTGCAGCGCTTGAGCTGGTTCAGTTCTTCTTCCATGGCCAAGATCCATGATGTTTCCGAGTTTGCTTCCTTGAACTTCTTTGGTTCAACCTACGTGAGAAAACTTAAATATAAATTTTTGTTAGTTGTACCTCTATGAGTTCTGACACCATCCCGGGGATCTCCTATGATTTGGTCTATTGGATGATCCTTCAGATGTCTGAGCTCTAGATTCCTTGCTTCTGGAACTTCAACCATTGGAGTGACTTCATCAACTTGGACTACTTCTTCATCTTGATCATCTACCTCTCCAATAGGGGTTAGAGTGGTGATCTTGATGAATTTTTCACCTTCGTCTTTGTTTGGTTCATCCAAGATAACTTCTTTCAACTTTGTACCTGCATCTTCAATAATCACACTAGACTAGTTGTTTTGTAGTAAACTCGTCTCATCAAATACAACATGTATTGATTCTTCTACAACCAGAGTTTTTCTACTAAATATCCTGTATGTCTTACTATGGCTACTATACCCTACAAAAATACCTTCAAAACTCTTTTTGCTAAACTTGGTAGTGTGATACTTACCATTGTTAAGTACGAAGCATTTACAACAAAAATTCTAAAATATGAGACAGTCGGTTTCCTGCCCTTTATAAGTTCGTAAGGTGTTTAATCGTGGTTCTTATTTATGAGTGCTTGATTTTGCACGTGACATGCAGTGTTGACGGCTTCAGCCCAGAAGTACTCCGGCAGTGAATCATCACTCAACATAGTCCTGCAGGCCTCTATGAGTGTTCTGCTCCTTCTCTCAGCTACTCCATTTTACTGCGGAGTACGAGGAGAGATACCTAGTCTTTCACAAAATTCTGTCATGGCCCCAGACTTGAATTCAGTTCCATTGTCACTTCTGATCTTGACTACGGAACAATTATATTCATTCTGGATCTGCCTAACAAAATTTGTAAAGACATTGAATGTATCTGACTTGTGTTTCCGAAAGAACACCCACGCAAAACGCGAGTAGTCATCAACGATAACCAACCTATAATCCTTGCCTCCTAAACTTCTAACTTGCAGTGAACCGAACAAGTCCATATGAAGTAGATGTAAACATCTATTAGAATCCTTGCTAATAACGCTTTTAAAGGTAGCCCTTGTTTGCTTGCCTTTAACACATGCATGACAAGGTCTATCTTTGACGTACTTGACATTCGGGGCATCTCGTACCAAATTTAGAGAAAATAATTTATTAATAGTTTTAGAATTAATATTTGCTAATCTCTTGTGCTATTGGTCACCAAGAGACGCACTATCTTTAGCTAAAATGCACACTGGTGTAGAAGAGTCTATACAAATGAAATTTAAACAAAATATATTCCTGCTTCGAGTGCTAGATAGAATCATTTCCATATTGTCAACGAACTTTATCAAGCACTTGTCAGCATGGAATTTCACTATGTATCCTTTGTCGCATAGTTGGCTTATGCTTATGAGATTGTGTTCCAATCCTTCAACATAAGCTACATCCGAAAAGGATACACTACCGTTAGTGATCATACTGTAGCCTTTAGTTATTCCTCGGTCTGAACCTCCAAAGATAACCTTTGGTCCGTTCAACACTGGAGAATAATTCTGAAGTAGGCTTCTTGTCCAGATCATGTGCTGAGAGCATTCACTGTCCAAATACTAGATTGGAGTTTTGGTGGCATTTGGACATACCTGCAATCATAATCAGTTTGCCTTAGGAACCCAAACACGTTTGGGTCCTTGGTCTCGTGTTAGAACACTCCCCCTACGAGAATTAGCATTATGAGTGATCATTCTCATGTTGCCAACCTGAGGTGTTGCAATATTTCTCGGATTAAACCAACAATCGATGGCAAAATGAACAATTCTGCCACAACACCAACAGTCGAACCTATTGTATCTTTGCCTTAAGTACTCCTGCTTGACCTTCTGGGATAGTGGTCTAGCAGGGGTTGAATTCTTGGAGGAGGAGGCTTCATGATAATGACAATCACATGATTTCTTCTCCTTCGCAGGCTTTTCCACAATGGGTTTTACCTTTGGTGCTTTCTTGAAGTTATGACCATGATCATAAGGACCATAGACCTGAAGAATGACTTCTTCATAAGGTGCCTTAAAGACACTCTCACCAAAGTTTCTGGGGCGAGTCCATCCTTGGTAACGAGACATTGGTTCTACATAAGTAGGCCTAGTAAAGTGGTCGTAGGATGAGTCAAGATCAAACTCATTAGTTGGGAAGATAACTTTCTTAAAGGCAGTCTAATCTTGAGGGGCCTTCCCCTTTTCTTTGGCCGAGCCCTTCTTGGCGGCCTTATTCTTTCTCTGAGCCTTATTCCTCCTAGAAGATTTACTAGGAGGTTCTACATGTCCTAGCCCGACACCCTTGACCTTAGTTGAGAATTCAGTAACGAGAGGAAGGACGGTCTTAGGCTTCGAGAAACTTTCAACAAGTTTCTTTTCAACAACGAGTTGTTCTTCCAACTCTTTGATGATTTTCTCTTTTAGGTCAAGGTGCTCTAGAGCCTTATTATATTCTTCAATAGTGTTATTGAAGTTCTCCTGGAGTGAGTCAGTCTTAGTGACTTCCTCTATCAAGGTGCTCTCTTTAGCTTTTAGAGATTTTATCTCTTTAGCTTGAGTTTTCACGGCTCGTCGACATTTGTCGTAAGCCTTGATTAACTCCTTATACTGGGCCATGAGTTCAGACTCATCGTCAGAAGAGCTGTCCTCATTACCATGCTCAGAGACTTCAGATTCTGAAAGAGGAGTGTGAGATTTTACCTCCCTAGTGAACTGGGGCTCTTCTTCTTCGTCTATTTTAGCCATAAGCCCAAAGTAGGCTTCTTCTTCTTCACTCGACTCAGATGAGTCAGAGTCACTGAGAGTTTTGCCCTTCTTGGCTATTAGGCTCTTATCTGTCCTCTTTTTGTTGTATGAGGACTTCTTTTCTTCTCTCTTGCCACCCTCCTTTTTCTTGTGGGGGCAATCAGCAATGACATGACCTAGCTTGTTACAACAATAACAAACTATGTCAGTCAAAATATGTTTATTAGGTTTAGAATTATACCTGTCATGGCTACTTGAGCTTTTCTTTCGTCGATCACCATCACGTCGTGATCTTTTGTATGAGGCATCCTTGCTTCTCCGTTGCTTTTTTTGTTCAGGAATTTCTTGAACTGTCTTGAGAGTGGGGAGAACTCTCCTTCAGATAGCTTTGAGCCCGAAGTGCTTGACTCAGATGATTCCACTTCACTTTCTTCTGGAGCTGGTGCTGGTGAGGCAGCTTTGCCCTTCTTTGAACTGTCTGCCTTTAAAGCAATAGACTTTTCCTTTGAAGAGAATCGACTTTTCTCTTCTTCAGCCTTTCTGGAGTTTATCTGCAGTTCATAGGACATTAACTTGCCAAATAGATTCTGATGATCTGTTTCAGCTAACTTGCCAAATTCCCTGATGGCACAAACTTTGTTGTCCCATTCTTTTGTGAGTGACCTCAGAAACTTGTCATTTAACTCCCCATTAGTAAAGACCCGGCCATACACTCTTAGGTCGTTAACAATTTTGAAGAAATTCTCAAATGTATCTGCAATGGTGTCTTTTGGTCCTTGCTGGAAGGCTTCGTACTTCTGATTCAGGAGGGATTTTCTATCATCCCTTACTTCTTCTGTTCCTTCCATTAAGGTGACAAGAGACTGCCACATCTCCTTAGCAGATTAGCAGTGAATTAAGTTCTGCAGCATCGAGTCATCGATTGCACTTGCTATTATATTCTTAGCTTTCTTGTCCAAAGAGACAAGTGCAATCTCGTCTTTATCTAGATCCATCAACTTCTTTGGAACTTGCTTAGTTGGATCTATTGTGGAGGTAGTCATGGGAATGTAAGGACCTTCTTCAACAATCATGAAGATCCTGGGATCCCCAGCTTCCATGAAAAATTTGATCCTTTCTTCCCACATGGAAAAGTTGTTCTTTGTGCATAGTGAAAGCTTGGCAAAATCTTTAGCCTTGTCCATGCTTGGAAGATTATCAAGAGACAACTAAAGAAGGAATTGATCAAGGTGTTAACCTTTTAGTGACCAACCTCCCTCTGATACCAATTGAATGAGTTCAGTTGTCTACCTAAATCACCTAGAGGGGGGTGAATAGGTGATTTGTGCATCTATTTGCGGAATACAAATTTTAGCGATCTTGCACACAAATCAACCAAGCAATCACAGACGACAAAAGATTTATAGTGGTTCCCCAACCTTGGGTACATCCACTTTCCCTCACCGATCTAGTAAACCACTAGACTCGGCTACTCCACTATCTCGGATTGAAATCAATCCTACGTCTAGGAACCAAGTTCCTACAATCTTGATCCAAATGGATCTACACTCGGAAGGTAAAACTTCCTACAACTCGGAGAAAAATCTCCTACAAGAATTGATAATACAAAAATTGAAAATACAAACAAATGATCTTCGAATCTTGAAATATTCTGGCTGGATCTTCTTCTTTGAGAGTTGCGGCTTTATCATATTTGTTGAAGAAGAACTCACGGCTGGAACGAGATCTGAAGATTTCCTTTTGACTTCACCCGATCAGAACGTTGATGGAGAAAGAGAAACTATCACGATCAGGAAATCAATCTTTGTCTCAATCCTTTGAATCAGAAACCCTAACTCTTGCACGATGAAGATCGACGGCGGTGGCGGGTCTCGTTTTGGAAAGAGAGAGAGAGAGAGGATTCAGCGACTTGAGAAAAATATGACAGCGTGTAGATCCTTCTTTCTTGGTATTAGGGTTAGTCGGTTGACATGACCTTATATAGGATCTCTCTAACGGTCATAATTAATCTTAATGACGGACACGCGTACCAATCATATCATGTGATTTGAAAATCCCGTCAATCTGGACTTAACAGAAATTCTGCAGAAAATGAACTTCAGTTCTCGAGAGAGAAGATTACTTCTCGAGAACTAGGAATTGCTTCTCGAGATAAGACAACTAATGACGTTGAGTCAGGTCTTAGCATTCAACGCTCTTAACGCTTTTAGACTTGGAGGATCCAGACACAGATGGCGTTGAGACATCTCTCGACATTCAACGCTTTTACTGTTGAATACTCGAGTACTGTCTTGAACTTCTCGAGTACTGGACTGAACTTCTCGAGTATTGGACTGAACTTCTCGAGTATTGGACTGAACTTATCGAGAAGTGAACTTAGAAAAAATATTTCTGATTTTGGAAAAGATTACTCGAGAATAAGGGTTGATTTCTCGAGAGAAAGAAAATTTCTCGAGAACAAAGAATAACATTTCTCGAGAACTAAGGGTTGTTCTCGATAACTACACTTAGAAAATTTTCTGAGATATCAAATGAATACTCGAGAAGTAGAGAAAGAGTCTATTCGAGAACTAAACTTAGTTACTCGAGAACTAAGTTAGTACTACTCGAGAACTAAGGATAGTACTCGAGTAATGTGACTGATTACTCGAGAACTCTAATATTTACTACTCGAGAACTAAAGGATTACTCGAGTAATAGACTTAGAGAATTTCTGTTTTTAAGAAAATATTTCTTTTGAAAATTCTCATCACCAACATGTCATCCTTTGATCCAAGTGCACTACTAGAAAACTGACTTTTAGCCACGGCAGATTGCCGTGGCTAAAAGTCCAAAACCGTGGCTAAAGACTTTTAGCCACGGTTTGCCCACGGAAAATGGGCGTGGGCAATACGAGCGTGGCTAAAAATCCAAACCGTGGCTAAAAGTCCAAAACCGTGGCTAATACTGGACTTTTAGCCACGGTTCATTGCCGTGGCTAATAGTGGACTTTTAGCCACGGTTTAATTGGCGTGGTTAAAAGGCCACTCATAACATAAAAAATTCAGGCCGCCGCCGCCGCCGCCCGGCCGCCGCCGCCGCCCGGCCGCCGCCGCCGCCCGGCCGCCGCCGCCGCCCGGCCGCCGCCGCCGCCCGGCCGCCGCCGCCGCCCGGCCGCCGCCGCCCGGCCGCCGCCGCCGCCCGGCCGCCGCCGCCGCCCGGCCGCCGCCGCCGCCCGGCCGCCGCCGCCGCCCGGCCGCCGCCCGACCGCCGCCGCCGCCATATTTATTTCAAAGGCTAATTGAAATAAATTCCTTATAAATCCAAAAATCTCATTTTTTTTGGCGGTGTGGGACTAAACGATGCCACGACCTTTTGCCACGGTTCAGGCAAACCGTGGCTAATACTAGACTTTTAGCCACGGTTCAGGCAAACCGTGGCTAAAAGTCCAGTATTAGCCACGGAATAAAACCGTGGCTAATACTCACTATTAGCCACGATTTTTCCCCGTGGCAAAAGAAACCGTGGCTAAAAGCCATTTTTCTAGTAGTGTGCTTGAATATGGGGTTTATCCCAATATAGAGGCTACATATGAGTCAACACCTTGGATCATACAATGATGGATTACATTATATGGTCATGTGTTTATGACCCACTGTAAACTGACATTGGTCTACACTTAGCAATAGAATCCTGCAAACACATAACTAAAACAGAGGATCAAATACAACTTAATTCATCTTAGTTCAAGGGTGACTTCATGCAAATCTGGGTTATTGTGGATGCAATACCCAACAAAGGAGAAGGGAGCAAGAAGCTTCAACAGACCTGGGGAAGAACAGCGAATGTCGCGGCAACCCACGATCTCGACATCACCTGAAATACACACCCCTTAATACCGCCAAAACAAATGTGGTTTATGTAATCCAAGGCAGCGAGGCGGTCCGCAAGCCCAGACCCCTAGTTAAAAATGTGGGGGACCAAACTAAGTATTGTGAGTTCCACCATGGATGAGGACTCGACACAAAAGATTGCTCAAAGCTTAAGGAGGAGATCGAGTATCTCATTAAACAAGGCCTCTTGGGGAGATTCTTACAAGCACTCAAATACAAGTACAAGTACAATTGTCACAGCTACATACAAGTACATGCTCAAAGTTGCCAATCAAGAACCGTCAAATAATAAAAACGACATACAAGACACCAGATTAGAAAAGTAAAAATGCAAACACACACTAATACAAAGAAACAGCGCCGCTACACATCAGCCGCGTCAACATAAAAACTCTCATCGTCGGAGATATCATCAAAGCTAAAGCCGGATACGTCACATCCAAAGCTCCTACTAACAAGACGAAGAGCCTTCGAGGCTCCACGCCTGAGGGTTAGCTATCGAACATTTTCTACCTAAGGCTCCACCTCCTTGCTTCAGATCTCATCACGAACTTCCTCGCTGATAAAGCACCGATCCCGCATGTAATCCAGAGACTCCATGTACTCCGCAAGACCAGCAACTTTCAACTCTGACACGCGGCTATCAGAAGATAATGCCTCCACTCAGGCTTTCGCCGCACAAAGCTCTGTCTCCAAACGAGAAGTCTCCTCTTGAGCACATAGAAGTAGTCCTTCCCACCAGAGATTTCTCCACCTCTAGAGATGCTCGAGTCTCCTCCAATTCCGCCTTCAGCTCCGATCCGATCTGGCGAAATCGAGAAATGTCCCGCTCATGATCATCCTTCAAAGCGACAAGAGAGCCCGTCACAGCTCGAAACTTCTCCTGGAGGGCCAGATATCCATTCTTCAAGCTCATGTAATGGTCATTCTAGGTGACATCAATTTGACCCCGAGCCTCAATCTGCAAAAAAGAAGACGAAGAGAAGTCAGCACAATACAACAATAAAGAAGAGCAAAAAATAATCAAGCTCGCTTACCACTTCGTTCATCGCCTTCAAGGAAGAAGATAACCTTGGAGCCGCCGCCTCTGCAAGGAAAGACTGGAGGGCAGATGATCCAAGTACATGTACCTCGGGAGGCGAACCACCATAGCCGCCAGAAGGAGATTCGACGCTCGGAGACGACGAGCGAGGCGCCATACTACCGCTACCTTGAGAAACTACAATGACCTTCCGCTTCCGATTGCAAACCAAAGATGTCTCAGCGGTCCTCCCAGAGTCCGAAAAAATACCACACTGCAACAAGCGCTTCTCTTCTATAAATGAAGAAATGCTGAGTAGACGGTTTGCCAACTCCCGAGGCTCTGAAAATCCAAGCACTGGAGAAAACTCCCGCCCTCTCCCCTTTTGACGATGACAACAATCAGGCAGTGCGTCCCACAACTCCGACAAACCCCAAGAGTTCATGACATAACCAAACAAAGTATTTCCGTGGCGGCGGTCCGTCCGAACCTCGAAATCAAGCTAAATTTATGAAAAAACAACATTTGTACAAAAGAAAGGGCAGAAGATCCCAATGACGTCACATCTGGGTCGGCGGGGGCAACAACATCAAGATAAACAACAAGAACCTCGCCAACTAACGAACCATTCTGCCTCAATGAAGACGGAGGCGCCGCATTCACGTCTCTACATCTCACAACAACAGGTTCCCTCTTCCGACCATGTGCACAAGATACCCCGATGAAAAACTCGGGGGCACCAGAAACTCACAACCTCTTATCCTCCACAAATAAGTGCTCAATGCGCCAAGAATATTGCACCCTTACACACAATTAACGCACACTGTGTGCGTTAAGCACACACCACGAGCATTGCACACACACAAAACATGATTGTATATATCGCGCTAAGTGCACGAACCAGCGACCACTTCGCTCGGTAGTCAGTACACCTTCTGCACCTCTGTTGCACAATCATTTACACCATACCCATGCATGCGATTCAACAATTAAGTCCCCGCACTCCTTCCGCTCTGACCACAGAGTCTGAAGACTTAGGGGGCATTTGATGGGGTTTCCCCCTAAGAGTTGTTCAGTCAAGCCCAAGGACCACCCCGACCCACATTAAGTTTCCGACCAAGTGCTCCTGCGCGCCTTGGGAGATGCGTGCCCTGGGAAGCGCGCGTCCTGGGCAGCGCACACCAAACGCGCGCAGAGCTAGGCCACGCGCGTCCTGGGCAGTGCGCACCTGTGCACGCACTAGGAAGAGCGCACCTGCGCGCGCAGAACCAGGTCACGCGCAGGGCGCGACCTTCCCTCGACCATCTGGCCCTCTGTCGTAGGAGGCGGGACGCCGCCTGGCCGTTAGTCAGAGTCGCCGCCCCTAGCAGGGGTGACCCATATTTCGCCCAGAACGGGCGGCAAACTTGCCGCCCGATCTAGCCGCCGCCCCTCACAGAGCGGCCTGTGTTTCACCCAGAACGGGCGACAACTTTGCCGCCCGTTCTGGCCACCGCCCCTCACAGGGGCGGCCCGTGTTTCTCCCAAAATAGGCGACAACTTTGCTGCCCGTTCTGGCCGCCCCTCACATGGGCGTCCCGTATTTCGCCTAGAACGGGCGACAACTTTGCCAATTGCCGCCCGTTCTTGCCACCGCCCCTCACATGGGCGGCCCGTGTTTCGCCCAAAACGGGCAGCAACTTTGTCGCCCGTTTTGGCCGCCACCCCTCACAGGGGAGGCCCGTAATTTGCCTAGAACGGACGACAACTTTGCTGCCCATTCTGGCCGCCGCCCCTCTCAGGGGCAGCCCCTGTTTCGCCCAGAACGGACGACAATTTTGCTGCCCGTTCTGGCCGCCACCCCTCTCAGTGGCGGCCCCTGTTTCGCCCAGAACGGACGACAATTTTGCCGCCCATTTTGGCCGCCGCCCCTCACAGGGGTAGCCCCTGTTTTGCCCAGAACGGGCGGCGATTCCGCCCCCGTGCTTGCCCGCCGACCCTCACAGAGGGGGCCTTCCTTTGGCTCGTAACGTGCGGCCGTTTGGCCGCTCGTCCTCCTCTATAGGCCCCGATTAGAGGCTGCTTTGCCTTCACCTCGACCGGCCGGCCTTCCGTTGGCGGTCGACTGTATTCCTCCGGTCGAGCGTTACCTTCGCCGGTGAGCAACCTTCCCAGTCGCCTCCCGTCGTCCGTCATGTGTATCATGTATCGTTTGATCACGCTCTCGCGATCGCCACCATCGGTTACGTGGGTAACCACCCACGTAACCACTCGCATGATCTCCCGTAATGGGGTAAATGCGTGGCTAAAAATAGAGCGGTCTGTATATAATAAAATTAATGTGCATATTAAACCATAGTCCTGTAAAATTAATTATAATATTTCGGCCTATTAATAGCGGTTATGGTGGTTATGGACTGCGAATAACCGTGTAATCTCCATAACCACCCATGAAGCCTATAAAAGGAGCCCCAGACCTCCTCATTTCTCACCTTTTCTTCTCCGAGTCTTCTTCTTCCTCGGGTCGGAGCTCTGCCGAATTCCTCCTACGAACCGAACTCGAGCCGCGCCCGAGCCGCACTCGAGCCACATCCGAGCTACATGCGAGTCGAGTCGAAGTCGCCTGACGAAGTCGAATCTCTCAAGTCTTAAGTGGCCCCTGCAAACGAGAGTTCAGACGCTCCGCTCTTGTGTTCAAAAATTGGCAAGCTGCAATCGAAAGATCACCAGCGCGTAACGCAATTTGTAACAACCCTCGGCGCGATGGTCTATCGTACGCCGCGTTTTAAGTGTTCTCTCACCCCCTAAAGCTATAACGAGAGGTGGTCTGTCACCCTCGACTTCACGAACAAGTTGTAACAACACGAAGATAGTGGATTTTGACCGGCACAGATCCGGTCACGTGATTTTTTACCAGTTGAAGGATTTTTCCACGTTAAAACTGCTTGTGCACAACCAATCTACTCTATTGACTGTGTGCGCGCTCGACCGTTCTGAGAGCTAAGACGGTCCAAGTATTCCGGCCCGATCGGGACGTCGAGTTAGACCACAACAAAGGTGAAAGTCATAAACTTGTCCGCCATGTGCGTTTTGGACATGTTCTCTTGCTCTCTGAACTGCTACTCTAGAGCTTCTCAGATCTCTTTTGCAGTTTTCATCTTACTGTACGTCTCTGTCCGTCTGTTTGAGAGACAATTGAGGGGGGTAATCACGACAAAAATCTTCGTCGTGCATCCAGTGTTCTTCATCTTCTCCTCCTTTCAAAGATTTAAGGTCGGATTGCACAATGTAAAAAATATTCAAATATTTCATACCAAACTGCATGTTTCGCTTGCAGACGCTGAACTTAAATTTGAGAATTTCTCTAGCTTGATCATCGGAATATGAGATGAGATGTTACTTCCCTTTGACACTGTGTTCCTTTCCAAACAGTAGAATTCTACTAGCAACCTAATTCACAAGCAGAAAAACTAGAAAGAGATCACCAGAGCGTGCAGAAACAAGAAGGTTCTTAAATCCCGTGTGGCCGTCAAGTTTGGAATGACCTCCACGTTGCCCCAAACAAGGGTATTTATAGGCGTAACCCTAAATCCCCGATAATGAATTATTGGATTTCTAACGGATCCACACAGAACCTAATAAGAACCCGTTATCATTATATCAATATACCTCAACAATGAAGCAGTCGATCACATGTATTTGTAGACAAGAAGGCGCTCAATTCCGGCTCCTAGGAGAAAATTGGAGTGATTAAAAAATATAGGCGAAGAAAAAACAGGGTTTCTTGGTGGTGCCAATAGAAAGAATGTGCCCGCTTATAATATTACCCTAAATTAATACTATCCATTTCAAAATTAAGATATATTTTTGATGATTGTTATTCGTAAATTAAGTTTGTCTATTCATAACTTTTGTCTAATCGTAGTTTTAAAGAAAGTCAAATTTGTTGTTCGCAAATTTTTTTTATTATCCACAGATTAGTAGACCAATGTTCGCGGATTAATACAATTTTTTTTAAAAAAAACCCGTCGACCACTTTACCTTCCTCGTCATAAGAAGAGAGTGTCTAAATCACACGAACATCATAATATATGTTCATGAAAAACAACGATCACATGAACAACTTGAAAATCATCTAAAAATATATGTTCATTTTTAATATATGTGTGACATCATAATGAACGCCGTATTTTAAATTTATTCGGTGGGTTACGTTTTTTTTTGGGTGCTGTTATTAGTAAACCTATTTTCGTTTCTAGCAAACCAAAAAAAAAACAGATTCTGTTATTTTTTGCATTTTTTTCTTTTCCCAAAAATTACTACTAGCAAACCAATCTTGTTTTTTGATAATTTTTGCATTTTTGAATTTTGTGACCCAAATATTTCTCATTTGAAAAAGTGATCAACATGAAAGTTATAGATCTTGATGAGATCTACAACTTTCATGTTTATCATTTTTTGATTTGAAGCCGTTTAAGTCTTCAATTTGGGCTCTAAAAAAGACATGCACGGAACGTACAGATTTTCGGCGTGACTTTTTTCGGGGCCCAAATCGGGGGTCTAAACCACTTCAAATAAAAAAGTGTTAAACATGAAAGTTGTAGATCTCCACGAGAGTTGTGTATCTCCACGAGATCTACAACTTTTATGTTGAACACTTTTTGATTTGAAGCCGTTTATGCCATCGATTTGGCCCCCGAAAAAAGTCACGCCGATCCCGGGCGTCCGTACATATGTGCGACGTAACTTTTTTCAGGGGCCAAATCGGGGGTCTAAAGTGCTTCAAATCAAAAAGTGTTCAACATGAAAATTGTAGATCTCGACTAGATCTACAACTTTCATGTTGAACACTTTTTGATTGGAAGCCGTTTATGCCCTCGATTTGGCCCCCGAAAAAAGTCACACCGATCCCGGGCGTCCGTACATACGTACAGCGTAACTTTTTTCAAGTACCAAATTGTGGGCCTAAAATGCTTCAAATCAAAAAGTGTTCAACATGAAAATTGTAGATCTCGTTGAGATCTACAACTTTCATGTTGAACACTTCTCATGAAATTATAAGTATAAGACACAGTTCAAAAGAACGTATATTCTTATATATACTTAACTCGTATATACAACACATTCTTATAGGAATTAGAAATCAAATATATTTCTAAACCGATCGATATTTTGTTTAAAGATTTTGATGCAGATAATGATATTTTGTTGAAAAAACAGTTTTGAACATACTAAACATTTGCAGTATTTTGACTCATTTATAATGCTAACATAAGTGGTTGAATGAATACATTTGAAATCATTTGTAATGTCATTATATGCAGCGAATTATCTTGAAAGAATGAATGTTTTAAACAAAATTTAAATTTTTTTTTTAAAAAATTATGTTGGTTTGCTAGTAACAAAATGATTTTCAAATAGCCATTTTAAAAAATAAGGATTTGCTGATAGTAATGATTTGCTAGAAATCAAACTGTGTTTGCTAATAACAGTACTTTTTTTTCATGTAAATTTCGCACCGTGGGATGGGAAATGAACGTGAGGATCTCCATCCTCGGACGGGTCGGGTCCACAAACGCCCAAATTTAAACCGTTTTGGGACTTTTCGGGTCTGCAAATTTACCGATATCGCTTCCCCATCCTTCGTTCTTCCGGATCGTGTGCCGCGGCTCAAATTCGTTTTCCTCCTCTCGCCCCTTTCGATTTCTCTTCATCTACCAAAACATACAGGCGAGAGGCGGCGGGGGAGCGATGGAGTTGGATCTGTGGATTTCCAAGGTCAAGGAGGGGCAGCATCTAATGGAGGACGAGCTCCAGCTCCTCTGCGAATACGTAAGCTTCAGAACCCATTTTCACTGAAATTGCACTTTGTTCTCTTCTTCAACTTTCAGCGCGGTCATTTTGCTTGTAGAAAGTTTCCAGGCAATTTTCTCCGATGGGCATGGGGGAATTAGTAGAATTTAGGGTTTCGCCAGCCCGGTTCCTTTGTTATATGAGCTTCTCCCTCGTGCCCTAGATCCTTCTTACTTTCTTCTGTGAATCTGAAACCTGATGCGATGCTAATGGATTGAAAAAATGAACTATTTTGTTTATGTAGCACGCGGCCGAGAATACAAGGGGATCTTCCGGATTTTGGCGTAATAATTCATCTTTTTGTCATGCAATTTGTATGCTCCAAAAAGTGCACTATTTCTGAAACATATGCAGGCGTAGATAACTATAACCGGTGCATGATTGTTTTATAGAACCAGAATTCATATCAATTATACCTGCTGTCTGATAGAATCATAGAATTTGCGCTTTGTGATGTTGATGTTATCTCTCTATGCTTTAATGTGGACTATGTACTGTGTTGAATGATTCAGTTACATGGTCGCATGGTAGGTTTGATTTTGAGTAGTAGTCATGGTCATATGGTGTATTTAATTCTGAGTAGTGTTCATGGTTATATGCTGTGTTTGGTACTGGTTTCAGGAGCTGTGTCCTTGGCTTCTACGAGTCTTGTGTGGAATCAATTTTATGCCCGGAGCTGTTGGCAGTGACTCTGATTAGAAGTTAGGTGCTAGTGGCGGCAAAATAGAGAAATCAAAATTTACTTCCATAACGATGTGAACTCTGTAGTTGATGGGCATTTGTTCTTTTTGATGTGAAACATGCATTGTTATCATGCAATTAATGCTTATCATGCTATAATTTTTTGTGCTAAATTTCTAATTTTAGTTATAGTAGTTCATTTTTCTTTGTAAATGTCTTTTAGAGGAAGTAGCCGGTCATAATGATATTTTCTTCTATTTGTTTTGTAAATCATGATAATAAAGAACCTTGTAACTTTTATGATGCCGGTGCCTTGTTTTTAGCTATTCTTCATCTGCCAAAGTTCTCACTTAATTTGTAGTACTTCTGATGCGATTCTTGAAACTGCATATTTTGTTTCATTTTCTTGTTTTCATAATCAGCCTCAGCCAAGCCTCATAAAACTACTGTTCTGAATTTTTTACTGTAATTCATCAGGTGAAAGAAATCCTCATTGAGGAGTCAAATGTTCAGCCTGTCAATAGCCCTGTCACTGTTTGTGGAGATATTCATGGTCAGTTTCATGATCTAATGAAACTATTTCAGACTGGTGGTCATGTACCAGAGACAAATTACATCTTCATGGTAAGTCATTCTTGGTTGCTTCATGATCACCGTGTTTGATAGTTTATTATTATTTGATTTCTTAATTCGAGCTTATTGTAGTTAGCTTCCCTAAATTAATGCCAGGGTGATTTTGTTGATCGAGGATATAACAGTTTGGAAGTCTTCACTATTTTGTTGCTTCTAAAAGCCAGGTACTACTTTCAAAACTAGTATGTTTATTTGTTTCTTTTGATATTGTCATTTATATTTTCTTCTTATATTGTGCGAATTGTAGTCAACATTAGAGCTAGAGGTATGTTATGTATGCTATGTATCACATCCTGAGTTTAGCCTTTCTCTAAATGCCGAGTTCCCGACATTGTGTTGCAAATGCTGATTTTCCTGTTCTTTTGTTTCAATTTTTTGTCTTTTCATTTTATACCCCTTGATCTCTGATGACTTCATCTAGTTTTGTTCACAATAGTATTGTTTCTAGCTGCATTTGCATTAGTTAAGGGCTTCACATTCTACACCTAAGGAGTTAAATTAAGTCATTTAATATTATTAAGCAGTTTAATCTTACATTTACTGATTTATAGTGATGTTTGAAATTGATCAAACTTAAGCTTGTGCTTTTGATCGATTTATTTATTGTTTTATTTGAATATATGCGATGTATGAAATTGTGAGTATCCTAGTAACATTGTGATGAAATTTCGATGTTAAAGTTGACGGGAATGGCTTCATGGATCATGCAAGTTGGAGAAGGGTTATTGGAGGAGCGTCGATTGTGTTTTGATGGCAGGAAGGTTGATGGTGTGTTGAAAGAGGGACATAGCTACAAACAACAGGTCCAAAGGTTTGCAGTGTGCTGCCGGACCTGGGGAAAGTTGGCGTAGATCAAATGAGGGGGAAGTAGTAGCTGAGGCGGGTGGAGGCTCAGATATGAGGGTGTTTGTGGTGGTGTATGGGTAGTTGGTTGGAGGCCAGTGATGGAGATGCTATATGGGAGGGGGCATAGCATGGTTGTGGCTCATGCGTACCATAACAAGTCGGTTAGGCGGACTTCTTGATAGGAGATTGGTGTTGTGGTTAGAGGGTTTGTGATGGGGATTGCGACACACATCGGCCTACACGATGATCAGAGCTGTCCATTTTATGCGGATCGGCGATCCAAATTTTTTTGTTATTTTTTGTTTTATTTTATGTATTTTAAGGGTCATCTTGATCGGAGAATCACGACCGTCGGTGATGACCCCGCAGTTTAGGATTTAGTTGGAAGGCATTGAAAGTTGGAGTAATGAAGAAATTACTCATTTCGATCACCCGGTGCCGAAGCCTGAAATCCTGGTGCAAAGTTTGGAATTATCCCTCCCCCCTTTCTACTCTGCCGGCTAACCCCCCTTCCCATCACGCCCCCACCGACCCTCATGTCACATCCTCCCTTCCGCTAGCCGACATCTCCCTTTCCCTCCTAGCACCACCTCCCTCCGACAACCCAAAAATCACCCCTCCGTCCACCGTCCGGCCACCCAACATTCCCCTCCCCAAACACCTCCAAAACAACCCTCCCTCTCAAAATCCTCTCTATTTTTGGTCTCCGACGATCATCGGAAAACATTCCCCAACCACCTCCGGCAATTCCCCACTATCACCCTCCAAGTTCCCTTCATTTTCGGTTTTTCGGCGATCACCGGAAAAACCCCCCGTCCACCACCAGACACCCCTCCGTCGACCACATCCGGCCAACTGTGGCTAGCCACCCCCCATCATGTGGATCCACACTCCCTCACCTTCCAGTGGCTTGCATTCACGTCTGAAACAATTCCAGCCACTGGAATTAATTCTGTCTACACCACTTTCCTGCAGCTAACCTACAAGTTCTAGCCCTCTGAAAACATATTCCCAGCCTTGTTCAATGTTGTTCATCAGCCTGCAACACTTTTGGGAGCCCAGAATTCAGCACCTACTTTGAATCCAGCTCCGGGAAAATCCTCCTAGTCTCTACTACCTAGTTGTGTAAGTTTTCATGTTAGTTGCCATTTATTGTGTGTTGATTGGTGTGTTCATTTCCTACTAGAGTTATGTCTATTAGTAATCTTTGTTGCCAAATTTTTATTGAAAGCATTGTACATTCCTATTTACTTAAGATTATTTGATTACGAGCACTCTTACATTTATACAACTTCACGTGTCTCTTTATTCGCAAGCTTGAACTACTGTGTGACGGCGCACCACGATCGACGCGTGTATATTCCCGCAGGTGGCGGTGATCCGCTGCCCGGACGGGCGATTGGAGCCTGTGGTCGCGTCCGGATGGTCAATCCGAGTTGAGTTTATATATATAGTTTTTTTTTATTTGGTGATGTATTTTCCTCGATCGGTCCGAACAAGTGTGCGCCGTCCGATTGAGGTTTTATTTGATTTCAGTTACCGTGCAGTTACATGTTGAAATATAAATGTGCCCGGCGGCTGATGGAGGGGCATCGTGAATTTTGGGAAAATCCTGGAACCGTCGGTCTTGGATCGGTGTGACGCCGCTCCCCTCTCCTCCTTCCGGTGCGACGCCGACAAGCTTCTCCTCCACCTCCCCCTCCGGTAAGCCCTCCGTCTCCTCCGCCTCCTCCGTCTCCTTCCTCCCCTCCCATACGTTTTTCCCCACTGAGTCCTAGCCGGCCTTACCGCTCCCTCCTGCTGCTACCCGCCACAGCAACAATCCCGTGCTTGCTTCCTCCTCCCCGTGCAGTCATTTCCCCACCGCCAAAACCCAAGATCCAGCCGTCCACCGCCCCTACAACCCACTTCCTCACTTCCCACCTCCGCCCCGTTACTATTCCACCCCTTCTACTCACGCTCAGCCCGACATCCCCCCTCCAAGCCAATCCTACTTCCTCCGCCCGTAGCCCTGCAACACCTGTGAAAAAACTATTGTCTAGTACTGTTTACAATTTTAATAATACTGTTCATTCTCTTAACCCATTAAATACCGTTCATTCCTGGTTCTACCCTCCCTCCCATGAGTCAAACTCCCCTTCCTACCTCACTGGTTCTACCCTCCCTCCCACAGCCCCGTCACATTCTCTTTGTGAGCCTACTACCTATTAACTCCACTCCCAAGACCTCGGATGCCCACCCACAACCGCCATCGCCGTCGCTTGCACGTGTCAATTGTGGTATAAACTCAGTTCTTTATTGTTGTTTATTTCGGTAAAACTTGTGCTGTGCTGGATTGTCACCTTATTATGCTATTTGTTCATTTGTCGTAAAATTTGCAGGACTTATTCTGCTTGTGCTTGAAATTTATTGCGCCTCGTTTGTTTGCAAAATTAATATTTTGTCCTCCATGTAATTGATTGTATCTGCCGAGCCTCTGTTGATAATCATATAATACAATTATTATTTGCTGCAATTTTGGAGCGGACCACTTTGAACTTTCGTAACACCGCATTGCAATTAGGTTTGCATTTAGAAATCCCTTTTCGAGTCGACCTGCCACTGCATCACTGTGACTATCTTATATTTTAGTTCTAAAACAAAGTTATTAATACAGTTTTAAAGTTGTTGGATTCATATATGGTTGCATGTAGGAATTCACTCATTATCCCCCACATATAACCATCCTGCATCAGTTTGCAGTGGTATAATCTTGGGTAGTTACGGGACCATTAAGATAAGGGGGAGATGCGTGATGGATTGAACGATTGCTTGTTGATGCGGGTTGAGGGTGGGGATTGGTTGGTTGGGTGGTGGGTAGTGCATGGAGTAGTAGAGAAAGCTATGGATTGAACGATTGCTTGGTTGGTTGATGCGGGTTGAGGGTGGGGATTGCTATGATTGATACCGTACTTAAAATTAATGGATTGCCTTTAATCGCCGATACATAGACTTCTGCTACTTGATCATATACTTTCTAAAGATCAATTAAAACTACTTGGCAATGTATGATGAATTGTCTTTAACAAAAAAAATGTTTGATTCTGTTAGAAAATACTAGGAAAAATGATGTATTAACACATGTAGGAGTTAGCGTTTAGTCCCACATTGTTTGTATATCTAGATCTTACTCTCTTCTCTTCTATATATTTGTATTCATACTTGTTTTTCGGTATTCAAGAAGTATATACAATGTTTGGAACTTTCTCTACATGGTATCAGAGGGATACGATCCAGCCTGTTTTTTCTAACCACCTGCTCCGCCTGCTTACCGGGCGGCTTGTTCTCTGGTCTAGCCGCAGTGTCTTGCGACCTGCTCCCTTTCTAACTGCTTCCAAGTGGTTAGTTTTTTCTGTTAACCGCGGCTTCCCGCGCGGTTACGGTAGTTCTTACCGCTTCCTATGCTCTCTCTCTCGTTGCTTCCACCCTTTCTTCTCCTTCTCCTACCTTTTATAACCTTTCTAACAGGTGGGGCCTTCCCTCCCTTGTTTCCTCTGCCCGCGCGATTTCATCCCGGCTAACCGCTTCCCTCTACTCGGTGCGGTCTCTCTGTCTAACCGCTGAGATCTTCCCTTCTCGCCGCTTTCCACCCTTCTCGCCGCGATTTGTCTTAGTCGCTACTCGCTGCGGTCTCCTTGTCTACCCGCCGAGTTCTGGCCTTCTCGCTGCTCTGCTCCCTGCTCGCCGCGACTTGTCTTTAGTCGCCGCATCTTCTCTTCTCGCCGCGATTTGTTCTCTTAGTCTCTGGGGTTTCCCTCATCCCGGCGAGCTCCGCATCTAGGTCGCGACATCTTCTCTTGCCGCTTGTGTGCTCACCGTGACCGTGCGGCCTTATCAACCGGCTTGTTCTCTGCTTAGTCGCTGCGACTTATCTCTTCGAAGACGGCTTCTCCTCTCTACTGCGGACATCGTTTTTTGGTCGCGACATCCTCCTTGCTGCTGGTGTGCTGACACCGAGACCGTGCGGTCTTCGCTGTTTTGTCGCTGCGGTTTCCTTACCGTCGCGGCTTCCCTTCCCGCTGTAGTTCCCTTGTTGTTACGTGCTTCTCGTGCGGGCTTCGCTTAACCGCTGCGGCCTCCTTCGTCGTTGCGGCTTCTCTACCTGCCGCGGGCTCCGCATTTAGGTCGCGGCCTCTTGCCGCTGGTGTGTTGACACCGAGACCGTGCGGCTTCTCCTTTTCTCTCTCCAGGTGGCCTCTCTTCTCTACCCGCTTTGAGTTGTTCGTGCGGCTTGGTTGCCGTTGTTGGTTGCGGTCTGTCTCTATCCACCCGGTCTAGTACCTGTTCGTCGGCTTGTGCTCCTGCTGCAGGCTTCTTCTAACCTAACCGCGCTTCCTGCTCGTTTTCTTTTAACCGCCGCGGCGTGTTTCTATCCGCTGCGGACTCTTTTCTTACCGCACTGGTCGTGGCTGTCTCTTGCCGCTGGTGCGTTGTCACCGTGACTACTGCAGACTATTCCTTGCAAGATGATCAGCTGTCCTCCGGGCTCTGTGGTGTCTATTTCCGATGGTGGTACCTCCTGCCTTGCTCATAACTCATCCTGGATTTTGGACTCCGGGGCCTCTCACCACATTACCTCACGGAAACCACCACAATATTTGAACTCCGTGCATCCCAAGTTCATTACTGTTGCTAGTAGTGACACAATTCCCGTTTCTGGCGCGACAGATATTCACCTCACTCCCTCTATTACTCTTCGCTCTGCCCTTCATGTTCCGGGCTCTCCTTTCACCCTTCTCTCTGTTGGTCGACTCACTACTGACCTCGATTGTGATGTTATTTTTTCTTCTAACTTGTGTGTTGTGCAGGATCGCAAGACGCAAACTATCATTGGAAAAGGGCATCTGTCGAATGGTCTCTATATCCTTGACCCCTCTCCCCCAACGGTGTTGTCCTCTATTAGCTCTGTTGATTGACATCGATGTCTGGGTCACACTCCTCTAAACATCCTCAAAAAATCTCTCCCCGACGTGTACCTCCAAGAGTTCAGTGTGAGTCTTGTATCTATGAGAAACATCATCGGTCTACGTTCTCACCACATCCTACTCGGAGTCCTGCTTCCTTTGATCTAGTACACTCCGATATTTGGGGACCCTACAAAATTGTGAGTGTTTTTTGATATCGTTACTTTGTCACATTTGTAGATGACTACTCTCGGGTGACCTGGCTGTATCTCCTTCGTGATCGCTCTGAATTGCTCGGTGTATTCCTTAACTTTTTTATTGAAACTCGCAACCAGTTTTCCACTACATTTAAAACTCTCCGCACCAATAATTCCCGTGAATACACGAGTCATGCCTTCGCTCTCCTCTGTGCTGAGTTTGGGATCATCCATCAAACCTCCTGTGCCTATACCCTCCAACAAAATGGCGTTGCTGAATGCAAGAATCGACACCTACTTGAGGTCACCCGCTCTCTTATGATTCAAATGAATGTTCCCAAACAGTATTGGAATTTTGCGGTCTCTACCGCCTGCACTCTTATTAACCGCATGCCTTCCTCCATTCTCAATTTTGCGGTTCCCTTCAATCTTCTTTTTCCCTCCAAACCTCCTTCCTCCATCACCCCTCGCGTGTTTGGTTGCGTGTGCTTTGTTCATCATCTTGGCCCGTCCACTGACAAACTTGCTCCCCGCGCCACTAAATATATGTTTGTAGGCTATTCTCGGACTCAGAAGGGCTATGTTTGTTTTCCCCCAAGGATCGCAAGGTGGTTACTTATGCTGATGTCACCTTCCTCGAAGATCAGCCATATTACTCTCAACCAGCTGATTCTCCTCTTCCCCCACCTCTTCCGCGACCTGTGACCCCTGTTCATTCAAACCTTCCTCCTTTTCTTCCCACACCAATCCCACCTAAACCACCTACACCACCTGTCATTCGTGTGTACACTCGACATCCTTCTTCGTCTACTGCCCTACGGGAGCTGCCCTGCTCTAATGATGTTTTGCAGCCTGCGGATCCGACAATAGCTTCCACTGCCCACCCGTTGGCCAATTATGTCTCTTTTCATCGCCTCTCTCCGGAACTTTGACAAAGTGCTCTTTCTTTATCCTCTATCTCCACCCCTAATTCTGTACAGGAGGCTCTCCAGCATCCCGGGCGGCGGGCGGCTATGGACGAGGAAATGGCTGCTCTTTGGGAAAACCACACTTGGGATTTGGTCTCGCTTCCTCCTGGACAATCTTGTGTGGGATGTAAGTGGGTGTTTGCCGTCAAACAGGGTCCGAATGGGACAGTTCACCATTTGAAAGCTCGTCTTGTAGCTCATGGCTTCACTCAACAACAAAGCTTGGATTATGATGAGACTTTTTCTCCAGTCGCTAAACTCAATACTGTTTGTGTGTTGATCTCCCTCGTTGTTCACCGCCACTGGTCCTTACACCAACTGGACGTCAAAAATGCCTTTCTTAATGGTGATTTACAGGAGACCATTTATATGCAGCAACCTCTCGGGTTTGAGACCACGGGGGAGTCTCTTGTCTGTTGTCTGAAGAAGTCTCTTTATGGTCTCAAACAGTCTCCTTGGGCATGGTTTGACAAATTTAGCAAGACCGTTAGTGCTGTTGGGTTCACTCGGAGTTCGGCCGACTTCTCTCTGTTTACTCGTCATCGTCCAACGGGCACAGTAATTCTTTTGGTTTATGTGGATGATATTCTGATTACAGGAGATGATCTTTCAGGAATAAAGATGATCAAACAACGTCTAGCAACTGTGTTTCAAACAAAGGACTTGGGAATCCTTCGATATTTTCTTGGTCTCGAAGTGGCTCGGAGACCTTATGGGCTTGTGCTATCTCAGAGAAAATACTGTCTTGACCTACTTCATGATACGAGCTACTCTGGATGCAAGCCTGCTGACACTCCCATGGATATCAATCATAAACTTTGTGCTCATGCCTCGGACTCTGATTTGATCCTTCCGAATCCAGAGTATTATCGTCTCCTTGTGGGAAAGTTGATATACCTCACTGTTACTAGACCTGATATATCATTTGCTGTTTGAATTGTCAGTCGATTCATGCATGAGCCACGTATCTCTCATCTTCAGGCCGTCGAACGTATTCTTCGTTACCTGAAGACTGCTCCTGGAAAAGGGCTTGTATACAAGCCCTCTTCGTCTCACTTATCTCTGATTGCTTATTCTGATGCTGATTATGTTGGCTCTTTGGATGACCGTCGTTCCACGAGTGGATACTGCACTTACTTTGGAGGACATCTTATTACATGGCGCAGCAAGAAACATTTCGTGGTTGCTCGCTCATCTGCTGAGGCTGATTATCGATCTATGGAAGCTGTTGTGTCTGAGCTCATGTGGCTTGAGGGTCTCCTTGATGATCTATAAGAGTCAAGCTCTCCTCACCCGCAACTTTATTGTGCGATAGTCAAGCTGCTATACACATTGCCAAGAATCCGGTCTTCCATGAACGGACAAAACATATTGAAGTTGACTGTCACTTCATTCGGGAGAAGGTTTAGTTGAAGAAGATAGAGTTAACAAATGTTCCTGCTGCTCAGCAAGTTGCGGATATCCTCACCAAGGCCTTACCGGCCTTACCTCAGCGTCTCTACTATCAGTTCTTGTCCAAGCTTGGTGCCTACGATTTGTACGCTTCAGCTTGTGGGGGAGTGTTAGAAAATACTGGAAAAATGATGTATTAACTCATGTAGGAGTTAGTGTTTAGTCCCACATTGTTTGTATAGCTAGATCCTATGTTGCACCGACACCGACACGCGACACGCGACACGACACGACACGACACGCGACTCGTCCATTCTCGTAAACTAGTAATATTCGACACGTTCGGACACGTTTGTTAAATTTATATTTTATTATTATAAAAATTGTAAAATATCAATAAATAGATAAGCAATGAACAAACTTCACATATAAAAATGTAATACTCAAACTTACATGTTATATATCATCTAAAAAAACAACTGATTCCATGTCTGGCTCATCCAGTGAGAGATTTGCAATTTCCAGCATACCAACATCTTCGAATGTATCAAAAGCATCTCCGCCAATATCCCACATCTTTGTTTCTCCTTGTGTATATTGTGGATTTTTTCTTGAAAGCAGACGTAAATTGCTGTGTATGAAAACCAGATCTTCTGCACGCTTTGGTGTCATTCTATTTCTCTTCATTGAGTGTACAAAAGAATATGTACTCCAATTTCTCTCTGCACATGATGATGAGGATGGTTGTGCAAGAAGCTTTAAGGCTAAGCTTTGTAGAATAGGAGCACTTGCTCCATGAACAACCCACCAAGCCTTGGGATCCATAGAATATCTGCTTTGAATTGAATCAAAATCTCTAAAATCTCCATTTATGTATGCAAAATTTGCATACTCTAAATTCACCCGTGTTCGCTCCTCAATATCCGGAAAGTATATCCTAAAACATTTTTTAGTTTCTTGAATTATCTCACTATCCTTGTATGGAGATACTCTTGAAGGATCTTCATTGAGCCATTGCTCACTATAATACCTAATTTAAAAAGAAACACAAGTATTAATAACATAAAAATGTAACATTAATATAAATATAAAAAGAACTTGAAAAGTTAGAAATTACTTTGGATTCAAGGCATGTGCTAAGCAATGAAGAGGAGTGTTGTTCTTTGACCAACGATCAAGTAATATTGCTTGAACAACATCATAAAAAGTTGATTTCTCATCTAACCTTTTAACTTCATGATCATAAATAGCTTTCTTCACTTTTTCAATCATAGAATCCCACATGTCATAGACTAAGTGAAGGCAAGGTTTATCCGTATCACAAAACCTCAGCATATCATAAATAGGAGCTGTGAAGGATAGGATATAATCAATAGAGTCCCACCATGAATCATTTAGTACTTTTTCCTTCACAAATCTTGCTCTTCTTTGATTGTCATCTCGATAAATACTCCATTTCTCACAAATCACCATGGTTTGGAGACCACTTTTAATGAGCTTAAATCTTTTCAGCATAACAATCATTGAAGCAAATCTTGTATCAGCAATGGATAACAATTTCAAGTTAACAAACTCATTGTAAATTGCAAGTCTCATGGAATGATTCATGATAAAATTCTTTACCTACAAAACATCAAAAATAATTTCAAGTTAACAAACTCATTATAATATTGTTAATCTCATGACAGATTCATAATAAAATTTTTTACCTGCAAAACATCAGAAACAATTTCTGATATCCAACTGCATTCCAAATAAACATCTTGATTGACCTCTGTATTCTTTGGATCACATATATTCTTTAATGCAAGATTCAGAGTGTGCACCACACAAGGAGTCCAAATAATAGAGGGAAATTCTTGTTCGATAAGTTGTCCCGCAGCCTTGCAATTAGCAGCATTATCTGTTATAATTTGGACAACTTTCTCATGTCCAATTTCATTTATAACCTCTTTGAATAGGTTAAAAATAAAATGCATATCTTTTATCTCACCCGAGCAATCAACAGCCTTCAAAAACATTGCATCTCCATCACTAACTGCAATGAAATTAATAAGTGATCGTCGTTGGGAGTCACTCCATCCATCGCTCACTAGGCTAACACCCTTCTCCTTCCACATATTTTTGATGGGTGCACACAATCTATCAACATTCAATTTCTCCTTTTGCAACAAGGTGGTCCTAAGCAAATTGTATTTTGGTGGTAAATATCCCGCAATATCATGATTTGCAGCATAAGTAAAAGCGGATATAAAGTAAGGATTCCGTGCAAGATTAAACGGTAAACCTGCTGAATAAAACATTCTTGCAATTTCATATTCTAACTGTTCTCGTTGACCCAAGTTAAATGACTTCTCAAGTGCTCCTTTTCCACCACTTTCAACTTTTCTTTTTTTGGGGAAATAATCAACCCCACTAGAGGATCCACCTTCACTGCTTGAAATTCTAGAAGGGGGCAAAGGAACCTTTCTAGGAGCAAGACTTGCAATTCTAGCATTCAACTCTTTTTCTAAATTTTCCATCTCGATGAGATCACTCTTTTCTACTTTGACACATTTTCCAATTCCTTTTCCACTGAGCATTAACAAATGTGCTCTCACTCTTGTATATGAACTTGTAAAATTTTTTTCGCAAAAATTACACTTCCATGTCAAATTGCCTCCCGCCTCACCATGTGTAGCCAGCTTAGTGACAAACCTCCATAATGGTTTATTCAGATCATCATCAGATATATGCTCTTGTGAACCACTATTACTACCCTTGCTTGAAGACATTCTACAAAGAAAATTCATCCAAAAATGAAGAAGCAACATCATAAATTCAAACAAGAATTAAACATTACATAACAACAGAACAAATAAAAAAGCCTAGTCATTCTCAGCACATCAATTAAACTCCAATGAATTGGCAATAAAATTACATTCCACAATTTTCCAAATATAAACTTCAGACTTTAAATGCATTTGGAAGCATCTAGGAGTAGAAGTATGCGTTTCTGCTTAAAGTGCTTATTAGTATTAAAAAGGATGGTACAAACTAAGGGATGTTGACATAAACTAGCTAAGAAAAATTACCCTAAACCTCATAAAAAAACCTAACTGTCTCATAAATTTTACGAAATATAAGAGTTTTGAAGAAATATGAAAACTACTAACCTTAGCCGACTGCCAACACTCTCCGAGAAGGATTCAGGTATAAGAAAGAAGCTTACGGGTGCAGGAAATGATCGAACCAAGCTCCGAGCAAGAAAAAATTTGAGCCCGTTACGTAGAGGAACAAGAATTTAATCACGATGAGTGGAAGATGAGAAGATGACATACCTGGAGCTCGAATCAGCGAAAGCCCTAGATCTGCGGTAGAAGAGCAAGAGAAACGAAGATGCCCTAGATCTGCGGGAGCCTGGAGGAAGACGATCTTCGCCGGTAAGTTGATGCCCTAGCTCTGCGGGAGGATGCGGGAGGAAGAAGATCTTCGCCGGAGTGAGAGCACGAAGCAACCAAAGCACGATGGAGAAGGAAAGTTGCTGCCCTAGATCGTCGCGGGAGAGACGACGCACGTTCCTGCTGCGGGAGAAATAAATCGACGAGCGCCCTTTAAAAAATAGCGGGACACGCGTGTCCCCCGGGACACGCGTGTCCCGCGTAATTAAAAAACGTGTCGGCTCTCCGACACGCGTGTCCGAGCGTGTCGGACGCGTGTCGGAGAGTCCGACACGGACACGTTGGGCCCCCGAGAGTGTCGGTGCTTCATAGGCTAGATCTTTCTCTCTTCTCTCCTATATATTTGTACTTGTTGAGAGAAGCCAAAACTTGTATGTATTGCTTGTGTAAGTAAATACAAGGAGAGAATACAATTATATAGGAGATGAGAAGAGAGGAAAAATCTTATACAAGATGTGGGACTAAAGAAGAGAGAATACTAGGGCCTTTATGGGCCTTTATACATGGGCTTTTCTAATACTCCCCCGCAAGCTGGAGCGTACAAATCGTATGCACCAAGCTTGGACAGGCATTGATAGAAGAGGGTACTTGACAAGGCCTTTGTGAGGACATCCGCAACTTGTTCAGTACCAGGAACATGTCTGAGGTCGATCTTCTTTAGTTGAACCTTTTCCCGGATAAAATGACAGTCGACTTCAATATGTTTAGTTCTCTCATGAAAGACTGGGTTCTTGGCAATGTGTATAGCAGCTTGACTGTCACAAAGGAGAAGAGCCGGTGAAGGAAGCTTTACACCCAGATCGGTGAGAAGGCTTTCAAGCCACGTTAGTTCCGACACCACTGATGCCATCGCCCGATATTCTGCCTCAGCTGATGATCGAGCAACGACCGCTTGTTTCTTGCTCCGCCAGGTAATCAGATGTCCTCCAAAGTACGTGCAGAAGCCATTGGTGGACCTTCGATCATCGAGGGACCCAGCATAGTCAGCATCAGAGTATGCTACCAAAGTAGGAGAGGAAGAAGAGACTTTGTACACCAGTCCTTGTCCAGGAGCCTTTTTGAGGTATCTGAGAATACGTTCAACCGCCTGAAGATGAGAGCTTCTGGGGGAATGCATATATCGACTGACGATACCAACAGCGAAGGAGATATCTGGTCTGGTTACTGTGAGGTATATCAATTTTCCAACTAGGCGACGGTAATATTCTGGATTTTCCAGTAGGATATCTGAGTCAGAGGCCTGCGCGCATAACTTGTGATTGACATCCATTGGGGTGTCAACCGACTTACTGCCTGAGTAACCCGCATCATGAAGAAGGTCAGTACAGTACTTTCGCTGAGAAAGGATCAAGCCATCTGGTCGTCTGGCGACTTCTAGGCCCAAGAAGTACCGAAGGGGCCCCAGATCTTTTGTTTGAAACACGGTGCTCAGATGAAGTTTGACCGCCAGTATTCCATTCGAGTCGTTCCCAGTAATAATGATGTCGTCCACATAGACTAGCAGAAGGACGGTCCCGGTAGATCGGTGGCGTGTGAAGAGCGAGAAGTCGGCGGAGCTTCGAGTAAAACCAATCTCCCGGAGGGCCTTACTGAACTTGTCAAACCATGCCCGGGGGGACTGTTTGAGACCATAAAGAGCCTTTCGAAGATGGCAGACTTGAGACTCCCCCGTGGTCTCAAACCCGGGAGGTTGTTGCATATACACAGTTTCCTGGAGATCACCGTTCAGAAACACATTTTTGACATCCAGTTGGAGTAGGGGCCACTGGCGATGTACCGCAACAGAGAGGAGAACCCGGACTGTATTGAGTTTGGCCACCGGGAAAAAAGTCTCCTCGTAGTCGAGCCCCTGCTGCTGGGTGAAGCCACGAGCCACAAGGCGGGCCTTTAGGCGGTCAATAGTGCCATCAGCAGCATGTTTAATAACAAAGACCCATTTACACCCAACGGGTTTCTGACCGGGAGGAAGAGGGACGAGAGTCCAGGTCTGATTAGTCCAGAGAGCAGCCATTTCCTCCTCCATGGCAGCCCGCCAGCCAGGATGTTCGAGCGCCTCCTGCACAGAATTAGGAATAGAAACCGAGGAAAAAGAAGTAGCAAAAGTGTGAAGATGGGGAGATAGGCGATGTAGAGAGACGTAGTGAGCCAGAGGATGAGCGGTGGATGTCTGTACCTGATCTGCCGGGCGCGGAGTAACCGTGGTTGAGGCAGACTGCAATGGGGCCATAGAGCAACGGGGGCGACGAGTATAGACCCGGATGATGGGTGGGAAGGGGGGAACAGGAGGTAGAGCTGGTGGAACCGGTAGCAGCGGCGTTGTAACAGGGAGAACTGGGCATGGGATGGATGGAGGTAAAGGAGCCGAAGGAGTAGGGAGAGAATCCGAAAAAAATGGTTTAGTCTCGCGGAAGGTGACATCCGCAGAGACGGAGAGCTTCCGAGTGACGGGAGAATAACAGAGATACCCCTTCTGAGTACGGGAATAGCCCACGAATATGTGTTTAGCCGCCCGGGGATCCAATTTGTCCGAGGGCGGGCCCAGATGGTGGACGTAACAAGTGCTACCAAAGATACGGGGCGGAATAGGGAAAGCCGGCGCCGAGGGAAACAACAGGCTGAACGGAGTAGCATAGTGGAGGACGGAGGAAGGGAGACGGTTGATGAGAAAACAAGCCGTGGAGACCGCAAAGTTCCAGTAATGCTTGGGCACATGCATTTGAAGCATGAGGGAGCGAGCCACATCAAGTAAGTGGCGGTTTTTTACGTTCGGCAACGCCGTTTTGTTGAGACGTGTAGGCACAAGAGGTTTGGTGGATAATCCCGAACTCAGAGCATATAGTAGCAAAGTCGTGGCCAGTGTACTCACGAGCATTATCCGTGCGCACAATTTTGATAGTTGTGTGAAATTGGGTACGAGTTTCAACGACAAAGGCTCGAAAAATGCGAGGAAGCTCGGAGCGATCACGAAGTAAGTACAACCACGTCATGCGAGAATAATCATCAATGAAAGTAATAAAATACCGGAAACCAGAAATACTAGTAATTTTATATGGTCCCCATACATCATAATGCAATAAATCAAACGGAGCAGAGCTCCGGGTACAATGAGCAGGATAAGATGAACGCGGCTGCTTGCCGAGGATACAAGACTCACACTGAAACGGATGGAGAGAGATATCAGGGAGAGCCCGCTGGAGAACAGGTAGAGGAGCGTGGCCAAGACGGCGATGCCACTCGGTGGAGGAGACGGAGGAGAGGATAGTAGGAGGTGTGTCGAGAAGGTAGAGCCCGTTCCGCAATCCGCCTTTACCAATGGTAGTCCGCGTCCTGCGATCCTGTATGACAAACGAAGAGGAAGTGAATATAACAGAGCAATCCAGATCAGCAGTAAGGCGACCAACAGAAAGTAAATTGAAGGGGGAACTCGGAACATGAAGAGCCGAGCGGAGAGGAAACGACGGGCTGAGAGAGATGTCCGTCGATCCGGAGACGGGAACAAGGGCCCCATTAGCCACGGTGATAGACCGCGGATGAGGAGAGTCCGAGTATGTGGCAGGCCGCTGGGACGTAATGTGATGAGTGGCACCGGAGTCCATGATCCAGGACGGACCGGTGGAGAGACAGGCCGTACCTGCTTGGGAGACGAAGGTGGAGGCCAGGGAAGCAGGAGGCGGGTTGAGCAGTCCCTGGAGGTTCTGGAGCTGGAGGCGGACAACTTCAAGGTCCGGAGAGGCAGGAGAGGAGGCATCTGCGGCCACCGAAGCCGTCGGTCGAGGAGGATATCCATTCTTGCGGTAACAGGTCGCTTCAAGGTGTCCGTCCTTGCCGCAGTAGGAACACTTCGGCCGCCCCCTGCCACCACGCCCGCGGCCCCGAGAGCCGGAGCGGCCACCACGAGCAGCGGGAGGCAAGGGAAGCAGGGGCGGAGGGGCCTGCTGAAGAAGGGCCGAGGAAGTCGGCGCAGGAGCATCCGGAGGAGGCGTCACGCGGAGGAGCATGGAACAGATCTCAGACAGGGATGGAACGGTGGGAGATGCCAGAACCTGAGTCCGGATAGTCTGAAGGTGAGGCGGAAGACGGGCCATCATAATAGCAATGCAAACCGCCTCCTTCTGAGCACGCTGGGCAGCATATGATCACTGGTAGAGGGCTGATGCAGTATCCAGGCCTCGGCCAAAGTCTTAGCCCGAGCGACAAACGACGTCATGTCCGGGGCGCCACCGGCGTCGAGAGCAACGAGATCGGTGAGGATGTCGTAGAGGTGCTGAAGGCTGTCCTTGCCGGAATATAGTGAGTGCAGCTCATCCCATATAGACTTGGCCGTCTCGTGATACATGGCCATCTGATACGGCTCACCATCCAAGGAGTTGAGGAGCCAAGTCTGCACACGATCATCGTTGCGGAGCCAATCGTCCGTAGGGGGGGCCGGAGGAGCCTGGGTGAGGTAAGACAGGAGACCCTTGGCCTGGAGAACCCGGCGCACAGAATGCGCCCAAGGGAGAAAATTTTTCTTCCCGGAGAGAGAGATGGTTGTGATGCGTAATTCATCGCGCAGGTCGGTAGGACAAGTCGGGCGGTGTGCGGGCGGACTAGCTGCCGGGCCGGTGGAGTCAACAGAGGAGCCCATAGACCAGGAAGACAAGCCGCACCGACTTGGAAGGAGGCCGCAGCGAATAGGAAGGAGGCCGCAGCGACCAGGCAGGGGTGCGCTGGAGAGGCAGGCCGCAGAGACGGGAGGAGACCGCGGCGACTAGGAACAAGCCGCAGCGACGAATCAGCGAGCAGAAAAAGGCCGGTAGAATGAACCCGCACGGTCACGATGCGAACACCAGCGGCCAGACAGTCCACGACCAGAGCGGGTAAGAAGCAGACCGCACGGTCTGGAGGCCGCGAGAAGGCGGCGAAAAAAGAAAAGAGACCGCGAGTTAACAAACTCGAGCGGATAGGAGAGAGAAGCCGCGAGTTGACGAACTCGAGCGGTAGAGAGAAAAGAGACCGCGAGTTAACAAACTCGAGCAGATAGGAGAGAGAGAGAAGCCGCGAGTTGACGAACTCGAGCGGATAGGAGAAAAGAGAAAAGAAATCGAGCGGCGAGAAGGAAATCGCAAGGAGCAGACGCCGAGCGGATAGGAGGGGAAGCCGCGCGGATAGAACGGGAGATCGTGCGAGACGCACGGGAGGTGGGGTCCACGGGATAGAGGAGAGAAACTATAAAAAGGGGGGGAAGAGGAGAGAACCTGGATCCACGGGGAGAGGCAGCGGTCTGTCCGTTGAGGCCGCGGACAGTGAGCGAGAAGCGGGAGACCGCAAATAGTCCGCGAGGAGACCGCGGAGTCCGCCAGAAGGCAGCGGGTAGATGCGGTTAAAAAATGCACAGGACGGTTAGAGGATGGAACCTGGCTCTGATACCATGTTGAGAGAAGCCAAAACTTGTATGTATTGCTTGTGTAAGTAAATACAAGGAGAGAATACAATTATATAGGAGATGAGAAGAGAGGAAAAATCCTATATAAGATGTGGGACTAAAGAAGAGAGAATACTAGGGCCTTTATGGGCCTTTATACATGGGCTTTTCTAATAGTACTCATACTTGTTTTTCAGTATTCAAGAAGTATATACAAGGTTTGGAACTTTCTCTACAGATTCCATTGTATTCTTTATTGGAATCAATTTATTCTTTTAAATTGACATAATTTTTTCAGGCTCGGTTTTCATAATCTTCCCTATATAAGTTTGCTATATGATTAACATAATCTAGAATATTTCATTTGTCCTTAAATATTAGTTTGAAAATGCTTCTTTTCCAAAACATTTAGAATCATAATATTCTTTCAACTTTCTATGAAAAATTTGTTAATCAACCAACTACATAATCATCCATACTTCTCCAATTCACTAAGATCTAAAGCCTTATCTTTAAGCATTTTCAGCAAACTCCATTTATATCTTTTAGATTAATAGATGATTTACCTCATTATTTTGTTGATTATTCTTTCCCAAACAATTTATTTCCTAGGTTTAGTTACCTCTTTCAAAACTTGAAATATTGACGGCTTCTCACCTTAAAATGTTGTATATAGTCCTGAAGCAATATATTTTTTCTTTATATTCTTAATTTATACTTCAGGAACTATTAATCAATGATTTTTGGTTGTATTTTACTCCCATGATGATCTTACAAGCAGTTGTGTGCACAGAGATTTCCCAGTGCCCCGACAACGATAGTACATCCTCCATTTGTTGTCCCCATAAAAATTTTATTTCCCCAAAGATAAAACTTATTAGAAATTGTGGAGACACTAACACACTTTAAAAAAGTAAAAAACACAAAAATTAAGCTCATTTTTGAAATGTTGTAAAGTTATAATAAATAAGGGGTAAATGTAGAAAGATAAATGTTTCATCGAAGGGTGTTTTTTTCCTTATTATATAGTACCAGATAATATGCAAAAATATATATATTTTTTGCGAATAAAAAAGTGTAACTGTGATTTAGTAGTTCTAGCTTCACATTCTTCTCATATCTAAAAGTATTTGTTCTCTATTGCAAGTGTAGCTTCTCTCATTTCAAGATCCCATTTCATTGTTCACGGCATCATCTCTTAGCACATCCTGCTAGAACCTTTTTGCTGCAACCAATTAATCTTCTTTCTTTGTCAGGTATCTGATGTAGTGATTTCTATAACTAAAGGAGTATAATTTCCCGCCACATTTATATTGACAATTATCCTAATAGAAATTGCCTTATTACTTTCCGTCTTAACTGCAATTTTTATCTTTCTACTCTTTATCCATCTCTTTCACAACCCCATTTTTATTGTGAACATTTCAATGTCCAATAACTTATATTCTTCCTGGATGAATTGGGTTTTTCTCCTTTCCATCTATTATTCTTGTATGAAATAGTAATGTAGTATTTGTTGTTCTTATAACCGCCACTTCCATTAAATAGAAATCTTTTTCCGCTCTGTATTCTATTTTTACACATTGGTATTTGGTCTTTTTTTGTTTAATTTCCTCTTTTGCCTCCTAGCATTCATTATATATGTTGACCTGTAATGATCATGTTTGAATGTGGGTTCTCACATTCCTGGACTTATTGTTCTTTTCTTTTCCTTTTTATTTAAAGTGCCTGACAGAAATCATGTTCTGCTATTGTAAATTTACACTAGATACCCAGCAAATATCACCCTACTGCGTGGGAATCATGAGAGCAGGCAACTAACGCAGGTATGATGCTCATTTCTTTTACTGTCCAATTGAATACTAGTGGGTTTTATAATTGCCTGCGAGCTTTTACAGTTTTTAATAAGTATCCAAAAGTTTTGCCAAATTTTCAATATAATCGTATTTGTTTATTGTATATGGGGTGTACCAGGGGACCAATTATTGTGCTGTGTTATAATACCTAATTTGTAAAGTTGGTGTAAGCAAATATTTAGTTTGGTTTTATCATTGTACATGAAGGAGACCAATAGTTGTCCCATGTAAAACTAAAATCAAACTCTTTCATTGTCATATATGATGCATAATGCTACCAACACAAAACTTAGATTGCAATAGAATTCACAAACTAGGTACAATTCGCGAGGGATACTCATTCCTAACCTCAGGAGGCTGGTTCCTTCTTGAAGTCTCTCTCAACGAGAGATCTCAAAACCCTAATGATCAAAGATGCATAATACTTCCAAGTTTCCTCCTTATATTATGAGGGGAGACTCCCTTACAAAGTACCATAAAACTCCTACAAAATAAGAATACATAATAATCAAAACAAAATAAAATGCTTCACTTCATTGTTGCTGCGTGTGCATAACAATATATACCTCCTGAAAATCGACCTTGACCCCAAGGTCGAAGTGCCATTCGCCATTTAGTAGTGGTATGTCTGTGGGTTGGTCGTCACTGACGTGTGCTTGGGGCTCCATTCGACGGTTCATCCATGATCTCAAGGGCATCAAAGTCATCTATACCGATCTCCTCTAGGTCATCGTCAACGATGACACAACACTCTTTGACTGGGCAATCATGTACTTACTTTACAAGTCGTGATACTCTTGGTTGGAAGGACAAGTGGGGATATGACGGTTGTGCGTGGAGGCGCGATGGGTGGGCAAGGTAGAGGTGTTAATGTTGGAGGTTTAAATGTATGGGCAAAGTAGGGATGGTAGGGTTTTGGACAAAGGAGAAGGGGAACGAGGGTCCTTCGAGGTTCCAAGGAATTCGTCTTCCACGAGTAGAGTGAGGTCTATGGCTTGGTTGACGGTGGAGGGATGGAGGATGCGAAGGTGAGCTCGAATATGCGGTTGTAGGTCATTCTTAAATTCGCCCAAGTAGTGGTCGGGATGAAGACATGGAACATGTGTGACCAATCGATTAATTCATCCACGTAAGAGTCGATTGAGCCAGTCTTGCAGACACCGAAAAGGCATTTGATCGTGTTGCCGGAGTAGCGGTGATTGTAGCGGTGATTGTAGCACTGAATAAGTGCCTTTGTGGGATCTATCCAAGTGAAGCCGGGAGATGACTGACGGAGCCAGCGGACCCAATGGAGTGTGTATCCTTCTATACCAATAAGGACTGTGGAGACCTTTTGTGTCTGAGTGTAGTTCAGTGAATGTTGAAATACTGTTCGGTGTGGGCAAACCAACCAAGGGGCTCTGTCTCATTGAAGGTTGCGATGTCGAGGTGAGGAAAGGGTGGAGGGTGTAATCCTCCACCCTTTCCATGGCAGATGAACGTGAGCCCAGAATTGCTAGTCGGGTTGTATGTTGTGGAGCATTGCCATAATCGACACTAATTGCTCTTCTTGGGCCCCGAGACGAGTGTTAATGGTGGTGAGGGCATGTTCAAGGGCCTCCACACAAGTAAACATCGATTGACAAGTCTTTTGCATAAGAAGATGATCATGGGCGGCTGCGGAGAAGAAGGGCACTGAAGAGGCATTGCATGTTGGGGGGAAATTGCATGTGGAAGTAGACGTTCAGGCGAAAGGCGAGAGATGGTCGCAGTAGTGTGAGAATTTGTCGTTCGGAGTGGGGCGTGTGCTAGATATGTAGTTGCGTGTGAACTATGTAGTCAAAGCGGGACGTGGAAACTGGATCCACAGTCGGGTGAGAAGTCGGGAGCGGAGGTTGAATGCGCAGGAGCAGGAACTCGTCAAGCCCGTCTATAGATGTTGGAGCAGTCGTTGACGTGCCCAGGTGTGCTGAATGCAGACAAGTTGGCGAAAAGCGTGGAGCATGGAGTTGTGGTGGACACCCGCGTTCACTATTGTCGATTAGAGATCTAACGACATGGGATCGAGGGAGCGCAATCGAGAGCGGGTGATACTTGCGGAATTGAAAACGGAAGAGCGGAATTGAGCGAGTTAGGTTGTCGATTGGCGCCCATCCGGGAGGAGTCTGTAGACGGATGGGAAGCTTATTGCTAGGAGCGGGCGGAAACGGCTAAGTTGGACCAATGTTACCAACACAAATTAGATTGCAATAGAACTCACAAACTGGATACAATTCACGAGGGATAATCGTGCCTAATCGCAGGAGGTTGGTTCCTCTCAATGAAAGATCCCAAAATCCTAATGATCAAAGATGCATAATACTTCCAAGTCTCCTCCTTATATAGGGAGAGATGACTCACTTACAAATTACTCTAAAACCCCTTCATAATAAAAATACATAATGATAAAAACAAAATAAAATGCTTCATTTCATTGCCGCTGCATCTGCATAATACATAATCTGTAAAATTAATTTGAACATATATTCAAAAATTATGCAGCTTCTTTTCTAGTGCATCAACTACCTCGTCGATTGCATTTCTTGTGGACTTCGTGTTAGGAAAAAGGCATGAACGTGGGCCAGTATTTAAGCTCCGATGTTCTTAAACTTTTAAATGCAATTTGGTGTTGTTATTAACGCTTTCTTCTATATTCAGCATTTTTTCTTTGTTTAAGCAGAACTGTTTCTATTGTTTGCGGATGATATCGTTTTGGTCAATTAGACGGGCAAAGTGTAAACGCAAAACTTAAATCTTGGTGAGACACTTTAGAAAAGAAGGGTTTTAGGTTGAGCAGGACAATGACAGAGTATATGGAGCTTAAATTTAGCAGTGCAAGAAGGACGAATGACTTCGTTATTAAGTTGTGTGATGAAAATATTTCCCGTAGTGAGTGTTTTAAATATTTTGGATCGATCATTCAAAAAATGGAGGTATTGATAACAAGCTTGTAGACTGCGGCCGACATGTCAAATTTGAGGGGGAAACAACACGTTATCGCCACATATGACAATTCTGGCATTTTCCAGTATTGCGACCGACATGTCGGATATGTCGCCCCAATATTGCGGCAAATGTCGGGTAATGTCAATCCAATATTGCCGTTTTTTTGGTTCAAAAAATTTTATAATTTTTTATAGAATGAATTCATCAAAAGGTTCTAGCAAGATACCTAGTGCTTCTTTCATAGCATGTAGAGATTTATGTTGGGCATTTGGTGAGAAGGTGACTACAAATGACACCAATCAAATACGATTAAACACTCGTTTGTAGTTTAATTTTTTCTAATGAATTTTAGTTTACATTTAATCGGATAAAATAATTACCATCTAATTAATAAATGAAAATATTATGAAACATATATATATATATATATATATATATATATATATATATATATATATAACAATACAATCCGACATTTTGAAATGTTCCCGATATATCCTCCGCAATCCGACATCCGACATAAAAAACTCAAACCGACATGAGTCCGACATCCGACATCTACAACCTTGATTGATAAAGATGTGAAACATAGAATCCAAGCGGGTTGGTTGAAGTAGAGAGGCGCGTTAGGGATCTTATGTGATCATAAAGTACCACTAAGACTTAAGGGCAAGTTTTACTGTACTGCAATTAGACCAACGATGCTCTATGGTTCTTGAGTGTTCTTGGGCATGTAATTGCGTACATGAGCAAAAAATGTGGGAGTTGCGCCGAGATGAAATGGAGACTTAGAGTGGATGTGTGAGGCACACGAGAGGATAAAATCAGAATGAAATGATAAAGGATAAGACAGGAA